>JAVUPR010000386.1:0-1200000 GCA_036785695.1 Gentiana straminea | reverse complement strand
GATTGATAGTATTTGAAAAATATGAAGATATGAAAAGAATATTCAACTCTTTAAGAGGCTTTGAGTAGTACTCGGTCTCCAAGTCCAAAAACCCTATAGATACGCTCTTGCTTATTGTTCTAGTGCTCTAACCATTGCGAGGCATAAGAAGTATGAATGCGAGGTTGGTAGGTTGAGATTGCGAAGTTAGCATAAACTCTAATCTTGCCACGAATATATAAAACTAAATGCACATGCACACATCACTTCGATTCATAGTAAATAGTGAATAATGGATATCTTATGAGCATGACTAGTATGAGTTGACGTGAGTTTCTTGTGTAAGTATGATTTGACCATAGAAAATGTTGTCTTGGGGAATGACTTATTGATGCTTTGTTTGGGACGATCAAAGTCTAAGTGGGGGGTAGTTGATGACGGTCAAATTATACCCGTAAAAGTCATCAACGTTGACCTTAAATCGAGATTAATAATGTATATTTCATATTGAATCACTCGTTTATATTTATTATTTAATGTTAAGTGATTATTAATATGATATTGGGTATTTAACTGTTTTTATTATTAAAAGGCCGATTTATTGTGCTATAAATGTTTATTTTGCAGATCACAACAAATCGGGAGGATTAATGTTAATTAATCAATGGTCTCAAGATAATAGAGAAAGAAAATCGGAGCATTAAACGAAAGGTTAATCAGATCAACACGAAGCGTGCAGTGGGGAGCAAGACAGACGAATAAAATATTTAAAATGTGCCAAAAATAGGTTCGGTCGACCGAGCCTATAGCTTCGGTCGACCGAGTGTGTCATCTCGGTCACTTATCGGATTTTTTCGTATTTACCTTCTAGATCCTTCATAAGTCGGCAGAAACTCCTATATAAGCAGCAGCTACGAGAAATTGTAAATCATCCCTTCATTCTTTCTTCAATCTTACAATTCATAATATAACTTTGATACAATGTAGAATAATTTGAGGGTTTCCAGCAATTTAAGGGCTGCAATATGTAAGCCTTTATTTTCTCGTTTCTTTCTTTTAAGTAATTAATCCCTCCCAATTATGTTTTATCGTTTGAATTAGTTAATCATAGCTAGATGATGTAGATCTAGGCTATGACGTTAGGGATGTGGCGACTCCTTGTCTATGGGGATCCCATAACCTACGTCATACACTTAGTATTTATTCATGAATCTACTTGATTTAATTAATGCGTATCTATGTTAGTTTATATGAATACGTGCGAATTACTTGTTTAATCTGTTCGTATGATGAAACGCCGAGAGATATATTCTAAGATGTATTAAGGGTTGAAATCGTTCGGGTAACCGAAAGGTGTCATTCGGTCGACCGAGGCCTTACACTCGGTCGACCGAGCCCCGTTTCATCGCTTATTTACGCCACGTCTTTATGGTAGGTTTAGCCTAGTTGAATTTATTATCTCAGTAGGTATGGCTATGGCTACGTTACTCGCTTAGTTTAATTAAAACGTGTAAAAAGGAAATACCAATATAAAACTCTTAGGTAGGCTTATGAATTGCTCTTCACGGACGTTCAGCAATATCTAGGTAGGTTTATATTTGGGAATTGCATGCACCTGATTATACATACGTCGTAGATTAGCATGAGACTATAACTTGGTAATTGCTAGTTGGACGAGAGCTTGAGTAATCGCTTAGGAAGTAAGCCTAACCATAGGAATGTTGCCTAGACGAGGTGTACGATTAATATCGGCATCCTTAGTGTCGTAAGCGTGCAAGTTATATGAGATGGATACCCAAAAGGTGAAGTCACGTAATGTAGCACAGTGATCTAGCAACCTAACCGGTGCTAAGTCAAGTTAAAGAGGATGACTCCCGTAGCCAATCTAAGATAGATACAAACGGATTGACAGTTAATAAGTTCAGTTTATTATATAAATTATCTAGGTCCAAACGATAAAGACTATAATTGGGGAGGTTAATTACGTTGTGTCGAGTCGTGTCTTTACCTTTCTTGTCTTATGTTGGTCGTAGACCGCCTCTATGTCCTTGACATGTTTAATTAATTGTTTGTATATAAGATTACCCACAATTGGTTCCCTGTGGGATCGACCTTGATTCACTATAGCTATACTACGATGGGCCTAGTCCTCTTGCTAGTATTGGTTTATGGTGGTCAAGTATATTATAACCGGATTGACCCCGATCAGCCGGCGGTGCTACGGTGGAGTGTATGAATGCTTGAGAGAGAAGGTTTTTGCAGAGTATGGTTCTCCTTTTTAATTAGAATATATCTTTGGTGGTTACACAAGCCCTCCTTTTGTAGGAGGAGGGAAGCTTAGGGCTTAAGTAACAGGTAGGTCATAAGATATCTTAGAGGTTAAGTAAACTAAATATCTAAACAAGTGGATTAAATATCTCGGCGGCGTCCTAAGTGGTCACGTGGGTCGCCGCACACAGGGTCGCCTGTTTCCTCGTCCTGCCTTGCTTTTGCTCTCTGCTGCATCCCCCAAGTCTTGTGTGGTCTCTTATGGACCTATTGTCCGGGTCGCAGGCCGGCCCCCTGAGCCTCTAGTGACCCGAAAGGTTTGAGTGCTATAGGCAGGGATCCGGCTACGGCGACCATGACTTGATTGGAGTCGCGGATGCTATAGCCGTGAACCTTATCCGACTTGGTGGTCCAGATAGGCTATTCCCAGGACTCATAGGTGGCGATATTATTTAGACACATCAATGGCCCTCTACTCCATGTCTTAGGCATTTTCACGAAATGTCAAGCGTGGAGTATAGTATACGCGATGATTATGCACTGTTTGGGTCTATGTCGACCTTGTCGTCTGAACAGGTTCTGATACTAGGACCACTGCTCCGATACCAATTGTTGGTTCCAGAGAGGGGTAAAACTATAGTCAGAGGGGAGCGGGGGGTGAATGACTATAGTGGAGTTTCAAAAACTTTTCTTGTACTTAAAAGCTTTTGGGCATCGGATACGTCCCTCCTTACTATGTTATTTCAAAGTAGTTTAAGCAATCACAAATATATGATATAATATAAGCAATTAAATGAATGCAGTAAGGTAAATTGCAGAAAGTAAATTGACACAAGGCTTATAGTGGTTCAGGGTGGTGTAATCCCTTAATCCACTCTTCTCCTGGGATGATCGGATGAATTCACTATTGTTTTCACAGATACAATAGTAAGATTGTCCTTGACTTCACAAGCTTCACAATCTACAAGACTATCACTCCTTGATTGCAACAGCTTCAGTGACTCAGTCTCTTTCACTGCTCCTTGGGATCAAATCCTTCAGCAGCTATCACAAACACAACTCCTTCTCAGATGACTCTGATTCAGTTGCTTGATTGATGTGAATTGGATTCACAAACTTGTTGATCAGTCTCAATGCTTGATGTTTGAATTGTAGCTCTCAGTTTTGAGTTGATCACTAGATGTTTTCCTTTAAGCGCAGATAGAAGGCTTTTTATTTTGACAGAGTTTTTGCTCAGATTTTTCGTTCTCCTTTTTGTTTTTTTTTGTTTTTCTGTCAATGCCCTCTATTTATAGCCTTGATTATCCTTGATTTGAATTTCCGTCCGTTGGCTATATTAATGAGGGGAATAATCCTTGATTTTATTCTTGATTCCCCCTTAATTATATTCTCCTTGATTTTAGTGATCGGATTTTTCTTCAAACGTTTACCAGAAAATCCGTCCTTGATTGATCCTCTATTAATCATGCATTTAATGCTTGATCTTCTGTATCTTCTCCATATTTCAATAATCTGATCGAGTAAGGTTTACTCAGCCGTACTTTGAACGGTCAAGTGACCCATCTGACTTTGCCTCTTAGATCTTCCTTCATTGCTTTGTCTTAACTCAGCCGAAAGTCAGTTCACTTTAGCGATTCGCTGTTTCCTTTATTCTTTCAGTTCAAGGAGAATCCTTGTACTTCACTGATCCTTGATTTGGGTGAGAACAGTGTACACCATATTTAAACATTGAGCTTCATTACTTAAAACGTAACTTAGACTTATCCAAGGTCATCACAGACTTCCTTGGTTATAAGTCAGACCATGATGTCTTCATTGCTTCTCTGCTGGTGCTTGGCTGGCTTCACTCTGCCGAAAGTCTGTTATTGCTTTGCAGTCCAACCAACTAGTACAATACTTGTCTGACTCAACTTATACAACATGTCAGATCTAAGTAAAGACTATACAGAGTGTTCTAACATATTTCAGGCTTGCTATAACAGCTAGTATGACCATCATCAAAACATAATAAAATGTTCCCAACAATTTCCCTCTTTTTGATGATGCCAAAACCCTCATAAGCCTGAACATAAGTATAACAAATTTTTCATAATAATTGACAGAGTAAAAAACTCAAAAAATTCATCCATTTGAGGGCAATAAGATATTGCATCTTTTTAAGAAAAGAAACAAAGGCAAATGGAATTCAATTAATTTAGCTAAGCAAGTTTAGCTACTTCTTCTTTTCTTCAAACCTGATGCCTTTGTCTTTGATGCCCTTGCCCTTATCAGTTGGGCTTGCCTTCTTTCCACTGGAGCTCTCAGGCTTTGAGCTTCCTTCCCTCTTTTTGGCAGTACCAAAACGTGCTTCAAGATTTGCATTTATTTCTTCAGACTCAGGGAAAGGACCATACCTCTGCTCCAGAATTTTGTTGTTGGCCGTATTCATGTTTATCAGAGTGTCAAGTTGCTGGCCGACAATTCCATAATCTCATCCAGGTGTTGAATGTGATGAGTGAAAGCATTCAGAGTGTCCACCAAAGGTTTGAGATTGTTGTCAATCTTTTCAGCATGAACCTCAAGGTTGGTTTGGACATGATAGGGAATGAGATGTTGTAAGTTGCAAAGCAAGTTTCCCTGTTTTTCCATAACCTCATCCGGTATCTTGATGTGACTGATGAGGGCTTCAATCTTGTGGTTGAAGGAGGTTGCTTCACTCCTTAAAGCAACTTTCAGGTTTTGCCTGCTGTGATACTGCTTCTCCATGTCTACAATCAGTGGTTGAATATCCAGATTGAAGATTCTTTCTGGATCAACTTCCTCTGGTGCCACTTCAACATTCTCATCATCTTCATCTTTCTCCTCCTCTTATTCTTTTTCTTCCTCATTAGACTCAGGGTCATTGAGGGGTTGCTGGGGGTGTTGGCTTCTTCATCTGCTTTGGAGATGTAACTTTCTCTCGCTTGTTGTTCCCCTTGGTCAATGCGGGGGGGAGTTGACGAGTTTAGCGGAGTGAGTTTGATCGACCGCTCACTCGGCCGTTTGTCAACTTTGTGAGACTCTTGAAAAGTACCTCTTGAAGGGTTAGATCATCGTCAGATATCTCCATATTTTCTGGATCAGCTTCAAGATGGCCGCCCTCTAAGTGCTCATCCTCTGTCTCAGCTTCTTCTTCAACCATCCCTTCTTCTTCGGATGAAGTGAGAACATATCCTTCCTCACCTTCTTCCAGATAGGTGATGTCCTCTTGTTGTTTAGCTTCCTCAGTTGCTGTATCATCACTGATTATCATAGGTTCGTTCAAGTTGCTGGTACCAGTCACATAGGTGTTCTCTAGTGCCTTCTGGGATCAGGTTCTTCATCCCACTCCTGATCTGCTTGCTTTCAGGTTGTTTTCTCTTTCTCCCGGAAGTGGGTTTCGGTTTCATAGATGCCTTGATGTAGGTAAACATTACCTTGGACTTGTGTGGAGCCTGCAGATTTGTGGGTTTCACTTTCAAAGCGTTAAACATGTGTTGAAGAGGGAACCCATATGATTTCCTTTCCCAAAAATCACCTTTCTTGCGCAAGCCCTTGCTTGGTGCATTGATTGACAGATCAATTTCCTTTTGAATCTGGTCTTTCAGCCTATTGAATACAAATGTTGCCCAGTCAAATTTAGTGCCTTCATAGATGATTTCCATTAGCTTGACCCGTAACTCGGTCAAGTTTTCCATCGACCCTTTTCTTCCATCTATGTTCTTGGTGATGACCGGTGCGAATTCAGCAAACGGAAGTTTGAGAGCTGATCTGGGGAGGTTGTAGGTTTTGCTGTTTTTCTTAGGGTTCTTGGCTATTTCGGCCCAAAAATTTTTGATGTCAATTTGTACAATTTTTACATTAGCCGGACCTATCATAGGTAGGTGAAGGAATCTATTGAGAAGACCAGGCGTAATGACTACTTCTTTCCCAAAGATTGAACTCTTTATGCAATCGATGTCAGTCTTCTTCGTGCTGGGCACAAACTTAGCATTCTTCCAGAATGCAATCAGATTTTCATAGCAAATTTTGTTGATTGGGGGGTGTAGGAAGGTCATTAACCCCAGATTTGAACAAAAATCAACCAGGTGTTGTGCTTGTGCATCATTGTCACAGAAGGAAAGGTAGGGTTCCGGTTTGAAAAACGATCCAGTGATGATCGATTTTTCATAGAATTTTTCTGTGGCCGATATTGTAGAGGATGAAGCCATTGTTGAATGTGATTGATATATCAAAAAGTTTTGATCTTTCAAAGGAAGAAAGGAGGTTTATAATTTGTAAATGAGCGTAAAGATTTCTGAGAAACCTCTAAGTATCGATTATATAGAATGATTTGGGTAGTGTGAACGTGGTTGAGTATGGAAGGATTTTATGACGTAATGGCGTGATTTTATGTATATAAATCCCGATATTTGAGTGTAGTGGGGGAGTGGATTGAGGTAAGTAATGATAGATTCTGGGAATCGAGGCGTTTGTAATTCGAAGAGTAATATGGTTACCTCCATGATTGTAAATTGATCTCCATGTGTGTAATCCTTCATAGTATAATCCTCCATAACTTCCTTATTCTCCACGTGTATAGAAGTTGATTTGGTTCACACTTTAATTTGCCCAAAACACCAATCTTGATTTCGGTGGAGTGCTTTTCTTTGGTCACTTAGCTTTGTGTAGTGGATTTTTCACCGAGTTTGCTTTATTCAATCGTTCCTAACAATCGGTTAAGTTAACTTCGCCGAGTACCGGTGCCTTACCTGCTATATCTCCTGTAATGGCAAAGGGTTGATCAGCTGGTGAAGTCACTTAGCCGATTACTCCAGTTAGCCGCTCTTTGGTACTTAGTCAATTTCAATCATTCCCAGCTCAGTTCTCAGCATGCTAAATCTTTCATGACTGAGTGGTTTAGTGAAGATGTCAGCTAATTGATCTTCAGTGGGTATGTATCTTAAAATAACATCTCCTTTCTCAACATGATCTCTGATGAAATGATGTCTCACATCAATGTGCTTTGTTCTTGAGTGCAACACTGGGTTTTCAGTGATAGATATGGCACTTGTGTTGTCACACATGATTGGAATAGTCTTCTCCTCTACTCTATAATCCCTTAGCTGTTGTCTAATCCATAGTACTTGTGCACAACAACTGCCTGCTGCTTTATATTCTACTTCAGCTGTTGATGTTGATATGGAGTTTTGCTTTTTACTGAACCAAGAGACTAGTCTGGTGCCTAGCATCTGGCATGTTCCAGAAGTGCTTTTTCTATCTATCTTGCATCCAGCATAGTCAGAGTCTGAATATGATGTCAACTTGAATCCTCCATCTTTTGGATACCAAATTCCAACATTGATGGTGTTCTTCAGGTATTTGATTATTCTTTTGGCTGCTAGAAGATGAGATTCTTTTGTTTGAGCTTGAAATCTTGCACATACTCCTACTGAAAATGCCATGTCTGGTCTGCTTGCAGTTAGATATAGTTGGGATCCAATGATTCCTCTTGTTGGTCACTTGGAAAGGCTAACACAAGTTTAGAGGGGGGGTGAATAAACTTGTCACCAAAAACTAATCCTAAGATGAAAAAGCCCCAGGAACTGAGTTTCTCTGAAACTCAAACTGATCTCCAGTTCAGTTTTGTTCCTGTCCCTTAACTTGTGCGGAGTTCAGTTAGCTCAACTGAGTGTAAGTCAAAACTGACTTATATTCAGTCTTGTTAACTGGCAGCGGATAAAGTGATAGCCTTTAGTGCAACAGAAATCTAGACCTTTTATGTATCAGTTTGTGAGGACTCAATGTCTGATGTTTGGTGAGAGATAAAACAATAAATATAACAAACACAAATGCGTAAAGTAGATCAACACAAGATTTGTTTATGGAAGTTCCGGGTGGTGTAATCCCTTACGTCTCCCCTTCTCCTGTGGCGTAGGAGGTATCACTAGAATAATGAGATAACCATTACAAAATCCTAGCACTATGACAGTCCTTCACGACACCCTAGTTTCACTGTCTTCACAAAATGAAGAAAGGTGAGATTGCTCCCTTCATTCTGCACACTGATCTTTCGGAGGTGGAATTGCTCCTTCACCAGCTCACCACTAACACATACACACAGCCCGCGATCGCACCAATTGCTTTGTAGCAACACCGTAAGAGAAAAGGTGGAATTGCTCTTCTCAAACTATGCACAGCCAACCCTTTTTCACAAAGGTTAGGTTTAGAATCAATCACAAGATTAATTCGGTGAGTCATCGATTCTTCGGCTTTGTAGCTCCAAGATGCCTTCTTTCCCCCTTTGTGGGTTACTTGGGTCTTTCTTTGAAGTCTTCAAGGCAATTCCGTTGGCTTCCCTTTGTTCTCGATATATCGATCTGTTTTTATGGATCCGGATTTGGATCTTTGAATATATGCTTGTGAAGCTCTTTTCGATCCTCCTCTCTTTTCTTCAAGTGATTCTCTTGTGTATTTATAGGGGTGATGTAACGATCACTAGCTCTTGTAGCCGTTACACTTGTCGTTTTGCCAACGTTTATATGTACGATCTTTTGTCGTATTCTCGGTTTGAATTTATCAAGGCCTTAACTCAGTTTTCTACTCTTCTTCAAAACTGAGTACCTTGTATACTTACTATCTGACTTCAGTTGACTAAGTCAGAGTATACCAATCAGTTTCTTCTTACTTGGTAACTGATAATCTTTGTCCTTAAGATTATTCAGTTATACATGATCTATAATTCAGTTTCAGGTCACCACAGACTTGCCCGAATCCTGACTTATAGTCACGAATTAATCAGCTTCTAACTGAGTTTGCCACCTCAGTTCTTCAATCTTCAACAACTGAGTCTGTGTCCCTCAGTTCTTCAGTCTTCTAGATAAGCCAACTGAGTCTGTGTCCCTTAACGAACTTATCTTCTTCAGTTCTTGCATAACTGAGTTTTGATAACGGTCATTTTGTGCCCATTATTCTATGACCTTTATCCCCGATTCTAGTTTAAAGGAGCTATATTAGAGTAATAATAAGTCGTAATACGCTTAATTCACATATGTCGAGAGTTACGATTCATTATTATGTATTAAGAGGTTTTATTATATTATTTGGTATTACAGACTGTATTTCACGTTATATTTGTAGTAACTCATTTGGGAGCACATGGATGGACTTCGGAAAAGCTTTGATGGATCACGGACAAGTTCGGGAGGCCCAAGACGAAAAGAGGAGAAAGCCGGGAGCATGTAAGGCTCGGTCGACCGAGCCTATGCATTCGGTCGACCGAGTGGGCCTATAGTACAAAGGAAGTTCGGCACATTAATTGAGTCGGTTAGGGTTCAGAATGTCGGCATTTTTAAGTCGGTTGTCTATGACGGCTGAGGCTCTATATAAACACAAGTCCTTTGTATTTTTTATTAGGCATTCATCAACATTACTTCATACTTACAAATAAACACATAAGGATTCTTTAGGCTTGTGGAGGTTGCTAGAGTTGCAAACATGTAAGCCCTAGTTTATCTTCTTGCTTTCTTTTGAGTAATCAATTTCCCAATTATGCTTTGATTATTTGAGTAGGTATTCATATCTAGATGATGTAGATCTAGGATATGACGTTAGGGCAGCGGTGATACCTTGTCTATAAGGATCCCAAACCCTCCGTCCTCTACCTAACATCTACGGATGAATCGTGTGTTTAATTTACGTGTATTTAGATTAGTTTATATGATGTCCGATAATTCGCTATATAATCCGATTTGTATATGAAACGCTGAGAAATATGTTCGGGGATGTAAATGCGGGAGTTCGACTCTCGGGTGACCGAGAGGTGTCACTCGGTCGACCGAGAGCACCTATTCGGTCGACCGAGAGTAGCAAACCCGTTTTCATCCGTTAATCGATCACGTCTTTATGATTAGGTTAGCTTAATTGAATCTGTTATCTCAGTAGGTATGGCTATGGCTACGTCACTCACTTGATTTAATTAAAACGTGTAAAAAGGAAATACCGGTATAAAACTCTTAGGTAGGCTTATGAATTGATCTTCGGACTTTCAGCGTTATCTAGGTAGGTTTATATTAGGGAATTGCGCGCACCTTGATACACGTAGATCGTAAACTAGCATGAGACTATAACTTGGTAATTGTTAGTTGGACGAGAGTTTGAGTGATCGTCTAGGAAGTACGCTTAACCAAAGGAATGTTGCCTGGACGAGGTGTACGGTTAATATCGGCATCCTTAGAGTAGTAAGCGTGTGAGTTATATGAGATGGAGGCACCAAAAGGCGAAGTCACGTAACAATACCACGGTGATATAGTGACTACCGGTGCTACATCAAGTTGTAGAGGATGACTCCCGTAGCCAATATAAAGAGATATGAACGGATTAATAGTAGATGAGTTTTGTTGTCATATAAATTGTCTAGATCCAAATGATTATGGTTATAATTGGGCGATTGATTACGTTATGTGTTTACATGTTGTTTATATGTTTGAGTGTGTCTTTCTTTCCTCGTACTTTATGTTGGTCATAGACCGTATTTGTTCAACGAAGTAACTAGTTGACTATTTAAGTAGGATCCACAAATTGATTCTCTGTGGGATCGACCTCGACTCTATCTAGCTATACTTTGCGATTGAACCTAGTTCACTTGCTAGTGGTTATTTAGGCATCGAGTTAGTAATTTAACTTGACCTTCCATCAAGTTTTTGGCGCCGTTGCCGGGGAATCAATGGTCCAGGTTGCTTAAATAATCTACTTGATTATTTCGTTTTTGTTTCGTTTTCTTTTGCAAGTCGGTAAAATAAAATTAAAAAATATATATATATATATATATATATATATATATATATATATATATATATATATATATATATATATATATATATAATAAACAAATAAATAAATAAAAGAAAATTTTATATATGTGTTCGTATGTTCGGTCGACCGAACGATGTTGCTCGGTCGACCGAGCCCTTAATTGTTCTATATTATCCGACGCATCTTGTTTCCCCTCTCGTTTCTATTTTTCCCCGTCGGTAGGTTGTAAGCCTAGCGACGGTACGAGTAATCGTACGATCGCTAGTTTATTGACCGTTTGTTGTTTTTCAAATATTGCAGATAATTCGACGGAAATCACTCACATAACCTGCTCAAGATCAGCAAAATGTCATCAAACGATTTTACCAAAGACCAAGAAGAAGTCAAGGTTTTACGAACAAGAACTACACCAAGGAAGCCGCTAACACCGAAGCTCATGGAAAGGATAGAAAAGATGAAAGCGAAAATCCGAGAGGCGAGGAAATCAAGAGAGGCTAAAGAAGCCTATTGGCAAAAAGGTATGTCTATTTTGAATCCAGCGGAAATCTCTTCGGATTCTGATTCAGCTTTAGATTTTGATGATTACATGTCCGAGATAGAATCTGAGTCAGAGGGTAGCACAGCTATGAAGAGCCCCGTTGTCATCTCGTTCTAGAGATGAAACATTGATTAAAGACGAGTCTCGACCGATGCAAAAGTTAGCAGACCCGGGAGCTTTTATGGTTGGAGTAACCCTAGAACAAACCCATCTAGGTTTAGCCTTGATTGATTCCGGTTCAAGCCTTAATATCTTTCCTAAAAGCCTTTGTGATAGGAATGTCATTTTAACACCCACTAACACCCCGCTCCAAGTTAGATTAGCGGATGGAACTAGGACAATCATGACCGGGAGACCGAACAACATGATTATTGGTGTGGGGCAATTACGGTTTAAGATAGACATAGTGGTAATGGAAATCGAGGAACATCCCGAATGCCCAATCATTTTGGGTAGATCGTTTATCAACACCGCTAGAGCTTTCATGCGGATGACCGGACATGAGATAGTATTGTTTGACGCTAAAGGTTCGAGTGTTATGGGATAACAAATCCGAATTTCCCTGTACCGGCAAGTGTGAATGTGTTAGAAGTAGTTGGTTCGGAAAAGCTTGATGCCACTCAAGGTCTAGGAAAGGATGCTGATGATAATGTCGATGATAAAGATGAGAGGGAAGTCCTTACTATTCTAAGTCGGAATAGGTCAGTTCAGCCTGCACCAGCCCTGACCAATATTGAAGCTGTAGACCTACCTAAGGATAGGAGGACCAGAGCGAAGAAACGAACTAGGAGAGTTCGTAACAAAAGCTCGTCGAAATCAGAGACAAATCCAAAAGTAGGCGCTTGTCTGGATGGTCAATTCGACTGTCTTTTCATTGGACTGAAACCCAAGGGAAGGGCACTCGTAGAAAAGGACGGTCAAACTTTTTCGGTGAAAGCTGGCCGGGTGAAAGCCTGGCAAGTCAAGGGCAGTGTTTTAGAGTGATATTTTTGGAAGTCGAGCTACCGACTTAAACTGTAGAACTATTTCTATCCTTCGTTATTTTTGTTTTTTATTTTATTTTATTTTTAAAAATAAAAGTAGCATGAAACGATAAGAAGTTTTTTTTCTATTTTGCCATGTTCCGACGACTGTTGAGTTAAGGATGTGCAAAATAATTTTTTTTTAATTCGAATCGTTTTTATGTGAAGTGAAGTGTAGCAATTGAATCTTTGTAAAAAAATTGTTGATTAAGGAAATGATAATGCGTTATTTTACAAATGCTTAGACCAGATTGTTTGATTTATCCATGATAAGAATGAGGTTGCTTTTATGCTTGAGACGACTTATTGGTTAGAAAATTTTTTTGCGGTGAGAGTGAAATAATACATTTTGGCACTGTTATATATTGTAGTTATTTTACGGTATGTGTCAAATTTATTAAAATGGTCAACACCATTAATTTCTACACATCCCCACTCACCTTTCCCTCTTCCCAACCTTTCACCTTTTTCTCTTCCCAACCTCTCTATTATCCTAATTCAAATTTTCAAATTCCACCTTTCCACCTCATCAATCCCCAACAACTTTTCTACACCAATCACATTCCATTTTTCAAACTCCATTTTTTCTATTTAACCCACCATCCTCTCTTTCATTTTCCTCATCCTTTTCCCCAATTCCTTCATCCCACTTCTCCATCTCTCTTTTTCCCCACACCCTAGTAGAAATCAAATGGAAGTGTTCCAAAAATCTTCATCCAATTAACCATTTTTCCCTCACCTTTGAAATTCCTGAAGGATTTTGCTTCGAGATCAACCAAATTCATCACCGGGACGGACAGAGCCAAAAATCCACCGTTTCGGCCGTTTCATCACTCGGTCAACCGAGTACTTACTCTCGGTCGACCGAGAGTACCCCCGCCGCCGTCCTCTTCTTTGCCAAGATTCCGTGAGGATGCCGCCAAGAAGAAGCGAGCCGCTCGCCTTGTGGTCGTGGAAGGTGATATTCCAATGATCAACGGGGTACCACAATTCGCGAGTCGGGAGGTATATTCTTCGTTTACTAATCATTTCGTTAATGCCCCCGTACATCGAGCTCGAGGTCTAGATTTGGAAAATTGTGGGAATGAGCTTTTGGAGTTGGTGGAAAGTTATCAATGGCGTGATATCGTCGCACCTCCAGGCCGGGTCAACGTCAATTGGGTGAGAGAATTTTATGCTTATTTGCGCATACACCCCGACACCAATGTCGTTATTATTCGTGGACGACCTATTGTAGTTTCTCCGGGTACGATTAATACTTATTTTGGGTTGGATATCTCGGAGGACGGGCCAGAATATATGGCGACGTTTGATGGGTCCGATGCTTGGTTGGAGGAAGTTGGAGCCTATCTGGGAATAGAATGGACAGTAGGGGAGGTTGCCCGCACATTTGCGGAAACAGACTTTAGGAGATGGGAGGATAAGTGCCTTAATCGGCTTATTCGTTCCAATATCTTCCCGGCTAAGCATGTATCTACGGTTTACTATACTCATGCCACTCTGCTCTATTGGTTGTACATGGGATGGCCTGTGAATGTGGGGGCATTGATACGCAAGGAGATGACAGACGATGCTCTCAAGCCTCGGCATACCTTACCTTTTGGTTCACTAATCACTACATTCTGTGAGGGAGCTGAGTGCCCGGTGTTAGGCGGCGATTCCTATGTGGAGCCAATGCCTATCCTATCTTTGAGTTCTATCCCACCGCCTGTCGTTCACGGCCACGACCAAGAAGGGGAACCCGAGGATGATGCTAACGAAGCCGGCCCGAACAATTTGCAACTAGCACCATTCAATCCAGGATGGGATTAAGTATTTTAATTTGAGTGCTTGCATTTCCTATAATTAACGAGTTTTTATTTTGATTCCATTCTACTAGTATGTCGTGTTATATAGAGCAAGTTTCTCTGTTACCTAAATTGAACTCATGTAATGTTTTGGACTTGTTGAAATGTATTGAAATGTAATCATTAATTAATGGACTTAAAAATGTTTAAGGAATTTGTTATCCCTTTTACGGTCCCTTTTCGATTATTACTTTGTTTGGACTAATCCCGCAACGAGTTGCGAGCTTTGTTTAAGATCTCGTGTTGCGGTGATTATGCTTCATCTGCTATGGAGCCAATTCCTCGTGCTCGATGAACTTTGCCGGTTTCCTAAGACTTGTTCAAACTTCCACGCTTATCCAGAGCTAAGTTCCTTTTTGAGTTTGTTCTTTCGTTTTTTTTTATATACATTGAGGACAATGCATTGTTTAAGTGGGGGGTACAAGTCACTTAGCTCAAATGAGTAATTCCATATGTTCCCATATATCAAATAGTAAATAAAATGGAAAAAATTTTAAAATTTAAACTTAGAATCACATTTACTTTTGTGAAGTCCTGATAACTATATCGGAATAACCCATATTTCATGAGTACGTGATCACTTTATACTTCGCGATTTATTGATTAGTAAACTTAACGATATTCATATTGTCCGTTGCAAGTAGTTGTTTATTATTCAATTATTCAATACCCGAATCGAGTTGTACTCCGCTTGTTATAAAAAGTAAAATTATAATGTGTACATTGCATAGATAATTGATTATGCTTACCTAGTGTCAAATTTATCGTCGATGTGTTCCTAAAACTTCTAGCCACAAAAGGCTGAGTAATAAGCTTGAGACGTACTGTGTTTGACAATGTTAAAACACTTGGGCTTGTAGTAAGTTACCAAAGTAGCCTCGCGCTTGTGGTAATATTCGATGCTAATATTTGATCTAAGATAGAGGGAAATTCTAAAAAGTTTTCCTTCTTGAGATTGATAGTATCGAAAAATATGAAGATATGAAAAGAATATTCAACTCTTCAAGAGGCTTTGAGTAGTACTCGGTCTCCAAGTCCAAAAACCCTATAGATACACTCTCGCTTATTATTCTAGTGCTTGAAAAAAAATTAAAAGGCTAAGAAGTGAGAATACTGAAGTTGGTAGGTTAAGACTACGAAGTTTGCATAAGCTCTAATCTTGCTACGAATGTTTAAAACTCAATGCACATGCACACAACACATCGATTCATGATGAATAGTGGATAATGGATAACTGATGAGCATAGAGGATATGAGTTGATTCGAGTTTCTTGTGTCAGTATACTGTGACCTTTGGAAAGTAGTTTATGGGGAATAACTTGTTGATATTTTGATCGGGACGATCAAAGGCTATGTGGGGGGTAGTTGATAACGGTCATTTTGTGCCCATTATTCTATGACCTTTATCCCCGATTCTAGTTTAAAGGAGCTACATTAGAGTAATAATAAGTCGTAATACGCTTAATTCACATATGTCGAGAGTTACGATTCATTATTATGTATTAAGAGGTTTTATTATATTATTTGGTATTACGGATCGTATTTCACGTTATATTTGTAGTAACTCATTTGGGAGCACATGGATGGACTTCGAGAAAAGCTTTGATGGATCACGGACAAGTTCGGGAGGCCCAAGACAGAAAAGAGGAGAAAGCCGGGAGCATGTAAGGCTCGGTCGACCGAGCCTATGCATTCGGTCGACCGAGTGGGCCTATAGTCCAAAGGAAGTTTGGCACATTAATTGAGTCGGTTAGGGTTCAGAATGTCGGCATTTTTAAGTCGGTTGTCTATGACGGCTGAGGCTCTATATAAACACAAGTCCTTTGTATTTTTTATTAGGAATTCATCAACATTACTTCATACTTACAAATAAACACATAAGGATTCTTTAGGCTTGTGGAGGTTGCTAGGGTTGCAAACATGTAAGCCCTAGTTTATCTTCTTGCTTTCTTTTGAGTAATCAATTTCCCAATTATGCTTTGATTATTTGAGTAGGTATTCATATCTAGATGATGTAGATCTAGGATATGACGTTAGGGCAGCGGTGATACCTTGTCTATAAGGATCCCAAACCCTCCGTCCTCTACCTAACATCTACGGATGAATCTGTGTGTTTAATTTACGTGTATTTAGATTAGTTTATATGATGTCCTGATAATTCGCTATATAATCCGATTTGTATATGAAACGCTGAGAAATATGTTCGGGGATGTAAATGCGGGAGTTCGACTCTCGGGTGACCGAGAGGTGTCACTCGGTCGACCGAGAGCACCTATTCGGTCGACCGAGAGTAGCAAACTGTTTTCATCCGTTAATCGATCACATCTTTATGATTAGGTTAGCTTAATTGAATCTGTTATCTCGGTAGGTATGGCTATGGCTACGTCACTCACTTGATTTAATTAAAACGTGTAAAAAGGAAATACCGGTATAAAACTCTTAGGTAGGCTTATGAATTGATCTTCGGACTTTCAGCGTTATCTAGGTAGGTTTATATTAGGGAATTGCGCGCACCTTGATACACGTAGATCGTAAACTAGCATGAGACTATAACTTGGTAATTGTTAGTTGGACGAGAGTTTGAGTGATCGTCTAGGAAGTACGCCTAACCAAAGGAATGTTGCCTGGACGAGGTGTACGGTTAATATCGGCATCCTTAGAGTTGTAAGCGTGTGAGTTATATGAGATGGAGGCACCAAAAGGCGAAGTCACGTAACAATACCATAGTGATATAGTGACCTACCGGTGCTACATCAAGTTGTAGAGGATGACTCCCGTAGCCAATATAAAGAGATATGAACGGATTAATAGTAGATGAGTTTTGTTGTCATATAAATTGTCTAGATCCAAATGATTATGGTTATAATTGGGCAGTTGATTACGTTATGTGTTTACATGTTGTTTATATGTTTGAGTGTGTCTTTCTTTCCTCGTACTTTATGTTGGTCATAGACCGTATTTGTTCAACGAAGTAACTAGTTGACTATTTAAGTAGGATCCACAAATTGATTCTCTGTGGGATCGACCTCGACTCTATCTAGCTATACTGCGATTGAACCTAGTTCACTTGCTAGTGGTTATTTAGGCATCGAGTTAGTAATTTAACTTGACCTTCCATCAAGTTTGAACCCTCAGTTCTTCAGGTGTATAACTCAGTTTTCTTATTATAACTTAGTTTCCTTGTTGTGATCCAGCTGTTCGCCTAGTTCCTATTCTATTACAATGCTTGTCTGAAACAACCTATACAAAGTTTAGACTCTAGATAGAACTTATACATTTATCTCTAGACCATTTCTTGCTTCTTCTGTCATTATGCACTATAACAATTAGTTACGACTTCATCATCATGGGTTGTAAGTGATTTGTCTAATTACGTGACGAATCATCATCAAAACATAAATAATATTTCCAACAATTTCCCCCTTTTTGATGATGTATCATAACCCTCCCTAAAAGCAATAATAAAGGAATAGTGCAAGAAATCAAAACAACTTAAGATAGCAAACTAGAACTGCCAAGTTTATTACAAGAGTCAAAATGAGCCAAACTGAGTTATAACTGAATAAATTACATCTCTTTTTCCAAAGCCAACAGTTTTTCACCAACAAAGATACTTCTTTTAGTTTCCAGGAGTCTTCTCTCTTTTCCTTCTTCTCCTGTTTCTCCATCTTTAGGCTTGATCTCTAAATATTCATTTAGCAATTGATTAGCTTCTTCATTGTTGCCAGCTTCAAACTTTGACAAGATTTCTTTGATTTCCTCATTCATCTGCTCTTCTTCTTCTTTTGAAATGAGGTTAAGTCTTTCTTTTCCAGTTTTCCTTTCTGATTTCTTTTCAGTTTCCCCCTTGGTTCGTGTCTCCTTATTTGCCAACTTCTCAAGAGATTTGACACAAATTACAAGCTTCTTTCTGATGCTCAAGATCGCTTTAATCGCATTATCTTCATCATCCTCAGTCCTTGTGTCTTTAAAGTCTCCTTCTGCAATCAGCTCTTCAAACATACTGTCAACTGCTTCTTCATCGAGTTGAGTAGTTAGTAGATCAGTATCTACTTGTCTGTCTTGATCTACTATCAGTTGTCTGGCATAAGCTTCTTCAGTCTTTTCTTCTTTAGCTGCATCATCACCTACAGCTTCATCTTCCCCCTTGTTTGAAGATAAGCGATAGCAATCTTCAAATAACTTGCGTAGGGTGATGATGTTTGAGTATTTGTTCAAACCTGAATAATGTATTCTTCCAATTAATTCATGCAGGTTGAACATTTTCTCCTATAGATTCTGTATTAAACATTCAATGAATTCTTTCAGATTCTTCAGTTTCTCAGCTTCTGTTTCTTGAACCAGAGATTCTTCAATTGCTGATTTGCTTGTGGATGCCACATGAGCTTGTGATGAGGAGCCAGTTTCAGGATAGTAAAAGTGAGTATCATGAACTGTCAGTTCCTTTTCATACTCAGTTTCACAAAATTCTGCATCTTCAACAGCTTCTCTCTGTTTTTCAGTGTATTCCCCAAACATAGTAGTGGGAAATTCACTCCCTCCAGATTCTTCATCAACTCTTTCAGATTCTTCTTCACCAATTTCTTCATCATCTACACTTTCCTTATTTCCATCTTGTTCACTTTCTTCAGGTTCATCAACGAACTCTTTAGTTTCTTTGTACATGCTTTCTTCAGATTCATCAGACTTGCTTTCTTCAGTTTCATCAGTTTCATCCTCAATCTCAATTACTTCCTTAGTTTCAGTTTTCTTTGCCTGAAACTTGTTCAACATTCTTTTCTGTCTTCTCGGGGTTCTGTCGTCCAATCTCACAGTCTCACTTGAACTGGAGTCTGAAACTTCACTCCATTCTTCTTCTTTGGTCTTTTCTCTTCTTTGTCCCAGTGGACACTGACTTCTGTTTCACTTCGGTTGGTGTGGATTTAGAAATGGAGAAGTGATCCAGTATCCTTTGCACTAGATAGGTAAATCCCTTTTTCAGTAAGAATGATTCTCCAGCAGCTTCCTTACTTTCTTTGATTCTCTCCTTCTCATCGGAAATCTGCTTTATCAACTGATTGAGTACAAATTTGTTCCAATCAAATATCTCCTCAAACCAAATGGCATAAATCATTTTCATTTTGTCTGTTGAGAGAGTGTAGAAATTTCGAGCATGACCAATGACGTTCTTGGTCAGAAGAATTGTCAGGAATGCGAATTCTCCTTTCTGCTGATATATAGAGCCACTGAAATTCTTTTCCTTCTTGTTGACTGCAGTGATGTTGCAAAGCTTGTCTTTTTCCTCTTTCCTAAAGGTGAAAGATGGAGAGCCTCCAATTATATCTAGACGGAACACCAGGGAAAGCAGTTGTTCATCAATGGTGAAGCTTTTGTCTTGAACAGTCGTTTTGAGGCTTTTTCCATTGTTGATAATCTCAGTATTCTTATAGAAGTCTCTGATGTTGTCTGGACATAAGGTATCCACTTTTGTGTCGATCAGGTTTTCGAGTCCTCGAATCTTTTTGATTTTCTTGACAATCTAGATTGATAGCTTGGAGTTTGAAAATTTTTGACAGAAACTATCCAGGCTGGTGGTGATTCCATCATCAATGTTGTATTGCTCCATTGATTTTCTGATTAGGAATTCTTTGAAAGAACTTGAATGCTTTGAAATTGATTGAACAGGATTTCGTCAAGATTGCGTCTTTCAATCATTTTCAAAATGAGAGTCGTGTCACAATCAATGAGATTATGTAGGGATGTACATCTACTTTTTCTCCCATATTGACACGTGGCTTCGAGTGATTTGTCATGTCAGCCCAAACGTCAGATGGTAGCTGGAAAGTTTTCTGTTTTTGACTAATTTGTCCTCCATCAGCTTTTGCCATCTCAGTTTTGTGTAGAAGTTAGTTTTCTGAGGATTTTGCAATGTAAACTGACTTTTCCTGCAAAACAGTATAAGTTTTCCTTGGTACCCATATTTCCTTGGGTCCGGTTTGGGTTGGTTCTTGAAGTATTACTTCCGAGTTCCTTGGTTGAGAGAATTATACCTACTCAACTCTTTTCTAGATAAACCATTACGCTCAACCTTAGTTGATTTCACAAGGATTCTTTTAGATTTAACATCTTTAATTTCTTTGTGTAATCTACTAGGTTTTCCAGTGTCTTGATTTCTAACATTTGTACTTGTTGAGATCTCAAGACTGGGTAGGGGTGGGGGATTATCATTGCCTTTGTCAATTTTGCTGAGCATTGTCCTTTCAGTGAAATATGACAACTCAGTTTCCAGAAACTCATTCCAATCTTTTGCTTTGTCAAGTTCTTTGTCTTTTTGTTCCAATTCCAAGGAGAGTTTTTCGGTTAACTTGACAAGGTCAGAGTTTCTCTGATTGAGTTCAGCAAGTGATAACTGAGTAGAAGAATGTACCTTTTCTTGATGATTTGATATAGTTTGTACATTTTCTTGTTGCTGTAATGAGTCTTTTATATCAACATCTATTTGCAACAATTCCTTTCCTTCTTCTTTTGAGAGGTCTCTCAGTGATGGAACTCCTCTGGATTCGTTAGTGTGAACATTGAAGTTTGTATTCACTTCATCACTGAGTTGAGGTTCTGGATTTGTATGCAATTTTGTCGCACTGAACCTTTCAATCATTTGATCCTGAAAATCAGATATATTTTGCAAACAATTGATCAAGGGATGGGTAAGCCAACTTCTAGCTTTAGATGTAGACATTGAAACTATATGAACTGATACAGTGAGGGGTTTTCAACAACTGGTTTGAAATGTATCTTGGATCTCTTCCAAAAGGAAGATTTGCTCTGATACCAATTGTTGGTCCCTTGGAAAGGCTAACAAGTGTTTAGAGGGGGGGTGAAAAAACTTGTCACCAAAAACTAATCCTAAGATGAAAAAGCCCCAGGAACTGAGTTTCTCTGAAACTCAAACTGATCTCCAGTTCAGTTTTGTTCCTGTCCCTTAACTTGTGCGGAGTTCAGTTAGCTCAACTGAGTGTAAGTCAAAACTGACTTATATTCAGTCTTGTTAACTGGCAGCGGATAAAGTGATAGCCTTTAGTGCAACAGAAATCTAGACCTTCTATGTATCAGTTTGTGAGGACTCAGTGTCTGATGTGTGCTGAGAGATAAAACAATAAATAAAACAAACACAAATGCGTAAAGTAGATCAACACAAGATTGTTTATGGAAGTTCCGGGTGGTGTAATCCCGTACGTCTCCCCTTCTCCTGTGGCGTAGGAGGTATCACTAGAATAATAAGATAACCATTACAAAATCCTAGCACTATGACAGTCCTTCACGACACCCTAGTTTCAATTGTCTTCACAAAATGAAGAAAGGTGAGATTGCTCCCTTCATTACGCACACCGATCTTTCGGAGGTGGAATTGCTCCTTCACCACTCACCACTAACACATACACACAGCCCGCGATCGCACCAATTCTTTGTAGCAACACCGTAAGAGAAAATGTGGAATTGCTCTTCTCAAACTATGCACAACCAACCCTTTTTCTCAAAGGTTAGGTTTAGAATCAATCACAAGATTAATTCAGTGAGCTGTCTGATTCTTCTGGCTTTGTAGCTCCAAGATGCCTTCTTTCCCCCTTTGTGGGTTACTGGGTCTTTCTTTGAAGTCTTCAAGGCAATTCCGTTGGCTTCCCTTTGTTCTGGATATATCTGATCTGTTTTTATGGATCTGGATTTGGATCTTTGAATATATGCTTGTAAAGCTCTTTTTCTGATCCTCCTCTCTTTTCTTCAAGTGATTCTCTTGTGTATTTATAGGGGTGATGTAACGATCACTAGCTCTTGTAGCCGTTACACTTGTCGTTTTGCCAACGTTTATATGTACGATCTTTTGTCGTATTCTCAGTTTGAATTTATCAAGGCCTTAACTCAGTTTTCTACTCTTCTTCAAAACTGAGTACCTTGTATACTTACTATCTGACTTCAGTTGACTAAGTCAGAGTATACCAATCAGTTTCTTCTTACTTGGTAACTGATAATCTTTGTCCTTAAGATTATTCAGTTATACATGATCTATAATTCAGTTTCAGGTCACCACAGACTTGCCCGAATCCTGACTTATAGTCACGACTTAATCAGCTTCTAACTGAGTTTGCCACCTCAGTTCTTCAATCTTCAACAACTGAGTCTGTGTCCCTCAGTTCTTCAGTCTTCTAGATAAGCCAACTGAGTCTGTGTCCCACAGCGAACTTATCTTCTTCAGTTCTTGCATAACTGAGTTTTAACCCTTAGTTCTTCAGGTGCATAACTCAGTTTTCTTATTATAACTTAGTTTCCTTGTTGTGATCCAGCTGTTCGCCTAGTTCCTATTCTATTACAATGCTTGTCTGAAACAACCTATACAAAGTTCAGACTCTAGATAGAACTTATACATTTATCTCTAGACCATTTCTTGCTTCTTCTTTCATTATGCACTATAACAGTTAGTTACGACTTCATCATCATGGGTTGTAAGTGATTTGTCTAATTACGTGACGAATCATCATCAAAACATAAATAATATTTCCAACACCTCTATACATTTTATGATCAACATCTTTTCCAGCTTCATCTTTTCCAAGAATGACTCTTGCACACATTGGTGTATCTGCTGTGCCACTTGTGTCCATACCAT
Organism: Gentiana straminea; assembly: GCA_036785695.1. Taxonomy (NCBI): domain Eukaryota; kingdom Viridiplantae; phylum Streptophyta; class Magnoliopsida; order Gentianales; family Gentianaceae; genus Gentiana; species Gentiana straminea. The sequence goes on along the minus strand of JAVUPR010000386.1, from coordinate 1,176,918 downwards.
ACTTGTGTATTAAGTCTATTGTATACTTGGCTTGACTGATAAAAATACCATCCTTTATTTGTTTCACTGGAAGGCCAAGAAAGTAATTTAATTCTCCCATCATGCTCATCTGAAATTTGCTCTTCATTAGATTTGCAAATTTCTCACACAGCTTGTCATCCTCTGATCCAAAGATAATGTCATCAACATAGATTTGTACTAGTAATGTGCTTGTTTCTTCCTCTAATTTGAACGAGTCTTATCTATAGTTCCTTTGTTGAATCCATTCTTGATCGAAATTGGGATAGTGTTTCATACCAAGCTCGGGTGCATGTTTGAGTCCATACGAGCCTTCTTGAGCTTGTATACTTTATCTTCCTTTCCTTTGAGTTGAAAACCAGGAGGTTGTTCCACATATACTTCTTCTTCCAAAAGTCCATTCAAAAATGCACTCTTGACATCCATTTGATAGACTTTTAAGTCTTTGTATGCAAAAAAGCTAGAAAGAGTCCGATTGCCTCTAGTCTTGCCACTGGTGCAAATGTCTCATCATAAACTATTCCTTCTGCTTGAGAGTAGCCTTTTGCAACTAGACTTTCTTTGTTTCTGACAACTGTTCCTTGCTCATTCATCTTGTTTCTGAATACCCATTTTGTTCCAATGATGTTGGCTGTGTCTGGTCTGTCAACAAGTTCCCAGACTCCATTTCTTTCAAATTCATTTAGTTCTTCTTCCATGGCTGTAATCCAGTCTGCATCTTGAATTGCATCATCTATTGTCTTGGGTTCCACTTGTGATAGAAAACATGTTAGCATATGCTCCAGTTGTCTTCTAGTTCTAATCCCTGTGTGAATGTCTCAAATTACTTATTCTTCAGGATGATCTCTTAGCCAATTGAGGTCAGGTTGAAGTTGTTCTTCACTTGGTGCTTCTACACCTTCAGGTTGTGCATGAGCTTCAAGTTCTTGTGATTCTTCAGTTGTGTTGACATGTGGCTCATTTTGATTTTCAAAATGATGATTCAGAATGGTAGCTGGTATGGTTGTATTTGTATATACATCCCTTTGTGTTTCTTCTTCTTCTTGATCTTGTAGACTTTCACCATTTATGTTTGGTTCATCAAATACTACATGTAATGATTCTTCAATCACCAATGTTCTTTTGTTGAGAAATCTAAATGCCTTGCTGGTGTCTGAGTATCCCATAAAGATTGCTTCATCAGCTTTTTCATCAAAAGTGTGTAACTGATTCCTGTTCAAAACAAAACATTTAGATCCAAACATGTGTATGTGTGAAATGTTAGGTTTTCTTCCATTCCATATCTCATATGGAGTCATTCCATGATGTTTGTTGATGATTGATCTGTTCTGTGTATAGCATGCTGTGTTTGCTGCTTTAGCCCAAAACCTCTTTGGTAGGCATGCTTCTGCAATCATTGTTCTGACTGCTTCTTTGAGTGTTCTGTTTCTTCTTTCTGCTACACCATTTTGTTGTGGAGTTCCTGCTGCAGATAATTGATGTAACTCTATTTTCTTCACAATAAGTTCTTATCACTTCATTTAGAAACTCTGTGCCTCTATCTGATCTGATCTTGATAATCTTTAGTTATTTCTCATTTTGAATTCTTCTCAGTAGATCTGGCATCTTCTTGAGTGTCTCTCTCTTCTTGTTCATGAATATGGTCTAGGTGAATTTGGAGAAGTCATCTACCACTACTAGAGTGTATTTCTTTCCACTTACACTTACTGGTGTGACTGGTCCAAACAGGTCCATATGTAACAGATGCAGAATTCTTGTTGTAGATTGGTAGGGCTTTGATTTGAAGGAGCTTTTGATTTGCTTTCCTTTTTGGCATGCATCACAGAGACTTTCCTTCTTGAATGTGATCTCTGGCAGGCCTTCAACTAACTTATTCTTTGATAATGTGTTGATGGTCTTGAAATTTAGATGATTTAATCTTCTATGCCAAATCCAGCTGGTTGATTGTTTATTTTTGACAAACAAACCTGTTTCTGCCTTAGCTGTTTTCCAATCCACCATATACATGTTATCTTCTTTTCTTCCTACAAGAACCACTGTGATGGTTTGGCTGTCAATCACTTTGCAACCTTCCTTGTTGAAGTGTACATTGTAGCCTTTGTCACAGAATTGGCTGATGCTTAGCAGATTGAAATTTAGTCCCTTAACATATGCCACATTTTGAATCTTCAAATTGTTCTTGAGCATTGTACCTTCCCCTTTAATCTTGCCAGGGTTTTCTTTGCCTCCAAATGTGACTTTGGGTCTATCAAAAGCTTTGAAATCAGTGAGCCATCCTTTGTTTCCTGTCATGTGTCTGGAACATCCACTATCTATGTACCAGACATCCTACAAAACAAATTAATTATGTTTACGTACCCAACACTGTTTGGGTCCATACCCGTTAGCAGTCATGCCTCCTACTCCAAGTGTATATCCAAATGATCTTCTTTTTGGATAATTGAAATCATCAACTTCACATGTATAAGGCATGGAAGAATAGTTTCTAATATTTCTACTGAAGGTATTCTGATACTTTTCTCTACTTTTTGGTGCATTTGCATCCTTCTTCACCTTCCAATATGCAGTGGGAAACCTATGTTTCTTCATGTGTCTAGGAACATGTCTTGGTTGATTTTTCTTAAACACATGATGCATGTCATGGTATGATTTCTTCTTGTATTTTGGAGGTGCAACATTCCAATCATCCTCCGAAGGATAAAGTCTTCCTTTACCTTTCGCAGGTCTTTGTTTTTGGTTGACGGAATGATGGTTTAGTCTGTTGTTTCACTACATTCGGTTTTGACTTCACTTTGGTACAGATGAGTGGTTGAAATTATGGTCTGTCCTTTTCTGAACTTTGGTCCATTATTGGTCCTAGATTCAGAATTATGTTGTCCATTGTTTCTATTCTCATCCTGACTATTGTAGCCAAGGCTAGATCCGGATCCAAACCTTTTTGAGGGTTTGTAAGCTAGTGCATTTATGGGTGTAGTTTTGGTCTTAACTGGTGAGGGGATTTTCTCAACTGATCTGTTAATATCAGATGTGTGATCATCTGCTGTTAGTTGATCATTTGAGTAAGTCTCCTGACTAGTTAGTTCAGCTTTTGCTTTATCCAGTTCTTTCTTTAATCTTTTATTCTCCTTTCTTAGATTCTTACACTCCTGTTCCAGAATTTCATGATTTAATTCAATTTCATCGAATTTACTCATGAGATTTTGGATTACGTTTGCGATTCGAGGGAGAATAGAAGATTGTGCGTGTTAGATGTGGATGCATTAGATGAAGAGTAAGAACTAGATGTTACCTCAGTTTCATCAGATTCTTTGGCCATTAGACACAGACTTGCTTTCTCATTATCTGAGCTGTCACCTTCATCTTCATCTAATTCTTTGGTCATGAGACATTGACATGCTTTCTCATTGTCTGAGATGTTTTCTTCATCACTATTGTCTGAGTCATTGTCAGATGATTCTTCATTCTTTTCACTGCTGGATTCAGCCTTGAGTGCTTTCTTGCTTTTCCTCTTTTCAGATGTTTTGTACTTCTTCTTTTCCTCATCTTTATTATCTCCTTCGGGGAAATAAGCCTTGAAGTGACCTTTCTTGTTGCAGTTGAAGCATCTGTATTCATCATCTCTTTTCTTCATGTCTTTGTTTGAGCTTGACCTCTTGTTTGATGATGAGTTCCCTTTGAATGGCTTCTTTTTGCTAAACCTGTCAAAATGTTTAACTAATAAGGCTACATGTTCTTTAAGTTCTAGTGTCTCTTTGCTGATACAATCAGCAAAGTTACTTTGATGAGGTGCTATCAGTGCACTGGCTCTTTGTGTCTCTGCCGGAGCACCATCTTCACCGTTCAATTCAAATTCATGAGCTTTTAGTTGGGACATCAGAGTCAGAGTGTCAGTGTTTGCAAGGTTTGTAGTTCCTCTGATTCCTGATGTTATGATCTTCCACCTTTCAGGTAAGCCTCTCAAGATCTTTAAACACACTTATTCCGAGGATATGTGTGCCCAAGCTGTTGCGGTTCACGATGATGCTTGAGAATCCGTTGTCCATTTGATCAATGGATTCACCAACCTTCATTTTGAAGTTCTCAAATTTCTCGTTTTGCAACGTATAGTTTGTTTTCTTTAATCGCTTCGGATCCTTCATTTATCGGTGCCGGCTTGTCCCACATCTCCTTTGTCGTTTTGCGCTCTTTGATTCTCATGAACATGTTGCTATCCAGGGTCTTCAAGATCATATCTTTCGCAACAAAGTATAGATTTTCCTTTCTCCCGTCATCCTTGGTCCAATCTTTCTTGGGTTTATCCACTTCTTTTCCTTGATCTCGCTCATGTGGTTATCACCGGTCATGATCATGATTGGCCCATAATTAATTACATCCAAAGATCTCCTCATGAGTTGCTTCAAGATGAGATAACATTCTTATTTTATTATCATCAAAATTATTAACATTGAAAACAGTACTTTTGACATAAAGTTTGAGGAATCCATAAGTACGATTTGAGAAATTTATGTATATAAGTAGAAAGCACAGATTTGAAAACTACTTTGAAAATTTGTGATCTCCTTGTTACCAGAAATTAGATCTGAACAGGTTCTGAAACTAGGAACACTGTTCCGATACCAATTGTTGGTCCCAGAGAAGGGTAAAACTATAGTCAGAGGGGGGGGGGGGTGAATGACTATAGTGGAGTTTCAAAAACTTTTCTTGTACTTAAAAGCTTTTGGGCAGCGGATACGTCCCTCCTTACTATGTTATTTCAAAGTAGTTTAAGCAATCACAAATATATGATATAATATAAGCAATTAAATGAATGCGAAGGTAAATTGCGTAAAAGTAAATTGACACAAGGCTTATAGTGGTTCGGGGTGGTGTAATCCCTTAATCCACTCTTCTCCCGTGATGATCGAGGGAATTCACTATTGTTTTCACAGATACAATAGTACGATTGTCCTTGACTTCACAAGCTTCATAATCTACAAGACAATCACTCCTTGATTGCAACAGCTTCAGTGACTCAGTCTCTTTCACTGCTCCTTGGGATCAAATCCTTCAGCAGCTATCACAAACACAACTCCTTCTCAGATGACTCTGATTCAGTTGCTTGATTGATGTGAATTGGATTCACAATCTTGTTGATCAGTCTCAATGCTTGATGTTTGAATTGTACGTAGCTCTCAGTTTTGAGTTGATCACTAGATGTTTTCCTTTAAGCGCAGATTGAAGGCTTTTTATTTTGACAGAGTTTTTGCTCAGATTTTTCGTTCTCCTTTTTGTTTTTTTGTTTTGTTTTTCTGTCAATGCCCTCTATTTATAGCCTTGATTATCCTTGATTTGAATTTCCGTCCGTTGGCTATATTGAGGGGAATAATCCTTGATTTTATTCTTGATTCCCCCTTAATTATATTCTACTTGATTTTAGTGATCGGATTTTTCTTCAAACGTTTACCAGAAAATCCGTCCTTGATTGATCCTCTATTAATTATGCATTTAATGCTTGATCTTCTGTATCTTCTCCATATTTCAATAATCTGATCGAGTAAGGTTTACTCAGCCGTACTTTGAACGGTCAAGTGACCCATCTGACTTTGCTGCTTAGATCTTCCTTCACTGCTTTGTCTTCACTCAGCCGAAAGTCAGTTCACTTTACCGATTCATTGTTTCCTTTATTCTTTCAGTTCAAGGAGAATCCTTGTACTTCACTAATCTTTGATTTGGGTGAGAACAGTGTACACCATATTTAAACATTGAGCTTCATTACTTAAAACATAACTTAGACTTATCCAAGGTCATCACAAACTTCCTTGGTTATAAGTCAGACCATGATGTCTTCATTGCTTCTCTGCTGGTGCTTGGCTGGCTTCACTCTGCCGAAAGCCTGTTCTTGCTTTTCCGTCCTACCAACTAGTACAATACTTGTCTGACTCAACTTATACAACATGTCAGACTCTAAGTAAAGACTATACAGAGTGTTCTAACATATTTCAGGCTTGCTATAACAACTAGTATGGCCATCATCAAAATATAATAAAATGTTCCCAAGTATTCGTTGGGGGGCGACTCGGAGGAGGATCAAGAGGCATTTGACTACGCACGGGATGAAGGGGAGGATGACCCCTCTAGTCCTAATGTATCAGCTGGGGATGATCTGCTCGATGAACTAACCGGGGGGGAAGCCGCTCCCCAGTCCCACGACCCTTTTGGGTTAGACGATCTTTTCCCTGATCCGGCGCCGCGACATAAGAAGAGTCGCAAAGAAGCCACCCGTAGCCGGGTGGAGGGACTAGTACTAGCGCCGCTGGAGGCGATGAGGGATCCGATGCTAAAGACCAAGCCACTGAGGCTGGCATGAGTGGGGCCGCTGAGCGTGACGAGGACGCTATCTATATTGAGGATGCCGCTTTCCATGAATTGATGGGTTCAAGTGAAGACGAAAATGCACCCATACCCCATAAACTCGCTTGGTTCCTCCCTAAGAAACCTAAGAGGAAGAGGGATCCAAAACCAATAACTGTCGGTGAGGCGGCGTCGAAAGTAAAAAATCCTAAGCCCAATAATCCGGAGGCGTTGAGAGAGTTTGCCCTCCAAGCTGAATATGAGAAAGCTCTGGAGGAAGAGTGGGCTCAGCTCCGAGACAGTCGTGATCTCAACAAATTCCTCAGACGTCGATATAGGATCGACACAGATACTTACAGATTCTCTTTGTTTGAATATTCCAAGGACGAGGACAAATTCAAACCTGGAGATCGCGAGGACTATGTTGGCGCTCGTCGTCCTAATGATTCCTTAGTCCTTCATTTTGACCATTTTTATGCGGGGTTTAGGCCCCCTTTTGATCCATTTTTGGTGAAGATATTTGAGCTCATTGGAGCTCTGCCGAGTGATTTTGCGGTTGGAGCCACGATCTAGCTTATGGTCTTTATCGTGATGTGTCGGACGATGAAGAGGGAGCCTACCTTCACTCTTTTAGGTCAATTTCACCTTTTCTATGGGACTTTTATCCCAGGGCAGATATCTCTGAGGACCAAGACTCCTCGCTTACTCTTCTTGCTGCCTAACAAAATTCATCACTGGCAGGAGCGCGTGCTTAAGGTGGAATCAAAGGTCGGTTGGCCATTTCCTTGCGCCCCTCCACGCCAAGGGAAGTCTACTCTTCCGATTGGCCAGCCCTTTGTTTCTGAGCTTCAATTCGTTAAAGGGCTTATGAGCCTTATAAATTCTGACGGGATCGAGCCCTCTTTGAGAAATATGGCTTGGGTCGACCTTATTGATGTGGGTTTGCCGTATGCGAGCAGGGCGGGGATAGTCTGCCCACGCAAAGCACATGCCCTAGTTGCCATAAGACCGGAGGAAAATCGATCCTGACTGGATAGGTGATTGTCATTTGGGCAAATGTTTCCCATCTTAGTGCCCTATATGCTTTGGCGATCCTGAGAGAAGACCGCGCCGTAAATTTCTTTTATTCCTTTTCCTTTCATTATTTCTCGTACCTTATTGTTTTGTATTCCACCTTTTGCCCTGTTTTTTATGAACTCTTTTTGCAGTTAGCATGGTGGACGCGAATGAACGTCGAGCTCAAAAGCAAAAGATTCCTAAAGAAGCCGCCAAGGATACGCAGGCGCTGTTGAAACAGGCTCCAGGGAAGGTACCACATACTGTGGATGCTTCCATTATTGATGAGACATACGATCCTACTCAGCCACAGCAATCGACGGCGCCTATAGTGCAGGCCCAAGCAAGGCTGGCGGGGTCCAGAAGAGGTCGCAAGATGATGCACCTGCTAAAGAGCCTCAGGCCCCTAAGCGATCTAGAGTTGAGAAGCATGAGGCTGCTGGTGAGTCTCAAACCTCCAATGGGACTGGTCGTACTGATAAGCGACCTGTTGAGGAGCCTACGTCACGACCTAAAATGATTGCAGAAGAGGTCACCGAGGAGATGGGGGCACCGCCAACAGAACACCGGCCCGTGGTGATAAAGGGAATGAGGCCGTCCGGCTAGACGCCGAGTTTGTCCAAGGTCTTGACATGACAAAGGCGAGCCAGATCAGGGAGGCAACTGCTGATGTCATTCCTTTGGGCCGTCTTGCATGGGATTCGCCACCCGGAGTTCAAATGGAGATCGGCAGAGGGATGACTGCTCACGTCGTTGTTCAAGACAATGCTCCCTCCAAGGATGAGGTCGCTGAGCTTAAGGATCTTGCCGGCCAGTTCGGGATCACAGCCTCTATGGTAAGTTTTAGCTCATGTCTGCTTCTTCAACTTTATTTTCCTGTGAACTTATCTTTTTTTTTCTCTATTTTAGCTTGGAACTCGCATCCACAGGGCTATAGAGGCCGCTGAGAAATGCAGGGCCGAGCTCAGAAAGGCAACCGTAGCCCTTGGCACTTCGGACAAGGCTAGAGTTACTGCTGAAGCCAATAATGAGAAAGCTTTGGCAGAGATAGAGCGTATGAAGGCGGCCATGAAGGCGAGCGCTAAGTTGGACACCGAGCCGCAGCGAAGGTGGCGGTCTTGAGTGAGACTCACAAGAAATCCACTAAAGATTTAAAGGGCGCTCAAGAGGAGATCGCAAGCTTGAGAGAACAACTTTCCGCTGCCGAGAAGACTGCCGAGGAAGCCGGTCCTGCGGCCATTGCTGCCTATAAGCTTTTTGATGAATTCTTGGATACTCAAAAGGCGAGCTTTGATCAAGGCTTCAATGATTTATCCCACTGCCTCTGGACATCCCTTATACTGACGACCATATTCTCGATATCCAAGCCAGGCAGATGAAGGATGGTGAGCCGATCTAGGACCCTCCACCCGTCAACCCCGTAAACCCGGCCGTTTTAAAGAGCACTCCCCGCCGTAAATGTTCAACCCGGCAACGAGTATATTGACACTCCTCCCAAAGACAAACTAAGGATTTTATGCTTTCTTCTTTTTTGAAACAATTTCTACGATCTATAATAATTCAACTTTGCCTTTGGTTTGAACTATTTTGATACTTTCCTTTGTTGTTATTTTGTAATAGTTTAGCTTTGATGTCTTGACTTGTGGCCGCTTTTGGCCTTTGACTTATGCAATTGTTCCCTTTGATTTGTCATCTCTTGTATGTGTCTTATGCAATTTTTCCCTTTGATTTGTCATCTCTTGTATGTTTATGTGTGCGGCCCCATTTATTTTGGCGAGGTTGAGAGAATAGCTCGCTAAAAATAAGAGAACTTCTGAACCGCCCTTGTGATTGAAAGAAGACTGATACTCATTGGCGTCCTCATTGTATTGACCGAGGTCGCTGCGGCTTTGTTTGAAATGATGGATCGAAAATTCCAACTGGGGCCCCCTTGTTTGAAACAAGCCTATGGTGACCTCGTTCATATATGTTGTCTGTACTTTGTTTTGAAGCTTTGAAAATTCCAATATGCGGCCCCCTAATTTTTGGCGAGTCTTGAATGTTGGGCTCGTCAGAAATTTATGGCGGAATTGCCTCAAATTAAAATTTTTGCTTATCCGGCCCTCTTTATTTTAAGTAAGGCAAGGGCGAGTTGGAATGAAACAGGACTAACCTCCTTGACTTGAAATAAAGAATCATTTGACCTGAGGCAAGTAGTGGGTGTGCTGCTAAAAAGCTAAAGTTCGACTAGATTGGACAAATTTCTCATTGGCAAGCTTTTGATCGTTTCGGTAATCGCGTAGTAACCGTAGCCTTGAATCTTGTTTCGATAACTCGTTAGGTGCTTAAATGTGCTTTTTGAAATTAAAATTTTGGATAGACCGCGTGAATGCTGGCCGACTGATTTTGTTGATCTTGACCGCACATTCCATTTTTGATCCTCTATAAAAGGAGGGGTTTCCCTTGTCTTTCTTCACTCCTTTCTGGCACAAATCTTTATTTCTGATGGCTTTTCGATCCGGAGAGGGTAGCTCGGTACGAGTGTACAAAGCCCGCCCTATGCGTGATGTTTCTCCTTTCTTTATCACTGCCTCTAGCACTGCCAAGGACCATTTTTGGCGTTACTTTGATGTGGTCAAGTCTCTGAGGGAGAGGGGTTTGAACGAGGACAAAGTTGAAGGTGATGGCTCTTTGCTCCGGGTTTGACTTTCTGGGTGGGTGGATTTTGTCTCCCCGCCCATGACACCCATCAACCTTACGATGGTGAGGGAATTTTACTCCATCTTGTCAGAGATTTCTCCCGAGGAAGCTATTAGCTTTATCCCTCTTCGGGGTGTTTCTGTAAACTTTACCCCGGAGGCTATCAATGGGGTTCTTCGCATTCCTGCTATCGACCCCATTGCTCATTATGAGGTTGCATGGAATCTTGGTGATGAGGAAAGTAGGCAAGTCCGCCTGCGTCGTGTGATTCATGAGCTTTTCCCTAATCGTCAATGCCCTCGCACACTAGCCCCCGCGTCTGAACTGTCTCGTAGCAACCGAGAGTGGAAAAGGTTCATTAATTCACGAGCTCTTTCATCTGTGGATTTCGAGGTCGTTACCGAGGCTAAAGCCTTCCTTCTTCATGCCATTCACGACCCCCAAGTGGATGTTGACCGAGGGATCCCGATTCACCGCGAGGTCAGGGCTTGCCGTCACTATGGATCGTGATCGTCGCATTTCTTTTAGCTCGATGATTGCTAGTTTATGTACTGACGTAGCTAGGGTGCCGACTCATTCGTTGGATCGCTATGGATTCGTTTGAAATAGTAGCTTTAAAAACCTCATCGGCCCCCTTGTTTTTTGTTAGACCGAAGGAATTTGTAGTCCGTAGGTTTGCCGAGAACAGAACGGTCGGCCCTCTTTATTTTGAGCAAAAACGAATCTTTTTTATTCGACATTTTTTTTTGCATAAAGTAGATAGATGTCTCACATGTAATATTTTTTCAGGTTGTCGGCATGCCAAGGCCTGTCGTACTCGCGGCCTTGGTTGTCCCGTAGGACATAAGTGCCTTTCTTTATTATCCTTGCGACCTGAAGTGGGCCTTCCCAGTTCTCGGATAGCTTGCCTTTCTTGGCCTCATGCCCGGTGGCTTGTCTTTTCCGCAGAACATAATCTCCCACGGCGAAGTGATGATTACGGACGCGTTTGTCGTGGTGGCATTTGGCCACTTGTTTGCAATTGAGCAAACGGCCATACGAGTGATCCGCTTTTCTTCTAATTGATCGACGTCGAGCTGCCTGGTCAGCGGGTTATCCGCCTCGCTAAAATGAGCGACCCTTAAGCTTGGTAGGGCCATTTCCACCGGGGCCATAGCTTCTGACCCGTAGGTTAAAGCAAAGGGAGTTTCCCCTGTGGTTGTTTTCCTTGATGTTCAGAGGGCCCATAAGGCCGCTGGAAAGTGATCCGGCGATATTCCCGCTTTCTCATCCAGTCTCTTTTTGAGTACGCTTAGAACTTGTTTGTTGGCGTTTTCGGCCTGACTATTGCCTTGTGGGTAGCATACTGACGATTTCCAATGATTAACGATATTCTCTCTGCAAAATACGTCGAACTCCTCCCTGAATTGAGGCCCGTGATCTGATACTAATACTCTGGGGACGCCAAATCTGATCCAAACTTGATCAAGCAGGAAATATATTGTAACTTTGGTATTGATTTTGACCAAGGCTTTGGCCTTGATCCATTTGGTGAAATAATCGACGGAGACCACAACATATTCGCATCCGGAATGACCTCTTTTGAGCGTCCTGATGAGGTCGATAGCCCACATGTCAAACGGCTAGGCAGCGACGATGATGCTTTGTTCGATTGACGTTAGCCTGGGGATGTCTGCAAATTTTTGACATTTATCCCACCTTCTGGCATATATTAGGGCATCCTCTGTGAGCTTTGACCAATAGTAGCCGCCTAACAAAATTTTCGAGCGAGATCGCGCGGCTAGCCGGATGGCCGCCGCACATCCCGTCATGTAGCTCCATAAGAATTCCGTCCACCTCCTCAAGTCGCACACATTGTGACAAAGGTTTGGAGAATGACCTTCGGTATAAAAGGTCGTCTAAGATGGTGTACTTGGCGGCTCTTCTAATCGTGGCTTTAGCCTCCTTTGGGTCATCGAGAAGTGCTCCTGATCCAATATAGGCCTTCATTGTGTCGATCCAGCATGGATTAGCGGGTTGGAAATCCATGACCTCAGCTCGTTTAATGGCGGGCCCTAATAGGTGTTCCACCATGATCGCTGTGTTTCTAATTTCATCGTCATTAATTAGCTTTGACAGGTAGTCCGCTCTGTGATTGTCCTCTCGAGGGATGTTGGTGAATTTACGGTATTTGAAGCTTCCCTCGAGCTTTTTGACGAGATCAATATACTTTTGCAGGATTTCGTAGTGAATCCCGAACGACCCTGTCACTTGATTGACCACCAACTGAGAATCATAGAATACCTCCACATTTTCAACTTTCATGACGCGGGCAAGCTCAAGCCCTGCTATGAACGCCTCATACTCTCCTTGGTTATTCAACGCGGTGAAATCAAATCGCAAACCCTTTTTGATTTCTTCCGAGGTGCGTGGTTGCAATTTGATAATCCCGGCCCCACAACCTTTATGGCTGGCGGCGCCATCGACATAAAGTTACCAACAGTGACTTGGCCTCTGGGGTTCGTCCGTTTTGGTCGCATTGTGTCGTTGCCATGTTTTGAGTTGGTTTGTTCCCCTATTTCTTCGTTGAAACTTGTTTCTGCGATGAAATCAGGCAAGGCCTGGGATTTGATAACTTTTCGAGGCTCGTACCGGATGTCAAATTTAGTGAGTTCGATGGCCCATCGCAACAACCGACCAGATAAATCCGGCTTGTGTAGGACTTGGTGTAGTGGGGCATCAAATAACACAGTAATAGTATGCGACAAAAAGTAAGCCCTTAACTTTCGGACAGCTATGACAATGCAATAGGCTAACTTTTCGATATTAAAATAGCGACTCTCAAATAGAGTGAGAGCCTTAGAGACATAATAAACGGGCTTTTGAAGGGTACCATCCTCATGGACCAGCACAGCGGCGACAGCCCGGTCTGAGGCCGCTATGTATTGAAGCAAAACATCTTCCGTTACAGGACTGATCAACAACGGCAGGCTTGACAGATAAGCTTTGACCTCTTTGAAGGCCTGCGAGCATTCCCTAGTCCTTGCAAAGGTTTTGCTCCCTTTGATGATTTTGAAGAAGGGTAAGCATTTTTCCGAAGATTCTGAGATGAATCTCCCTAGAGTGATTATCCTCTCATTCAGCCTATGAACTTCTTTGATTGTTGTCGGCTCGCTCATATTGATTAGACCCTCTATTTTCTCAAGGTTTGCTTCGATCCCCCTTTGGCTTACCATGAAGCCTAAAAAATTTCCGGCCTAAACCCCAAAAGTGCATTTTGTGGGGTTTATTTTCATCGAGTGCTTCCTTACGTTCATAAAGGTTTCGCGAAGGTCCACCAGGTGATCCTGGAGACTTGATTTCATGACCATATCATCTATGTATGCCTCCATGTTTTTGCCGATTTGCGAATTGAAAACCCTGTTCACCATCCTTTGATATGTTGAACCCGCATTCTTCAGACCAAACGACATCATCTCATAGTAATAGAGTCCACCGGCGGCCCTGAAGGCGGTCAGCTCTTTGTCGTCGTCGGCCATTTTTACCTGATGATAGCCTGAATAGGCGTCCAGAAAACTCAGCATCTCTGTTGGTCCCAGAGAAGGGTGAAACTATAGTCAGAGGGGGGGTGAATGACTATAGTGGAGTTTCAAAAACTTTTCTTATGTTTAAAAGCTTTTGGGCAGCGGATAAGTCCCTTCTTACTATGTTGTTTTCAAATCGCTTTAGACAATCACAGATATAAGTTTTGATCTAGGCAATTTAAATAAATGCTGTAAAGTAAATTGCAGAAAGTAAATTGACAGAAGGCTTATAGTGGTTCAGGGTGGTGTAATCCCTTAATCCACTCTTATCCTGTGATGATCGGAGGAATTCACTATTGTTTTCACAGATACAATAGTATGATTGTCCTTGGCTTCCCAAGCTTCACAATCTACAAGCCTATCACTCCTTGACTGCAACAGCTTCAGTGATTCAGTCTCTTTTGCTGCTCCTTGAGATCAAAATCCTTCAACAGCTATCACAGACTCAACTCCTTCTCAGATTGCCTCTGATTCAGTTGCTTCAGTTTGATGTGAATATGATTCACAAACTCGCTTGATCAATCTCAGTACTAAATATGACTTTGTAGTTCTGATGTCTGAGTTGATCACTAGATGTATCCTTGTATGTTCAGAGAGAAGGCTTTTCAAATTGACAGAGTATTTGCTTGATCTTTCTTTTTCTATCATTCCTTTTCTTTGTCTGTCAATGCCTTCTATTTATAGCCTTGAATAAGCTTGATTTTGAAATTCCGTCCGTTGGCTATATTAATGAGGGAATAATCCTTGATTTTATTCTTGATTCCCCCTTAATTGCATTCTCCTTGATTTCAGTGATCGGATTTTTCCTTCAAACGTATAGCAAAAAATCCGTCCTTGATTGATCCTCTATTGATTGTGCATTTAATGCATGATCTTCTGAATCTTCATCAAAATCTGATTTGGTAATATTTACTTCACCGTTCTCAGAGCGGTTGAGTGATTCATTTGACTTCGCCGTTCTAGATCTTCCTTCACCGTTTTGTCTTCACTCAGCCGAAAGCCAGTTTACTCTGCCGATTCACTGTTTCCTTCATTATTTCAATTTAATGAGAATCTTTGTACTTCACTGATCCTTGATTGGGGTAAGATCGGTGTACACCATATTTGAATATTAAGTTTCATCACTTGAAGTATAACTTAGACTTATCCAAGATCATCACAGACTTCCCTGGTTATAAGTCAGACCATAATGTCTTCATTGTATCTCTGCTGGTGCTTGGCTGGCTTCACTCTGCCGAATGTCTGTTTCTACTTTGCCGTCCTACCAACTAGTACAATACTTGTCTGACTTAACTTATACAACATGTCAGACTCTATGTAAAGACTTATACAGAGAATTCTAACTTATTTCCGGCTTGCTATAATAGCTAGTATGGCCATCATCAAAACACAATAAAATGTTCCTAACAATTTCCCCCTTTTTGATGATGCCAAAACCCTCATAAGCCTGAACATAAGTAATCCAAATTTTTCATAATAACAGAACAAAACTCAGCAATTTTATTCATCCATCATAGGGCAATAAGATATTGCATCTTTTTATTAAAAGACAAGGCAAATAGAAGTAATTTAGAAATAATTCAAATTGAGTGTAAGGTCTACTT
Source organism: Gentiana straminea (assembly GCA_036785695.1). Classification (NCBI taxonomy): domain Eukaryota; kingdom Viridiplantae; phylum Streptophyta; class Magnoliopsida; order Gentianales; family Gentianaceae; genus Gentiana; species Gentiana straminea. The sequence continues at coordinate 1,161,668 of JAVUPR010000386.1, read as the reverse complement.
CTTCACATCTTCAAACCTGATGCCTTTGCCTTTGCTGCCCTTGCCCTTTTCTGTTGGGCTTGCCTTCTTTTCACTGGAGCTTTCAGGCTTAGAGCTTCCTTCCCCCTTTTTGGCAGCACTAAAAAATACTTCAAGATTTGTCGTTACTGTGTCAAAATCAGGGAGAGGGCCATACCTTCTTTCCAGTATCTTGTTGTTGGCCTCACCAACTTTAATTAAAAGGTCCAAGCTTGCTTGCCGGAATGCTCCATTACCTCATCCGATGCTTTGAATTTGATGAGTGTGAGCATTGAGGGTGTCCACCAATGGCTTAAGATTGTTGTCAATCGTCTCGATGAAACTCAAGATTGGTTTGGACATGGTGAGGAATGAGTTGTTGTAAATTGCAAAGCGAGTTGCCTTGTCTCTCCATGACTTCATCTTGGATTTTGATGTGGTTGATGAGGGCCTCAATCTTGTGGTTGAAGGAGGTTGCTTCACTCCTTAAGGCATTCTTCGAGGTTTTGCCTCGTCGTAATACTCGCCTTTCCATGTCCACAATGAGGGGTTGAATGTCCAGATTGAAGACTCTCTCTAGATCAATTTCCTCTGGTGCCACATGGACATCCTCTTCATCTCCATCATATTCATTCTCAACATCTCCATCTTGCTCTTTCTCATTCTCCACTTCAATTTCTCTTTCTTCCTTTTCCTCTTCTTCCTCTTCCTTTTCGTCTTGTGCGTCTTCTTCTCTTTCTTCCATCTGTTCTTGTTCTTCCTCATTAGACACAAGGTCATTTAGAGGTTGCTGTTGAGTGTGGACTGCTGCGTCCGCTACTATCCCCCCTTGTGCAATTGTGGGGGAGTTGACAAGTTCGGCTGAGTGAGCTTTATCAGCTGGCTCACTTAGCTGTTCGTCAACTTTGCCAATGCTTTTGAAAAGCACTTCTTGAAGAGTCGGTTCATCATCGAAGTCTCCGATTTTCTTGACTTGCTTCAAAATGATCACTCTCTCGAGTGTTCATCATCCGACTCACTTCTTTCTCATCTATCTCCTCTTCTTCGATGAAGTAATTATGTATCCTTCCTCACCTTCCTCCAGTAGGTGATTTCCTCTTGCTCCTTTTCTTCTCGCTTTGTTTCGTGTCATCACCGATTGTCACAGTTCATTCAAGTTGCTAGAACCGGGCAGAGAGATGTGTTCTCGTGCCTTCTGAGATCTGGTTCTTCGTCCCACTCCTGATCTACTGGTTTCAGGTTGTTTTCTTTTGCTCCCAGCTGTGGGTTTGGGTTTCATAGATGCCTTGATGTAAGTGAACATTATCTTCGACTTGTGTGGTGATTGCAAATTGGTGGGTTGTACTTTCAATGCGTTGAATAGGTGCCAAGAGGGAATCCATATGTTTTCCTCTCCCGTAAATCGCCCTTTTTCTCGCAAACCCTTGCTTGGTGCCGTTATAGATAAATCAATTTCCTTCGAATCGATCCTTCAATCGATTGAAAACAAATGTTGCCCAAATCGAATTTGATACCTTCGTAGATGATGGCCATCGGTCCGATCCGTACCTCAGTTTGGTTTTCCATTGACCCCTTTCTGCCTTCGATATTCTTTGTGATGACTGGTGCAAATTCAGCAAACTGAAGTTTGAGCATTGATCTGGGTAGATTGTATGTTTTGCTGTTTTTTCTGGGGTTCTTGGCTATTTCAGCCCAGAATTTCTTGGTGTCGATCGTCACAAACTTGACATTAGCCGGACCTATTATGGGAAGTTGCAGGTATCTATTGAGTGTACCAGGCGTGATGACTATTTCTCTTCCAAAGATAGAGCTTTTTATGCAATCGACTTCGCCTTCTTTGTGTCTTGGGCACAAACTTGGCATTTTTCCAAAATGCTATCGCATTTTCATAGCATTCCGGTTATTGGGGGATTTAGGAAAGTCGTCGCCCCAAATTCGAACAAGAAGGTCAACCAAGCGTTGAGCTTGTGCATCATTATCACAAAACGAGAGATAGTGTTCGTGTTTGAAAAACGAACCGGTGATGATTGATTTTTCGTAGTATTTTTCGGGGGGAGAGATTGTGGAGGATGAAGCCATTGATAAGTAATTGATAATTAGAAAAGAATACTTTGAGTTTTCGTAGAGAAACAAAAGTAGGGTTTGTAATTTGCAAGAGGATGTAAAGATTTATGAAAATCTCTAAGTATCGTTTATATAGGATGATTTGGGTAGTGTGAACGTGGTTTGAATGTGGAAGGATTTTATGACATAATGGCATGATTTTGTGTATGTAAATCGCGATATTCGAGTGTAATGGGGGAGTGGATTGAGGTAAGTAATGATAGAGCCCGGGAATCGAGGCGTTTATAATTCGAAAAATAATATGGTTACCTCCATGATCATAAGTTGATCTCCACGTGTGTAATCTTCCATAGAATAACCTCCATAATTTTCTTATTCTCCACGTGTAATAAAAAGTGATTTTGTTCACACTTTAATTTGTCCAAGTCTTTATTTCGGTGGAGTGCCTTGGCGGTCACTTTAGCCGATGTAGTGAATTCTTCACCGAGTCGCTCCATTTAACCGTTCCTAACAATCAGTTAAGTTGACTTCGCTGGATACCAGTGCCTTACCCGCTACATCTCTTGTAATGGCAAAGGGTTAAACAGCTGATAAAGTCACTTAGCCGATTACTCCAGTTAGCTGCTCTTTGGTACTTAGTCAATCTCAATCATTCCTAACTCAGTTCTTAACATGCTAAATCTTTCATAACTGAGTGGTTTAGTAAAGATGTCAGCCAATTGATCTTCAGTGGGTATGTATTTTAGAATGACATCTCCCTTTTCAACATGATCTCTGATAAAGTGATGTCTCACATCAATGTGCTTTGTGATGACGGTCAAGTTATAAAAATAACTCGATACCTAAATAACCAACTAGCAAGAGAACTAGGTTCAATCGTAGTATAGCTAGATAGAGTCGAGGTCGATCCCACAAAGACTCGGCTTAAACAAGTACAACGTTATTAAACTAAAAATAGATTAAAGGGCGGTCTCCGACCAACAATAACGTCGAAATAAAGGTTGACATGATAGAAAACACAAAGACTAACAATACGACAGTAGACACTAAAACACTTACTTTTATGGTTTTATAAGACTCTAACAAACGGTATTGATTACGCTAGTAGTAATTACTCCCCCATATATGTATATCTAAGCCGAGACGAGAAAAGACATTAAGGTTGATTATATTTTGGCTACGGGAGCTATCCCCTAAACTGGATCTACTTCGTGAACGGATAGAAGATCTTTATGCTTAATTACGAATCCTTCCTTGGACAAAGATAGAACATCATATAACAAGCATGCTATACCAAACTAGGGATGCCGATCTAAAATCGTCACCTCGTCTAGGCAACCACCGTGGACAAGTTGGCACACCTCCTAAACGATCGGCTAACTTATGTCCTATTTAACATGGCAATTTTCACAATATATCATATTAATTTACGAGAACGATGTAACAAATTGGCCAGATCTATTACATGTGTATATGAAAAACAGAAAGCACGACGTAGCCGAAGTCGTTCATAGAAAATTACTAGAATCTTGATGGCTAGATCTAACCATATAGACCGTGGTAGATCTAGACCGGTGACTCTAGAATTTACTCGTGAAACGCCTTCGTATGGCTTAGATCTACATGAATATGGGTTTGTTAATTAACTACATCACGAAATCAATACACAAACGACTACTCCATAACGAAATAAAATAGATCTACGAATAAAAATGACATATTTTGATAGATATTACCCTCGTAGACGGAGGGTCCTCCGATCCTTTAATGCAATCTCTAATCGATGAATCCATCGCCTCCGTGATGAAGCAACATAATATAAAATAAAAAGAACTATATTGATAAACTAAAAGTATTAGTATTGTGTTTTGTAGGTTGGTGGTTGTCTCAATTTCGTAGCCGTCGCTTATATAGAGGCTATAGCCGACCTAGGAAGGATCTAGAAGATATACACGCGTTTTCTTCTGGATAAGCTTCGGGTGACCGAATATCAACCCTCGGTCGACCGAATGAAGTGGCTCGGTCGACCGAGCCTCTTTTTTGCACATGTTAAATGTGTTTCTCGTCTAACTTGTTCCCCACTGCATTCTTCCGTGCTGATCTGATTTCTCTAACTTATCCCTTGATTAATGCTCCGATTTTCTTCCTTATTATCTTGAGATTCACTGATTGAATGACATTTATCCTCCCGATTTATCATGATCTACAAAATCAGCATTTATCGCACAATAAATTGGTCTTTAATAATAAAAACAAATAAATACCAAAAATCATATTAATAATCACTTAACATTGAATAATAAATATAAACAAGTGATTTAATATGAAATATATATAATTAACTCCGATTTAAGGTTAGAATTGATGACATAATTAGTATATTTTAACCGTCATCAATATGCCCCCACTTAAACTTTGCTTCGTCCCGAACAAAGCATCAATAAGTCATTCCCCAAGACAACATTTTCCTTGGTCATCTCATACTTACACAAGAAACTCGAGTCAACTCATACCAGTCATGCTCATAAGATAAGCATTATTCACTACTTGCTATGAATCGAAGTGATTGTGTGCATGTGCATTGGTTTTATATAAATGTAGCAAGATTAGAGTTTATGCAGACTTCATATCAAAATTCACCAACATCAGCATTCATACTTCTTATGCCTCGCAATGGTTAAAGCACTAGAACAATAAGCAAGAGCGTATCTATAGGGATTTTGAACTTGGAGACCGAGTACTACTCGAAGCCTCTAAAAACTTGAACCTTTTCAATTCTTCATATTTTTCAGATACTACCAATCTCAAGGAAGAAAACTCTTCTTTTTACGAGTATCCCCCCTATCTTAGATCATGCATAGTATCGAATATTACCACAAGCGCGGGGCTACTTTGGTAATGTTACTACAAGCCCAGTGTTTTAACGCATTGTCTAAACACAGGTACGTCCCAAGCTTATTACTCCGCTTTGATGGCTCGAAGATCAGAATACATCAGTCGATAAATAACGACACTAGGTAAACATAACCAATCATCTATGCAATGTACACATACCTCTTTCAATTATTATAATTCATGTGGCACTAAGCGATTCACATGTTGAGTAGTTGAACAATACCTAACTACTTGCAGTTGTTGGCATGAATATCCTTAAGTTTACTAACAATTTATCGCAAAAGTATAATATGATCACGTACTCACGCAACTTGGTTCCTTTCCTATCAATTCTAAGTATAAGAACTTCACAAGTTTAAGGGTACGAGTTCAACAACTTGGCATTTATCCATGAAATTTTTTAAATTTTGCGCAATATTGCCTCAATATTCCGTTCCTCTTTACTTTTTCAACATATAGCTAAGTCCCTTGCCCCCCACTTAAACATGGCATTGTGCTCAATGACAAAAATAAATGAGAGTTTAAGAAAAAAGACTTAGCTCTGGAAACGGCTCCCAAGTGAAGGAACAATACCGGAGTAAACCTCAGCACGTCGTGGAGAGATAGACATATCCTGTATAAGCAAACAAGCTCCACGAAATCGTCAAATACCATGTCTATGGAAGTTATAAAATAATGTGGCAGTAATTAGATATAAATATCTAAAAACAGTTTAAGCCACTTTACCTTATACTGCCATGGACAATACCAAAAGGGATTTAAACCTAAATAAAAACTCACATGACGGCTATCAAGGAAAAAACCTCGTTTATTCCAAACTTAGACTCGGAACATGGCGAGATGAAAAAAACCGTGATAGGCGCATGCTACTTTATTCAAAGCAAAAACAAAAACAAATCTAAAAGAAAGTTTTAAGAAATAGTTCTATGGTTATAGTTGTTAGCTCGACTGTACTCACATGATGGTCTAGTTGTAACTAGGATTTCCTAGAGTAAGTACTTCTTCCTCCCTATCAAATTGATTCCCGAGATAATGCTTTACTCGGTGGCCATTCACCACAAAAGTCTTTCGATCATCCAAGTGACTTACCTCTACAGCTCCGGAACGAAATACTTTACTCACTTTATAAGGACCAAACCATCTTGATTTTAGCTTTCCCGGGAAAAGTTTCAAGCGCGAATTGTAAACAAGAACCATATCACCCACCTTAAAGGTGCGGTCAAGGATCTTTTTATCATGAAATCTCTTAGTGCGCTCTTTATAGATCCGAGCATTCTCGTAAGCTTCAATGCGAAACTCTTCTAGGCGAGTTAATACCAACAATCTCTTTTCTCTGGCTAAACTTTCATCTAAATTCAACACACGAGTAGCCCATAAGGCACGGTGCTCAAGTTCAACCGGTAGATGACACGCTTTCCCAAAAACAATGCGAGGTACGGGGACATACCTATGGAAGTCTTATACGCAGTCCGATAAGCCCATAAAGCGTCATCTAACTTCAACGACCAATCTTTCCTTGTTGGGTTCACGCTTTTCTCTAGAATGCGCTTAATCTCTCGGTTCGTGACCTCAACTTGACCACTTGTTTGAGGATGATAAGCGGTAGCTAACTTATGTCTCACCCCGTACTTGGCCATTAACTTCTCAAATGGCTTATTACAGAAATGGCTCCGATTATCACTAATGATGGCACGAGGGATTCCAAACCGCGTGAAGATATTTTTCTTTAAAAACCGCAGTACAACCTTTGCATCATTGGTAGGTGAAGCAATTGCCTCAACCCATTTAGACACATAGTCGATCGCCACCAAAATATAGCGGTTTGAAACGGATGAAGTGAAAGGTCCCACAAAATCAATTCCCCATACATCAAAGAGTTCGGTTCTAGGATACTCCTTAGTGGCATTTCATGTCTCCTCGAGATATTGCCCGTCATTTGGCATGAATGACAGGATCTAGCATATTCATGCGCTTTTGTAAAGATTTGGCCGGTAGAAACCACATTGGAGAACTTTAGCGCGGTCTTGTCCCCTCCATAGTGTCCTCCTGCTTCATAAGTATGGCAATGTTTAAGTATATCGAGGAATTCACTCTCAGGAACACATCTTCTAAAGATGTTGTCTGAGCAACGCTTAAAAAGATAGGGTTCATCCCAATAATAGTGTTTAAGGTCCGCAAAGAACTTCTTCTTTTGATGTTGGTTCAAGTTTGGTGGCAAATATCTCCCGGATAAATAATTCACATAATCTTTAAACCATGGTTGTTGCTTCTTAGCCTTAACAACCTCACTTCGCGAAGATATTTCTGTGCAATCACTATTCCCTAAAATGGTAGAGATGGAGGATAATTGCTCATCGGGGGGCTTTTCTAAGCAGGGTGTGAATGCCTCCTCAGGCTCTTTCTCCTCATCCCTAACATCCTCTATATTCTCCTCATTCTTTAGGATTGTTGGAGTAAGCTCCTTTTCACTTCTAATCATTATCGCATTCACATCCCTCGGGTTCCTATCAGTGTAGCTCGGAAATCCCCCAGGAGGCCTAGTTGACAGTTGTTCAGCTAATTGTCCTATTTGATGAGAGAGATTCCGGACTAAGGCTTCTTGGTTGGTGACTTTGGCATCATTCTTTTGACAGTATTGGTGAAAGTTTGTAGCCAAGTCAGTCATGGAATTTGCTAATTGATTCACAGTGTCAGACATTGTGTTACTCATCTTTTCAAGTGCAACTTCCCAACCGTAAGTTTGAGCTTGCTGAGGTACATAAGTGTTGTGTGGTTTTACCCCTTCATTTGGATCACTCCATCGGAATTCGGGTTGGTCATGATTTGGTTTGTAACCTTCACGGTGATTACCCTATTTCCCAATGTAATTGGCTTCTTTAGTACCCGCATTCTCTAATGGCTTAGTCGTTTCCGTCCCTTTTCCGGTCTACTCGCACAATTCTCTCATGCATACCATCCACCTTATCATTTATGAGCAATAGAGTATTTAGGATCTTATGCGATACATCCTCATCAAGATTATCGGCCATCTTCACGATTGCTATTTCACCACCTCCCCATTGGCTATTCATTGCTATTTGCTCCATCTTTCCTCGTGCCTCCTCGGGAGATAAAAGAACAAACGCTCCATTCTTTGGAGGCATCTACTCTTATCTTCTCCGTATCTCTCAATCCATGGTAAAAGGTTTGCATTAAAATCCATAGAGGGATATCATGATGAGGGCACTTCCTCATGGACTCCTTAAAACGTTCCCAAGCTTGATCAAAACTCTCCCCAGGTTGCTGCTTGAACCCCAAGATATCTTGGCGTAACTTAAAGGTCTTTCCTATAGGGAAGTACTTATTCATGAACTTTTGTAGCAGTTCCTCCCAGGTCGTGATTGATCTAGCCTCTAAAGAGAAAAGCCATTGCTTAGCTTTATCTTTCAAAGTGAAAGGGAAAAGTTTCAGCTTAATGTTATCCTCAGGAACAAGTTTTGGCTTCACGGTACTAACGATCTCCAAGAAATTCATCACGTGAATGCCAGGATCTTCATTCATGATACCATGAAAAGTGGAATAGTTTGTCACCATTTGAATGACATTAGGTTTCGGGTGATAAACTTCAGCAGTATTTTTAGGCACTACGATAGCAGGAATGAATTGTTCAATGGTAGGCGTTGCATAGCTTTGCAAAGTACGCCTTTCCCATGCAGCCACAGCTTGGTTAACAAAATTTGCATTATTAAAATTATTTTCATTTACCTGGTTGGCTTCATTCAGTAATCCTTCCATGTCTGAGTCAGATTGATGTGCTCCTTCAGATTTTTCCTCGCCTTGCTCTTCGTTTGGATCCTTAGAAATTCCGGTAGCTTGTTTGTTTGTTTTTTTTTTTATATATTATTTTTTATTTGCAAGACAAAAACAAAATTAAACAATTAAAATACGCCAAGGCTACTGCCTTTGGCGAGACTCTAAAATAGACAAAAATTGAAATAACAATAAACTACTAGAAACTTTAAAGGCTAATCATAGACTCAATAAATAAAAACTAAACTAAAACAGACTCGAAAAATACAAAAACACAAGGCAGAAACTGTGTAAAACAAAACAGAACAGAAACAGAAAAAGAAAAAAAACAATAAATTCTCGGTCGACCGAGAACTGTGGTTCGGTCGACCGAACTCTTTTTATTTATTTATTTATTTATATATATATATATTTTTTTTTTTTTTATTTTTAACGACAACATTTAATATACTTGACTCTTATTCACAATATTTACGAATCTACTTTTAATAAAATAAGCTATACTCAATTTAATGACACGAGTCCCCGGAAACGGCGCCAAAAACTTGATGACGGTCAAGTTATAAAAATAACTCGATACCTAAATAACCAACTAGCAAGAGAACTAGGTTCAATCGTAGTATAGCTAGATAGAGTCGAGGTCGATCCCACGAGACTCGGCTTAAACAAGTACAACGTTATTAAACTAAAAATAGATTAAAGGGCGGTCTCCGACCAACAATAACGTCGAAATAAAGGTTGACACGATAGAAAACACAAAGACTAATAATACGACAGTAGACACTAAAACACTTACTTTTATGGTTTTATAAGACTCTAACAAACGGTATTGATTACGCTAGTAGTAATTACTCCCCCATATATGTATATCTAAGCCGAGACGAGAAAAAAGACATTAAGGTTGATTATATTTTGGCTACGGGAGCTATCCCCTAAACTGGATCTACTTCGTGAACGGATAGAAGATCTTTATGCTTAATTACGAATCCTTCCTTGGACAGGATAGAACATCATATAACAAGCATGCTATACCAAACTAGGGATGCCGATCTAAAATCGTCACCTCATCTAGGCAACCACCGTGGACGGGTTGGCACACCTCCTAAACGATCGGCTAACTTATGTCCTATTTAACATGGCAATTTTCACAATATATCATATTAATTTACGAGAACGATGTAACAAATTGGCCAGATCTATTACATGTGTATATGAAAAACAGAAAGCACGACGTAGCCGAAGTCGTTCATAGAAAATTACTAGAATTTTGATGGCTAGATCTAACCATATAGACCGTGGTAGATCTAGACCGGTGACTCTAGAATTTACTCGTGAAACGCCTTCGTACGGCTTAGATCTACATGAATATGGGTTTGTTAATTAACTACATCACGAAATCAATACACAAACGACTACTCCATAACGAAATAAAATAGATCTACGAATAAAAACGACATATTTGGATAGATATTACCCTCGTAGACGGAGGGTCCTCCGATCCTTTAATGCAATCTCTAATCGATGAATCCATCGCCTCCGTGATGAAGCAACATAATATAAAATAAAAAGAACTATATTGATAAACTAAAAGTATTGTAGTATTGTGTTTTGTAGGTTGGTGGTTGTCTCAATTTCGTAGTTGCTGCTTATATAGAGGCTATAGCCGACCTAGGAAGGATCTAGAAGATATACACGCGTTTTCTTCTGGATAAGCTTCGGGTGACCGAATATCAACCCTCGGTCGACCGAATGAAGTGGCTCGGTCGACCGAGCCTCTTTTTTGCACATGTTAAATGCGTTTCTCGTCTAACTTGTTCCCCACTGCATTCTTTCGTGCTGATCTGATTTCTCTAACTTATCCCTTGATTAATGCTCCGATTTTCTTCCTTATTATCTTGAGATTCACTAATTGAATGACATTTATCCTCCCGATTTATCATGATCTACAAAATCAGCATTTATCGCACAATAAATTGGTCTTTAATAATAAAAACAGCTAAATACCAAAAATCATATTAATAATCACTTAACATTGAATAATAAATATAAACAAGTGATTTAATATGAAATATATATAATTCACTCCGATTTAATGTTAGAATTGATGACATAAATAGGTATATTTTAACCGTCATCACTTTGTTCTTGAATGCAACACTGGATTTTCAGTAATAGATATTGCACTTGTGTTATCACACATGATTGGAATTGTTTTCTCCTCCACTCCATAATCCCTTAGCTGTTGTCTGATCCAAAGTACTTGTGCACAACAACTACCTGCTGCTATATATTCTGCTTCAGCTGTTGATGAAGATATGGAGTTTTTCTTTTTACTGAACCAAGAGACTAGTCTGGTGCCTAGCATTTGACATGTTCCAGAGGTGCTTTTTCTATCTATTTTGCATCCAGCATAGTCAGAGTCTGAATATGATATCAACTTAAATCCTCCATCTTTTGGATACCAAATTCCAACATTTATAGTGTTTTTCAAGTATTTGATTATTCTTTTGGCTGCTAGTAGATGTGATTCTTTTGGTTGTGCTTGAAATCTTGCACATACTCCTACTGCAAATGCTATATCGTCTGCTTGCAGTCAGTATAGTAGGAATCCAATGATTCCTCTATACATTTTCTGGTTCACATCTTTTCCTGCTTCATCTTTTCCAAGAATGACTCTTGCACACATTGGTGTGTCTGCTATGCCACTTGTATCCATCCCATACTTGTGTATTAAATCTCTTGTGTACTTGGCTTGACTAATGAAAATACCATCATTCATTTGCTTTACTTGAAGGCCAAGGAAATAATTTAATTCTCCCATCATGCTCATCTGCAAATTTCTCACATAGCTTTTCATCCTCTGATCCAAAGATGATATCATCAACATAGATTTGTACTAGCAATGTACTTGTTCCTTCCTCTAGTTTGAATAGAGTCTTGTATATAGTTCCCTTGTTGAATCCATTCTTGATCAGGAATTGTGATAGTGTTTCATACCGGGCTCTAGGTGCTGTTTGAGTCCATAGAGGGCCTTCTTGAGTTTGTATACTTTGTCTTCTTTTCCTTTGATTTGGAAACCGGAGGTTGTTCCACATATACTTCTTCTTCCAAAAGTCCATTTAGAAATGCACTCTTGACATCCATTTGATAGACTTTGAAGTCTTTGTATGCAGCAAAAGCTAGAAAGAGTCTGATTGCCTCTAATCTTGCTTCTGGTGCAAATGTTTCATCATAATCTATTCCTTCTGCTTGAGAATAGCCTTTTGCAACTAGCCTTGCTTTGTTTCTGACAACTGTTCCTTGCTCATCCATTTTGTTTCTGAATACCCATTTTGCTCCAATGATGTTGGCCATATCTGGTCTGTCAACAAGTTCCCAGACTTCATTTCTTTCAAATTCATTTAGTTCTTCTTGCATGGCTGTGATCCAATCTGCATCTTGAATTGCATCATCTATTGTCTTGGGTTCCACTTGTGATAGAAAACATGTTAGCATATTTTCCAGTTGTCTTCTGGTTCTAACTCCTGTGTGAATGTCTCCAATGACTTGTTCTTCCGGATGATCTCTTAGCCAATTAAGATCAGGTTGAAGTTTCTCTTCACTTGGTGCTTCCACACTTTCATGTTGAGCATGAACTTCAAATTCTGGTGCTTCTTCTGTTGTATTGATATGTGGTTCCTCTTGATTTTCAAAATGGTGATTTAGGATGGAAGCTGGTATGGTTGCATTTGTGTAGATTTCCCTTTGTGCTGCTTCCTCTTCTTGATCTTGAAGATCTTCACGATTTGTATTTGGTTCATCAAAAACTACATGAATTGATTCTTCAATCACCAATGATCTTTTGTTTAGTATTCTGAATGCTTTGCTTGTGTCTGAGTATCCCATGAAGATTGCTTCATCAGCCTTTTCATCAAAGGTATGCAGCTAGTTCCTGTTCAAAACAAAATATTTTGATCCAAACATATGAAATATGAGATATTAGGTCTTCTACCATTCCATATTTCATATGGAGTTTTTCCATGGTGTTTGTTAATGATTGATCTATTTTGTGTATGGCATGCTGTATTTGCTGCTTCAGCCCAAAATCTCTTTGGCAAGCATGCTTCAGAAATCATTGTTCTAACTGCTTCTTTGAGAGTTCTGTTTCTTCTTTCTGCTACACCATTTTGTTGTGGAGTTCCTGCTGCAGATAGTTGATGTAGCACTCCATTTTCTTCACAATAGGTTCGATAATTTCATTAAGAAATTCGGTCCTCTATCGATCGATCTTGATGATCTTCGAGTTCTTTTTCATTTTGGAGTCTTCTTAGCAAATCGGGCACTTTTTGAGTGTCTCTTTCTTCTTGTTCATGAAAATGGTCCAGGTGTATTTTGAGAAGTCATCCACCACTACTAGGGTGTATTTCTTACCACTTACACTTACTTGGTGTGACCGGGTCCAAACAGTCCATGTGCAACGATGTAGAACTCTTCTTTGTAGATTGATAGGGCTTTGTCTTGAATGAACTTTTGATTTGTTTCCCTTTCTGACATGCATCACATAGACTTTCTTTCTTGTATGTGATCTCTGGCAGGCTGAAATTCAAGTGATTTAATCTTCTGTGCCAAATCCAGCTGGTTGATTGTTTATTTTTGACAAGCAGACATGTTTCTGCCTTGGCTGTTTTCCAATCCACCACATACATGTTATCTTGTCTTCTTCCCGCAAGAACTACTTGTGTTGGTTTGGCTGTGATTCACTTTGCATCCTTCCTTATTGAAATGTACATTGTAGCCTTTGTCACGAATTGACTAATGCTCGTCGATTGAAGTTAAGTCCTCTAACATATGCTACATTTTGAATCTTCAAATTGTTCTTGAGTATTGTGCCTTCCCCCTAATCTTGCCGGGTTTTCTTTGCCTCCAAATGTGACTTTGGGTCCATCAAAAGCTTTGAAGTCGGTGAGCCATCTCTTGTTTCTGTCATGTGTACGGAACATCGACTGTCTTTGTACCAGACATCCTACAAAACAAATTAATTAAGTTTAGGTACCCAACACTGTTTGGGTCCATACCTGTTAGTAATCATGCCTCCCATACCAAGTGTATATCCAAAAGTTCTTCTTTTTGGATAATTGAAGTCATCAACTTCATATGTATAAGGCATGGCAGAATAGCTTCTAATATTTTTACTGAAGATATTCTGATACTTTTCTCTGCCTTTTGGTGCATGTACATCCTTCTTCACTTTCCAATATGCAGTAGGAAACCTGTGTTGCTTCATGTGTCTAGGAACACATCTAGATTGATTTTTCCTAAACACATGATGCATATCACTCAATGGTTTCATCTTGTATTTTGGAGGTGCAACATTCCAATCATCCTCTGAAGGATAAAGTCTGCATTTACCTTTCAGAAGGTTTTTGTTTTTGATTAGCTGGAATGAGGATTTAGTCTGCTGTTTCACTACACTAGGTTTTGACTTCACCGGAGTAGGATGGTTTGTTGGAACTATGGTCTGTCCCTTTCTAAATTTTGGTCCATTGTTTGTCCTGAATTTAGAATTGTTTTGACCATTGTCCCTACTCTCATCCTGACTGTTGTAGCCAAGACCAGATCTGGATCCAAACCTTTTTGAGGGTTTGTAAGCTGGTGCATTTAGTGGTGCAGTGGTTGCCTTTACTGGTGGGGAGATTTTCTTAACTGATCTGTCAATAACAGATGTATGATAATCTGCTTTTTGTTGATCATTTAAGTAGGTCTCCTTACTAATTAATTCAGCTTTTGCTTTATCCAGTTCTTTCTTTAATCTCTTATTCTCTTTTCTTAGATCCTTGCATTCCTTTTCCAGAATTTCATGATTCATTTCAATTTCATCAAATTTAGTCATGAGATTTTGGACTAGGTCTGTTGTATCTAATGGGAGAGTAGAGGATTGTGCAGTGTCAAATGTGGATGCATTAGATGAAGAGTAAGAACTAGATGATACCTCAGTTTCATTTGATTCTTTAGTCATTAGACATAAATCAGTGTCTGAGCTGTCACCTTCATCTTCATTTAATTCTTTGGTCATGAGACATAGGCATGCTTTTTCATTTTCTCGAAATTTGTCTTCTTCATCACTATCATCGAGTCATTATCGGATGATTCTTCATTCTTTTCACTTCTTTGGATTCGACCTTGAGTGCCTTTTTGCCTTTTCTCTTTTCAGATGCCTTGTACTTCTTCTTGTCATCTTTATCATTTTTTTCAGGACAATCAGCCTTGAAGTGGCCTTTCTTGTTGCAGTTGAAGCATCTGTATTCATCATCTTTCTTCTTCATGTCTTTGTTTGAGCTTGACCTCTTGTTTGATTATGAGTTTCCTTTGAATGGCTTCTTTTTGCTAAACCTGTCAAAATGTTTGACTAATAAAGCTACCTGTTCTTTGAGTTCTTGTGTCTCTCTCCTGATACAATCGGCAAAGTTACTTTGCTAGGGTGCAACCAGTGCAGTAGCTCTTTGTGTCTCTACCGGAGCACCATCTTCACCGTTCAATTCGAATTCATGAGCTTTTAATTGGGACATCAGGGTCAGAGTGTCTGTGTTTGCAAGATTTGTTGTTCCTCTGATTACTGATGTTATGATCTTCCATCTTTCAGGTAAGCCTCTCAAAATCTTCAAGCATACTTCTTTACGGGGATATGTGTGTCCAAGTCGTGCGGTTCATCGATAATGCTTGAGAATCCGTTGTCCATTTGATCAATGGATTCACCAGCCTTCATTTTGAAATTCTCAAATTTCTATTTTGCAACAGATAACTTGTTTTCTTTAACTGCTTCAGATCCTTCATTTATCAATGATAGCTTGTCTCACATCTCTTTTGCTGTCTTGCAGTCTTTGATTCTCATGAACATGTTGCTATCTAGGGTCTTCAAAATCATGTCTTTTGCAACAAAGTCTAGAATTGCTTTTCTCCTGTCATCCTTGGTCCAATCTTTCTTAGGTTTATCAATTTTCTTCCCTTGATCTGCTCATGTGCCTACCACAGTAGTGATTATGATTGGTCCATCATTAATTACATCCAACATCTCCTCATGAGTTGCTGCAAGATGAGACAACATTCTTATTTTATATTCATCAAAATTATTAACATTAAAAACGGGTACTTTTGACAAAAAGTTTGAGGAATCCATAAGTGCAAATGAAGATATAAATGTAAATGTGTAGAAAATTCAGATTTGAAAACTACTTTGAAAATATGTGACTCCTTGTTACCAGAAATTAGATCTGAACAGGTTCGATCTCGGAACAACGCTCCGATACCAATTGTTGGTCCCGAGAGAAGGGTGAAACTATAGTCGAGGGGGGGGGGGGGGGGGGGGTGAATGACTATAGTGGAGTTTCAAAAACTTTTCTTATGTTTAAAAGCTTTTGGGCAGCGGATAAGTCCCTTCTTACTATGTTGTTTTCAAATCAGTTTAGACAATCACAGATATAAGTTATGATCTAGGCAATTTAAATAAATGCTGTAAAGTAAATTGCATAAAGTAATTTGACACAAGGCTTATAGTGGTTCAGGGTGGTGTAATCCCTTAATCCACTCTTCTCATGTGATGATCGGAGGAATTCACTATTGCTTTCACAGATACAATAGTATGATTATCCTTGGCTTCCCAAGCTTCACGATCTACAAGACTATCACTCCTTGACTGCAACAGCTTCAGTGATTCAGTCTCTTTTGCTACTCCTTGAGATCAAAATCCTTCAACAGCTATCACAGACTCAACTCCTTCTCAGATTGCCTCTGATTCAGTTGCTTCAGTTTGATGTGAATGTGATTCACAAACTCGCTTGATCAATCTCAGTGCTGAATATGACTTTGTAGTTCTAATGTCTGAGTTGATCACTAGATGTATCCTTGTATGTTCAGAGAGAAGGCTTTTCAAATTGACAGAGTATTTGCTTGATCTTTCTTTTTCTATCATTTCTTTTCTTTGTCTATCAATGCCTTCTATTTATAGCCTTGAATAAGCTTGATTTTGAAATTCCGTCCGTTGGCTATATTAATGAGGGAATAATCCTTGATTTTATTCTTGATTCCCCCTTAATTGCATTCTCTTTGATTTTAGTGATCGGATTTTTCCTTCAAACGTATAGCAGAAAATCCGTCCTTGATTGATCCTCTATTGATTGTGCATTTAATGCATGATCTTCTGAATCTTCATCAAAATCTGATTTGGTAATATTTACTTCACCGTTCTCAGAGCGGTTGAGTGATTCATCTGACTTCGCCGTTCTAGATCTTCCTTCACCGTCTTGTCTTCACTCAGCCGAAAGCCAGTTTACTCTGCCGATTCACTGTTTCCTTCATTATTTCAATTTAATGAGAATCTTTGTACTTCACTGATCCTTGATTGGGGTGAGATCAGCGTACACCATATTTGAATATTAAGTTTCATCACTTGAAGTATAACTTAGATTTATCCAAGGTCATCACAGACTTCCCTGGTTATAAGTCAGACCATAATGTCTTCATTGTATCTCTGCTGGTGCTTGGCTGGCTTCACTCTGCCGAATGTCTGTTTCTACTTTGCCGTCCTACCAACTAGTACAATACTTGTCTGACTTAACTTATACAACATGTCAGACTCTATGTAAAGACTTATACAGAGAATTCTAACTTATTTCAGGCTTGCTATAACAACTAGTATGGCCATCATCAAAGCACAATAAAATGTTCCTAACAATCTCGAAACCCGTGATCCCATCTACCATTTTATCAATTCGTGGCAGTGCATAAGGATCCTTAGGACAGGCTTTATTCAGATCGGTGAAGTCCACACACATCCGCCACTCTCCGTTGTGCTTCTTCACCATTACAATGTTAGCTAACCAAGTTGGATACTGAAGCTCCTTGATTATTCCTGCTGCCAAAAATTTTTCGACTTCACCTTTTATAGCGACTTCCTTTTCTCCGGAGAATTGGCACGCTCTTTGTTGGACCGGCCTGAAGTTGGGATCGATGCTTAAATAGTGTAGTGCGACCTCCGGCTCCACGCCCCTCATATCGGTTACCTCTCAGGCGAAGGCGTCCATATTTTCTTGCAAAACCTCGATCAGCTCCTCTCGTTCCCTTTGTGATGTCTGCGATCCGATTTTTATTTTATGATCGGGGTATTTTTTGTTTATAATAGCCTCGAACAACTCATCATCTGCTGTGAAATCTGGTTGATCCCGAACCTGCAGTGTTTCTACCTTTACAGTTTTATCAGGGACCTCTGTCATCATGGTGATCTGGTCTGCGGCCATATTAAACCCTTTGACTCTGGGTCGCTTGGAATCGGCCATGTTCTTTGTCATATAGTCGAGAAAAAATCCTGGCCGGCTTGTGGCGACCCCAATTTCATCTCCCATGTGAAATTTGACTCATTGATGCGGGACAGACACCACCATTTGAAATTTATTCATGGCCGGGATTCCTAAAATCATGTTATAGTAAGAGGGAAGGTCGATGACCAAAAAAGTAATTACCTCGGTTTGGCAGGGCTCATAATAGCATAGAGTAATGTTGAGGTCGATTGTGCCTTTGACCCTGACCGTGTCATTGGTGAAACCCTCGAGGACTCTAAGGTAGGGCTTCAGTTTTGCCTCTCCGAACCCAATCTGCATGAGACAGTCGAAATAAATGACGTCGCGACCTGCTCCCGTGTCGACCATCACTCTGTTGACACCATGCTGGTCGTTTATTCTGATTTTCATAATAATTGGGATCTCCATGGTACCCTCTACAGTGGTGAGTTCACTTTTGGTGAACATGATTCTTTTCTCTGCTTCTCCCAACCCTATCTGTTTTTCGAAACCGCGTGTGTTGATCGAATGTATTTGCGACTTCAGCTGACTGTTGCTGGGGAGATTCCCATGGATAACTTGAACCTCCTTCTAATAAACGCGAGCTTTCCGCCCATGGTTGGCGCCGGTGTTTCCCTCACGCTTGTACTTAGCTGCGGGTCCCTCTTTGATCAATCTCTCGATTTCCCTTCTCAAGGTGAAGCACTCATCCGTAATGTGACCATGATCCTTATGGTAGTCACAATATTTTGACTTGTCGCGATTTTCAGGGGGTTGAGCATCAGCTTGCTCAGTCCTGTGCTCTGAGCCCACATGATTTTGCGACTCCTCTTGACGAGCTCTTTTTTATCTTATGATTAAACGGGCATCGTTCGTGTTCTCCTTCTCATGTCTGTGAGGTATCTCTCTTTCTAGAAGGCTGAGACGACTTAAGGCCCGGGCCCTGTCCTTCTCACCTAATCCTTTTAAAGCTAACCCTCTTTCCTCTATCCTTTCTTTATGATTATTGCGACCAGGTTGAGCTGAAGTTTGAGCGACCTCCTGGTCGTGTTTGCGACCCTTACGGCCTGAAGACTGAACACTCTCCTCAACCTCAATCCTTTTGAGCTGACTTTGACGGCCTTTGTTTGGGGCCGCGGGGTGGACCTCGCCCTTAGGTGGATTCAGAGCTCGGACCGGGAATGGGGCCCGGCCCAGAGATACTAACCGTGAATTAGTCAAGTACATTGTCTCAGCATACTTTGCATACTCCTCCATCTCTACAACCTCGAGATCCTATTAGAATCCAGGTACCCTCTCCGGAATGATTTCTAGACTGTGTTGCGGCCTAGGTGTCCCGGCTGCGGCCTTTTCCTTGTGAGCCCCTTCCAAAGCCATGACAGCCTCCTTTGATTTAGTTTTTTGATTCAAGACATCCCGGGCGTCGCCAGCGGCTAGGCCCTCTCGCTGTGACCCATCCCAATCTGCAGTGGGATTATCGAATGTCTCGCCTCCGCCTTCGGCGCGGGCCTGATACTGCGCCCCCTCCTTTGCCGGGGTTTGCGGTACTAGTTGTCCCTTACTTTCTGCCATCGCTGGGTTAGCGAGTTGATTGGGCTTGAAGATAATATTTGTTGATTGGGTCGTTACCGACTCTCTGACAGTCTTATCCTTTCTGACAAACTCAACTACCTCGTAGTTTCTCTGACTTTTGGGGAGTCGGTTAGGGATCTTTTGGTAGGTCTTTTGAGTGAGCTGGAGGGAGATCTTTTAGATATTGATAGCTCGGGTGATGTGGCGGCTGGAAATACGAATCTCGGGGGTAAAAGGTGATGATTCAAACGCAAATAACCCCGGAAATTTGTACGGCTTCCTTCTGCCAATGCACACACTATTTTTGGCAGACAAAAAGGTTTCTTTTGACAGTGTTGTTCAAGGTGACAGGAAAACAAAGGCAATATGGGGGGTTTTCTGGTAAAATGGTGATAACATACATGAGCACAACGCTCCTCAAACTTTGGCTCTTTAACTAAAAACACAAACTTGAACGAAGAACACTACGAGAGAGGTGATTTCTCAAACGCTAACTCGTGAGTTTCGTGCAAGCTATGTCAAAGTTACCTTTCTTCTCGGCGAGATGAGCGCCGAGATGTATAGGAACTCGAGTGGGTTTAGTGGATCGGTGAATGTGATGCTCCTTCACTCCACCGCGGTACGTATTCTTGGATGACTTCCACGCCCGAGCGAAGGCTTAATATCTTCCCGGTAACGGAGCCAACGATAATGCGGTTTATTATCACGGTGGCTCTATGGTGTGTGTTGAGTGGATATCTCGGCTTATTTGATGTGTTTAATAGTGTATAAGGCCGGGGGTGGCCGGCGGTGGTACGGTGGAGTGTATGAATGCTTGAGAGAGAAGGTTTTTGCAGAGTATGGTTCTCCTTTTTAATTAGAATATATCTTTGGTGGTTACACAAGCCCTCCTTTTATAGGAGGAGGGAAGCTTAGGGCTTAAGTAAGACAGGTAGGTCATAAGATATCTTAGAGGTAGTAAACTAAATATCTAAACAAGTGGATTAAATATCTCGGCGGCGTCATATGTGGTCGTGTGGGTCGGCGCTCACGGGGTCGCTTTGTTTCCTCGTCCCGCCTTGCTTTTGCTCTCTCGCTTGCTTCCCCCAAGTCTTGTGCGGTCTCTTATGGACCTATTGTCCGGGTCACGGGCCGGCCCCCGAGCTTTGTAGTGACATGAAAGGTTTGAGTGCTCTTGGCGGGGATCCGGTGCGGCGACCCGACTTGATTGGCGTCGCGGATGCTATGGCCGTGAACCTTATCCGACTTGGTGGTCCAGATAGGCTATTCCCGGGACTCATAGGTGGTGATATTATTTAGACACATCATTAGATAACCAATATCGACGGTCCGGATAAGACGGTCACACCATAAAGTGTTCTGGGCGCATTAACGGTGGTTTAATCAATAGACTCCATACTTTGATTAAGTGTTCACCACGGACTAATAGTTCAAGTGTATAACCATAAACATAATCCTCGCTGTGACACACACTAAATTATATGGCTACATATGATACAACTTGGGGTTTTCAGTAGTGTATTAATTATGAGCATGAAGCAAATAATAAGATGAGAATAAATCTGTAATTTATTAATTATTAAAACAATTACATAAATTGTCTTTCGGACGCTATTTCCAACACTATATTTATTCGTGATGAAGTTACTAAAATGCATGTATGTCTCTATATACTATATGACTGTATCTGCATCTCTGTATGGCACAAGGCCCTGTCCAAAAGTCATAAGTCAAGGGTACGTCGCATGCCTATATCGAACCACATGAGTTCCAATTTGTTGTTGCATCTCGCCACCAGCGGTCCGGCGCTTTTAGCCGTTCGACTCCGTTGAGAACCAATGCTGTTAAAGTGATATAAGAAATATAGTAGCGCCTTCCTTAACAGCTATAGCTTTTAGGAGAACTGGTAAGCGCTTGATCTTTAACATGGTATCGGAGCCAGAGGTCTCGAGTTCGAACCTGGCTATAAACATTATTATTTCCCCCATTTATATTGTGCACGTGATGCATGTGTTGGGCCTCTTTGTTATTGGAGCCTAGTTTGCTCCGGCTGCCTAGTTGGCTTAGCCTTGTTATAGGCCCACACTTGAGGGGGAGTGTTAAAGTGATATAAGAAATATAGTAGCGCCTTCTTTAACAGCTATAGCTTTTAGGAGAACTGGTAAGCGCTTGATCTTTAACATGGTATCGGAGCCAGCGGTCTCGAGTTCGAACCTGGCTATAAACATTATTATTTCCCCCATTTATATTGTGCACGTGATGCATGTGTTGGGCCTCTTTGTTATTAGAGCCTAGTTTGCTCCGGCTGCCTAGTTGGCTTAGCCTTGTTATAGGCCCACACTTGAGGGGGAGTGTTAAAGTGATATAAGAAATATAGTAGCGCCTTCCTTAACGGTATAGCTTTTAGGAGAAGCGGTAAGCGCTTGATCTTTAACAAATGCGATGTGAAACCGTATCTTACCAATAACTTAGACTATAAAGCCACAATGCAAATGATTTGATGCACGGATGAAACACATAAATCACATATGTTTACACAAAATTACTATAACATGCTTTTACTGTGATATTTATTACACAACAAACCGTATCTATCCAATATATTAGGTTAACAATTCTTTTATTTTTAGGGGAAATGATAGAGAATGACACAAATATTTCATAAATTAAGGAGAAGAACAACTTTTTAAAACATCTGCATAAAGGATAAAACCTGCTGCAAATAGTCCTTCCCATACTATAAAGCCGGACCTATATACTCCTTCTTTTATATAAGATTTAAAGTTGCTAAATCAATTAGATAACTCAAAAACCCTGCAGCTAAATATATTACTACTTAATTCTACCAAAATATCCATACCTAAGGTTATGCTACCCAGAATCGAAATATATACAGTATGACATAAATAAATAAAAAGAGACAAGGACCCGTTAATGCACATAAAAAATTTAGAGGGTGGTTTTGCAACAGAAATGAATACAAAAACGGTTCGAAAACTAGATTAAAACATCATATTCACGAGAAGACCTCCCTGCCTCGGTGTGGCTTCTAAACGCAATCTAAAACAACTCCTTGACCGAACGGTTCTACGAATCTAAAAACCTACCTTTTTCCTTGCCCCCCCTCCCCCCTCCCCCCCCCCCCCCCCCTTAGACGAACTCGGCTAATTGGAGAGAAAAGAAAATTGCTAACCCGTTGATGATGAAGAGGAAAGGCGTGTAATGAGTATTGGTGATTAGGTTTTAGGATATATTTTCTTTTATAGGAGATATATTAAAAAGATGCCTTAAAGAAAAAGATGTTTTATTTATTTATTTATTTATTATAGAAAAAGTAATAAGACACATTAATTATTTTTTTTAATTAATGTCAGTCGAGGTCAAAGATAACAAGATTAAAAGACCAAGATTATAATACACACAAATATACCTCTAATAAAAAGTTTGGGTCGTTACAGAATTGCTACAACATTTCTTGGTAATTATATTTAATCTTTTTAACATGTCTTTCTTCGATTTATCCATGATGTCTTGTTTCTTTGTTTCAATTACGAGTAGCTAAATTCCCAATAGCCGAATTATTCGATGGAACTATGAAATTAATGTCTGAATGATAATCTAAGGATGAGTAGAACTTAAAAGTTAAATCTTTTGAATGTTTGAGTTCTAAAATTTGAACTTAATGCCTTTAGTGGAGTGGCTAACTATTAATTGATCACACACGAACTTTATAAATGTATTTTACGAGGGAGTGTGCGACTCAGGGTGTTAGAATCGCCATGCACGAACTAGTCGAGTTTCCGCAGCCTATTCCTTGGTAAGGTTCTTCTTGTTAAGCCGTGAACTCAGTGGAATACGGAGCGTCTCATAGTTCTTAATCATATTAGGTAAATTAAATCCCAATTAAGGGATTGTTGAACCGAGTATATAGTAACTAGGTTGTGGTATCAGTGCCTAGGGACCACTTTAGGAGATTGCACCCACAAACATATTCATTAGTTACAATTGGTTGGTTGGTCGGTTTAAGCTCGTCCATATTGATTCAGTAAAGGTGTTAAAAGTAGTGTTTTTTTACCATAGTTTAGCTACAGTATAACCTCGATAAAAATGTTCGGTAAATGAATAACCTCGCCAAATGAATAATTTTCTCCGGTCCCGACTTGGGCAAATGGGCTAAATGAAAAACCTCGCCATATGCATTAACGAATAAAAAATTTTGAGTCCTTAAACTCCCTATGTAAATATAAATGAATAATCGCTAAATTCCATATATATATATATATATATATATATATATATATATATATATATATATATATATATACTAATAAAAAAATATTTCATCCAATCAACAATGTTCATATAAGAAGTCATTTCTTCTCGAGAAAATGCATATAAAGTTGTTTGTTTTTTCCTTCCACCAAAATGCATTCCATTCTTAATTTTTTGTAATGTATGCACAACTTCTGGAATGTTTTGCTCGTGTTGTAGCAAGTAGTTTTGTATGGTGACTACTGCTTGAAAGACCTCTTTTGATTACACATTTAGTATGACGCTACTATCATCTGGTTCAGGATCATTCTCATCATTTAGTACGGACTCAATAATTTATTCGTATGTAGGCAATTCCATAATTGCATCATTCTCATCGGTTAAAGTTTTGTTATTGGTTTTGACTGATGATGGGAAGCCATTAAATTGAAGATTAAGAAAAATACAGTAGTATGGATTATTTATTAAACTAATATTTTAGAACTATATATAGTTTGTAGGGTGAGTTAAGTATAATTTCTTAGACTCTAAGTATTCCATACACACAATCTTATTAGTAGTCTTAATACATAATACACTGTACTTAGTCCACACGTATAGTGCATCCTAATCTAGAGTCTAAAGAAAATGAATGAAATTAAGCTTTAATAAGAATTTTAACCATTACATTCTAGGTACATTTGTACATTAAATGTAAAAATACTACTCATAAGAAAAAAAATTAAAAAAATTAAAAAATATTATCTAAATGAATATATATTCATTTATCGATAAATAAATAATATATTCATTTAACTATAAATAAATTACCTCGCTAAACGAATTCTTTTTTCTGGTCCCGATGGTATTCATTTATTGAGCATCTACTGTATTTTATTTATCATATTTTATAAAGTTTTTATTTTTATTTCCTTGGTTATAGTTAATTTCACCCTATTCGTGATCTAAACTAAATACGAACGTGGTTGTGATACTTAAATAATTCCTCATGGGATATGACCTTGCTCGCCACTGTAGTGCTTCCGACCTGGTACCCTGCCGGTTAAAGTTGGATGTCATTGTTTTGCCCATCAAGCAACATACTCGGAAAATGAATGAATGAAATTATGCTCTGACTTTCCACCAATGTAAACATGATCAAGAACAATCATAGGCAATATATGGGGTACATCAAGTAAACCAGAGCCCTCCTCAAGTGAATGCTCATCCAGTACCTTCAAATAAAACAAAATAGAACCCGAACAAGGGATCAGCAAAGTAGGGCCATCGTCCTTATGTGCCTCGATTTGCTCCACCACTAATGCGATGTTCTCATGCTTCTTCACAACGTACACTCTTTTGCAACATTTATCTCCACCAATGTTGCTCCAACAACCTCCTCCAATTTATCTTCCACTACAACCTCTTCGACATTTTCCGGTGCCTGGGACTCATCAATCTGAATATCTTTTTGTTGCATAGAGGGTGGGGATTCAAAAACATGCTTCTTGCCACAAAAAGAAAAAGAATAGCGAGTCCGGGACGCATTATGACGTACATTATGCAAAGATAGCCATGATTTTCCTAATATAAAATGGACATCACTCAGTGGTACCACATCACATTATACAACAACTTTATAACTTCCAATGGATATTGGAATCCATGCATGCCGTGTAACTTTAACCCCTCAACAATGTAGTAAAGATGAGGAAGCATTTCTATCTGCAAGTTTAACTCCTTAACCATATCTTTACTAATTAAGTATTCCTCTTCATCAGGGCTGGCCCTCATGTGAGGCCGGAGAAACAGCCGTCTTAAGCCCAACGGTGCCGGGAGGGCATACATGTTTCGCTAAAAGAAAAAACAATTCCGTGTAGATTCAATCCGATCCAACATAATATAATATGTTAATTTTTTTTTATAAAGGCACAAAAAATTTTTTTCACTCCAATCGATAAAGGTCCCAATAAAAAAAATTTACTTGGCCCAAAAAAAAAACATACAAACAAGTTTTATTAATTTTTTGTTTGGAAAACTATAGAAATTAAAATAATATATTATTATATATCTATATAAAAAAAAAGTGCACAAAGAAAAATAAAACTACCTTGTATTTACGGATTTAAAAACGCGATAAGTATGTTTTTCAAAAAAAAAAAAACAACTTAAACTAAAAGGCCCAATTCGGGAACTTGGCCTTAAGCCCAAAAAATGTCAGGGCCGGCCCTGCTCTTCATTGTGATCAATATACATCTCATATTCATAGTCCCCAATAAAGCATGATGTATAAAATAAGTCGTTACCTTTACCACCACGAGTTGGATGATCATTACTTCCCCTTAACATGCTTTGAAGCTTAACCTTCATCTCTTCAAATCCATCCTATTGGCATGACGTCGGCTCAATTCTTTCGGATTTCTATCTAGCACACACGCGTGTGCCTCCGCTAACAACTCAAAACGGCTTTCCACAGAATTATCATCTCCTTCGTCGTGCTCTTTTGGCATGATGCAATTCAACAACAAAGATAGATCCTCACAATCACTCGTGTTTTCACTCCCCTCGTGTAGAGTTCGAATCGAAGAACAAATCAAAATAATGAGCACCCGAAGCAATTAAGACCAAAGAACCGATATAAGGACCTAGGGCTTTGGTTGGGTCAATTTAAAGTGTATAGAACCGAAAAGGAAAGAGAATTTCTTTTAGGGATGTACTAAAAAAATTCTCAATGGGAATCATATCATTCTTGCTATAGTGCAAATCAGTGGCGGACCCAGGAAATATTTCCAGTGGGGGCCAAATTAAAGAAAAAAGGTCAAAAAAAGTCTCAAATGCCAAGATTCAAACCTATGACATAAGGATAAATATTAAAGCTTCAAACCAGTTGAGCTAAATGGTAATTACATTAGATATTGTCTGAAATAATATACATACACAGCTTTAATATTACTAGAGGAGTATATTAGTAACTTCGTCCGAAAATTTCAGTGGAGTCCATGCACCCCACCTCTATAAGGCTGGGTCCGCCCCTGGTGCAAATTTTTTTTTCCTTTTGTGTACGTCGTTCAGAAATGCTTTTAGGCAGAGTTTCATAGTTAGTGTAAATGGAATTCGTCGGATAATATGGGCAGGTTTAAAAAAACAAACTGATTTGAGAATTGAGTAGTCTTTCTCTAAACTTAGTTTTTTAAACGATAAAGTATTAGTAGTCTTTCTCTAAACTTAGTTGAGAATTGAGGTACTTATAGGCAGATCTTTCACCTTAGAAAACAAACTTGGCAGGTTTGAAATGTAGCCGTTTGATGCAAATTAATGGGGTAATTGAAAATATATATTTTTGGATAAAAATAGTTTTTTTTTATACCTCTATTTTTAAGTCTTACAAGCATAACCCTCGGTAGACGGGCAATTTGACATTCAGGACGGGATATAATGTCATGAGGACGGGTTATTTTTCATTGAGGTCGGACTAAAATAACACGTCCTCAATAAATTTTCTCACTCGGTCGTGCTTACAAACCCGTCCTGAATTTGTTTTTTTTTTTTTTTGGACAATTGTGGGCACGGGATCCTCTGTCAAAACGGCCTGTCCAATTTCCCTGTCAAAGCTAATCCGACGTCGTTTTTGTTAAAGAAAAAATTAATTATTGTACGTATTTAGTTTTTCTCTTTGTGTTTTTGACTTTTCCTCATTTTCATTCACAACATACTTTCTTCTTCCTATGTCTTCTTCCCCAAATAGAATACATTTTCAGCCATGAAAACCAACTTTGCCGCAACTGCTATACATTATGCGGGTTACTTGACGGAATTACTTTCTCATTGTGTAATGTTCTATTATTGAAAACGTGTAACTCACCGGAATCTAAGTTTTTGTGGGGGTAAGTTTTGAAAAAAAAAACTTCAATTAACCAGTATACCTTGATATACATTAGCTTTTTTAAAATGTTCAGAAGAACACATAATCCAAAAATATTAATAGCTTCATTCAGACCTACCGGATTCTGTTGTCAGTAATGGATTCCCTGTGGTCAGAAATGGACTATATATCAAGAAACGACGGCAGAAGAGAATCGTTTCAGATTACAGTTTTCAGTAAGGGTTTGGACAGGGAGGATATATAGCGAGAAAGAATGGACGGTAAGGAAGATGATGAAAAGTAGTGACTGTTGAGGCCTGGGGGACGCATCAAATTATTTTTTTTTATTTTTTTTTTACTTTATAGTAACAAAAAAACGACGTAGGATTAGCTTTGACAGGGAAATTGGACGGGTATTTTTAGCACGGCCGAGTGAGAAAATTTACTGTGGACGTGTTATTTTAGTCCGACCTCAATGAAAAATAACCCGTCCTCATGGCATTATATCCCGTCCTGAATGCCAAATTGTCCGTCCTACTGAGGGTTATGCTTGTAATACTTAAAAATAGGGGTATACAAAAAAGATCTATTTTTACCCAAAGGTATATATTTCGAATTTCCGTCCAAATTAAATCCTCATTAACCCTTGATTAGTGGAGCTCAGAAACGTTCTTGCAATTTCCTAAGATTATTACGTTCTTAAACAACTGATTTGGATCATTAGGCTGGTATACATTGCACAACTTCAAGTAGGTGAGAGATGTGATACTTTTACTTGCAATACACTTTCGATTATCGCTCCAACCTTATCCTTCAAATTTTAATTTTTTGTATGAACATAATCAACCTTGATTCTGTGATTTGATCTTGGATTTAACTTTGAATATGATCAAATACACTTGTAATTAAGCATAGAAGACTTGTGCATTTACCTAGAAGTGATTAACTTCAGATTGAATTAGTTCATGTTTATACAATTATGATAAGCATCAATAATGAAGGGGAACTCAAATGCAATGGTCAGATTTTGATACTAATCACTATACAAAGCTGTTATGTTTTCACTATACAAAGCTGTTTCTTTAGCTTTTGTTTCACCTATCTTGACTATTTCATCAACACGGTTAAGATACAACCGTGCAGGTTAAGATATGAATTGTTATCATCACTTTTAGCACTATGGAAAATCCAACACGGTCTGAACAGTCAGATTGTTGAGTGAAGTATACATCTGCTAGATGTTGCCAGTATGTTCGATTTTTTTTCATGGAACAATGCTTTGCGCATGCAAAATCTACATTGAAAAAAATCTTCCAGGTACCGTGTGTCCTCGTCCATGTAGCTTTTGTGGAAATTATCAAGATCATAAGCAGAAACAATTTGATGAAAATGAACAGGGAAGAAGGAGAAGTTCATCCTTCTTCTTATAGCATCGATTTAGGAATTAAAACTTGATATGTTCTCTCACACTTACCAGTCTAATAAAAGTCCTATTTATACTAGAGCACTAATTACATAATAAGTACACACTTTCCTATTTATTACATAGTTGCAACACCCCCCGCAAGCTGGGAGGTGAAATGGTGAGTTCTTTAGCTTTGAACGACCGGAGAGCTCGCTTAAGTGCTTTGGGCCATCTAAGGGCTTTGTGAAGCAATCGCTAACCGTTGGAATGAAGAGATGGGAAGCAATTTCACGAGCCCACTTGAAGTTTTTCGCGTACCACGTGACAATCAACTTCTATGTGTTTGGTCCGCTCATGGAAGACCGGATTGGATGCAATGTGAAGTGCACTTTGGTTATCGCGGTACATAGAAATGGGTTGATGCACGACAACACCGCAAATCGTCTAGGAGATACTTAAACCATTGAACCTCGAAACGTGGTGCCATAGCCCTATATTCACTCTCGACCGAACTTCTAGAAACCGTAGTCCGTTTCTTCGCTTTCCGGACACTAAAGCATTTCCCGGGAACAAACAATACCCGATCCACGATTTTCTGGATTCAATGCAACCTGCCCAATCGGAATCCGTAAAAGCAGAGGGAACCAGTGAATTCTTGACAGCATAATAGAGCCCTTGACCTGGACTTTTCTTGACATATTTAAGCACTTTATAAGCTGCCTGTAAGTGATTGATAGTGGGGGCATCAATAAATTGGCTCAATTGTTGTACTGCGTACGCAATATCAGGCCTTGTAAATGTTAGGTAGAGCAATTTCCCAACTATCCGTCTATAAACAGAGTTATCAGCTAATAGAGGGGAATCCCCATGGTGCAAAGAGTGTTTCGGGTCCAGGGGTGTCGAGCTAGGTTTTGCCCCTAAAACATCAAATTCTTGCAGCAAATTGATGGCGTATTTCCTTTGAGAAAGAATCAACCCTTCTGAATCCCGAGCAATTTCCAGCCCCAAAAAAAACTTCAAGGTACCTAAATCCTTGATCTGAAATTGATCATGTAGAAACCTCTTGGTAGCAACAATGGCATCAATATTAGGACTAGCCAAAATTACATCGTCTACATAAACTAAGAGGGCCAGAAAATCAGAACCTGAATTCTTGGTGAATAAACTATAATCACTCTTAGATTGTATGAATCCTTGATCAATTAGGGATGCTGTGAGCTTGGCATTCCATTGCCTACTAGCTTGTTTAAGGCCATATAAAGACTTTACTAATCTGCAAACTGGATTTGAAACAGTGGTCTGAAAACCTTGGGCAGCTTCATGTACACTTCCTCATGGAGGTCCCCATGAAGGAAGGCATTATTAACATCCAATTGATGCATATACCAACCATTGGCAATGGCAGTGGCTAATAAGGTTCTGATGGTTGCCATTTTCGCAACAGGGGAAAATGTTTCTTGGTAGTCCACCCCATACATTTGAGTATAACCCTTTGCCACTAACCGGGCCTTGTACCTTTCTACTTGTCCATCCGGTTTGTACTTGATCTTGTAGACCCATTTGCACCCTATAGCCTTTTTGTTGGGTGGTAAAGAAACGATTTCCCAAGTGTGGTTTGCCTCCAAGGCATCTATTTCCTTTTTCATTGCATCCTGCCATTTTTCATTCTTCATTGCTTGACTGTAAGAAGTAGGTTCTGTTTCTCTATCAATGTTGCACACAAAACCTTTATAGGATGGAGAGACAGCAGGGGCATCTAACACCTGTTGAATAACATGTGGTGAAGTAAGTTTAATATGAGAACATAAGTAATCCCGAAGGTGAGCAGGAGGATGCTTGGCTCTATTTGATCTTCTAGGTTGATCGAAACAAACAGGAGACCGATCTGAATCAGTAGGAACATGAGATGACTCTGCTGGTGGAGGCATTGGAGGAATGTCCTCTATGGGGTCAATGATTGTAAGATCTGGATGTGGTACTGGTATGGAGATGCTGTCTGTATTTGAAGCAGCAGAATCTGGTGGATGATGTTCAAATGGGAAACATCTTTCATGGAAAATCACATTTCTGGAGAGAAATACATCATTAGTTTCTAAATTGTATAGTATGTATCCCTTGGTAGTGGATGAATGTCCAATGTGGACACAAGGAACACTTCTAGGATCAAATTTTGCTCTGCCTTGTCTGAGTGTGGATGCATATGTCAGACACCCAAAGACTTTGAATCTTGTATAATCGGAAGTCTCCCATATAATTTCTCAAAGGGTGTAGAATCTTGTAAGATAGAGTGGGTGTACTATTGATCAAGTCGGGCCGCATGGATGACACAATACCCCCGTAAATCCGATAGGTAATGAGGCCTGAAATTTTAATGCCCTTGCTATATTTAAAAGGTGTTGATGCTTCCTCTCTACCAGACCATTTTGTTGAGGTGTATCTGTGCAAGAAGTCTGGTGTATAATTCCTTGTTCACTATAAAATTCAGGCATCTTGAACTCTGTACCCCTATCAGATCTAAGAATCTTTATGTGTGTGGCAAATTGTGTAATGACATATTGATTAAAGCTTTGTATAATAGCTGCTGCTTCTGATTTATTATGTAACAAGTGTACCCAAGTGAACCTACTATAGTCATCCACTATAGTAAGAAAGTATCTATGTCCTTGCATTGTTTCATGCCTATAAGGACCCCACAAGTCCATATGCACCAAATCAAAAGGAACATTGACAACAGAAGTACTTAAGGGAAATGACAAATGTTTTTGCTTAGCTAGGGGACAAACATGGCATATACTGTCTTGAGGAAGAGTCACTTGAGTATCCTTTTGATTGAGCACCTTCAATCTCTGTGATGACAAATGCCCCATTCTGAAATGCCACACCAAATCTTCTGTGATGTGTGCAGAGTTCTGAAAAGCTACAAGATTGCAAGCTTTAATAGAGGGAACTTCCAGAATGTATAGGCCTTTCCTTTTATTAGCTGATCCAATCATCCCATGCTCTCGATCCTGTATATAGCATTTATCAGATTCAAGCAGCACATTTATCTTAGGGTTGTCCGTGAGTCTACTCAATGAGATCAAGTTAAACTTGAAATCAGGCACATACAAGACATCAACCAACTCCAAATGAGCATGCAATTGTACCCTACCTATGTGTGAGACCAACACATTTTTACCATCTGGAAGACCAATTGTAACATTTTTAACAGGGGTACTTTTTGTGAATAACTGTGGATTACAGATCACATGATCTGTCGCCCCTGAATCCAATATCCAATTTGTGTGTAGATTACCTGAAGTCAACTCATGCTCAGGTAGAAAAGCAGCTGAAAGTACTGAAGCTTGATTCACCAAATGCTGACCATCCGGTTCCTTATGGTCCTGTCTACTTGATAGCAAATGTTTCAATTGGTTGTACTCCTGTTGAGTAAGAGAAACAGACACATTACTAGTAGAATCTGATTGCTCGCAGTATTTTCGCCGATTTACCCCCGCCTCGTGCTTGAACCCTGGGGGGTACCCATGCTTCTTATAACACTTGTCTTCCACATGCCCTATCATGTCACAATACGTACATTGAGGCTTGTTACCTGTCTGACCAAAACCTTTCTTCTGCCCGGTACCAGTGGATGAAGTAGATTTCTTCCCAAAATTTTGTTGTCCTGTCCTGTCAAAAATTTGTTGTCCTTGACTGTTCTGACTTCCATTACCCCTGGTAAGCATCACAGTAGGATCTCCAAATTGAATTCCCGGGTATTATGCTGTCTCTTTCTCTCAAATTTTAGTGCTAATCCAAACACAACTTTGATGTTGGGAATCGGTGACATCAACAGTACATGTGACATAACTGGTTCAAAAACCTCATCCAAACCTCTTAAAAACCTAATGACATATTCGGTTTCATTGTATCCAATAAAAGTAGGTATGACCTGACACCTACAACATGGATTACATGTGCA
This sequence comes from Gentiana straminea, assembly GCA_036785695.1. Classification (NCBI taxonomy): domain Eukaryota; kingdom Viridiplantae; phylum Streptophyta; class Magnoliopsida; order Gentianales; family Gentianaceae; genus Gentiana; species Gentiana straminea. The sequence goes on along the minus strand of JAVUPR010000386.1, from coordinate 1,128,564 downwards.
TTTAGGTGCAGGCCTCAAAATGTTTATCTCATCAACCAGAATTTTCATCTTCGTGAAGTATTCTGTTACTGTAGAACCTTTCTGCTTAGTATTATTCAACTCCTCTAGTAAATCAGACAATCGAAAGGAGTCTAAGTTTGCAAACCTGTCTCTCAGATCTTCCCAAACAGCTTGAGCCCCGGTTATCCATAGGAGACTTTGTGCCACCATCTTATCAATCGAATTGAGTATCCAGGTAGTGACCATCGTGTCACACTGCTCCCATACATGATATCTCGGATCATCTATCTCAGGCCTGGGTAATGAGCCATCAATAAACCCTAATTTGTTCTTCATAACCAAGGACATTTTCACCGATCTGCTCCAAGAGTGGTAGTTCCTCCCGTTCTCATCTAGGACTGGCTGAGCAAGAACGAGAGAAGGATTTTCGTTCGGGTGAACATAGTAAGGACTGGAAATCGGAATAATTTCCTGATTGTTTTGCTGATTCGCCATTTCTCGAACTTAGCAGACGAAACCCTAATTTCTCAAAAAAAAAAAAACTGCAAATGAAGGAAAAGAAGAGAAACAAAAACGATTACAGAAACGAGTACACGACGGAATCGGTTTGCTCTGATACCATGTGGAAATTATCAAGATCATAAGCAGAAACAATTTGATGAAAATGAACAGGGAAGAAGGAGAAGTTCATCCTTCTTCTTACAAAGATCGATTTAGGAATTAAAACTTGATATGTTCTCTCACACTTACCAGTCTAATAAAAGTCCTATTTATACTAGAGCACTAATTACATAATAAGTACACACTTTCCTATTTATTACATAGTTGCAACAGCTTTTATAAGCTGAATATTCCGTTCTACCCTATTTCTGTTTATCACCCTTCATGTGAGTCTCCTTTATAGTGGGCAAGCTTCAAATGGCCAGCACGATGGGGAGAACTTCTTTCACGATATCCATTTCAATTTCTGAAGATGACGACTCCTTTAGATTAACCTGTCCAAGAGGTCACTGAATTGAACTTCAAAACCGAAATAGAAACACTCATTTAGATCATCATAATTTCTCCATTTAAGTAACGCCCTGGTTTTCCAGACTTTGCGTTAAGCTAGTATTTTATAAACAATGTCTTTTCACGATGATTTTCGATGTCTATGTCATCATATTTTAAATGTTTTGTTTTATGATTCATGACTTCTTTAAAGAACATTTACTTAACTATATATATATGTATATATATATATATATATATATATATATATATATATATATATATATATATATATATATATATATATATATATATATATATATATATATATATATATATATATGTGTGTGATGGGTACATATGTTATATATTAATTATATATGTTTCATTTTGATTAGAATTGAAATGGAAAAATAGAAACGAAAGTGTTACGGTTAAATACCTTGGGATATAATCTACTTTAATTTCTTTTACGAAAGTGTTGTGACTCCACAATGCTACCTTACCTATACTTCCCAATTGATCAATATTCCTTTATCACAATTAATTTCACTTGACCAAATTGACTGCCTAACGTGGAGAACACATAATTTGATGAATCATTATTACTTGATTAGCTCGAACAATTGTTTAACATCTCCTGCTTACCGTGGCATGTGATAGATATATATGTTTGACATGTTTTGATGTCTCACGTTTTGGGCATATATAGCTTATAAAAGCCGCAGCATGCATTCTGTATGTATATATATTTTGTACTTGAATACACATTGAAGACCTTTAAGAAGGCATATAACGTGTAGGAACAGAGTATTCTTATTCTTACACCATTGTGATGCTGCAAAACAAAAATTAGAGTTCAATTAATAGCATCGTGGGGGAACTATTGTCGAGCTGATGTCAATAGAGACTATTCGTCTAATATCACTTTGTCGGTTCTCTCGTTTGTTTATCGTAATACCTGTTGTTTTAATTATTATTATCATAGATCTATCAAGCCTAAATTTGTAGATCCATATGTTAATTGTTGTCATTTATCATTATAATTGATTTGTACGTGATAATGACATCTGTAAAATGGGTAGTCTTATCATGTGGTATATATGTGTAATATCACTTCCGTGCTACTTGAATTACTGTCTCTGTAATACTGTTCTTGCTATTGTGTCTTCTTGTCTACTGATTGTACTGTGATGCCTTTATGGCTAGGGCTGTAAGTGAGCCTTAATATTTGATTCGATTCGGTGTATTCGGCTCGAAAATGTTCGATTCGGGGCTTGATTCGTATCATCAAACGTCAAATCAAGCTTTAGAAATAGGTATTCGACAACCGAGCCAAACATGTTCGATAATATTCGGCTCGTACACTTGCAGCATAGTTCGGTTCAATATAAATTTGGACTAATATTTTGGACATGTAAACATGTTATATTTTGGACATGTTATATTTTGGGGCATGTAATATTTTTGAACTAGAATTTTTTTATTTATTCCTTTCAGAAAAAAAATTTATATATATATAAACATATCCAGAACGAGCCGAACATGTTCGAACTATTTGAACATTTCGAGCCGAATCGGACCGAATAATTTCCCCCATTTTCCCTGCCGAATCGAGCCGAACCCTAATGAAAATTTCGAGCCGAGCCGAACCCTATATTCGAATAATTTCGAGCCGAATCAAATAATGTCAGGGTTCGGTAGGGTTCGGCTCGTTTACAGGCCTATTTATGGCTACTGAATAAATCTGTGATACGGTGTGTCAATATTGGCACGTGACCGTTACTTGGGCCCTCAGACGGGGACTTGATCGGTTAGGAAAGCATTGGGCTGACAACTTGGTCATTTCATAATCCTGATTCGCCTTGGTCAAGCATGGTTAGGAGGTTTAGCCACGTGAGACTGAAGGTTCTAACGGATGTTTCGGACATCTGCATTATGACTGGCCGTTTATTTTGGCATTGGAGTGTGAGGTAGTTTCATCTGATTCTGAGGAGTTAAAAGGTTGGCATCTGGTTATATCTGTTGTCTGGTATGATCTTTGACCCTTATGTGGCCATTACTGCTTATATACATATTATTGTATATATAAACAAGGACGTAGCCAAAGTATGAATATAGGGGGGTTAAGCCCACCCGAATGACGATACGGGGTTTCACTCCTCCACGTGTCGTCTTCCAGTTGGTCTCCATGATATGAGTAAGAGCCAAGGTCTGCATGTCGATGCCCGGACTCGGGGCTACGACGATCGACATCCAAGCAGTGTAGGACGAGAGTCTCATCTCGATAACCGTAAGTCGGTAAGGTCGGTTTAGAGGACGGAGTCCGCACTGGCTGCGAAGGCCCATCATCAGCCTGATAACTTGGGCAAGGGGCAAGGCCCATTAAGGTTAAATGTGATAATTGCCTAAACCGACTTAATGTTAGGGTTAGGGCATATATACCATGTTCCAGGAACTACGTAAGGCTTGATTCCTGGTCTAAGACAGGATACGCAGGCAATCTAAGACAAGATTTTAGACTCAACCATAAAACGAAAAACCTACAACTCGTTCTTAAGGCATTAGGGTTTTGGGTGTTCGTCATTAGATTAATTCGGGCCCGGTTTAATTAGGTGATATAATTCGCCATCGTCACCGAACAAATAAATATTACACTAAAAAATTTATATAGTCCGATTCAATCCATCAAATTATTTGAATACGACCCACCCGATAATTTAAATATTGTCCATTACCCCACCCGAAGTTTAAATCATGGCTCCGTTCTTGTATATAAATGTGTTTATCTCGCTATGTGTATTTTCAACTATACACATAATGCACACACCAGAGATCTCACCGAGTTTAAAAGTTTACACCTCTTGCGAAACCGTTTTCGGTGTTACGGGTACAACCGGGTTACCTCAAGTGGATCCCGGGTGGATGACTAGAAGATAGAAATGATGATGAGAGTGATGTCATTATTTGTGATCCAGATGGTGTCGTGCCAACGTGTTAGATAGAATGTTATAATTATTCCTTTCTGTCTGATGATGGAACTAGTTATGGAATGGTAGTAAATTAATCATTTGTGGGTCATATCAATAATCTTTATGGATTTATTTATTTGGAAATTTTAGTTTTATGTTCGAAATCGCGACGAGAGTTTCGCATGCAAGCCGCTCACACAACGACCCCGGGTGGACCCGGGGGCGGCTGCGGATTTTGATATGGGGGTCAAAATTTTGTCAATTTTTTTATCCGTATCACATATATATTTGAATATTCAATTACTATACATGTAATTATGAGGCAATAGATAAAAATTGGGGCTCAATATTTAAAAATAAGGGGTCAATTTCACATATATGTGTGTTTATAAATAAAATGACTATTTATGCATAATATTTTTATTTTAGGGGTCGGCGCACCCTCGTCCTTTCATGTAAAGCCGCCTCTGGGTGGACCCCGTGGGTAGGAAGCCGGGTCGTCACAATTTCCATGCTTAGATTTCCCTCGTCTGATTCTCAAAATAAAAAGGATTTCCCTCCTCTGCTCTTCTTTTTAACGTGTGTTTAGTCGGGGGTAGGTGGGTAAATGGTTAGTAATCGGTGGTGTAAAGTCTTGTAATAAATATGGTTGTTATAAATTTTGTAGTTTAATATTATTTTTGTCACATTACAGTCCGATTTTGCAGGTTGTCATGTAACGTAATTGTAGTGTTTGCAACATCATACATACAACATTTACATTATTTTAACAATATCTTTTTTTCCGTAAAATAAAACCTCTTTTTTTTATGGAAGAAACATTATTTTAGTATAACAAAAAACATTTACATTGTTTTCTAATACAAAAAAAAAAAAAAAAAAAAAAAAAAAAAAAAAAAAACATTTGCATTATTTTATGTTACAGCTACAAAATCAGAAGGAGAAAACAGATTGCACAATTCTCTCACAGGCATTTGGTCGAACAGTTGGTTGAGAAACCGGTTACTAGTTGGTTGTTGCAATTGAAGCTAGTTAGTTAGTTGGTTAATGAATTGGTTAGTTAGCATACTAGTATATAAGCTATATTGTACTCTTGTATCACCAATTGTATCGATTATCAATCAATGAATGAGAATTGATTTTTTCCTTTCCCGCTCATTTTCTTTTTGAATGTTCATCTTCTCCAATTCATCTTTTATGGAGTTTAGATCTTTTTCTTTACCTTTCATCATGGTATCAGAGAAAGCCATCCGCTGCTGATTCTTCGAGTTTGATTATTTCGATCAATTGTTCAAGATCGTAGTACATAACTACAATTTTTCCCTTTTCGAGTTTTTTGGTTTTTCTTGTGGTTTCTTTTCCTGATTTCTTGGAAGTAATGGCGGAGTTACCTGGAGATGGTGCTGTTAATCCTTACTTCATTCATCCTGGAGAGAATCCGTCTGCAGTAATTGTGCAACCGGTCTTGAAAGGAGTTGAAAATTATCACTGTTGGAAAAGAGCTATTTCTATGGTGTTATCAATGAAGGGAAAGCTGAAATTCATAGATGGTTCACGCCAAAGCCTACGAGCGATCGACATTTTGAAGTTTGGTGTCAATGCAATGATATGGTGTCAAACTGGCTTGTCAATTCTTTGGATCCATCGATTACTCAAAGTGTTTTCTCGTTGACAACAGCTCGAGAGATTTGGCTGGATCTTGATCACAGATTTGGCACAGGTAATGCTTATAGATTGTCCAATCTTCAAGAAGAAATTTATGCCACCAAACAAGGTACTATGTATGTTGTGTAATACATCACAAAACTCAAGAGTTTATGGGATCAGTTGTTGATTTTGAGACCCACCCCACCTTTTACTTGTCTTCTTTGCCAAATTACGAGAGAACAAAATGATACATATTATGTCATTAGGTTCTTAAAAGGGCTTAATGATGCTTTTAGTAATGTTATATCCAAGTCCTCGTACCCAAGACAATCCCAGATATTGGAACTGTTTTTAATATGGCCTTGCAGCATGAAAGCCAGATCAATTACTACGAATCGAATATTAACAAGACCATCTTGAATACTCAACTATCCGGAAATCCTCAAGATTCGGTTTCTTTGGTTTGTTCAAGCTAATACTTCTTATGGGCCGAGGTGGTGGTAAGGGAATTGGAAGGGGATTCACTTGGTAATTCCAAGAGGCCTCGGTGTACATACTTGTGGCAAGGAAGGTCACACCATTGACAGGTGTTACAAGAAATATGGTTTCCCTAATGGCTCAAAAGGCAGGGGCAGGGGCCAAATTCAGGCAAATCATGTAAGTTTGGACCAAGGGTTTGTACCTGCTGGCATGGAGAGTGAAAATCCAAGTCAAAATACACAAAGTTTTCAATTCACAGAAGCAGTGCCAGTTCATCCCAGTTCTATGTCTAATTCCATATCAAAAACTCAATATGACCACATTATGGACATGCTCAGGAAGGTACAAGTCATAGATTCTGATCAATATCAAGCTGTGGCACTTACTGCTAATGTTCATACAATACATTTGTTGGTGCGAGGTAATATCTTTGATTGGATTGTGGATTCGGGAGCAACGGATCATGTCATTTACAATTTGTCCTTAATGACTAATACCAGATCTGTCACTGGACTCACAGTCACATTGCCCAATGGTGCACATGCACCAGTCACACACATATGACAGGTCAAACTAAATAAGGATTTAATCCTGGCCAATGTTCTATGTGTGCCTCAATTTGCTTACAATCTTTTATCTGTTATAAGGCTAACCCATGAATAGATATTCCTTGTTTTTTGGTTCTAGCAATTGTGTTGTGCAAGATCACACATTGAAGAGAATGATTGGTTCAACTAGTCTCTTCCAAGGTCTTTATATCATGAAGGCGGATCCTGTTTCTATCCGGACAAGTCCATATATTGCTTCAACTTTGCTATATCGATCCTCTACTTTGACATTATAGACTAGGGCATCCATCTACACACGAGCTTTCTTCACTTCATAAATCGTATCGATATACCATCTAGTACGGATATTTGTTGTCATATTTGTCCTCTTGCTAAGCAAAAGAGGCTCGGCTTTCCACATAGCATTTACGTATCTCATATTGTTTTTGATTTACTTGCATATTGATATATGGGGACCAAACGATATTGTACTTATAATGGTGAATTCTACATTTTGCCTATAGTTGATGTGTTTTTAGATTTCTGTGGGTGCATCTCATGAAACAAAAATCTGAAGCTAGATATTTGATTCAACAATTCTGCACTATGGGCACTACACAATTTAGCAAAAATGTCAAAACCATAAGGTCTGACAATGGCCTTGAGTTTGAAATGGACACTTTCTATGCTCAAAAAGGTATCATTCATGAAACATCATGTGTACACACACCACAACAAAATGGTGTGGTAAAAAGAAAGCATCAACATTTACTAAATGTTGCTAGGGCACTTAGGTTCCAGGCTGGTCTTGACATGATTTATTGGGGATTATGTGTCAACCATGCTGCTAAACTAATCAATCTCACCCCTACACCCTTGTTAAATAAACAGACTCCTCATTTTGTTTTGTATGGCACACATCCTGCATATTGTGCTCTAAAATTTTTTGGTTGTTTAGCATATGCAAGTACACTTGTGCAAAGAAGAGGGAAGTTTGATAGTAGAAGTAGACCATGTGTCTACTTAGGTAATCAACTTCATACAAAGGGTTATATACTCCTGGATATCAAAACAAGGGAGTTCTTGATCTCTAGAGATGTAGTCTTTCATGAAACTACTTTTCCTCTTCTTGGTGTTTTGCCTACTGTTAATTATGATGTTTTTTTACCAGTGCCAAACTTCCAGAACATAGATTCAACATAATGTATAGATTCAACACAAATGGATCAGGACATTGGCGCTCCTCCTTCACCTGTTCATCAGTTAGGTCAACAAAACCTAGATGATGGTCATTCAGAACACCTCAGGAATGATCAAAACTTGGTTCCTGATAATCAAGATTTAAGGAGATCCACCAGACAAAGAAGATTACCTCTCCACTTACAAGACTATCAAACCAAGTTGAATGCTACTATCACCACACCTCACACTTTGGATCAAGTGTTGTCCTATAACAAAATATCCAACAATTACAGGATTTTTTTTATGCAATCTGCATTCAAAAAAAGAACCTAGTACCTATACTGAAGCGGCAAAAGAAGAGCAATGGCAAAATGCCATGAAGGAAGTGTTGGAGGCACTACACAAAACCAAAACTTGGATCATTCAACCACTGCCTAAGGGCAAGAAACCAATTGGCTGCAAGTGGGTATATAGGATCAAAAGAAAAGCAATGGTACAGTGGATAGATACAGGGCAAGATTGGTAGCCAAGGGTTACACACAGACTGAGGGCATAGATTTTCTAGAAACCTTCTCACTAGTTGCAAAGATGTCAACTATCAGATTATTCCTAAGTTTGGCCTCCATGAATCATTGGTACTTGCATCAAATGGATGTAAATACAACATTCCTACATGGATATTTAGAAGAAGAAGTTTACATGAAACCACCCCCTGGCCTTCCTATTACAGGTCCTAATCAAGTATGCAAACTCATCAAGTCACTTTATGGATTAAGGCAGGCCAGCAGACAGTGGAATGCCAAACTGACTGATGCCTTATTACGAGCAGGCTATAAATAGTCCAAGCATGATCATTGTTTATTCACAAAAGGCCAAGGTGCTACATTCATTGATTTTCTTGTTTATGTAGATGATATTGTGGTGGGAAGCCCCAATTTGCAAGAAATTGAAAATTTAAAGTCTTTACTGTTGGAAGTAATGCCCGAAAGACAATTTATGTAATTGTTTTTAGAATTAATAAATGACAGATTTATTCTCATCTTATTACTTGCTTCGTGCTTGTAGGTAATACACTATTGAAAACCCCAGTCGTATCATATGTAGCCATATAACTTAGTGTGTGTCACACGTGAGGGTTAAGTTTATGGTGATACACTTGAAATGTTAGTCCGTGGTGAACTTAATCAAAGTATGGGGTCTATTGATTAAACCACCATTAATGCGCCCGAGACACTTTATGGTGTGACTTGTCTTATCCGGACCGTCGACATTGGTTGTCTAAGTGGGGAATTTATATATGATGAGAGTCATATAGAATTTGGACCGATTTAATCTGTGTTTCTCATATAATTCCGTGATTGAGAAATCTTATTAAATCACAAGATGATCATATATGGATTAACCTTAATCCTGATGTGATTGCATACTCCTACTGGTTTCATGATAGGGTTTGATGTGTTCGTTAAGGATCGCTAAGAGGGCGGTCCGAATCACTTTCACGTTGGCACTATTCTGGAATGATTGAGAAGTGTGTGTCTCACAGATATGGAATCCATTCCTTTCTGTTGGAAGTAGAAAGACAATCCCCTTATTTGTTAATCCTAGAAACAGATCGATCCGCGGAGTTCGTAGTGGTTATGAACTAATTGATCACTAGTGGGTTAATGGTAAATAAGGATAAGATGTATTGAAGAAGTTTTACGGAAATAATCCTACTTCATTACGGATATCCTATGGAGGGTTAGTTTATATGTAATGATTATATCATTGGACACTTATCGACTCGACTCGACGTTTTGAGAATAAGTTATATCCATAATCGATAGAGTTCAGTTTCGGATTTATGGTGGCGTAATTCCGGAATTAATGAATTAAGTAGAAATATTATGTTCGATGAATATTTTATTTAATTTATTGTAGCTACTGGTTATAGGTCCATGGTCCCCTGGTTGGCTCCTAACATGTGAGTGTTTTCTCGTTTTATGAAACCTCGAGAATAAATTAAATACCTGGTCTATTTAATGAATATGCAAATATTATTTATTTGGTAAATAATATGTACGATAGAAAAGACATTTTCTATTAAAAATGACATTGTAATTGACGCCATTATTAAGGATTAATTAGGAGAAGAAATTTTCCTACATTATCTCATATGTGTGAATAATTAAATATCTATTTGTTGGATAATTAATGGAAAAATAAAGAGATTGATTTTTTGGGAGTTATCTCTTATTTTTGTGGGAAAAAATATCTTTTCCTTATGGGAACATATTTTTGTGGTGTGAAAAAAGTATAACTCTCTTGACTAGTTATTTTCCTATATAAACAGAGTTCTTCCCAACACAAAATCACAAGTAAATTGGTGCCACATTATAATAAAAAGGAAGAAAAATTAGTTTCTTGCCTTAGTCATTAAGAGGAGAAAAATCTAAGATTTTTCTTGTGAATATTCGAGGAAGTTCTACGGCGAGGATCGACGTCCACCAGTCGTCGCTAGGAGATACAATCCGGAAGATTGTGGCTTCTCCCTTTTGTCGAATTTCTCGTCTCTTTCCGTTGAGGTAAATCTTCAACTTTCTTATAGTTATTATTTAATTATAAGAATCGTTTCGTGGTAAAATCGTAAACAAATTTATTCGTAGCTTCCGTTATGCATGATCGAGTGTCTCGATCGGTGCTGAGAATCAGATCTGACGATCCAATTATGGATCAGATCCGGATTCGGGTTTATGTATATCCAGCATGTGGTATCGGAGCAAGGTTTAAGCGATTTTGCGATCTTGATTGCATAATTAATTAATAAGGAGTGGAATTGATTTTAATTTTATAGATTAAATACGGGGATACCAACGGTCCATCTCAGTGGTTTACTTTTTCGCATTCATTTTCTTGAATGATTGTTTATGTGATATAACCATGCCATGTCTTGCATCATATTCATGAATTCCACTCCTAGCATATGCATACATATAGAAAATTAATTTTGGCATTAATTAGACATGTATGAAAACGATAATATTTAGATTAATAATAAATTAAATTAATTAAAGGAAACGGAATTTTATGGGGATATAAAATTCACATGATAAAATAAAATTTACTCGGTAAATTTAATTTTGGGATCTAAAAATCATTCATGGATTTTAATTATGTAGTGACTACATAAAAGAATTTTAATAATTGAAAAATTGGAAAATCCGGAATAATTGGACATCAACTGAGCAAAAGGTTCGAAAATTGGTTCGGGCGGTCAACAGGGCTTCAGTTCGACTCGACTTGTCCGTCCAAGTGCGGGGTTAGCCACGGGGGTCCGGCAAGGTCAAGCTATCCGGCGACCTGAGGCTCAATGGGGCAACCTTAATTAGCTCAATTTTCAACCCAGCACCTGCACACGTGCGACGTTAGCGTCGTATATGAACCAACGAAGAGGAAGGATCGGCTTAGCCAATCCCGACACCGTTCGGTGAACTCGGTTAAAGCTCAGCCAGGATTTAATACCGATAAGTTGGTGATTGCTTTTCAAGATTTATTGTTTTCAAATTATTGAGAAAAAAATAAAAAAATCTGAGATCCTAAGACTTTTATCATGACAAATTAGGACTATAAAATTCTTTGGTGAATTTTAATTGTGTAGTATTATCTCATATGTGTGATTAATTAATTATCTATTTGTTGGATAATTAATGGAAAAATAAAGAGATTGATTTTTTGGGAATTATCTCTTATTTTTGTGGGAAAAATATCTTTTCCTTATGGGAATAGGTTTTTGTGGTGTGAAAAGGATAACTATCTTGACCAGTTATTTTCCTATATAAAGAGAGTTCCTCCCAACACAAAATCACAAGTAAATTGGCGCCACATTATAATAAAAAGGAAGAAAAAATAGTTTCTTGCCTTAGTCATTAAGAGGAGAAAAATCTAAGATTTTTCTTGTGCATATTCAAGGAAGTTCTACGGCGATGATTGACGTCCACCAGTCGTCGCTAGGAGATACAATCCGGAAGATTGTGGCTTCTCCCTTTTGTCGTATTCCTCGTCTCTTTCCGTTGAGGTAAATCTTCAACTTTCTTGTAGTTATTATTTAATTATGCGAATCGTTTCATTTTCAAATCGTAAATGAATTTATTCATAGCTTCCGCTGTGCATGATCGAGTGTCTCGATCGGTGCTGAGAATCAGATCTGACGATCCAATTATGGATCAGATCCGGATTCGGGTTTCTGTATATCCAGCATTTACTTCATTAAGCATTCACCATCAAGGATTTAGGCACCTTGAAGTATTTTCTGGGATATGAAATTGCAAGATTAGACAATGGAATTATTATGAATCAAAGGAAGTATTGCCTAGATTTACTACAAGATTTTTGCTATCTAGGGGCAAAGCCATCTAGCATCCCAATGGATCCTAAAGTTAAGTTGGAAGCTAAAGATTCTCCTTTCCTATCTGACAACAAATACTACAGGAGCCTTGTTGGTAAACTTCTCTATTTAAGCAATACTAGACCTGACATTGCATATCATGTACAGCTGCTTAGTCAGTTTTAGATTCTCCCACTGAAAATCATTTGGCTGCTGCACATAAACTACTCAAGTTTCTCAAATCAGCTCCAGGACAAAGACTTTTCTTTCCTTCCACAGGCACTCCTGTTCTAAAAGCATTTAGAGACTCTGATTGGCAGGATGCACAATAACCAGAAGATCAATTACAGGCTACACTGTATTCCTAAGGGTCTTTGATTTCTTGGAAAAGCAAGAAACAAACCACAGTAAGTAAGAGTAGTTCAGAGGCAGAGTACAGAGCCATGGCTCTTACAGCATGTGAGATTCAATGGCTCTTGTATCTCTTATCAGATTTTCAGATACACCACACTCAAGTGGTCCCATTGTTTTGTGACAAGAAGAGTGCTACATACATATTGGAAAACCCAGTCTTTCATGAAAGGACAAAGCATATAGAGATTGATTGTCACTTTGTAAGAGAAAAATATCAACAAAAGGTCCTAGTTCCACTTCCCCGCCCGGATCGAAGACAACTTGGCGGATATACTCACCAAACCGGTGGAAAAATCAACTTTTACAAGACTTATGCCTAGATGTCCTTTGTACAACATTTTCACGGCTACAAAATCGGAAGGAGAACAACGGTTGCAAGTTGTATCTTACCCCAGGATTACGGCTTGAGGGGGAATGTTACGGCTACAAAATCGAAGGAGAAGACGATTGCACAATTCTCTCATAGGCATTTGGTCGAACAGTTGGTTGAGAAAGCGGTTACTAGTTGGTTGTTGCAATTGGAGATAGTTAGTAGTTGGTTAATGAATTGGTTAGTTAGCATACTAGCTAGTATATAAGTTGTATTGTACTCTTGTATCACAAATTGTATCGATTATCAATCAATGAATGAGAATTGATTTTTTCCTTTCTTCCCGCTCATTTTCTTTTTGAATGTTCATCTTCTCCAATTCATCTTTTATAGAGTTTAGATCGTTTTCTTTACCTTTCATCATTTTACTATTTCAATTTAATATTTTGATGAAATGTTACGTTCATTTCCCCCTCTCTTTATAGGAATTGCTCTATGAATGTACCGTTGGGCCCTCCGACACCGTTGGCCTTAAGACCCGGGTCTCACCGGCCTCACTATAGGGCCGGCCCTGGCTAACAGACTATATTATGTTGATCAGGTAGGCTGATATAGATGTTTTACTACGTCATAATTTCAATTTATATGAAATATTTAGGCATAAATGATTTATTGGGGTGGGCTTAGCCCCCTAGAGATACACACAGCTACGTCCTTGCCTGCGTATAAAAGGAAAAGAAAATGTTCTCAATTTTTTTTCATAAGCATGACAACATACGTGCATTAAATAGAAGACAACAATAAAGAGAGGGTAATGTGTGAGAAAATGCTTGGCATGACATTTGTTAAAGTATCCCACATTGGGAATCTATGATTGTTCTATCCACCATATTAAGAGATGAACATCCTCACCTCATGACCTAGGTTTTGGGGATGATGCTCAACCTCTTATAAGAGTTTGGGCCAAAATTTTCTATATGGCATCAAAGTCATCCCTTTATTTTGCAAATGTTAGGCCTTTTGTTGGCCATAAGAGTGTCCTTTATAGACCCACTTGAGGGGGCGTGTTAAAGTGTCCCAAATTGGGAACTTGTGGTTGTATCACCCATCATATTAAGAGATGAACTTCTCTCACCTCACAATCTAGGTATTGGGAATGAGGCCCCTCCTCTTATATGAGTTTGGGTCTAGATTTCCACATGGTATCAGAGCCACCCCTTTATTGGCCTCATCCCAAAAACTAGGTTATGAGGTGAGAGAAGTACATCTCTTAATATGGTGGGTGAAACAATCACAGTCCCCCTCTAGTGTGGGCCTATAAAGATCCTAGGTCACATGACACACAAGGCATATAATGGACACTCTCAAGGCCAACAAAGAGGCCCAACACTTGCACAATAAAGGGGTGACTCTGATAACATGTGGAAATCTTGACCCAAATTCATATAAGAGGAGGGGCATAATCCCCAAAACCTGGGTTGTGAGGTGAGTGAAGTCCATCTCTTATTATGGTGGGTGATACAACCTCAAGTTCCCAATATAGGATACTTTAACACGCCCCCTCAAGTGTGGGCCTATAAAGGGAACTCTTAAGGCCAACAAAGAGGCCCAACACTTGCACAATAAAGGAGTGGCTCTAATATAATGTGGAAATCTAGACCCAAACCCATATAAGAGGAGGGGCATCATCCCCAAAACCTAGGTTGTGAGGTGAGGGAAGTCTATCTATATGGTGGGTGATACAACCACAATTTCCCAATGTGGGACACTTTAACAACATTAGCCCCAAAATTTTATTTGGGACAATTGTTTTTCAAAATGAAAGAAAGAAAGAAAAAACTTACCATTATTAAGGGAAGAGTATTTGTTGTTATTTACGTCAAGCAAAATACAACATCTGTTCTAAAATAACTGATTCAGCTAATTTTCCAAAATGCCAAATTGTTCAACTTTATTTGATGCAGAATATTATCCAAAGCAGTATTTATTGCTCCTTTTCCTACGTACCATTATTTAATACTAGAGGTAATAGCAAGAATGATCCCCCATCTTTACCGAAAATTTGTGACTTAGCCCTCTTCTTTCGTTTTGGTTTGACCAGTCCCTCGTTTTTCATTTTCTTTTGCAATAATGATCCCCAATCTTTACCAAAAAACTGTAACATAACCCTCTTTTTTTGTTTTGGTTTGACCGATCCCCTATCTTTCATTTTTTTTTTGCAAGAATGATCATCTATATTTACCGAAATACTATGGCTTAAATGGACAAGAGTTGCAAAAAAAAAAGAGGGAATGGACATACCTAAACAAAAAAAGAGAGCTAAGTCACAAATTTTCGATTGATGGTGACCATTCTTGCAAAAAAAATGAAAGATGGAGTCATGGAGACTGGTCAAACCAAAACGGAGGAAAAGTGCTATGCAATGCTTTTCGGTAAAGACAGGGACCATTCTTGCTATTAGCTTTTTAATACTTGGTAATAAGTTTAAAAAAATACTGCATTAATTTTATCATATGGATGCTTTAGTCATTACATTCATAAAGTTATAGCATTAAATCTTAATAAGTGCGTTTTTGGCAACTGCCTCATATATTTAGGAATAGTGGGAGTATTTAAAACAAACACTAAAATCAAGTATAATATCTTGATGGATACTCCATCTGTTTTGGTGTTGCCAAAACTATTTCTTTCTTTTTATTTGATGTTTGTATTATGAGCAATGATACAGCCATAACGAAAATACACAATCAATTGTCACAGCGTTGATCTACACTATTGGCTATTGTGGGACTTAGATCAATTAATATAGTTGCCACAAAAACCAATAGTGTAGATCAATGATGAGAGTCAGCATTACCATGCTAATTTAATCTCCGTTTACGACACTTTTGGCTCATTTTGGGTACCTTTAGACCATTTATAAGGTAAAATCACATTGTACGACACTTAGAGGTGAACCATCACAAAGATGGGAAACCTCGGCATTTTACGGTGTTTTAGATCCTATTCGAGCCCTATCTTTCTTGAGGAGTTATGCTCGGTATGTGTTTGGATGTTGTGATGCAGGATATAGGTGACTTTTGAGCCCGAAGACAAGGCATGAGGCTTAGAGTGGCATAACCGAAGCCCGGGAATGGAAACGGATCAAATATAGTTGGTGTTTTCGCCTTACATTCACTTTATCTGCACTTTGAGCACTGTTGAAGGCATTTTCTGGACTTTCAGTCTTCATAAAAGTTGTATATAATTTAATGAGCTTTCCAACCCATTTTGAATCACTCCAAACAGAGCTCTACACGCAAAGTTAGTGCCAGATTACTGAAGATGTATCAATCCAGGACTTTTGGCCGCGTCAACAGCTTTTTTGGAGCACGCCAAGATGGAACAGAAACTTCCGTTTGTCACAGAACAAGCTTCTCCGTGCGCCAAATCTTTGGGGCACGCCGAAACTGCTTTATCTGCACATTTTTTGGCACTTATAACTAGATTTTTCTACCCCTATTCTATATCCACTAATACTTAGACTTAATTATGGTATACTTAGGCCGATTTCCTTCACTCCTTCACCTTAGATTAGCTCATTTCTTCCATTTCTCTTAGATTTCACTCACTTTTAATCTTAGATTTCACTCTTTGCTCAAGCTTGGATGTTGTCTATTTCAACACGACATTGGGTTTGTTCATGAATTCAAGCAATTTCAGTTTTCTTCATTTTGGTAATCAAATTACTTTTTTTTTCTTCAGTTTTATGGCTTTGATTTCATGTTTGATTCTTGTTTCTTTCATTAAAATGAGTAGTTAAATCCCTACATAGCTAAATCATGTGAAAATTGATTAAATCCTCCTCTAATTGATGAAATTGGGAATGAGTATTTCTTCAAGTTCAATCTTTTGATGAGTTTGTGTTCTAAAACTTGTGCTTAGTGCTTGAATTGATTTCATCACTTGATTCATGATCTCACACACCACTTTTATAAATTTATGTTGCGAAGGGGTGTGGGAAAATGGGTTTTGGAATTGCCATGTAAAACCGACTGAGTTGTTTAGATTCGGTTTCTTGAGTGAGGTTTTCAACGTGAGTTGAGCATCTCTAGAGAGTTAATCATGCTTTGGTCAGTTAAATCCTTAAAGGTGCAATGTTGAACCGAGCATAGGGTGGTAGGTTGTTGCATTGGCGTCTACACATCACTATTGGAGATTTCACCCAAAAACACATCGAGAGTATGATTGGTTAGTAGGTCGATTATACTCGTTCCCAATGAGTCGATAAAAGGGGTGAAACTAATCAATTGGATCATGGTTTGGATGTTCCTTCTACCTTATTATCTTTAGTTTATATTACGTCATAGCGTTAATTATCACTTGTTCCACTCTTGGTTGACCTAAACTAATTATGAAAATGACTTTGGTACTTGATTCATCCCTCGTGGGATCGACCTTGCTTGCTACTATAGTGCATCCGACTCGGTACACGCCGATTAAAGTTGGCCCTCACGATTTTGGCCATCAAGAATTTTTGGCGCCATTGCCGGGGAATCAAATCGATATCTCTTATGTCATTCAAGTACATAGGCTTAGGTCATTTTATTTTAGTGTTGTCTTGTTGTTTGATTTTGTGTAGTATGTGATTGATAGCAAAATAACTAACCGCTAACTTTGACCGATAGAGTATCGGGTCAACAGTAGTATAGTGATCTCAAGGTCGAATCCACAGGGAGTAATGTTCAAGTACCAAAGTCGACTTAGATTCTGCAAAAAAAAAAGTCAACTTAGAACTTAGTTCAGGTCAAAATAATGGTGGAGAGTATTATACTAATGCAAAAGTAAAGATTATACTAATGAGTTTACTTCTAGGTATTAAAGGGTATAGTCGAACTATGATCCCACGAGCTACTTTTACCCCTAAGGAAGGACTTAACGGGAAGCGTGTCTTAACCGACCTACCTATCCAATGTAGTTTAACGACATCCACGGGTGCCAACTCCTAATTCTAGCGATTAGACGAACAACTCAATCTAACCACCCTATGTGAAGTTAATTAATTCTCCCTTTAGAAAGCCGATTAACCTAACATGATTAAGCTCTGAGTCGCTCGAACAACGATGACAAACCTCTCGTATTGGAAACGGACCGACAACTAGGCCGAATCTACGCAACGATCCTAAAACCCCTTATCCCACATCTAACCGCAAAATGCATCTATAAGTTCGATGTGTGTGACGATGGACTAGGTGATCAATCTAATTCAAAGACGTTAAAATAAGTTTTAGGACGTGGATTAATCGTTTAAACATGAAATTACGCACTACACAACTCCTAATCTCATCCCCCTTTGGGTTTTCGCTCGCTTTCACATAATTCGACTACACAACGGAATTAGCTACTCATGATTATGCTAATGAATGGAATGAGAATTGAAATCAAACCAAAGACAATAAATAAAAGAGAAGTCATTACCATATAATTTGTAGAAAATCTGATCCAGAAAATACCAAAGAGAAAAGCGATCCAAAAGTCAAATCTTTGTTCTTGAAAAGTAAATCTAAGGTATAACAAGTGTGTAGAATCAAAGGATGTAATTTATGGAATCAAGGGATAAAAGGGTGATCAAACTACACTAAAATCGCCCCTAAATCACCTAAGAAAAGTCTAAAGTCGGCCAAACATGAGTAGGGGCTGAATGAGCTGCGTATTTATAGAGTAGGTCGAAATCTGCTGCTGTCGGTCACGAACGCCCGTCCAGGTCATGTCAGACTCCCGTCTGCCTGGAGAATATGAAGATATTAGGGTTTCATCTTCAGTGGACGGGCGTTTGCATATCTCTGAACGCCCGTCTGGTGATTCATGACTTGAAGGCCAAACGCCCGTCTGGCAACCCTGGACGCTCGCTTGACTATATGAGCTTCTTGAATCGGGTTGATCCTACCCAAACGCCTGTTTGGGGGTCATTTGGACGCCCGTCCAACTGAAAACCCAACTTTCTGAATAATTGATGACGGAAAAATTCACTGTTATTTTTATAACTTTTTACCCCACTTTTGATATCATTTCGAGCACTTTTATATCAATTAAAGTCATTAATTCCTAAATTTCATAAAAATATATAAGTCGTGACTATTTTGTAAAATATCGTGTTTTTAGGTGTTTTTGTACCGGTTTAGTAACCGGAGTGTCGTGTCGGATTTACGTTTGGTATTTTGGTGGTTTATTGCAGAATTATAGGTTGACCAAAAGCCTGAGTGACGACACGTTTTGAGGCCTAAAAGAGGTGTTTTTAGGGATATAAGAGTGTGCCACTAGCTTAAAAGGTCAAGTGGCTCAGTGGTTCGTAGTGCCACTAACGAATTATATTTTCTACGAACAAATGGCCAATCAAAAACGCATTTTCTGAAGAAGTGTCCTTCATAAAAGTTGTAGATCTTTGAAAGAGCTTTCCAACGCACTTTGAATCACGTCAATCGGATGTCTACAACTCAAGTTATGGCCATTTGACTGAACTGCGATACTGTGTAGACGAATTTTGACAATTCGGATCAAGTGAACAGTACCCGGATCGATCCGGGACTTCACCGGATCGATCCGGACTGTATTTTGCAGCAGATCTGCATCTGAAAACTCATATATACGCAGAGATATATATATATACATATATATATATATCTATATATACATAAATTCTCCTATATATACCCCAAAATTGCATCAAAGAAAGCTTGAGTTGGGAGAGGGAATAGCTCTCTTCTCTTCTCCATCTTCTCTTCTTCTCCACTTTTTCTCTTCATCGTGATCATCATCATCATCATCAATTTTTGTTTGTTTTTGTTTTGATTTTTGTTGAGAGATATATATATATATCTCTTTTCACCATCTCTTTCTTTCAACTTCCTTGATCACCATCTTCAATTTTTTTTCTTCATCGTCAACCATCATCTTCATCCATGATCATCATCATCAAGATCTTCATCTTGTTTTGTTTTTGTTTTGTTGATATATATAACTATATAGATCTCTTTTCCATCTTCTTCCATCTTCTTTTCATCTTTTGGGCTATATATAAGTAGATCTATATATATATATATATATATATGTATGTATATGTTTTTATATAAATTAGCTAAAATACCGTTGTAATGGGATAATTATCAATAGTTTGTTGTTTTCGAGCTTTTATTTACTTAACACATTTACTTTTACGCATTTACTTTTTTTCGCATTTACTTTTACGCATTTACTTACGCATTTACTTTTACGCACTTATATATATATTATATTTACTTTTACGCACTTATGTATATATATATGTAAATTATCTAGTACTTATATATATATATAAATATTAATTACGATAGTATATACTATATATATGTATATGTATATATATATGCTTTAATTTCCATTTCAGTATCATCATGAGTAGCTAAATCTACGTATAGTCGAATTATGTAAAAACGAGTAAAAACGCCCTAAAGGGGATTAAACGGGAGTTGTGTAGCGCGTAAAATAATGTTTTAATGAGTAATCCACGTCCTAAAACTTAATCTGAACGTCTTTGAATTAAACTGATCATTTAGTTCACTGTCACACATATCGAACCTATAAATGTATTTTGCGGTGAGATGTGGGAAAAGGGGTTTTGGGATCGTTGCGTAGATTCGGCCTAGTTGTTAGGACCGTTTCCAATACGAGAGGTTTCTCATCGTTGTTCGAGCGACTCTAAGAGCGTAATCATGTTAGGTTAATCGGTTTTCTAAAGGGAAAATTAATTAACTTCACATAGGGTGTTGAGTGAGAGTTGTTCGAGATCTTAACACCAGAATTAGGAGTTGGCACCCGTGGATGTCGTTAAAATACTGTGGAAATGTAGGTTGGTTAAAACACGCTCCATGTCAAGTCTTCCCTTAGGGGTAAAAATAACTCGTTGGATCATAATTCGGCTATACCTTTTAATCACTAGAACTACAATCGTTAGTTAAACTTTACTTTTTGCATTAGTATAAAACACTCCACCTAAACTTTGATCGCCTAGACTAAGTTCGACGTTCATTTTGGTACTCACAACCACATTTCTTTTGGGACGACCTCGTACTCCCGTAGCTATCCTAGCAATCGACACGGTACTCGCCGGTTAGAGAGTTAGTTTACCCACGATTGCGAGTCTTTATAAATGTATTTTTGAGGGGTAAATTTTAGCTCATCAAAAATTGGCGCCGTTGCCGGGGAAATGTGTGATATTGTTGTGATATCTTGTAAGTGAACCGAAGGCTTGGGCCTAGGTTTTTATTTTTATTTTATTTTCGATAAGAGTCTTGGGATGCTGAAGTGATATTGTCCTGAACTCGGTTTGAATACGACTTTGGTACTCAACCCAATCTCTTTACGGGGTTGTTATATTAGGTTGATATCTTGTAAGTCTGGCTAGAACTGAGGCTTAGGGCCTTCGGCTACCATAAAAAAAAAATTAAAAAAAAAACGAAAAAAAAAAAGAAAAAAAAAAGAAGAATTTTATTGTTTTTGTGTTGTTTTCTAAAATCTTGCAGTTTGAACTTAAATGGATCAATATTTCAATCAATATTATTCACCTGAACAACAATACCCCTACCAACCTTATCAACGACAGTTCGTGTCTGAGCCTCAGTATCAACAGCAGAGTGACCAGGATTCTTGGTCCTATAATTGCCCTAGTTCATACCAGGACCAGAATTATGGTTATTCGAGTAATGAGCCACCCTATTACGAGGGTTACCCAAACCCTAATGCTTATCAGGATTACAGTGTTCATACTCAACACGTTGATAGCTTCAACCAGATTCACCACGATCGTTGTCCGGAATGGCAAGAAGACTGCTACTCACCTCCGATGAATCAAAGTCAATATGATCGCTTTTCCCCATGCCACAAGAAGACTTCACCGACGGTCAAATAGAGCAACTAGAGCGATTGGACCGGATCTTGCAAGAGCGGCGTTGGACATGCGGGAGTTCAAGGTAAGTACGACTCCGCCATAAGAAATCTTCAAGACAAGGTGGGGGAATTGATTGAATTAGCGAGGTATGTGAAAGAGGCGAGACATGTGAGGTGGTTAAGGATGATGATGTTATCACCGAAGAAGTTCGGTCGAGAAAAAGGTTGAAGATTCGGTTTGCTATAATGAGATTTCGAGTTAGAGGAGCAAGAGATTGATCGGCCATCTTTAGTAAAGCCACTTTGGGAGAGTTGGTAATAGCGATATGTTGGTCCCGGATTACTACATTCGTCCACTCGTGAGGATGAATTTTACGCGGTCCGGTTGTATACTCCCCAATGGATGAGCTTTATGGTGATTTTCAAAAGAAGATGGTTCGACAGGCTGATAAAAGAAGGTTCGACGGCTGGGAGGAGATGGCATCGAGAGCCAAACGAGGTACGTTTCTAGACAATTTAATTTCTTTGGTTCTCGCATTGTTAATTTTTCTTAAGCTGTTGATCTTCTTGAGTTCAGATTTTGGTTGATTGAGTCTATTTAGAGTCAACCTGTCGAGCAAACGACGTTAAACAAAAGCGCTACCGGGAGGCAGCCCGTTAAATAAATAATTTGAATAAGACTAGTCTTAATGAAATGTAGAATCTGTATGAAAGATGAACACAAAGCACAACCAAGTCTCAGGATGAATGTTTGAATTTCATTAAGAGGGAATGATTAGGTGGTTATCCGAAAATCCCGATGGAGAAAAAGATAAAAATTCAAATGTATCATTTCTTGGACTTAGGTTATTGAACCCTTGAGGATCGGGTATAAAAGACTCACTACATTACATTTCATGATCTAGTCTGTTTCAAATTTCTAGTCGTTGTAGTAGAGTGGTGAGTATTCCCGCTTTAATAAAGCTGTGTGTAATAAAAATGAAACTAAGAATAGGCGACTTGACCGTGATATATGCTCTTGTGATACTTTCTATAATACGTATATGCTTAGATGTTCGTGTTTTACCCGTTAAGGTTATTTTTCCATCTAAAGCTATTATGTGATATGCTATCGAGTTTTCCGACGTAACGGGGCCATTTTCTTATTATTCCCATATCCCTATTACATACTTTGGCACGAGGACCATGTCCCGTGTTGGCTTTGTTTTGGTTGTTTTGGTACGGGGATTCGGGATGTGCTTTCTCATGGCATTACGGGATTCGATAACACCTTTCTCGCCTGGTTTATAAGCTAAGTCTTCCTCTCTATCTCATTTACACTCCGAGAATAATGCAAAATCGTAAGTGGGGGTAGAGTATGGTTGGTTAAAAATGGCGGTAAGTGTTTAAACCCTTAGTTTTTGGATTTTTTTCGAGCATAAATGAGTTGATTAAAATGAATTGTATAAGGTATATATTTCATGGATTTGAAGGTGTAATGATCAATTTGGATATGTATAACCAATGTGAACCGCAAGTGTATTTTAACCGGAAATTTATTTGTATAACATGAATTTCTTCACGTAAGCCTTTGATATTGAAGCGAAAATTTTAAACTGTATCCATTCAGTATTCTAGTGGTTTATCCTAGAGATAGTAGTAACTTAGTACCTAACTTCTAAACGTGTACTTGTGAATATCGAAGGTTTGAATGTGATAGAAAGAATGTCAAAATAAGATAAATTATATATATGTCGGTTGTAGCTACCAATGATTTGAGTGCGGTAGGGTGTTATCACGATACGTCCTATACCACTATGAGGATTAAAAGCTCCCGACTGCCTGATGATAGTAGTCCAGCTAGGGTGTTATCACGAAACATCCTATTGCTGGGAATGAGGGCATAAGCTACACATGTGAAAAAAAAAAAGGTTAGATACGTATTAATGTATTCGATCTCACCTCATGACGCTTGAAAGATAGTCGATTTTGGCAATGAGTTCGGATATGTTAGTGTCCTATGGAAAAAAAAAAAAAAAAAAAAAAAAAAAACAACAACAACAACAACAACTTAGTTATCTTCGGACTATCCCCAGTATAAACTGAATGATATGCTTTAGGGATTATCCTAATAGGTACACGGGAGGACTTTGTGTGGAATTGTTACTGTCTATACCTAGGAAAGTCATTAGGATTTGTCGAATGGATATTTGTGCGTTTGCTTGAATTATTCAAGAGAGGATAGTGGAAATTGAAAAGGCTTGTCACACACTCACTCGTTATACATTTATATTGCGGTTAACGTGTAGTTATGATTCGAATGGTTGCATCATCGATTGTCATTCATATCTTATCTTCAAGAATTTTTCCTCATTCATTTTATTTTATCGCTTATTTTGTTCGAGGACGACCAAAAGCTAAGTGGGGGTTGTGATGACGGAAAAATTCAACATTTATTTTTATAACTTTTTACCCCACTTTTGATATCATTTCGAGCACTTTTATATCAATTAAAGTCATTAATTCCTAAATTTCATAAAAATATATAAGTCGTGACTATTTTGTAAAATATCGTGTTTTTAGGTGTTTTTGTACCGGTTTAGTAACCGGAGTGTCGTGTCGGATTTACGTTTGGTATTTTGGTGGTTTATTGCAGAATTATAGGTTGACCAAAAGCCTGAGTGACGACACGTTTTGAGGCCTAAAAGAGGTGTTTTTAGGGATATAAGAGTGTGCCACTAGCTTAAAAGGTCAAGTGGCTCAGTGGTTCGTAGTGCCACTAACGAATTATATTTTCTACGAACAAATGGCCAATCAAAAACGCATTTTCTGAAGAAGTGTCCTTCATAAAAGTTGTAGATCTTTGAAAGAGCTTTCCAACGCACTTTGAATCACGTCAATCGGATGTCTACAACTCAAGTTATGGCCATTTGACTGAACTGCGATATCGTGTAGACGAATTTTGACAATTCGGATCAAGTGAACGGTACCCGGATCGATCCGGGACTTCACCGGATCGATCCGGACTGTATTTTGCAGCGGATCTGCATCGAAAACTCATATATACGCAGAGATATATATATATACATATATATATATATATATCTATATATACATAAATTCTCCTATATATACCCCAAAATTGCATCAAAGAAAGCTTGAGTTGGGAGAGGGAATAGCTCTCTTCTCTTCTCCATCTTCTCTTCTTCTCCACTTTTTCTCTTCATCGTGATCATCATCATCATCATCAATTTTTGTTTGTTTTTGTTTTGATTTTTGTTGAGAGATATATATATATATCTCTTTTCACCATCTCTTTCTTTCAACTTCCATGATCACCATCTTCAATTTTTTTTCTTCATCGTCAACCATCATCTTCATCCATGATCATCATCATCAAGATCTTCATCTTGTTTTGTTTTTGTTTTGTTGATATATATAACTATATAGATCTCTTTTCCATCTTCTTCCATCTTCTTTTCATCTTTTGGGCTATATATAAGTAGATCTATATGTATATATATATATATATATATATATATATATATATATATATATATATATGTCTATGTATATATATAAATTAGCTAAAATACCGTTGTAATGGGATAATTATCAATAGTTTGTTGTTTTCGAGCTTTTATTTACTTAACACATTTACTTTTACGCATTTACTTTTTTTCGCATTTACTTTTACGCATTTACTTACGCATTTACTTTTACGCACTTATATATGTATTATATTTACTTTTACGCACTTATGTATATATATATGTAAATTATCTAGTACTTATATATATATATAAATATTAATTACGATAGTATATACTATATATATGTATATGTATATATATATGCTTTAATTTCCATTTCAGTATCATCATGAGTAGCTAAATCTACGTATAGTCGAATTATGTAAAAACGAGTAAAAACGCCCTAAAGGGGATTAAACGGGAGTTGTGTAGCGCGTAAAATAATGTTTTAATGAGTAATCCACGTCCTAAAACTTAATGCGAACGTCTTTGAATTAAACGATCATTTAGTTCAACGTCACACATATCGAACCTATAAATGTATTTTGCGGTGAGATGTGGGAAAAGGGGTTTTGGGATCGTTGCGTAGATTCGGCCTAGTTGTTAGGACCGTTTCCAATACAGAGGTTTCTCATCGTTGTTCGAGCGACTCTAAGAGCGTAATCATGTTAGGTTAATCGGTTTTCTAAAGGGAAAATTAATTAACTTCACATAGGGTGTTGAGTGAGAGTTGTTCAGATCTTAACACCAGAATTAGGAGTTGGCACCCGTGGATGTCGTTAAAATACTGTGGAAATGTAGGTTGGTTAAAACACGCTCCATGTCAAGTCTTCCCTTAGGGGTAAAAATAACTCGTTGGATCATAATTCGGCTATACCTTTTAATCACTAGAACTACAATCGTTAGTTAAACTTTACTTTTTGCATTAGTATAAAACACTCCACCTAAACTTTGATCGCCTAGACTAAGTTCGACGTTCATTTTGGTACTCACAACCACATTTCTTTTGGGACGACCTCGTACTCCTGTAGCTATCCTAGCAATCGACACAGTACTGCGCCGGTTAGAGAGTTAGTTTACCCACGATTGCGAGTCTTTATAAATGTATTTTTGAGGGGTAAATTTTAGCTCATCAATAATGTATCAAATCTGCGGACGCCCGTCCGGGATGGGCAAACGCCCGTTTGATGTAGGCTTCTGCGAGACGCCCGTTTGGGGTACGGCAAACGCCCGTTGGCCTTGTCTTCACTCCAAACTTGGCTTTTCTTCACTTTTTATGCTAAATTCATGCTATGATCATGTCTCTCATACCAAAACATCGCCTTCCGGGTCCTCGAGTCACCTAAGTCCTGCAATAAACACACTAACAAAACACCACGCATAATTCCGCAAGACAAAAGTGCTCGGAAATGAGGTAAATATCGTAAAAAAGGCGGAGTTTGCTATCGATGTGACAATTTAACTCCCCGTACATATAACTCTCGATATTACACTCAAACGAGTCTATATCTACCCAAAATATGCCAATAAAGTGATAAATGGGGGTTAAACTGCACACCAGAGTATAGTAAAGTTGACTCCCATCAACCACCCCACACTTAGCCTTTGCTCGTCCTAGAGTAAATTAGGCGCTTTAAAACAGACCAAGGGATCAAATTTACGACACATGCATAGCGCTCACGACATCAAGGCAAAAGTAAAGCAGACACTGAACGTACACCGCTTGACTTTATCTTACCATGAAAACGAAGTGTGTGTGCTATAGACCGAGGGCTACACTCTAAATGATCACCGGCTTTGAATACCGGCCAAATGACTACACGCAGCTCATACCGGGCTAGAATCTCCACTAATCGAGGCAACCGAGGCTAAATACGGTCAAGTAGGACTTGAAGGGTTATAATGTCAAGCTCGGGACGGGGTTAATCGAAAGGAAATTTTGGGACTGGAGAAAGAGAAAAACACGAGTGAACCTAATCATTTCATGTATTCCTGCTTTGGAAACACACTAAACCACACCAAAACTCTTTCGATTCTTTGTATGCATTGATAACCAACCACAACTTTAACATCATACTTTCACCTACTCAATACATCCTCCCCAACCTTGTTTCCAACTTTATTCAAACTCTCTTTCTTTTCTTGTCTTTTTTTTTTCATTGTTTTTCATTTTTTTTTTCTTTTTCTTTTTTCTCAACTTTATTTTTTTTTCCCGAACCAACAAGCCTCACAATAGGTTCCTCGAGCACCTCCCCTTCATTATATTAGCTCGTACCAACCAACTCCTCTCAAAACACGCACCATCTACCACCCCACACCTGCTTCAGCAAGTGTGTCTAAAGCAACGACTAAGTCCACTCGTAGGGTGATCAAAAGAAACGTGACCAATAATAAAGCTCAGGGTTAGGATAATACAGGCTAAGTAACCAAAACGGCTCATTTCGGACGGTAGTCAGACCGTCCTATCAAGGCTTAGAGGGGCTACGAGGGGAAAATGTTGGGATCTTGGCTTATTTGGCTCGATTAGGTCAAAGAGGCGCCATGACTCTCATCCCGTATCCGGCCCGAGGTCAACCTTTCTATTTCGCCTCGAAACTAGTGGTATAAGTGTGTATAGCAACCGAGAATAAGTGCAACCAAGGTCTACGTGCATTAAAAGGGTTCGTATCGTGACAAAATAAAATTGCCCGGCACACGTTACTCGACTACTAAGACATCTACCAAATCCATCGTGAGAAACATGCATATGACGCGGTGTCAAACCGTGAAAAGTTTTAAAATTTTAAGCCATGAACTGACTCAAAAACGGACATTAACTAAGCATATCACAATTAATGGCACATGTATCAATCGAAACAATAAAGCTAAGTCGTATCCACCCCCCACTTCGAATGAAGCACTGTCCTCAGTGTGTGAATGAGATAGAAAAGAAGACTTAGCTTTAGACCCGGCAGAAAGGCGCTATCGAATCCCGTAACAGCGGTAAGAAAGCACGACCCGAATCCCTATACCAAAACAAAAACAACCAAAGCAAAGCATGCACGGGACATGGTCTGCATGCCAAAATATCGGGTAGGGAGGGGGGAACAACAAGAAAACGGCCTTGTCACGTTAGAAAACTCGATATGCAATTGTAACGTACATAGTGGATCGCTATAGATGGATAAATGACCCAAACGGGTAAAGCACAGAACATCTACGCGTAAAAGAAAACCACAGAGGTTTGACATATAGAAATGATCCAAAATGTGTACATATAGAAACCAAAATCCAAACGAAAGTATGAATGTGCCTTAAGGCTTACAAAACCCATCATAATAGTAGTAAATCAAAACCGACAGTAGCATCAAATAAAATACAGATGTGTCAAATGGAATCGACAGCTCCTAAACAACCCTAACACCCGAGATAGACTGCGAAAGGAACAGCACATAACAAACGCCCGAGACGGACGCGCGTTTGCAGAGGGCAAACGCCCGGTTGACCCCAGCTTTGTGCAAAACACAGAATTTTCAATCCCTTTTGATTCTAACCTTTTTTTTTCAACACAAATTATGATCAAAACCTCAGAAAAACTCAGTTAGTGGTGGGTTGCCTCCCACTGAGCGCCTTTGTTTCACGTCGTTGACTCGACCGGATGACGGTCAACTGACTCAACTCAAAACAACCTCAAATAACATACCAAATAAGCACATAGCATGTCAACCAAATTCAGCATTCATAAGTTTGAACAAGCCCAACGATATACCTAGTGCAAACATCAAAAGATTCGAACTAGTCTTACCGCTTACCTCTTGCAACTTGCGCCGCTTTCTCCTGCCACCTTACACTTTCTTTCTTTTCCGGCTTTTTAGATGGCTTCCCTTTAGACTTCTTGCAATCAGGCGGTTTATCAATCCGCAACTTCCCCAGCTTTGGGAGCACCGGTGCAACGGCCGATTCCGATTTACTCTTCGTCTCGATCTTGCCCTGATCGACGACCTCTCGTACTTTCACCGCGTCTCCTTTCAACGAACTCGACATCCCGCATGTCGGTACGCACCACAACACAAGAAAACAAAGATTACGTGTATAAACATTCATCGGTTATAGCTTGACGACCTCTATCCTTGTAGACATTTAAACGCTCTCTCTCGCCCCCAACTCCAAACGAAACATCTCCACTCTTTACTCCTATCCGAGCATCACTAGTGGTCAAAAAGGACGACCTAACGGGACGAGAGGTCTTAGAGTCCATCTCCATGTCAAGAATCACAAAATCCACAGGGAACACAAACTTGCCTACCTGAACTAGCACATCTTCAGCTACCCCCAACGGTTTCCTCACCGACCTTTCAGCCATTTGTAGGGTCATTCCGTAGGCTCTAAATCACCTAACCCTAATTTTTCATAAAGCGCTTTAGGCATCAAGCTCACAGAAGATCCTAAATCACATAAAACATTTTCAATCACTGTATTGCCTATGGTGATAGGAATGGTGAAACCTCCTCTATCTCTCATCTTAGGGGGAATTTTACTGTCATAAACTGCTGAACACTCCTCCCTCAGCTTAACTACCTTACCCATTTTCTCTGTACTTGCCAACATCCCTTTCAAACACTTAAAATACTCGGACACACTAGCAACTGCCTCTAACAGGGGGATATTGATCTCTACCTTCCTAAGAATGTCGAGGAACCTATGCTGATTTTCAGTAAGAACTGGCTTCTTAGGGCCTTTAGGTGGGTATGGCAAAGTATTCTCATCAAAATCAAGAGGGGGAGGGGGCATAAAATCATGCTTACCTCGAGCTTTTGGCCTTGGAGGCCCAGATGTAGCTTCCTCTCTCGTTGCTGGCTTGCTCGGTTCCTCCTCTTTTATATCCAAAACTATGAAATCCCGCTTCCCCATTGCTTCAGCTCTCTTGGATTGAGCTACTTGCTCTCTCTCAGCTTCCATTGCCCTCTCTTTCCTAGTAATCGCGAGATCTCTCTTAGCAGCAGCTAACTCTCTTCTCACAGCTTCCAACTCAATTTCCATTATTTCTCTCTCTGCTGCCTTAGTTTCATCCAAATATTTCTCTGCTTCAACCCCACTCTTTGGCTGGTCCACTCCCAATTCTCTACCACTTCTAGTGAATATTGCATTCACTTGTCTCGGGTTCTGCTCAGCATCACTCAAATTCTTCTTCAGTGTGTTCGTGATTTGCCCAACTTGGGTTTCCAAATTCCGAATGGCGGAGTGAGTGGCCACTTTTTGCTCAACAGCATTCTTATTCAATTCGAAACAGTCCTATCCAGTCTTTCCAGGATTATCTCAGCGGATGTCTTCTGAGCACCAGAATTGTTCATTTGTTGTGTTTTGATTGTTCGGTGAAGATGAGCATTCGGATGCGATAGGTGCCGAAATTAGTGCTTCGAGTGGTGATTTGCTTGCCGATTACCTGTTTGGCCTTAATTACGGTTCCATCCCGACTCTACCCCCAATTCGATTCTACGATTCTTTGTTGGCCACGTGATTGAGATTGCTTGATTCGATTATTCGATAGCTACTTTGGTTCGATTACGGTATGAATTCGATTAGGGGATTCTGGTTCCAAGGTTGGTTGTATGAGCTTTGGTTTTGCCTAAAACTTTGGTTTTGATTATTGTTCCAATTCCAATTCGATTACGCCTTTGGTTCCAACCTTGATTCTGTTGATTTTGATTCCATTGCCCCCGATTCCCTTGTCCAACATAATTCACATCATATTGTTGTGAATCATCACCCATACTATAATCCATTTGCGGCCCTTGCGATTATCAAAGTTTTGATTCTACGATTCTTGTGGCCAAACTCTTGCGATTCATATTCATCTATCCCATCGAATAGACATTCATTTGCTCTTGGTCATTCGATTGCCGGTATTGTTGTCTTGGAGTAGGAGTCAGCTTGTTGTGGATAAGTGGGTTTTTCGATGATGCACATTCCATGGCAGAATGTCCACCTCCACAAAGTTGGCATTGCTGTGCCTTCTTTCTTTCTAACTCCATTCGGTCCATCTTTAGTACCATTTCTTGCATCTTGTCGTGCATGGCCGATTCTCGATCGAGTTCCTCTTTCAGCAACTTTACACTTTCCATTGGGGCTTTCTTCTTCTTTCTGCTCGACCCCTATTGTCCTTCTCCATCTGCCGCATTCTCTATCTGTCTCATAGCTTGTTCTGGCGGCAGATTCATAATGTCTCCGCCGTTTGCGGCATTAAGCTTGTTTTGGTCCATTGGCTCCAAGGCCCTGAATAATATAATGACTTGCTCCACCATAGAAAAACCGTGAGGAGGGCATCTCTTCAGTAGAACCCTAAATCTCTCATAAGTCTCTTTTAATATCTCTCCCTCGAGACCGTCAAACGAAGAGATTTCTTCTTTCAGATCTAAAATCTTCGTCGGAGGAAAGTACTTTTTCAGAAACACTCTTGCTACATCTGCCGAGGTATGCAATGAATCATTGGGTAATGAATCGAACCAATCCTTTGCGGCTCCTCTAATGCAAATGGAAAAACGATTAGCTTCACCGCCTCGTCACTCACCCCATTATATTTCATCGTTCCACAAATCTGGAGAAAGTGATCTAGAAAGCTGTTCGGGTTCTCAGTCGACTTCCCGTGGAACAAGGCGTGTTCCCCCAACATGTTCAAAATATTTTGCTTGATGTCCATGTTGTTTTTATTAATTGGGGGCACTCTAATTGGATTGTGCCCTATAACTTCCTGTGGGGTGGTAACATAGTCTCGACAGACTCTCGGTCTCTATACCTGATGAGCCATCTGCGGCTGATAATTCTGCTGTTGTTGATGCTGATAAAACTGCTGCACAGGGGGTTGCTGAGGATACGGGTTTTGGAACCCCTGCTAATTTCCTTGATTATCCAGCATCTGTAGCAATCGGTTCACAGTTTCTTGGTCAAGCTCTGGTCTGAAATCCTGGGGATTCTGTCTTTCCCTGTCTTGTCCAATCCCTACTCTCTGGTTGAATATTGGGGTACCAAACTGCTGTAATATTGTGTTGTCTCCCCCTGGCTGATCTTCACGAAGGTCCCTCTGCGGAGTTTGCAATTGTAATGTTGCGTTACTGCCAGTAGGGTTTGAAGTTTGCTTTGGTAGATCATGTTCATCAATAGGATCTTTGCCATTCCATCGAGTTGTTATGTCATCCATTTCGCGGAGGACTCGAAAGTGAGGGTGAGCTTTCTACTATCCCTTCTTCTTCAAACAAAGGGTTCGGGCTAGCAATTAGAGGTTCTCCTCGGCGTTGACTATTTCTATGACGTGCAAAAGCTTCAATTTCTTCAATTGGCTCAATGAGAGGCTCTTTGGAGCTTCGGGTCATTCAGCGACGAACAAGAAACAACAAGACAACAAAATAAAAACGACCTAAGCCCAAGCTTTCGGTCAACTTACAAGATATTAAACGTTACTCCCCGGCAACGGCGCCAAAATTCTTGATAGCAAAATAACTAACCGCTAACTTTGACCGACGAGTATCGGGTCAACGATAGTATAGTGATCTCAAGAGTCGAATCCACAGGGAGTAATGTTCAAGTACCAAATTCGACTTAGAACTTAGTTCAGGTCAAAATAATGGTGGAGAGTATTATACTAATGCAAAAATAAATATTATACTAATGAGTTTACTTCTAGGTATTAAAGGGTATAGTCGAACCGTGATCCCACGAGCTACTTTTACCCCTAAGGAAGGACTTAACGGGAAGCGTGTCTTAACCGACCTACCTATCCAATGTAGTTTAACGACATCCATGGGTGCCAACTCCTAATTCTAGCGATTAGACTGAACAACTCAATCTAACCACCCTATGTGAAGTTAATTAATTCTCCCTTTAGAAAGCCGAATAACCTAACATGATTAAGCTCTAGAGTCGCTCGAACAACGATGACAAACCTCTGTATTGGAAACGGACCTAACAACTAGGCCGAATCTACGCAACGATCCTAAAACCCCTTATCCCACATCAAACCGCAAAATGCATCTATAAGTTCGATGTGTGTGACAGTGGACTAGGTGATCAATCTAATTCAAAGACGTTAAAATAAGTTTTAGGACGTGGATTAATCGTTTAAACATGAAATTACGCACTACACAACTCCCAATCTCATCCCCCTTAGGGTTTTCGCTCGCTTTCACATAATTCGACTACACAACGGAATTAGCTACTCATGATTATGCTAATGAATGGAATGAGAATTGAAATCAAACCAAAGACAATAAATAAAAGAGAAGTCATTACCATATAATTTGCAGAAAATCTGATCCAGAAAATACCAAAGAGAAAAGCGATCCAAAAGTCAAATCTTTGTTCTTGAAAAGTAAATCTAAGATATAACAAGTGTGTAGAATCAAAGGATGTAATTTATGGAATCAAGGGATCAAAGGGTGATCAAACTACACTAAAATCGCCCCTAAATCGCCTAAGAAAAGTCTAAAGTCGGCCAAACATGAGTAGGGGCTGAATGAGCTGGTATTTATAGAGTAAGTCGAAATCTGCTGCTGTCGGTCACGAACGCCCGTCCAGGTCATGTCAGACGCCCGTCTGCCTGGAGAATATGAAGATATTAGGGTTTCATCTTCAGTGGACGGGCGTTTGCATATCTCTGAACGCCCGTCTGGTGAATCATGACTTGAAGGCCAAACGCCCGTCTGGCAACCCTGGACGCTCGTTTGACTATATGAGCTTCTTGAATCGGTCTGATCCTACCCAAACGCCCGTTTGGGGGTCATTTGGACGCCCGTCCAGTTGAAAACCCAACTTTCTGAATAATGTATCAAATTTGTGGATGCCCGTCTGGGATGGGCAAACACCCGTTTGATGTAGGCTTCCTGCAGACGCCCGTTTGGGGTACGGCAAACGCCCGTTTGCCTTGTCTTCCCTCCAAACTTGGCTTTTCTTCACTTTTTATGCTACATTCATGCTATGATCATGTCTCTCATACCAAAACATCGCCTTCTGGGTCCTCGAGTCACCTAAGTCCTGCAATAAACACACTAACAAAACACCACGCATAATTCCGCAAGACAAAAGTGCTCGAAAATGAGGTAAATATCGCTAAAAAGGCGGAGTTTGCTATCGATGTGACAGTTTAACTCCCCGTACATATAACTCTCGATATTACACTCAAACAGGTCTATATCTACCCAAAATATGCCAATAAAGTGATAAACGGGGGTTAAACTGCACACCATAGTACAGTAAAGTTGACTCCCATCAGTGATCTAAACTCGTCATGGAATTCACTAACGAGCAACCTATGTTCCAAACTCAAGTACCTCAACCAATTTCCAACCACTTCCACAACATTAACCCCATGCCAATCTCCCAAGTATCACAAGTCCCAATTCAATGACAAGTCCGATTAGTTAAAGATTATTTCATGCCACGTGCAAGATTTATACATAATGCCATTCGCTTCCTCTTATTGATGCAAGTGACTTTGAGATCAAACCACATGTGTGGAATTTGATAAAAGAGCATGCACTCTTCTATGGAACTGAGACAGAGGATCCATATCAGTTTTTGATGTGGTTCACAAATGTTTGTGGGACAATGAAGATAAGTGGGGTAAGTGATGATGCAATCCGATGAGGATATTCCCTTTTGCATTGGGAGATAGTGCTATTGATTGGTCAGACTCTAAAGCTCATGATTCATTGCATACATGGGAAGACTTGACTTCGGCTTTCTTATCGTACTATTTTCCACTCCATAAAACAATGGAGATCTAGGCTGAGATATCAAACTTTCCCCACGACCGGGTGGGCGACTTTATGAAGCATGGGACCGAATGAAGGCTTTTCTGAGAAAATGTCCACATCATGGGTATGAGATATGGTCACAAATGCTAATATTTTATTAAGGATTGAGGTATGATGCAAGAAATGTTTTGGACTTGGCAAGTGAAGGATCTATAATGAGCTTGATAGCCCCGATTGTGTAAGCCACTATTGAGAGGATTACTGATAACAATAGGCAATTGGGTAAGGGCAAGCCTCAAAAGAAGGTAGTTGAGACTATAGAAATAGATCAAAAAAACTTGATGATGGCACCGATGGAATATATGGAGAAGGCAATCATGGATCTTGAAATGGGTCAAAGGCTACAACAACAAGGTTTTTCACACCATTTGAATCAAGACCATCAACCATTTCCACAAGTTCCTTGTGCACCCCCGGGATTGTCTCATCAACCACAACATCAAGAGAGGAATCCCCAACGGGAAGCGACGATAGAAAGTATAGCAATGATTATTGATGCTTTTATGAAGAATGTGGAGCAATACAAGACCATTACAGATACTCGTTTGGTAAACATGGAAGATACGTTGAAACGTCTTGAAAACCAAATGAGGCACTTGACCGATTACTTGAATACCGCACCAGTTCAAGGCCTACCAAGCAATACCGTGACAAACCCGAATGAGGTAAATGCAATCTTTGCGGTGTATCATGATGGTGAAGATGATGATGTGGTTATAGAAAGTCGTGAGGCAGTTAGAGTTGTAGGGTTGGTATAGAAGACAAATGAAGAGTTGGTTTTTGATGTAGCGAGTTGAGCAAGACGAGAAACTCAAAGGAAATCTCTTGGGTAAGCATGTGAACAACACTTCAGAGGGCAAAGGAAACTCAGGTGTTTCTCAATCTAGCATTCATTTTGATTTGAGTTCCCTTCCCTTTCCCCCATCTCATGATAAGAAGGCGAGTGTTGTAAGTAAAAAGCGAAATATTTTTCTTGACATCTTGCGTAAAGTGACTATAAACATTCCATTAGTTGACGCTTTAATGAACATGCCTTTGTATGCTAAATTTCTTAAATATGTTTTTATCAAAGAAGCCTAAAATGCAAAGTGTGGTTTATTTTAATGAAGACTTTTTTACGATATTTCAAGAGTAACTCCCGTCAGATTCTATAAATTCGGCATTCCTATCAGTATAACTCCATCATTACCTCTTTCTACCCATAATTCCATATTCTTGTCAATGGTATAACTTTAAAGTTGACACCGTATAAGTCATTATGTCGAACCAACGACGTAAAACAAAGGTACTTGTGGGAGGCCACCCATTTTTTCTTTGTTTGATAAGGTTAGGAATGAGTCTTCGGTAAAAGAGTGGGGAATTTTGGCCTAGGAAAAAAGCTCTCGAGTGAAAATTCCCGTGTGATCCCTTGACCGGACTTGGATTGGTATCACTTTGGCCCGTTTTGGCCCGTTTTTATGCATGGATGATTGTTTCTCTTTTTATTATCTTTTCATCTTATGTAATTCGAGTTCGGTACCTTTGGTTATATAGTGTATGTGACATTGATTCTTTTATTATTTCTCAAAATCTATTACAGGCTTTGGAGCACGAGGGTTGTACCCCATGCATGAGTTTTCATGTTTCTTGGTTTCATGGCTTTAGATATTCGAGATGGAGCTTCATGGATATGTCATATGCATTCTTTCGCGCCTTTCTGCCGGGTTAAGCTCAGTCTTCTTTCTCTTTATCATTCACAAACTGACGATAGTGTTGCATTTAAAGTGGGGGGTGGTAGGCTTAGCTTTGTTATTTGATATGCTTCGTTGTTGACATTTTCCAAAGTGTTGTATGCTTATTGTTTGGTCACTTCATTAGTAAAATTTGAGTAATTTTTAAAAAAATTCATGGTATTGATGTTGCATTCGTATGTTGAGCCTTAACATTGATATGATAAATGGTTTAGTGAATATTTAAATGCATGTTACTTGGCTTACTACCTTTTCTTGGAGATGGGATTTTCATGCACGTATAGCTTTGATTTCATAAATCATGGTAACTAGTGACCGATTATGATAGACTTAGGCACAATTCGGTTACCTAGAACTCATATTGTTAACTTTTAGACGAAATAGAAAGGCCAACCTTGATAGAGTTTGGGATGACAGTTCTGGCGCTTCTTTGATCCGACCAGAGCCAAACAACCATCTCTTAACATATTCCACAGTAACCCCCCTAAGCCTTGATAGGATGGTTAGACCCACACCGACACTTAGCCATTCGTATTTAGCCCGTAATTTCCCAACCCCAAAGCCTTATTTGTGGTCTACGTTCCTTGAACACCTACGGGTTGAGTTTAATCATTTTATTTCGATCCCACTTGCTTATACAAGTGTTGGGTGGCAGAGTGATATGTATATAAAGAAGAGTTGGTCTTTTTTTACGAGCAATTTCATGACTTGGAGGGTAGGAGCTCGATTTTTATATATGTTATGTATGTGATGGCCTTTGACTCAAGCCAAATAAATGCAAAGTGTATATCAATTTCCTGTTTTGTATCCAAAAAAAAAATTTAATTAAAAAAGAAGAAAAATAAAGGGAAGAAAGAAAAGAAAAGAAGAAAAAAAATCAAAGAACTTTTTAAAAAAAAATATGAAAAGTGAATAAAAGGTTGAGTAAAAGAAAGAAGTGTATATGACTCATGTATTGATATATTATGTGATGTTGGCGTTTGGGATAAGTCCTTGTGATATAGAAACATGATAGTTCTTCATTTTTGCCTATTGGTACATGAAACATGGTATGATATGGTACCTTACTTTATAAATCATGTTTCTATAGTGGTTTCGAGCTAATGAAGGGTAACGCTTCGTTTTGTATGGTTTTATGTTTTGAGACACCCCATGATTAAGCTCGTTTGTACTTTTCTCTTCTTGATTATCCTTTGATTCCCTTCATTTAGCCCCGTCCCTAACCTAACGTTACAACCATACAAGTCTACTCGACCTTGCTTAGCCTCGGTTGTCCTCGATTAGTGGAGATGCTTATGAAGTATGAGTCTATGGTGTAGTCACAATAACCTAGCATCCACAATCCAAACTGGTAAGCCGTGGTAAATGTAGGAGAAGTTATTCACACACACACACATCCCGTTTTCTTGATAAGTTAGGGTAAAGTTGCATGCATTTAGTCATTTACTTATCGGTTATCTTTGATTTGTGATTGGATTGACATATGTTTGTTAAGTTGACTCTTTGGATTCTTTTAAAACGCTCATTTTGCTAGAGGGCGAGCAAACGCTAAGTGGGGAGTGGTTGATGAGAGTCAATTTTACTATGCTTCGGTGCATATTTTAACCTCCCTTTATGACACTTTTAGCTCATTTTGGGTACCTTTAGACCATTTATATGGTAAAATCACATTGCACACCACTTAGAGGTGAACCATCACAAAGATGGGAAACCTCAGAATTTTACGGTGTTTTAGACCCTATTCGAGCCATAACTTTCTTGAGGAGTTATGGTCGGTATGTGTTTGGATGTTGTGATGCGGGATATAGGTGACTTGTGAGCCCGGAAGACAATGCATGAGGCTTAGAGTAGCATAACCGAAGCACGGGAATGGAAACGGATTAAATATAGTTGGTGTTTTCGAAATTTATACGCAATTTGAGAAATTTTGGAGGCCTTTTCTGGACTTGTGGTCTTCATACAAGTTGTAGATAATTGAATGATCTTTCCAACTCATTTTGAATCACTCAAAACGGAGCTCGCATGCAAAGTTATTTCCAGTTGCGAAGATGTATTAGTCCGGGACTTTTGGCGCATGCCAACAGATTTGGAGCAAGCCGAGATGGAACAGAAACGTCAGTTTGTCACAGAACAAGCTTTGGCGCGCGCCAAAGCTTTGGAGCACGCCGAAAATGCTTTATCTGCACATTTTTGGGCACTTATAAATAGATTTTTCCACCCCTATTCCATATCCACTCATACTTAGACTTAATTAGGGTATACTTAGGCCGATTTCCTTCATTCTTTCACCTTAGATTAGCTCATTTCTTCCATTTCTCTTATATTTCACTCACTTTTAGTCTTAGATTTCATTATTTGCTCAAGCTTGGACGTTATCTATTTCAACTTGACATTGGGTTTGTTCATGGATTCAAGCAATTTAAGTTTTTCTTCATTTTGGTTTTCAAATTACTTTCTTTTTCAGTTTTATGGCTTTGATTTCATGTTTGATTATTGTTTCTTTCATTATAATGAGTAGCTAAATCCTTACATAGCTAAATCATGTGAAAATTGATGAAATCCTCCTCCAGTTGATGAAATTGGGAATGGGTAGTTCTTAAAGTTGAATCTTTTGATGAATTTGTGTTCTAAAACTTGTGCTTAGTGCTTGAATTGATTTTATCACTTGATTCATGATCTCACACACCACTTTTATAAATGTATGTTGCGAATGGGTGTGAGAATAAGTGTTTTGGAATCGCCAAGTAAAACCGGCGAGTTGTTTAGATTCGGTTTCTTGAGTGACGTTTTCAACCTTAGTTGAGCGTCTCAGAGCGTTAATCATGTTTTGGTCGGTTAAATCCTTAAAGGCGGACTGTTGAACCGAGCATAAGGTGGTAGGTTCTTTGCGTTGACGTCTACACACCACTATTGGAGATTGCACCCACAAACACATCGAGAGTATGATTGGTTGGTAGGTCGGTTACACTCGTTCCCAATGAGTCAATAAGAGGGTGGAACTAATTAATTGGATCATGGTTTGGCTATTCCTTCTTCTTTATTATCTTTAGTTTATATTACGTCTTAGTGTTAATTATCACTTGTTCCACTCTTGGTTGACCTAAACTAAGTAATAAAATGACTTTGGTACTTGATTCATTCCTCGTGGGATCGACCTTGCTTTCAACTATAGTGCATCCGACTCGGTACACTGCCGGTTAATGTTGAACCTCACTATTTTGGCCATCAATCAACGTTGTCGCAATTGGTTGTATATTTTCATTGTGGCTATATCATTTCTCTT
The DNA here is from genome assembly GCA_036785695.1 of Gentiana straminea. NCBI lineage: Eukaryota > Viridiplantae > Streptophyta > Magnoliopsida > Gentianales > Gentianaceae > Gentiana > Gentiana straminea. The sequence continues at coordinate 1,088,447 of JAVUPR010000386.1, read as the reverse complement.
GTATTATTTCCCTACCCTAACCTTATTCATTATTAGATGAGAGTTTTTTGACTAATTTTTTTTTTGTTAAAAGGGAAAAGAGAATTTTTATTCGGGCCGGATGGGATTAGAATCGAACAATTGTTCTCATCGGGAAGTATAGTGACCTATACCACTAGGCCGAATCCGATTCCCTTATAAGAGTTTAAATAGAGGGTTACATTAATTATATTTAAAATCTTTTTAGTCATTCAATTATTAAAATCAAAGCATTCATTCATTTCTTAATATGTGTGACTTTTACAACTATCCATTAATTAAATAAAAACATGAGTAGTAAATCATGGCGGGAGAGTTATTATACATCAAATATTTATGGATATTTATGGATGATACTAAAGAAAGGGTTTAGATTTAATTTGTCTAATTCACTACTACAAATCAAGATTAGAAGAGAGAATGTAAGTTAGAAAAAATTCAACCCTCGCCTTAGTATTACCATAAATAAGTGATGAATACTCTCTTCAATCCTATTTAACTGTCATAGTTGTCAGAAAAACACATATTAAGCAGATAAGATAATACTTTGACTTTAACATCAAAATACAACAACACCCTTGATAGATAGGCCACTTAATAAAAATTGTTGTTCAATATATATATATATATATATTTGTTTTTTTTTTTTTTTTTTTTTTGCTCTCACCCCTTAATAAAGAATGGTGGTTTTGGAAAAGCACAAAAAATATTGTTTTAGAGATATTATCTACAACAACTAAAATAAGATATTTTGTTAACAACTACGACAGTTATATTTATATGAGAATGAAAGTTTTCTCAAATCATAGACCGGTTGAAACAATCAATTAAAGTCAATGCAATTAAACAGACTACATATTTCCTGGTTAGGTTTGACTTTCAAAAACCGCCAACAACTCGTAATTACTACAAAAAAAAATCCTATATGTACACTTCTTCCGTTCCAATTTATCTAACATTTTTTCCAAAGTTATTTATTTCATTTTATGTGAATTAATACGATTTCCAGTGCTGCATTTATTGTATATTTCCTAGTTTCACTTTTATTTATTAAATACTATTCCCTCCGTTTTTTTATTAGTCACTTTTGGTGTAGGCATACAGATCAAAGTGATTAATGTGTCTGAAATATAATATGAAATGACTAGATTATCCTTCTATATTAATCTTTTGAATATATTTGCAATAATTAAGTACACTATATTGGAAAATGACCTTTGGTATTTTTTATTCATTGAAAATGTATTTTTTTATCATTTGAAAAGTATGACTTTGTTTAAATCTTGTACTGTAATTAATGTGAGGGTATAAGTTGAAAGAAATAATAAATTTTGTCTTGGTAATCTAAAATGACGGATATAAGTGGAAAAAAAAATTCTTAAGAGTGACGAGTTAAAAAATACGTCATCAAAAATGTAAGTTCATTTAGGCTTTATGATTTTGTCCCGAAATGTAAATCTATTTAGATAATCAATAAAGCATTTATTATATTTTTCTTCTTTTACCCCTAATTTATTATATACTCACATACTTTTCATTACTTTGCATTAATAAAGTCAAAGGTTATTTTAAACTTTTTAATTAAAATAACACATAACCAAATTAACTAACTTTCTTAATCATTGTGAAAAATTCCAAACGGACCTACATCTTGGGACGGATGTAGTATGATGTGACATAAAAAATAGGTTGCACTAATTATCAAATGACATTTTAGGCATTTCATTCTCAAAATTAATACGGTAACTCATTCCTTAATATGTGTGATTTTGATAACAAAATCAGATAAATTGAAACGGTGAGAGTATTTAATTCGCGAGTCTATTGTATTAAGTATAAGGGTTTCCAACTAGATGAATGTTACAAAAATAAATATGATTATTTTAAAGGGGTTCTATAATTGACACACCTTTTTTTACTATTTACATCCTTTTTTTTAATTATTTTTTATGATGAACAAAACGTCGGTGCAGCTTTATTATTCTTATTGAAAACCAACGTCGATGACACCGACACGACGTTGCTATTCAAAAACAAAAGTCGGTGACATTGTTGTTTCTAAGTTGTGACACTTTTATTACGTAAATGTCGGTGACACTGACGTTCGTTTTTTAACACCAACGTCAGTGTCACCGACGTTGGTTTTCAATAACAACAACAGTGCCACTGACGGTTCGTTCTTTAAAAACAACCGTGGTGTCAGAGTAATTTTTTGTGGTGTCGGAAGTAATAGGATGCCGGTAGTAGAAAGGGGTGTGTCAATACAACCTCTTATTTTAATTATATTAGTTATAAGGCAATTAAAAGTGGTTAGATTATTAATAACTTAGTGGTAATATTAAAAATGTAATAAATATTAAAAAAGCTGCATTCATGTGTAACATGATACACATAACCAAAATCTTCTTATGCACAAACCCTGGGTGAATGGAAATACGCGAATCAAACCATTGCTTTATGAAATTGGAGATATTCTTTTAAAAATTGCAAGAAATTAAAGGAATTCAATAATTGCCATAATCATAAATAAGCCATGTGTATATAGCAAAAGCAAAAAAGCAATAATTTTATTAATTTATAAAGGATCATTCCCAATTATGAAGTCTCTCTAAATCACCAGGAGCAGGATTGATATAATTTCCCAGGTAAAACCCATCATCCTTTACTAACCAATAGCAAACATTAGCATGGTATTGACTTAACCCACAAATCTTACTGCCAACAACTTCATCATAAACATCAAAAACTGCATTTTTAGGACCCCACACAAATTTACACTCAAAAAACGAACTCCCCCTAAAATCCTCCTTGAACTGGAAATTATAATCGTAATTTGGAGGGAGTGTATGATCGCCTAAGTCGTTGTCTTTCGAATGACAATGGACCGTCAAAGGGGTGCGGCCCGTAGAAAGGCCATGCTTTATATGGACATCGTACCTCGGCATGAAACTCCATTTCAGTGGATCAGATTCGACACGACTCAGATACAAAAGAGAAATCACCAACATCAAGACGCAGTTCGGCTTCATCGGATTGTAGCCCATTCTCTAGCTTTAAAAAAAAAATTCTTTTGTGTTTTTACTTAATTTTTTTCTACGCTGAGGTCGAATTCACATACTCAGCTTTTATAAAGAATCATTGCCCAAGATTTGAAGTAAGTAAGTTGTTGTCAATAAAAAGATTTTAGGTAAGTGATGAGAATTCAGTTAGCAACTTAATGCTCACTCCGTTTTTTTTAATCGTCGTAAAGAGAAAATTCATACAGATTAAAAAATTAATTAATATGTCTAAAATACAGTATTGAAAATTTTTCTTTTTATTGGAGATATAAATACTTTATTGATAAATGAGTTTTTAGTATTTGAAATGTATTACTGTATTTTTATTGAAGATGTAAATATTTTATTGTTAAAGGAGAAAAATATAATAAATGATGAATTGAAAATATAAAATTTCAGATAAATAAAAACAGAGCAAATTCTGAAATGTGATAGATAAAAAAACGGAGCGATTAAATATTTTCTCCGTTTCAAAATAACTTAAGCAGTAGCCAAAAAAGATTTATTCTAAAATAAGTGAGACAAAACATTTTTCAATATAAAATTTAATGTACTTTCCTTTTTACCCATGTTTTAATTTTTTCCGTACATCGTCTTAAATGAACCAAATATTATTTACTCTATTTTTCATAAGGTATTCTAGTATTTATCTAATCAAAGTCAAAACAATTAATTACTTTCTTAATCTGTGTGTTTTTGACAACCGCCTCGCGATTATTGTGGAACGAAAATAGTACATTTTTTTTCTCTTCAAAAAATATTTATAATAATAATAATAGGCGGCTTCTATCGGCACCACGAAAATACTCACGGCACCACGATTACTTTCGGCACCCTATAAATCACTTTTGGCACCTCATTGAATATTTTTATTATTTTGAACAGTATAACGTCAGTGGCACCGATTGTAACGTCTCGTTCCCGGACACTGATTCCATATCCGGAAAAAATACGTTCGGCACGTATAATATAAAATAAATTCCATATTATACGTAAACATTTACTACGTCGTATCGAGTTAAAGCAAAACGGAAGAAAAAGACTCGGATATATTTTTTTTCCAACAATCAAGAATAGAAACATCCATCTAAAGATAGAAATGTAATTTATTACATGAAAACTCCAAAAGAAAACTAACAACATACGAATCCTCCAAAAGAAAAAAAAAAAGGAATACCAAGTCTCAAAAACGAAATTACATCAATATCCAAATAAAACTAATAACCAAGTCTAAAACGTCATGTGAAAATGATAAAAGAACACTCCAACATAAGCATCATCAAACGTCATCACTATAGTCCTCATCGATCTATGGATCCACCTGTTCATCTTCTCACCCCCAAACACATAACAAAACATGAATTTGAGATAAGTACAACGTAATCAGTAAAAGGTAGAAGCTACAGTTTAATTAAGATTTATAAGACAAGATTCATGATTATTATATTATCTTTATAGGACCGACTCAATCGAGGGTTCACTTCATGTCCATCAACATGTCAGGACTATGTGTTTCTACCTTAACTTATCTTGGTTACGTCAGCATTCAATGGCACTAAGCGAGGTGTATGTCCACCATGAGATATTTGCCAACCAACAGTGTTATACACTATTAGTTCCAGGATCACCCCGGTATGCATACACGTTCGGTGAAGTCCCCCTGTCATTTGGCCGCTTGTAGGCCACAGAGTTATCCACCTATCCGAACGCGTCACATAGCCGATGTACACTTGTGCCTATCCAAGAATGGCGTGATGTTTAATCTTTTTACTATACACATATGTAATTTATTAATCATTAACTAGCCACCTAAGTGATTTCAAGGAAAAAATCACCTGGACAACTCTACTCCGTCACTTAGACAAACTAGACTCCACATCCTATCACTACGGGAAATTTGTCAATTTACGGCGTGCAAGGCACACCATAGATGGTAAATTACGACACACAAATGCAAGTCATTGATGGACACGCCGTAAATCTTTGCTAAAAATTACAACATGCATTTGCAAGCCATAAATGACACGAAATGCACGCCGTAAATATTGTTTGAGAGCAACATGAAAATTTGTTCATGGCATGCATGAGCACACCGTAAAACTCGAACCACGACACGCCATAAATGACCTATCTGCTTCAAATTACAACGTACAAAGCATGCCGTAAATTCACTAAAAACATCTACCACGGCATGCATATGCGAGCTTTGTAATGACCAATTGGATGCGAGCCATAAATTTACATTAACGCATGCCGTTGCTTCATACATACACCATACACCATAAACTATGAAAATGAACTAGTACTTTATATAAATAAAAACGATATTCGATCAAGTAGACTTCGAATATGATATTTAGTCACTTGTTATCACGAAATATACGTCCCTGAAGCTACTAGGATTATACATTCCGAATACATCATCGAAACAGAGTATTTAGAGTACTTCAAGCACTTTTGATATATGTTTCCAAGTAGGACAACCATCAATAACAGCTTCCAAGCATTTATTTGTGAAACCATTTCTCAACAATTGAAGGTGACGCAGCTACGGCATGCTTCTTGCAATCGCGAAAGCTTCTTTGGATAATTATCTTCAGCTGCCACCTGATGCCATTTGGATAATTATCTTCAGCTGCCTGTGTTCATTCAACTGCATCAGCTCACAAGACAAAAAAAGTATCACCCTCTTGTTCCCAAGGCCACTCATATAGTAATACAAAAGAGACAAGTAATACATACCATGACGAGTAACAAAAACCAAGATTAATCAAAGAATTATAAACAGATTGATGGAAAGATAAATCATTACATCAAAGAATCATATATACACACTGTTTCGAAATTTTAAAAGCATACACAAGGTCGCGAACAAATGATACACCGAGAACTTTTGTCCCAAATTATAAGATGGTTGAAACTACATATACATCAATACAACTTCAAGTTCAAAAAGGTCCAGCAGATGCAATACAGCAAGTTAAATACACAGCAAAAATAAACGAAAATATTACCAGATTTGTAAAAATAGTTCTGATATAAGGCCAATTCGACAATCCCTCGAATTGCAGGCAAACAAAGTATAATAATAGTCATAATAATAAAAAGAGAAACATTCTTCAATAGTCATTTCACAAAGCATTGCAGGAAAAACTACAGAAATCACTTTCGGAAAGATACTTCCTACCAAAAAACCCAAACACTGATAATAAAATGCAGATCGAAAAACTCGAATAAATCGAACTTCAATCCACATGTACTTACAACCAAAGGTGCAAATAGCCCTACAACAAGGGTTTTCCAGTCTTTCTACTAGTCCCAACGGCAGGCCAGACGTAACGGTTAAGCCCATTAGAAATGGGCCGAAATAATACTAAAGCACGATCATATCGCTAATGACAGAACACATTGAAACAGTTAGAGAAACAAGAATGATGTGGGTTTCCTTTTGGAGTTTGTTTGATGATCCATTTGAAAAACGGGTGCGTGATAAACATAATCAGTAAGAGAAAACCGATGTTTAATACTTGTGATTGTATAGCTTCTACTGGGTTCCATTCAACGTACGTGAATCGAACACAGGTCGTGAAAACCGAACTAATGAGATCACTGATCAATGTAAATGCTAATGCAAGACGAAATTATGAAATCATCATCCAAAACAGCATGAGAAGAAAACAAGAAAGATCGATATAATTAACAATTATAGTAATAATAACGGATATGGATTTTACCTCAGAGTAATTTGATGAGAGTGGTGGGCCATGCCGCTGTGCTCCCTTTTGCTCCGTAGAGTAATCAATTCTACCCGTTTGAAAAATCTTCATTTGTTGCATCTGGTATCCCTCCATTGTTTTTCTTTGTTTTCTTGTCTCATCGCAGCAACAGCAGCAGCAACTGCTGCGATTTGCTGTCCTTTCCCCCTCTTTTCACCTTTCCGAAAGCTCCACAATTAGAATAGGAAGAAGGAAGGTTAAAATAGAATTTGTATCTTTACTCTAAGACCGTGGATGACATAGGTTTGTAATATTTTTCCAGTTTGTGAAGAAGATGCTATCCTAACTCCCATTTTCACTTTCAGAATCACTCGTCTTTCTCATCAAGACAGCCTATAACAAGATGCAAACAAGATATAAACCTAATGCAGGGGCATGGAAAATGGTAGGCATGGTTAGGGCAAGTTTGGACATGTCCTGGACTAGTCCAAGACACCAGAACAAGGAGATCAGACATGGACCTTAACATGACACATACAAAATACAATATTAGCAGACATGAATTCCTAATGCAGCAGATAAAAACACCAAAACATATGCACTTAGACAACCTAAATAGATGTACAAAGAAATGTAGACTTAGACTATCCTAATATGTAGACAAAGACATACCTAGAACTTCCATGCAAACATAACAAGTTTCCAAAGATGCAGACCTGAACTGCAGACTAAGAGACCTTCAACTAATAATGCAAACCTGATGCAAACAGTACACCAGCAAAACCGAAAACCAGAAGGCTTCAGCTCAATATGCTGTCCAACTTTAACAAATTATATAAAGGCAAATGGACAAACACAAAGCATGAGCCAACTTAGTCTCAGCTGCTACGTATGAAAAGAAAGAGCAAATGAGCAGATCCGCCGCCGCCGTCGTTCAAATACGTCGCAGCTGTTGTTGCAATAAAGCCGCCACCGATCAAATAGAGCCGCTGCTACGTTGGATAAACTTCCGATTGCACAATTTTGAGTCTAGATCGCTTGCTGATGCCTAAATCTGATTGAAGGGTTTTATCGCTCAAAGGTTTTGTTTTTGTTTGGGTTTGTCGAGAAGAATACATTTTTTTAAGTGTTTAGATCGCTCCTGGCATGGATTTTATTTAGTTAGCTATACTCATTTTCAGAAATAAATACTAATACTAACTTTAAAACTACTGGCATGATATTCATATTTTACGGCATACGTATATCTATGCCGTAAATGCATGTTGTAAATACTCACTTTTCTTGTAGTGTATCAAGTACACAGACATTGATGAAAACTAATTCATCAAAGCACAAACCTATCATGCCCTTCCGACGGTCCTGAACTTCAACTCTTGTGAGCAATCATTCGTTGTCGGAACTAAATGCATCAAAAACTCAATCAAGGCTTGTTCATATTCACTTAATGTTATTAGATCAAGAAATAGCATTAAAAACTGAACTCAGGTCTTAAAGCAACATTTTCCCCAAAACTGGAGTCAATGCGTGCGCATTGATCGACCAGAAACTTGCTGAAAGTCTCTGTCTGGCCAATGCATGCGCATTGAGCCTTTAGCATAATTTTTTTTTTTTTTTTTTTTTTTTGCACTCGTAATGCGCATTGCTACCCAATGCGTGCGCATTGCTACCCAATGCGTGCGCATTGCTACCCAATGCGTGCGCATTGCACCTGCTAGAACTAAAACTGGACATCCTGTCAAAGTAATGCGTGCGTATTGCTAGCCAATGCGTGCGCATTGAGCAACCTGTACCAAAACCCGACTTCATGTATCATAAATACGTGCGCATTCTAGTGAATGTGTGCACATTCGACGCTGTAAACCTAAACGCAGTTTTCTGCAACTTAACGATTTCCAATCCGTTTCTAACGTAATTAACATAAAAAAAACTCAAAACAAAAACATCATAAAGCTCATCTTTATCAAACCATGTCATCCCATACTCCTTAATCAACAAGTAGACACGATTTCTAACATCTAAACATAACAAATCACACCCTTAACCTTATAAACCATAATTAAATCGTAGGAAGAGCCTCTTACCTTTTAGCAAGCTATTCCAAAACCAAACTTCCGAAAAACTATGCACAAAACGATCCCGTTCTCATAGAAAACCTATGTGATCAATTTCAAAATAGATTAGATTCGATCACACGTTTCTATTACAACAATAATATGAAAGATACGAGTTTTAATCCATCAAACTCGTCCAAGAACATATCTAGGTCGAAATTTCTTACCTTGGCAAAGCTCCAAACTTTTTGTGTTGAAACGACGCCCTCTTTACGACGATTCCAACGCTCTACTCGAATCTGAAAACGGTTATGAACTCCGTGAGAAATTGATGAAAGTCTCTTTCATGCTCTTTTGCTCCCCAAGCGTTTCTCAGAGCGTACGGACAAATTCTGATTCCTTTTAGGTTATAGGAAATAATGAGATTTATTTTCCTTAAATATCTTTTCCCAAAATATTAACCTATTTCCTTTTTCCTTAATTGCCCCCTTTAATTATAATTAATCCAATTTCCCAAATATATACATTTCGGCATCAATATACATATATATTTAGATGTACGCTTTAAATCCACGAATAAAACAACGAACATAATATTCGTTTTTGCAAAATGTCACGTCTGCCCTTTCTCGAAAATCGGAATATTACAGTGATACCCCTTTGCGGTACGAGCATCATTGGAACTGACGTTGGTTTTCGATCCCAACGTCAGTGACACTGATTTTACAGTTATAAATGTGTTATTCGTATAAAACGTCAGTGGCTCAGACGCGCGTAACGTGGTGCCAAAAAGTGATTTGTTGGTATGATGAAGAAAATTAAAAATAATTATAAAAAAAGGGTGCCAATAGAACTTGCCTAATTAATAATAAATACTTGTATTTCAAAAATATCTTAGGCACACGTGTAAATTACCCTAATTAATAATCTAAATTCATAGTCCAAGATACTCCCTCCGTTTCTTTATCTGTCACATTTCAGAATTTGCTATGTTTTATTTATCTGTCATTTTAAATTTCTAATTAATCATTTATTATTTATTTTCCCCTTTACTAATAAAGTATTTACATCTCCAATAACAAATACATTTTCAATACTAAAAAAATTATTTACCAACAAAGTATTTATATCTCCAATAAAAAATACATTTTCAATACTATATTTTAGATATATTACTTAATTTTTTAATCTATGTAATTTTTCTCTCTACGACAGACAAAAAAAATTGAGGGACTACGCAAGAAAGAAAAGAGAAAAATGCATCTTACTTATGTCACAGCCTTTCTTCATATTTGTGGTACTATTTCCTATGTTTTTTTAAAGGAGAAATTCAATTAATACCCTTTTTTCGAAAATAAAATCGAAATCTACACCCTTAAAATTCAAAAACACCCACTAAAATTCACATTTCGCCAAGATCGCTCATCTTAAGACAGGAAATAGTGGACGTTTTTTAATTTGGGATGTAGATTTCCATTATATTTTTGAAAAAACAAGGTATTAATCAAATTTTCCCTTTTTTAAGACCCATCATCAAAGATTGTGCCTATTATGATGGAAGATGTTGGAGGTTGGTTCCTTCCAATGTATAAAGTCTCTCCTCTTAGAGCAGGTACAATAAGAGAAATTCGATTCAATACTCTATTAGAACGGATCGTCGGATTATTGTCTGTGTAAAAAAAAAACAAATTTGTTTTCTTTCATTATACACATGACGGTTATCCGATAACACATTCTAATAGAACGTCACCGCGAGCGAAATTACCCCGTATAATTAATTGTAACCCATCACAATTTATGTCGCTTTGTCTTGAAAGAATTAGAATAAATCTACATAGCCATATTACCTTTCTCTTTATCTTAAGGTCAATTAAAATACAATAAAACACACCCACTTATATTATTAAATATAATTTTCCAACAAATCTAATAATCTACCTATAGATTTTACAACCATATTTCAATTCTATATAAAAGTCACAACCAGGTGCACAAATCAAAAGCTAATAAAATAAAAAAGTTGGCCAATACTGCATTAGCCTCGTGGTAATCGCTGAAGTTGTCAAACCGAAAGTTCCGGATTCGAGTCACAGTGATGATAAAAGTGTATGTGCTTGTGTTTCTTTCGTATCCGTAAAAATAAAATGTGATTTGTAATACATATTTTTTTTCTGAGAGATTTATAGTACATATTGTTTGGAGTACGTAGTGATAGTGCCAGAACAATGAACACAACAAGGTGCACAACATAGTTTTGGATTATTGATTATGATGTGTGATCTAGTGATTTAAATGAATCACATAAAAATCAATGGTAGAAAAGGTTGTTGTGCACTTTCTCTATTGTTGTAGAGAAATATTTGTGGCACAACGAAATATGCACAACAAATGTGACAACAAACTTTTAAACCATTGAATTTTTTGGACCCATATGATTCAATAGGTTCCACATCATAATCATTGGTCACAAATGTGTTGTGTACAATGTTGTAGTAATTTTGTTATTACATTATCACTACTCATTTTAACATCTATAGAAAAAACTAAAAATAAATAAAAAAATTGCATAACATATATAACTTCTTCCGGCATCACGAGTCATGACATTTTTTTTCCACGGTTTTATCGAATTCACACGACTTTCGCTAAAAGAAAAAAAAATCGTGTAGATTTAATCCGATCCAACCTAATATAATATGTTAGCCCACCCGAATGTAATTTCCCGGCTCCGTCCTTATACGCAGGTTCTTCCCGAACGTCAATAAATTTTTTTAATACTATTTCTCAGTAAATGTTTATCAAGGCAAAAAAAATCATCAATTAATGCTTCTTTTTAATAGCTACCTTTTTTGAACGGATAAGCAACTACATTTGTAACATCCCACTTTCGAATATCGAGTCTTTATCAGGAGCAGATGATGATAGTCAACCCTCCTATGCATTTCACCTTTTTTCACACCATTTTACGGCATTTCGGGTTGTTATTCTATCTCATGTTATTTTCATCACTCACGGTTCCACATCGCACATATTAGAAAATCTCATTTTTACCGTAAAATGTGGACATTTTTATAGCACACACAGGGTATGTGGTACCCTATGGGAATCACGGTAGTATGTGATGTTGGCTGTTTCCAGGTCCTAGATGATAAAGAAGACGCACACCGGCTAAGTGCCTCGGTTTGGTGATGATTGGATTGAGAGAAATAGAGCAAGATGTAATTTTTGAAGAAAATCAGGACATGATCATGCTTGCCTCGACCAAGAGCACGCCTGAGTCATCTTTTGGGAAGCAGAATGGAGCTGTCAGCACAAGCCCATGCCTGCCCGAGTCAAGCACACGTTTGAGGTTCCAGTCAAATTCTCCAACTTTATGTTCAGCACAAGCCCACGTTTGTTCAAGACAAGCGTATGCAGTTGCAGATTCCCACTACTCTGTTCAACCAAGAGCATGCTTGCCTCAAACAAGCGCATACTTCAGCTCCCAGTAAATTCAGCAGAATGCAACATGACAGCGAGATGCATGCTTACGACCACCAAGCCCACTCCTGTGCCACCCAAAATTCTGCACTATAAAAGCCAATTTTCAGCTAGGAGAAGGAGGAACCACACATTTTCTAAAATATAATTAGATTAGGAAAAAACCCAAAAATATTTCTCTTCACTTTTCTTCATTCCTTAGCTTAAAAAGTAGAATCTTAGGTCTCATATCTCCAAATTAATGTGTAATTAGACTTGGGCTTTACTCTAAAATGGTGAATTCATCTTCTCTTTGGTGAATCTCCATGGGCTTGGAGCTAATTTCATGTTTCTAGCTGAATTGAGGTATAATTCCGAAATTAGCTTTAATTTTCTATTTCATGGCTTTATTTAGTTTAATTTCATCTTTTCTTTGTGTTCTTGTTGAAATTATGAGTAGTTAAACACCTTTTTGGCTTGGGTGGTGTGAAATTGGGCTAGATTTCTTGTAATTGCTTGGATTCAAGCTGGGTTGTCTTGTATGGTCTTAATTTGTTCAAGTTATGGTGATTGATCTTTATGGGTGCGGCTAATTCGCGACTAATTGCATCATCTAAGTCTTAATTCGAATCGTAATTGTATGAATTGGCATGGACACTAGTCACCATGAACACTTAGTAAAATCATCTAGAGATAGAATTGATTTCTAGAGTGTGTGTTACCTAATCTTAGATTGGACATTTCGCAGCTTCTTCAATACGTAGCCATTGAATAGAATCTAGTCTTAGCCGATAGATTTTTGTGTGGTTATAATTTGTTGATGTGAGAGATCAATTGACGTTAGACTACTGATTTGCACATTCAATGTGTTGAGAACTCATTGTTGAAACTTGATTTCAAGTAGTTACGAGAGTTCATATCTAGCTCATTAGAACATCACCCGGACCACCTTGTTTATATCATCTTATTTTGTCCAAATCATCACATCTTTAGCTATTTGCACTTTTTGTCCATTTTCATCACTAAGTTTATGTTTCTTTTCTAGTTGACAAGCACTTGCCTTCTTGATTAATGGATACACCTAGAATAACTTGCTTGGACCTCTTTCGTATTCAACTAGATTTCTCTCTGAGGATAAGACATTGCTCACCGATCTAGTCTACAATCGACCCGGTACTCCTCCGGTTAGATTGGAAACCTAGTGAGGCCGATCAAGCTTTATTAGCGGACTTACCCGTAGGGTGGGGTGATCTCAAAACCATCACAAATTTTGGGGGAAAAAGTAAATAAATTTATTGTTGTATTAGGATTAGTGTTAATATTAGTATGTAATGTGTCTATATGTTATGTAAATGGGTGTCTATCCTAGTGGTTTGAGAACAAATACTTTTTGGTCTCAATAATGGTAGGTTGTAGATTCAAATCTTGCTGTCAACATTTCTTTTACCTTTGATGTTTGTATATAATATATTTTAGCTTTGCAGTTAATATATAAATTAGCTTTGAAGTTTGTATATATAATTTTTAGCAGTCTTTAAGGGCACCATCAAATCTATTTGGAGCACCACATGAAAGTTTAAAAATAGGCATGAACTGGGTGCCCGATAGGGCAATGGTAGATTTAATGTGGTGCCCTTAAAGGCTCTCTCTATTTGTTTAGCTTTGCAATTTAAAAGTAAAGCCAAGACCACCCTAGAATTTTTTTTGGTTCCGCCACTAGTCTTTATCCGGAAATATAACGCTTGGCACGCGACTTTTAAGGAAAAAACCTAGAATCCATATAAGTCTTACGTAATATGAGCGTAATTAACGAATACGCAAAAGAAAAAAAAATCATGCTAAGACTCGGGGGAATGATCCTAAGGGTCTTCCATAAAAGAAACACCAACTAGATAGTCATTGTTGTCAAACTAAAATCATAAATTACCGAAATACTACCATAATCCCATACAAAAACATGTCGAAAAGAAGAAACTACTCGGCAAGGGAACAAACCAAATAGTACTACAATCTAAACATAACGAAAGCATCCATGAAATTCATCCTACGATTGCTCCTCAAGCTCTTCATCATACTCATTAGGCACCTGTTTATCTTCTTATTTCAAAACAAATGAATGAGCTCATACACAAACTCAGTGAGGAGTAGAAAATCAAAAAGAGATATTTATATTTTTCAAAGTCGGGAGACATGACTGATCGCGTGTAAGTCACTAACGTCAATATTACTATCAAGAATACTAGGTACATCGTAGTATAGTAAATACGAGTCAAGGTCGATCCCACAGAGACAATGCAACTTTAATTATAAACTATTCTAACCTAATTAAGAAGCAACATAGAGGCGGTCATGGACCAACAATGAACATGAAAAGAAACGTGGTATTTCTCCCCCCCCCCTCTTATCACCGATCTACTAACTTGGATTAGTTAATCGTTACATTTACTTCCCCACATAATTTCCTTAAATTAATCGTGAGCTTTCATTTTAATTATCAGCTACGGGTGCAATTCGTAACCCTATCTACTCCGACAATGGTAGTAGACAATCTATACGCAAGCTACCCACCTTAATTGGTCCGTAATAGCCCATACACATAAAGATCTAGAATTGCCGATATCGAGCGCTAACTCATACCGCTAACCCGCCTAGACAGCTGTCGGCATTGATCAGCACATTCCTAGGGTCCATTCAAGACTATGTCCAAACTTAGCACATCACTATTCGTATTTCATGCTAGTTTACGATTACAATAAGCAGATTGGCCAGATCTAACCTACTGTTAATTAAACCTGTCGATCAACGTAGCTGTAGTGAATCCCAGTTTTAGGTTTTCTAAATATTTCCTCGGTAAATCGGTATAGACCGCCGATTTACCGGGGTCAGCTTTTCCTATTCTTGGATCTACATGGCTCAATTACGATTAATCTAAGTAAATCATGGGGTCTTTAAACATGCGAGATTAACTAAAACACATAAATACGAACGGATATACCATATTGAAGACAAAAAAGATTGTTCAAAGCTTCATACCTTCAACTATGGAGATCTAGCTCGATCTACTCAAGCTAGAGATGGTGGAGAAAGGGAGAAAACCAGAACAACTCCTCAAAAGTTTGGAATAACTTTATTTCATCAAATTGTATAATGTAATTGAATATAATGGAAAAGTTATTATCTCTTTTGTAATAATCAGCTAATGCGGCCTTATATATAGTGCTGTTAAACGAACAGAACCACTCACGAACAAATTCGTGTTCGACTCGTTAGCATCTGTGATAGTTCGTTTGTTTAGTTTTACGAACCAAGCTTGAACAATATTTTAAGCTCCTTTCCTAAACGAACGAACACGAACTTACTCATGAACGTACGATTATGTTCGCGAACCTACTTATATAGATAAATCAATGTACAACCTAACTTTAACTCATAAAATCATAAAACATATATTAATCTAATATATACTCTAGAGTAATTTTATAGAATATTGATAGAGTTGTTATAATGTTTTTATTACCATAATGCTTGAATATTACTTTGTATTTTGTTATTTATTCGTTTCGATTTAATTTTTTATACGTTAACAAGCCAAACACGAATTGGGAGGCAAAAATACATGTAGATGCCAAACTCGAACACGAGTTTGAATAAAATTTCTTTATAAATGAGTTGAGTTTGAACACAATTTTATGTTCGTTTATTAAGCAAACGTTCGCGAACAAGCTCGTTACCTTAACGAACCAAGCTTGAACATATTTTTCAGTTCGTTTATTAAACGAACGAACATGAACAAACTCATGACCGAAACGAACAGAGCTTGATTAAGTAATACTCGGTTCGGTTCGGCTCATTAACAAGACTACTTATGTAGATACCGTGACCGACTTATGACTCTCAAAAACCCTAACCGACCTAGTAGAGGCCGCGAATCGATTTCGTGTCTAACAAGTCCTCGATTAATCGGGCCCGGACCTCGATTAATCGGGCCAACTTTTCTTCTTTTTCTTTGCGACTTCTCTTGGACTTTTATTACTTGGCCCAAGATGCTTCCTTTGGTCCCGATCCGTTCTCCAATGCTCCAGATTCGGTACCTCCTATAAAACACACAAAACGAGACAACAAATTTTCAGGAAAATAGCATAGATGCAAAATTACGATCCTAGAAACATGCATATAGAATTTAACATATATTCCACATAATAACGAGCCTATCTATCATCTAATGGGCGAAATTCGGGGTGAATATAGGTATAATTATTGGTATTATTTACGGCGTTATCACTGACAAGAATCTACGTCACCCAATTTACAAAGCAAGTTGAAAGCATAGACTTGAAGCATACATAAAACTATTTTAAGAGAATAACTTGAACATTGAATGGAAAACATGTCCTATTAACTACATTAGTTCATCTTCCATGTACTTGTTCAGATTGAATGTTAACTTGCTTGTCATGTTTATCCTACTTGTCAACTTACGTAAATCACTTGCATGCTCAAGTCTTATCTATATGTTCATAGTTCTTAACATATTCATGTTCTTATTTCAACACCTAATACCAAATACTTAGCATGAGGGCATGAGAAAAACAACTAATATGACTAGCATACATCCAACATGGTTCTTATAGAGTACGGTACTCCGTACAATACGTTTCCTTAATACAACATGGCTAACACAACTAGTCAAACTCCGACATGATTTACAAAAATCATCGTACTTCATACAATACGGTTGTCATCACTCGATCACTTCCTTTTCCACTAAGTGATTTCTTAGGGACCTTAGCGTACGGTCCGGGTTGTTTCCCTCTTGACTTTGGATCTTAGCACCCAAAAATACCGTCGTGCAAACAATGACGGCCTATATTCGGAGTTTCCCCAGGGGTTGCTAATTAATAAATTTATCTCGCTAAGAATATTTGGGCAAACACATAAAGCATATGAAGAGCACATAAGTTCATGTTTGAGTCCATATCTATCCTATGTGATCACGAAAGGCCATAGCAACACTATACTACAAACCTCTACCAAATGTACCGCTTATGGCCCACCACTCGGCAAGGCCCTCGCTTACATGTTTTAATAACAAAAAATAAAAAATTGGCCCAAGTATTTATGTATGAAAAATATATTCTTATAGGCCCAATCATTCAATCAGCCCAACAGACTTTTACTAGTCCTGAAAGTGACAAAACGAAAATAAATTAATTATAATATTTTTTTATTATCAAATTCTAATGTAATCTTTTTTTTTATCAAAATAGAAACCTTCACACTCACGCTCTCGATATTTTTTTCTTTTCCACAATTCAACTCTGTAAATCTCCAAGTCAATATCTGAGTTGAGAAAGATAACAATCATCTCACTTCGGCTAAGAGGAACTCTTCAGTTCTCTTGAAATGCACCAATTTGCATTGCAGAGATGTATTACTTCGCAGAGGTGCATTACATCGGCTGGAGGTCGAGCACCGTCTTGTTACGACAACATTTATCTATTCGATCAGCAACTCAAATGCAAACATGTATGAAAAAATATCTAACATTCACCATCTTCCCCTCCAAATTCCAATCTTCAATTATCAATTTTCAATAGCAAGAGAGGCTAACTGTAGGTAGTGCTGTTAACGAGTCAAGCCGAGCGGAGTAGCTGATGTTTAAGCTCGAGGTTTGTAATCGGGTAGGCTCGGCTCAGCTCGTTAACACAAACGAGCCTAAAAGCCCGTTCGAGCTTGGCTCGATAAGTATAAAAAATGTCCGAGCTTGAGCTCGAGCTCGAGATCAAGCTCGCGAACAGCTTGAACTTGAGCTCGGCTCGTTCAATAGTATTTTTTTAAGGGGAATGATTTGTTTATATCCAATATATCCATTATTCAACCAAAAATACTTGTTTAATCAAACATCCACAAAATATTTGTTATTTGTTAAATTATTTATGTGTTTATATTCCCTCAAAAAAAATTATGTGTATATATGATTTATATTTATTATTTATATTATCTATTATATAAGTTCAGGAACACTAACGAGCGTTCACGAGCCGAGTTCGGCTTGATAGCATAAATGAATGAGCTCGAACGAGCTTAAACGAGCCGAGTTCGAGCCTAGTTTGTGAATGCTCGGTTCGTTTAATAGCTCTAACTAACTGCAGTATTTGTTTTCCTTCCAATTTATTGATGTACTACGTTGTAGGTATGTTCTGTGGGTACCAAATATGTTAGAAGCACGATGTTCAAGTAGCATTTTGTAGGCATGTTTTTGAAAAAAACCTTCGAACTAAAAGGCCGCATCTGATGAAATCATCTTAGGCCCCGAAAGCTTCAGTGGCGGCCATGCGTTAGACAATGTGTGTAACAGATCCCTTTGTTGGTTGAGTTTTGCAAGTTGGACTATTAGATAGGAGTGAGCTTTTACATACTTCGTAGTTGTTAGTATAGTACCTTAAACCTAAGCGAGTCATTTCTACTACGCTTTTATTTTATACATATGACAAATGACATTTCTGTTATTATATATTGTTTGTTTAACGAACCAATTATAACATTGTATATAATAACTTCCCTAGGATTAAACCGCGATAGAGAAATCATACAGGTGTAGGCCAAAGAAATTATGAGATCTCGACTCACGGTAAATGGATTCATCCTTAAATATCTCTGGTCATATGGATTATTAAATGTGACATTAAAAGCACGGTTAGACTAACACGTATTGGATGTTTTCTGTCTTTTGATGATAGTGATAGATCTGTCTTTCGAGAATAAAACATTCCATATACAGAATCGTTTTGAAAGGGCCTTCTTATAAGGTATGTTTTTTTCTCCTAAGTCTTTGCAAAATGGAGGTAAATGTTACTTCGATAGAATATAATATTAAGATTATAAGATACGATCGTTGATGTTTCGACACTCGAGTAACGACTGTATGGAAATTGCGTATGTGAAGAGATTCTATTTACAAGCTAGCCGTTTCAAATGAAGCGTTGTAATCGTAGAACTTGACTCCTTCCGATTATTGGGGGCCGTAACGCATTTCTAGATGCAAATCATGATCGTTAGGTGTAACGAGTATTTTTTGTAAGTACACTGACGCATACAACTATTCGTAAGCTTATTGGGTCACACACATATGGGCAACTAGCCGGAATTGAATTATGGTTATTGTTATATCCGAATAAGGATTTATTTATCACGCTTATAAAGTTTTATATTGAAATTCATTATCTAGTATTTATTTATTATGAATAAATAATACAAGATATAAATAATGACATTGTTATTATCAGATAATATTATGCATGTGTGTGTATATATATATATATGATGTATACACATGTATTTATTTAATACAAGTTATTAAATTAATGAAGATAAATCAATTAAAATGATTTACTTTATTAAAAATTTATTTTATTAGGAAAAAAGTTTCATATTCCCTCCTCCAAGTCAAGAAGCTAATCCCAAACCAATTAGAAATGCAATGGGGTGCCTCACCTCTCTATATAATAGAAGGAATGCCAAGCTATTTTGTGTCACAATAATACAAATCATGTCATTCACAAGAAAAATAAGAGAGCTTGTTGAGAGGGAGTTTTGGAAAGAAGAAAATGCGACCTAGCAATCGACTTTTTCTAGTAGCATTCCTTGGAGGACTCTACTTGGGCGGCTCCGTGCGTGAACAATCAATTGTAGATAATGAACGATCCAATTGGATCACGATGGTATGGTTCTTTGCCTACTTTATGTATTATTGTTTATATGAAATCAATCCTTGGTAAACAAAAAAATTTCATTTTTTTGTCACCCGCTGCGTCAACCTGACTTGATTTCCTTACAGCTAAGACTGTGAATGCTACACAAATTCTTTATATCTTCAATCAACCCTTTGTTTTCTTCTTCATCCTTGAAACCACATCCTAAAAACTCCGCCAATTGTTTCAGACAAGGGATTGTTTCCTCCTTCTGTCAATGTATGTTTTGATCTTGTTCATTTTGACATTTTGGGACACAGAATGTTCATGCACAACAATACTTTATTTCCGTTGAAGATGATTTTAGCATGTATGGTTGGTTATTTTTAATGGAAACAAAAGGAGATGCTAGGCGATTAGTAAAACATTTGTGCATATGCTAAGACTCAATTTGGCAAAGAGATCAAAACCATAAGAACAAGCAATGACCCTGAATACCATAGGCCTTTATTTTATGGGCCTAGAAGGATCATTCATCAAACATCATGTGTTGGAACTCCAAAACATAGTGGAGTTGTGGAGATGAAAAACCAACACATTTTGCATGTTGGAAGAGCCTTGAATATGCTTTATGTCGGTATGAATATTAAATAGTGAGGTATTGTGTTTACCATGCTATGCTATGCTATGTATCTAATCAATATGATTTCTACTCATTTATTAAAGAAAAAGACTCCTCTTGAAGTATTATTCAATAAGTATTATTCAATAAGACACCAAACCGAAATGATTGAAAAGTGTTTGGTTGTTTATGCTTTGCTAGTACATGTAATATGAACAGAACAATTTGATCCAAGAGGAAGGAAATATGCTTTCATTGGCATACCAGAAAGAATAAAAGAGTACACTTTACATGATTAACATAGTAATACCATATTTATCTATAAAGATGTTACATTTTATTAGCACATTTCCCCACTTATCAATAGAGTAAAATAACACATATCATGTTCTACCTTCACCATATTTCAATTGTCTAGACACTAAATTATATCCATATATCCAAATCACGAGGTTGAAGCCATTGGTCCATCTCATGATACTAACAATACAGACAATTCTATGAGTTTTCACATGACAATAGCCCTCAAGTAGATCAGGAAATCAATGACCGCTTAGAATACATATATGAGGAACAAGGAGTTGCCCAACAACAACATTTATCCACATAAGTACACTTTGAACCGAGAAGATCCACCAGACAAAGAGCACAACCAAGTTACTGATAACGCTCTAAATGCACCATTACATTAACCTTTATTTACCCCGAATTCTCGCTCTGAGAATGTAGATAGACCCATTATCATGAAGGAATGTATGTTAAACACCGAGTGCATGTTCCTAAGTTTGTAATTCTGCATCTATGTTATTATCCTAAAGATTTGGTACTGTTTTGCTTTGTTTTATGTATATTTCAGGATGTGCCAAATCTGGAGCATGTGGGGACGGATCTGGATCAAGGAAGAATATTGGGCTGAGTGGAGTAAGTCCAGGAAGAAATCTGCCAGAAGAAAAGAAGAATTGAAGGCCCGATTTACCGAGGGCTAGGCCTGGTAAACCGAGGGTCTTGGGGAGCAAGAAACTGATTCTGCCGCATCTACTAGGTCGGTTGGGGTTTATTTGAGTCATAAGTCGGCCACTGTATCTATATAAGGCCGAATAACTGAATATCTTATGTATCTTCCATTATCTCTTTCATAAATTATCAATTACATTATACAATTTGATGAAATAATGTTCTTTTAAGCTTTTGAAGTTTATTTTCTGGTTTCCTTCCCTTCCTTGCTATCTCTAGCTTGAGTGGATCAAGCTAGATCTCCATTGTTGAAGGTATGAAGTTTTGAACGTTCCTTTATGTCTTTAATATGGTAAATCTGCTTGTATTCATGTGTTTTAGTTAAATCTGCATGTTTAACGACCCCATAATTTACTTAGATTAATTTGAATTGAGCAATGTAGATCCAGAAATAGGAAAAGCCACCCCCGGTAACCCGGCGGTCTATACCGGTTTACCGAAGCAATATTTAGAAAACCTTAATCTGGAGGTTCAGCGTCAGCTACGTTGATCGACAGGAATAATTAAAATGAGTAATATGTCTGGCCAATCTAGTATTCATAATTCGTAAATTAACATGAAGTACTGATAGTGAAGTGTTAATTAGGACTTTGTCTTGATGGACCCTAGGAACGTGCTAATCAGTGTCGATAGCTGTGTAGACGGGTTTGCGGTATGGGTTAACGCTCAATACTGGCAATTTTAGTTCGTCGTGCGTATGGGCTATTACCAATTAAGGAGGGTAGCTGGCGTATAGATTATCTACTACAAGGGTCGGAGTAGATAGGGTTAGGAATGGCATCCGTAGCTAAACTGAATTAAAAGCTCGATTAGTTTAAGGAAATTATGTGAGAAAGTAAGCATAAGGATTAACTAAATCAAGTTAGTCGATAGAAAGGATGGGGAAGGAATACCACGTTTCTTTTATGTTCATTGTTGGTCAATGACCGCCTATGTGTATTCTTAATTAGATTAGTATTGTTTATGCTTAAGTTGCATTGTCTTTGTGGGATCGACCTTGACTCGCCTAGAATAACGATAAGCCGAAGAACACCATGCATTGATGGGTGGTGAGGACCCATATTTACTATCATAAGGTCTTTTCTTATATCTGGCCCAGTCATAAGTTTTTATTGATTTATTCTTCCATGAATTACTGAAAGTCAAAAGAAATTAATAAAAAATTAAAATAAAAAATTCTAATTAAAGAATAAAAAAAATAAGCACTTAAAAGAACATGAATTTTACAATTTTTCTATACTATGATTGATCTAATACTCTTGCTAGTAAAATTAACGTAAGTGACTTACATGTGATCAGTTACCAAAAGGACTTCCATTGCAAATTTACAACACCACATACCTTGGACAAGGTAGTTACATAATATCAATTATCATATTCATACAATTAAGGCTTGACCAATCAATGTTGATGCATTGGAAGAACCAAAATCCTACAATGAAGCTGTAGCATTAAAAGATTGGCAAAAAGCAATGCAAAGTGAATTGGACGACTTAGAAAGATTTAACTCATGAAAGATAGTCCCTCTACCTAAACACAAGAAAGCCATATATTGTAAATGGGGTTTTAGGATCAAGAGAACACCGATGGTTCAGTTAAAAGATTTAAAGCAAGACTGTTGGCAAAAGGCTACACACAACAACCATTTATAGACTACGTACCTTAATATCTTTTCTCTAGTGGCTAGATCTACAACAATAAGAACATTGTTAGCTCTTGAATTAGTCAACAATTGGAACTTACATAAGCTAAATGTCAATAATGCATTCCTGCTTGGAGATCCATATGAAAAGTTTATTTGGTTCCACCTCCAAGATACAATGTACCACCGAAACATGTGTGGAAGTTGACTAAGTCACTTAATGGACTCAAATATGCCAATAGGCAATGGAATGCAAAGCTGACTCAGTCTTTAATTCAAGAAGGACATGAAGAAATCACTGGAAATAAACTTTTTACTAAGAGAGCATGTAAAGACCTCATTGTTCTTTTAGTATATGTATATGACATACTATTAGCCGATCCAAACGCTGAACTCATTCGCAAACAAAACAGTATCCACACATGCAATTTACTATCAAGGATATTGGTCTTTTGAGGGTTTTTCGTGGCTTGGAGGTTGCCGGATCAGAAAATGGGATTTCTCTCACACACTGGAAATATTGCTTGGACTTGCTTAGGAAATTCAACTACCTGGGAAGCAAACCAACTAGAACTCCCACTGACACATCACACAAACTATCATCAAATAATTCATAACATCTATCAGACAACGCCTACTACAGAAGACTAGTAGGGAAACATTATATTTGAGTCTGACAAGACAAGACATTACATATGCAATTCAACAACTGGCTTAGTTTTTGGATACACCAACACAATAGCATCTCAAGGTTTCTCACAGGGTGCTTAGATATCTAAAGTCCTCACTTGGGCAGAGTTTAATCTTCCCACCCAACACGGATCTTCAAATAAGGGCCTTCTCAGGTTCAGATTGGGATGGATGTGAGGATACTAGAAGATCAGTAACTGGATATAGCAAGTTTCTGAGCCATTTCTCTCATCTCATGGAGATCCAAAAAACAATAAACTATGTCCAAAAGCTTATATAAAGCAGAATGTAAGGCAATGCCAATGGCTTCTAGTGAGATTCAATGGCTCACTTACTGCATGGTATACGTGTTAGCACACATAATCCAGTTCCATTGTTCTATGACAATCAGAGTGTCATCTACATTGTAGAGAATATTGTGTTCATAAAAGAACCAAACATATTGATATTGATTATCACTCTGTAAGAGAAAGACACCAAGCCGGATTATTAAAACCTATGCATATTTCAACAAGAACATAACTGGAAGACATCCTCACTAAGGCATTGGACATCACTACATTCAACGATCTGTAGTGCTCATACCCCCAAGGAAGTATCTTCACACCCCATAATCCAGCATGAAGACTTCACTAAGATCTAAGTGTTCTAATCCTTCATTCTCTTAGAGGACTAAATCAGACACTTATCTGAGGATAGTAGTTATAGGTAGTTAAAGATAGTTAAGTGGTTGATAAGTTGTTATAAATTGATCATTAGTGTAATGTTGAAACTAAGATGTTCCATCAATTCATTCTTGCTTTCTCCACTCATTGGAATACCCACTCTCCTCTGATTAATGAATGCTCATATTTCTTCCACTATTTCGTTCGGTTCTTGATCAAAATATCAGGTAATCAAGTTCAATTCCCGGCTTCCGCTATCGGACATTAATTATTCAGTGGAAAGAAAAGCCAGTACTTCATAATAGTCAGGATGATTTTTTCAGGGAAAATTTTAGATGATTTGAAATGTTAATTTTTCTTCCCCTGCTAAACCAAATGAAACAGTATTAATTTTTTTTCAGGGAATAATTTTTTTATTAAGCGGATAACACATCATCCGGGGGACTAATATAATGCCCGATAAATAAACACCCGAAAAGATAAACCATACCTAGAAAATAAGCGTGTCGGGATATTTCACGAACGTTTAATGAAGGAAAAAGAAATTTCTGAAAAATGAGAAGCCAATGAAACAGTTTTAAACTTGTTGGTTGGAGATATCCAAATAACTTGGTGGTTGACATAGTCTCAAGTTGCAATTGTGTTCAAATGACAAGCCAGTCCCTTCCAGCTTTTCCTTCATTACCTTTTCAAATCTCTCAGCCATTGAAGGATTCAAATAGTTCACCCAATCTCCGATTTCACCCTTTCTGAAAAAAGAACTGTTTTTGAATTTGTAAACCGTACCGATTTCCCCAGTCTTGTTGACTTCCATATTGCTAAGACTTTGAATGCTACACAAATTCTTTATATCTTCAATCAACCCTTTGTTTTCTTCTTCATCCTCGAAACCACACCCCAAAAATTCCGCCAACTTCTTAAGACAAGTGATTGTATCCTCCTTTAGATCTTCATATTTCATGAATAAGATTTTTTCAGGATTTTCCACAGTTGCTTTCCAGTAGCCAAGCATGTGATCCCAAACTGGCCCATAAGTATCTTGACCTTCAATAAAACATTCAAAAGCTTCCTCTATTGGAAGTGGCTGAACCCCGGCGAATTCGTTTTGACAAACGAAATTCCGGTGGGAGACTAATCTATCCAAAGGGTTCCTGAGATATAAACAATTTTTGATTTTGAACCAAGAATCGAATCCGGCGAGCCTCATAATGGACATGTGTTGAGAAGAGTCTTGGACTTGGAATGCTTTCTAGATCTGGATTTTGGCTACGCACATAAAGGTCAAACTCGAAGAACGGAACGAGTAAATGTGGGTTCGTGTCGTGCAGCGGGTTCGTGTCTAGTAGTTGATTACGGCGTGTGGTAATTGAGTATTGTATTGATATGTCAAAGTGTTACAAGATTACAGTATATATACTAGTACAAGGGTTATAAAAGTAAATACACATTAGCTAGGTATTGTTAATTATATCTTCAACACGCCCCCGCAATCCCGTGGGTAGGGAGTAGACACGGAGATTGTTCTTCAACATAGTAAAACGTGGATTTCCCAAAGGCTTGGTGAGTAAATCCGCAAGTTGGTCCTTGGAAGTGAGGAAGGCAACGTTGAGCTTCTTGGCCGCAATTAGCTCGCGAACATGGTGGAAGTCGATTTCAATGTGTTTGGTGCGAGCGTGGAAAACCGGGTTGTGAGCGAGGTATGTGGCACCAATATTGTCACACCAAAGAGTCGGAGTAGGAGTGACAATGAGCATATCACGTAAGACTACTAATCCACTGAATTTCAGCCGCAGTGTTGGAGAGGGTCTTGTACTCAGCCTCGGTGCTACTCTTAGAAACGGTGAGATGCTGTTTGGAACGCCAGCTAATAAGGTTATCCCCGAGAAAGATGCAATAGGCACCGATGGAGCGACGATTGTCGTGATCGCCAGCCCAATCCGAGTCGGAGTACGCACGCAGTGCGGAGAGGAACGCCGGGAGAAGAATAAGCCGTCGAGACCGTGGCTTTAAGGTAACGAAGTAAGCGTTTGACCGCCGACCAATGATCCTCGGTAGGGGCATGCATAAATTTACTTGCCTTGTGAACCGCAAAGGCAATGTCCGGACGAGTAAAGCCGAGGTATTGAAGGCCACCAACAACAAGACGATAGAGGGCCGGATCCGAGAACAAAGGACCCGCATCATGGTGCGCGTCGGGTGGAGGCGGCCATAGGGGTGGAACACGGTTTGGACTTATCCATGTTCGCCTTCCGGAGCAATTGAAAGATATATTTGCGTTGCGTGAGAAAGAGACCATCCGGTGTATGAAGAGCTTCAATGCCCGTAAAGTAGGAAAGAGGACCAAGATCTTTGACCGGAAAATGATGATTAAGGAACGTTATGACCTCATCAACGTGTGTGGCACTATTGCCGCAATAAGTACGTCGTCCACATAAATAAGAATGTAAAGCCGAATAGATCCCCGAGAGTAAATGTAGAGTGACGTATCCGCTTTAGAGCCGCAAAGCCGAATGAGGTGAGTACATCGGTGAAGCGAGAGAACCATGCCCGTGGAGCCCGTTTCGGACCATATAGACCGCGTTTCGTGCGGCAAACATAAGTGGGATGGTCGTGGTGGACAAATCCCGGGGGTTGGGCCATATAAACCGTCTCGGTAAGGTTGCCATGAAGAAACGCATTTTGAATGTCAATTTGGCGAAGTGGCCAACCCTGTGAAACAGCAAGTGATAACAGGACGCGAATAGTAACAGTTTAACAACCGGATCGAAGGTTTCAGTGTAGTCAATACCTTCAGCTTGATGAAAGCCCTTGGCAACAAGCCGGGCTTTATGTCGCTCAATATGACCATCCGCATGAAGCTTAGTACGAAACACCCATTTATTCCCAACAACATTCATATCGGGACGGTAGGGCACAAGGTCCCACGTGTTAGTACGAAGTAAAGCATGAATCTCGTCTTGCATGGCATCACGCCACACCCTGTGTTTAACGGCTTCGGTGTAGGAGGTGGGTTCAGAAGAAGAGGCGGTGGCGGTAAGGGCTTTTGGGAGAGGGTAGCGAATAAAATCCGGGTTATGTTTGGGTTTGAGTGTTTGGGTTCGAGTGCGGGTGGTCATAGGGTGATGAGTGATAGGCGGGGGGGCGGAGGTGAGGGAGAAGGTGAAGGTGGTTGGGGGTCGGTTTGTGGGGAAAGGGTGGGAGGAGCAGAGGGTGGGGGGGAGTGGGAGGAGGAAGACGTGGGTGGAAGAGCTAACGTGGTGTTTTTGGTTGTTCGAGGGGCCGTAGGATGAGAGGGTAGGTATAATGGGAGGGGGACGGTGGAGGTGGTGGGTGGCGGGGTGGAAAGGGTTGGTGTGTAGGGAAAGATGCGTTCATCAAAGACAACATGTCGAGCAACGTAGACACGACCGGTGGAGAGGTCAAGGCACTTATAGCCATGGTGTGAGGGACTATAACCAAGGAACACACAGTTTTGGAGCGAAAATCGCTTTTGTGGCGATTGTAAGGTGGAAGGTAAGGCCAACAAGCACAAAAGGTGCGAAGAAAGGAGTAGTCGGGGGTGCGGTGATAGACGAGCTCAAACGGTGATTTGTTGTTAAGGACACGGGAAGGAAGACGATTAATGATATAGGTGGTGGTGATAAAGGCATCTTCCCGCAGGGCAAAGGAAGGTTCGAATGTGCAAGGAGGGAAAGACCAACTTCGTTGATTTGGCGGTGCCGACGTTCAATAGCACCGGCCCGTTCGTGCGTGTGAGGTGCGGATCGGCGATGCTGAATGCCCAAGTGGGCTAAGGTACGAGCAAAATGGCGGTATTCACCGCCCCGCCGGTTTGAATTGCCTTGAGTTTGGAATTAAATTGACGTTCAACGAGTGCTAAAAATTTGGGAAAAATGATTTCAACGTCAGATTTGTGTTTTAAAGGGTAAAGCCATATGTATTTAGTAAAATCATCAAGGAAGCTAACATAATACGAATTTCCATAAATGGAGGACTCGCAGGTCCCCAAACATCCGAGTAAATTAAATCTAAAGGCGAAGTAGAAGTAAAATCAAGTATATAAGGTATGACGATGACTTTTTGAAAGTTGACACGGAGCACAAACCGCTTCCGGTGGTTTATTAGGAAGTAAAATATTTAAAGTACGTAAAGCTTGACGAAGAACTTGGGGGAGCAAAGTGACCAAGACGGTGATGCCATGGAGTGGAGGAGGGAGCCGTGGAGTGACGAGCATGGACAGGGCTACGAGGAGGGTCGCCGAAGCGGTGAGGCCATCGTGGACGGTGCCTTTAAGAAGAGTGGTGCCCGAAAGATCCTTCACAAGAAAGAAAGAATCATGAAATTCAAAATAAACGAGTTGTCGCACAAAAACGTTGAACTGACAATAGATTTTTGGTTAACGCAGGGGAGACAAGCACATTAGAAAGGTGGTACGTGTGCAGAGGTGTGTAAAATTTAGATGAGCCAGAGTGTGTGATAGGCAAACCTGAGCCATCGCCAATGTGGACTTGATCAGGACCATCATAAGGTTCAGAATTAATGTTTAGATTGCGAAGGTCATTGGTAAGGTGATGTGTGGCACCGGTATCGGGAAGCCATTCAGAGTTAGGGTTGTAGTGCGGGGAAGCAGCATACGCTTGAGGTGGCCGAGGGTTACGGCTGGGGTTATGGGGGGTGGGGTGGCCGCAGTGGTCCGCATTCGCTCTACCTGTAATAACACGCATGGGCAGTATGCCCTACTTTCGCACATATTTGACAAGTAATAGAAGGGTCGTTACCAGTGTTATTTGAGCGTGAATTACCACGTCCGCGACCACGACCACCACGACCTCGATAATTTGGTGAATGACCTCTGCCACGAGTAGTGTTGTTGTGATTGGAGCCACTGTTAGGCCCATAATTATTATTACCATAAGTGCCACCATTATTACCAGGGGGACGAGTGTAATTGGCCTGAGGCGGTGGAGCGAAGCGCCGGGGACGCAAGCGCAGAGGGCCGGTGACGCCGAATTCGTGACTCGGTGGTGAGAAGAGACGCATAAAGCTCATCGGGGGTAATTGACTCTTTTTGAGTCACCATGGTAACCAGGGAATCATATTCAGTGCCCAAGGCCGGCGAGTAGGTAGGTTACGAAGTCCTCGTCGGAGAGAGGGTGACCAGCCATGTGTAGTTCGTCTGAAAGGTTCTTGAGTTTGAAGTAATATTCAGATGCAGACAGGTGATCTTTTCGGGTGGAGGCCAATTCAGCTCGGAGTTGGACCAGTTTTGCGCGGCTTTGTGATGCAAACGACGTCTGCAGCGCTGTCCAAATTGCGGCGGAGGTAGTTGCTGTGTAGACTTGGAGCAACACTTCATCGGACAGTGATGAAGTTATGGTGGAAAGGATCATCTGATCCGTCTTGGTCCAGGCTGCAAGATCGGTGTCATAGTCAGGGTTAGCTTCAAGCTTTCCGGCGGCGTTGAGGAGCTGCGGCGGTGGAGGGGCGATGGAGCCGTCGATAAAACCGTACACGCCCTGGCCGCGTAGATAGGGTAGAAGCTGGGCTCTCCAAAGGTTGTAGTTGAGGCGTGTCAATTTGGTGACATGAATGGAAGAGCGGGGTGTGAACGTTGGGTAACGTTGGGCAACACCGGTGGAGCTGTCATCGTCGGACATGGTGAAGCTTGGAGGAGGGAGCGGCTAGGGTTTTGTTTTTTTTTTTTTTGAAGAGGAGGGCTGCGCAGGGTTTTTTTTTTTTGGAGGATGGATCAAAGCTCTGATACCATGTGGTAATTGAGTATTGTATTGATATGTCAAAGTGTTACAAGATTACAGTATATATACTAGTACAAGGGTTATAAAAGTAAATACACATTAGCTAGGTATTGTTAATTATATCTTCAACACGGCGATTGATGATTGAGTACATCAGAGCTTTAATCCAGGTGGTCCCGGATTTCGGAACAGAAGCTAAGATGATATCAGAATCTCTTGCTTCAAAGTTTCTTTGAAATGTGATCATAAATTTTATCAGGGATGTTGGGTACCATATGCCCTCATATTTACTTATCCCAACATTGGACCAATTTCTTCCTTCTGGAAGACTTTGAATCAACTGTTGAATTTCGTCAAGATTGTTTTCAATATTGGCAGCAGCTCCTGGGATTATTTCGGAATTTGAAGGTGCCATGACACAGACAGGAGAAAGAAAGAGGAAATCTTGGAATAATTAAAGAAGTACTAGATGTAAAGAAGTTCGTGCGTGTATGCAATGTGCATGGCAAGCAATCCTGGAATGCTATATATAACATGCCAGACCTTCATGGGGAAAAGATCCCCAACGGTGCACCTTGCACCGCACCTCCCACAAGTGCATCAATACGGTGTCGTTTTGATTCAAAACGACACCGTCTCGATGTGATTAAAAAAATAAAAAAAAAAAAAAACAGTCAAAACGGTGTCGTTTCGGATCGAAACGACACCGTTTCGATGCACCGCACCTTGCACCGCTCGACCTGCACAGTCGGGGATCGAGGTCCACCTTCATGGTAGTGTAATAAAAAGTATAATAATAAAATAAATTTGAACCTAAAATTGTCGAAAAAGACCTTTTTTTTAAGGGAGGTACAGATTAATTCGAGCCGCTTGATGCTCGATTCATGAATTCCTTGCTCATATTTTGATTTAATCAAACTCGAGCACTTCATCAAGTTTAACAAGCCCAACTCGAGCACATATAACACGACTCAAAATGTTCACGAGTTTTATGGACAATCATTGTAATATATATATTAGAAATGTATGTTATTCGTATTCTTTAACGAGCCTAACTCGAGGACATTAAAACTAACATTTTTCCAATCTTCTTGATCTCGAGGTCAAGCTTTAAAAATTCTAAAAATTTTGTCAAGCATAATCAATGTGAACTCAACCCTAAATAAAACATAATTGTAGAGATCTCGACCAACTTTTTTCAACTCGAAAGAACTTGAACCGAGTTCGAAAATCATTGTTTTAAAAGGTTACTTCACTCGATGAGTAAATATTTTATTGGGATCGGTTCGTTTACACTAAATTCTTTTGCTTGAATGGTGACATGTCGGATTCTACATATGCCTTTGATATGCCAAGCCTGGAAAGGAGCCCGTGGATTTACATTGGGCCTCCACGTTGGCCCAATAACGAATAAGGTCCTCGACCCAAGTCAATTCGCACCTTCATAAGCCGGACCGGGCCGGGTATAATCCAGCCCGCCTCATGCCTTTGCGATTCTTATAATTGCCTAGGCAATGGGTGTCGATTAGCAAAGTCTTCAACTCGCCATCTACAGGGCGACAAGAAGCACTGGGGACCGACCAGCTCGCAGTCCGCCAGGTTGGACCAAACCCGCTTGACTAGGCAAACAGAGTCCATGCACGACAATTACAAGGGGAGGAACCCGCGGCGGTTACAAGCAAGCTCGCCCAATCAGAGGCCGCCACCTCAACCACGTAGTTCATCATGTCTTAATATTTAAAGTTAATTACGCTTTAATACCGTTATTTGTAACCGCCGACTCTAGTCCCTCAAGCAGACAACCTCTGCCAATTTGTCGACAGACAAACTCGCCATTTACAGCTTTAAAATCTTCTGCTTTTCTTTATATTGTTCTAGACCACCCCATGTTGGGGAAATACAAAGGGGAACGAACAATGCCGAACCAGAAATGAATGTGCTGCAATGAAAATAACCGGATATACACGTAGAGTCGATTTGAGAATCTTTCCTGCGAAAACTATTCGCCCCCAAATGATTGTCTCCGGGTAAACACGAATATTTTCACGAGATAAAACTACGTTCCACTTTCAGTCTAGACAATATAGACAGAAAGAAAGCTACAAAAGCTTTGAAGTTTTGAGTTTTGTGAGTTGAACTTTGAGGTTTCTACAAAATATTCTAAGAAAAGAATATTTGCTTTAAGAGTTGATATTCATCATCCCTCTTATCTTCCAAGTGTTATGTATTTATATATCTTATGTTAAACTATGAAAAGACACAAGATATAACCCTTCAAAACCAGTTAAAACTGTGTTTACACCGAAGGGACACCATCCAAAATCGAGTGGACACCATCAAAACTGCTGGAACCGAGTGGACACCAAGAAAAACTGCTGGAACAGAGTCAAACGCCCGTCTGCCTTGATCAGACGCCCGTTTGCCCTTGGACGCCCGTCCATCAACTCCAGACGCCCGTCCATCAAACACCAGCTACATCCTGTATCCAATTTCGATCTCTGGACGCCCGTCCATAACCCCCAGACGCCCGTCCACCAAACACCAGCCACATCCTGTATCCAATTCGACCTCTGGACGCCCGTCCAGATAATTTGGACGCCCGTCCATAAGTATCCAGTTTTTGGTTTTTGGTTTTCGGTTCAACACTTGATCTAATACTTCCGTAAGCTTGTAAATATTAATTATAAGCATGCACCCCGCATCTCCTAACTCATATCGATTGTTTCAAGCTTACCAAACCTCAAACTAAATCCCGATTACGCTAAATCACATGGTGATTCTACCGAAATCACCAACATTCCTCCCCCATTTAGTGTAATCCCTGATTTAGTTGAAAACTTACCAACACACAAACAAATCATCTTTTAATGATAATGTCACGAAGATTGAATTACCACCTAGTGTATTACACATTCCAAAATATTCGAGTATTGGGGTGTGTCTAAGCATTGAACCCCTTTACCCATTTGAATACTTCAAAGATAACACACAAATGAACCAAGATACAACTTCTATAGCTACTTGACACCAATTATCCAGGCCTTGTGTCCATATCCATTTCATGAGTATATAGAAAGTCAACCCCACTTTCTTGAAGCGGCCAAACTTCATACTCATATAGGTGAATCTTTCCAATCATGTACCTGAAACACTTTTCCAAAAGATATCACCTTCACAACATGTAATGCACATACTTTCGGGACTTTTTCATGTGCCAAATCTTCGAGAATGGGCCTTCCACATTGAATTCTGCCTATGGCGTTGTACCATAAGGGAATTGGGTATCCCACCCCAAAGATTTAATGGGTTCTACACATCCCGATAACAAACTTTTTACCAAGTTTCAAGTCAATCTATATTTGGCCAAACAAGATTGACTAAATCATGAGTACTCTTTGAACAACCACCATCATCCTTAGAGTTATAAACTCACAATCCAACTTTTCATTAATACATTGGTGTCTAGATCATCATTGTAACATTTGACAATTTTCCTGCCAAACACATTGGATAACTGGGATGAACTTGGTTAATAATTGCAAGGGAATTCCGAACTTCTAAGTCATCAACAAAGAAATCCAACTCCATAGTCCAAACCCGAAATTTATGAACATAGAAGCTCATAAATGATACTTCATCCTAGCACAAATTACTAGTTAACCGAGGATTCTTCTAAATCGAAGGAATCTCATATAACTTTACTATAGAGTTTAAACCTCCCCCATGACTGTAGTTTAAAACCTTGATGACAATACCGTCCAATTATGAACAACATGATTTGGTTAATACCAAAATCAACATGTCAATAATGTAAACTACTGCATCACCTTATATTCCAAGGCAAATCCAATCTTTGTAGATCGAGCATGTTTCACTTTTAGTATCATGAATAGATACTAAACCAAAGCAAAACACCAAACATGTAGTCAACATACATCAAAGGACAAAGTCATTTCCTTAGACATCAAACACATATAAGACATATAATATGTAAAACATATATAAGAATTGTATTGTTACGAACAAGGTATTATAAACAACTTTAAATTAAACTAATCTTCAAGCTAAGATGTCTATCAAGTTTAATTTAGCACCTTGAACCAAAATAACATATACACTCCTTATGTTAATTTTAACATAACAAGACCCTCCAGGTTGTTTCAAATACAATGCCCATTCCAATCTCCATTCTAAAACCGAAGTTTTACCATCCATTTAATGGATTACAAAATTGTTTAACGAGTTGTTAAAACAAACAACAACAATTTATCCGAGGAGATTTCATTAACCGGTGCCGAGGTATCAAAATAACCAATACCTAAAAACGTACAAAACCTTACATTATTAATCAGGATTTATACATGTTGACTTACATCAACTATCATCTTTCATTGAAAGATTCACCGCACCATTTGCTCTCATTGAGCTTTACAGGCATATTTAGAAAACAACTTTATTGTTTTCCTTCACTCGAACATTGGTAGGAGTTTCATACTTTAAACTTTGTATAACATTATAAATGTCCAAAGATGGCATACCAATGATCAACAACGGATTAAACTGTACTAGAATCATTCAGCTCCATTATATGGAACCAAAGAACATTGGAATGCATAGCAATTCCAATAAACATAGTTTCAATGCCTCTTTTACTCAAGGAATTAACCTTAACCTCGGAAAGTCACAAGACCTCCTCACACCTCCAAACCTCAAGTTTGGATTTCATTATACCAAAGTTCAAGTAATTTAGCAAACAAACAACTGTTGGAAGCGTAGGAGTATAAACAAAAAGTATATAAAACTCATTATAACATACACTCTTTTCATTTACCTTTTGGAGGACATGATAGTTATTTACTACAAAGTAACGCAAATAAACGATGTATCTATTAAATAAAAGAGTTACAACTTTTCCAACCAAGGATTCATAATCTTCTAAACGGAAGAACTACAACTCTTACAACCAAGAGTTACAACTTTCTATACCGGAAAGTCTCAAATTTTCAAAGCAAAAGTTACATCCTTCTGAACCGAAGAATCACAACTTTTCAAAACAAGTCACAACTTTTAAACCAAGAGTTGTAACCTTTAAAACTCGAAAAGTTACTACCTTTAAACGAAAAGTTATAACCGTTCAAAAGAATACAAACTCTAATGAGTTGTATCCTTTCATCAAACCGATACATTCTTTACCAAATCAATAACATGATTTTTCCTCCAAAACATTCACTTAAAATCAAAGTGAAAATCCATGATACTAATCATGTTTCCGAAAAGAATAAGTTCAAAACAAGTTATAAACATACATTACATATAAGTATCACTTAAGCATACCAATAAACATACATGTATAGTTATTTCAAATTATACTAACCATGTACAACTAATGTTTAAACTAAATCTTTCAAGAACCAAAGGATATACTTAAATCTCTTAATAATGACAACCTTGACTCTTTTTCATGAATGTCACGGATCAACAATCCGCCGGTTCAAAGCTTCAAACCAAGTTGATCCTTACACTCACAATTTTCCAAACCGGAGTCAAAACTCAAACAACATTTTAATAGTTGTTTCACCGAAACTTAGTTTACCGTCATTATTCTATCCTTTGTTTGATCTTACATACTAGGCATTCAACCTAGTAAAACAAGTTTTTCAGAAATCCAAATTTCTTTAGATTTGCAAACTCTTCATTACAAGTGTTCTATCAAATATAGACATTTAAAATCATTATCTCTTCAACATGATTTCCATCTATTTGTACCATTAGACAACATCTAACTACAATAGACATCAAGTTTTCCAAGAGATAACACTTGATTCATCCCAACATTAGTTATACACAAACACTTAAAATTTCTAAACATTAACATGATTTTATCACCAAGATCAATGAACATTAAACATTAAACACGCAGCAAGTTTCATCATTGATTCAATCATGTCTAGAAATATCAAGCCAAACAACATATATGTATAATCAAACAACATCCAAGAACAAAACTTAGACACTACAATCAAAATTTATATTGATTGTAGTTACTGTTCTTGGACACCACAAACTTGCATGAAATAATGTAAATAAACATACATACCATTCATTCGTAGTCATAGCAACATCACAAAGCAATTTTTACAAAGTCATTCCAATGAACTTTTACTTACCAAAAGATTATAATCGACTTTGCATCAATCAAAAAACCGCAGCAACTTCTCAGAATTTCTGACAACTGTCAACATCGAACCAGACTGCAAACTTGATATCACTGAGATCCTCGTCTCGCCACGATTCTAACGGTATCTCCGGATTTTCAAACCGATTCCTGAATCAAGAGTTATGCCCAAAATACTAGGACACAACCTTTGATAAAATTCTGGAAAATGCAACTCTTCATTTTGAAACCGACATTGTTCTACAAAATCAAAAAAAATAGTTTTCGCAGATTATTGGGGAAATACAAAGGGGAACGAACAATGCCGAACCAGAAATGAATGTGCTGCAATGAAAATAACCGGATATACACGTAGAGTCGCAATGCCGCTTGTAAAGCTCTTTCGTCGAGTGCTTTTGAGAATCTTTCCTGCGAAAACTATTCGCCCCCAAATGATTGTCTCCGGGTAAACACGAATATTTTCACGAGATAAAACTACGTTCCACTTTCAGTCTAGACAATATAGACAGAAAGAAAGCTACAAAAGCTTTGAAGTTTTGAGTTTTGTGAGTTGAACTTTGAGGTTTCTACAAAATATTCTAAGAAAAGAATATTTGCTTTAAGAGTTGATATTCATCATCCCTCTTATCTTCCAAGTGTTATGTATTTATATATCTTATGTTAAACTATGAAAAGACACAAGATATAACCCTTCAAAACCAGCTTAAAACCGTGTTTACACCGAAGGGACACCATCCAAAATCGAGTGGACACCATCAAAGCCGCCGGAACCGAGTGGACACCAAGAAAAACTGCTGGAACAGAGTCAAACGCCCGTCCGCCTTGATCGACGCCCGTTTGCCCTTGGACGCCCGTCCATCAACTCCAGACGCCCGTCCATCAAACACCAGCTACATCCTGTATCCAATTTCGATCTCTCGGACGCCCGTCCATAATCCCCAAACGCCCGTCCACCAAACACCGGCCACATCCCGTATCCACTTCGACCTCTCGGACGCCCGTCCGTATAATTTGGACGCCCGTCCATAAGTATCCGAGCTTTTTGGTTTTTGGTTTTCGGTTCAACACTTGATCTAATACTTCCGTAAGCTTGTAAATATTAATTATAAGCACGCACCCCGCATCTCCTAACTCATATCGATTGTTTCAAGCTTACCAAACCTCAAACTAAATCCCGATTACGCTAAATCACATGGTGATTCTACCGAAATCACCAACACCCCACATAATCACCGGTAAATCACTCACTTCTGCCATATATCCACCACTCAAACTAGCTAAACCCGTTTTTTGATACACCTGACTGTATTAACCTTCAACTCTAGTGTTGATGGTAGGATACCGGTAAGTCTGTTAGGCATGATGCTAGAAAAAGCAATAATGTATTGTTTTAATTAAATAAAAGTAATATTTTCTTATTAATCTTGTATTTGCTAAATTGCATAGATATAAATGACATTCGAAAAAAAGTCCCCGAGGGTATGTTATGTGACGATAAAGCTTTGTACATAAGAGGTATGTACGAGAAAATTGAGTTTATGGTATACAACTTTAAACAATATGTTCGTGGTGAATTGAATAAACTTAATAATTGACTCGGAGTTCGGGATTTCACGGTCAAACCACTATCCCAAAACACTTAATGTGTAACCACCTTATCGAGACCGTCGGTGTTGGACGGTGTACATGTACTTATACTTGAAAAAGTTCATGTAAGACTCGGACCGATTGAATATGATGATCGTGTACCGTCACCGCATCGAGAGATTTTGAATGAATTATTAGATGCCTATTATAGATCGAATCTTAATCCAGATGTGATCATAGACTCATGAATTTTCAGGGGAGACATTTGATTTGATGGTATGGTTAGCCGAGTACATAATTCTTCCTTGATCATGATAACTTTAGCATCACTCAGGGACTGGTAACCAGGAATTTAAGTCACAAATATGTAGTCCACTCCTTGCTTCAAAGAGAAGAAGATAAACGGTTCACTGATCGATTGCACACCTCTGATATGATCAAAGGAAATCAGTTATTAGGGGTTAACAGTAGTTCGAGGATGAGATGTTACGAAGAGGTCTTGAGGACAATGCACCGCTTTGTATAAGATCCGTCCGTGGAGGTTTATCTATAGTTAGTGGTTATATCGTGTGCGCTCGATAACTTCTATGAATAAGTGAAATAAAATGTTTTATATTTTGGAAGAGTGCGCTTTCGGCTCTATGGAGAAACGATGCCAAAATTAATGATTTGTATGATTCAATTGAAGAGTTCGGATGATCTTTCGAATCATTGGATCTCCAGAATATAGGTTCATGGTGCTTATCCCTCGTAATTCACAAATAGAAGCACTTCTCGATAAATGGGAAAATAATTTTCTCGCCTTTAGGTAACGACATTTATATGATAATCTTAAGGATTCGGAAAAATATGTTTTCCTAAATTAAATCTAAGTACAAAATTATAATTAGTGCACGGAAAAAGATGAGTCACGATTTATATATTTACGATATAAATAAGAATTATGAAGGTTTTATTTTCTTAAATAGGTGACTAATAATTGACAAGATAGAATTAACAAGGAAATAGTTTCCTAAATGGGTTTTATAGTTTTTTTTTTTTTTTTTTTTTTTTTGACTATTGATTTTATAGTTAATTGAAAAAAAATTATTTTGCATTTTACACGTATGCTTGATTGTAAAAAAAGATTTATATTTTCATACCCAGTCAAAGTCAACGATAACAAAAAAACCAACAATAATAAAAAATAATAGACAACACTGGTCATGGCCCAAAAGAATTCTCGGCTTATTCTTTCAATATCATCAATTGTTTTTTTCTGAAAAAATATCATCAATTGTTGAAACTTGGAGTTTAGCAGTCTGCATTACATGATTATACTCGTCTTTTTTTCCCCCCTTTTTCCCAGGGTTCCCCTGGAAGTCCTTCCAGAACCTGTTGTATAATTTTTACGGATTCTGACGGAGCCTACTCATGTACAACATGATTCGGATCTGATCATATAAAGCATTCTCTTTTAGCGAACCAGCCTATCCTCTGTGTAGAACTTATGCCAAGGTTGGAACAAAGACACATTTAGTTGTAAATGCCAATGATAATGTAGCAGACATATATCTACATAGACTAATTAATAGTTCAAGTCACCCACTCCCATAATCCATTTTCTCCTCAGAGAATTCCTGGTCCGACTAATCCGGAGTGAATTACATGAATATACTTTGTGTTATATATATTAATAGTAGTGTATTGGTTTGTAATTTTTAGAGATGAACAACATGCAATTTGTAGAAACATAAATCTAAATGTCCATAGCATGAAAACTTTATTTATATATTCATAACACTACAACACATAGAAGAAAAAATGCAAAAAACAAAATATAAACGCGAAAACTTATTGTGACTGAGGCGAGTTTAGAACTCTGTCCTTAAAACATAATTGCCCCGCCTATGGTGCACACGGTTTATAGCAATACGTCTCCCAATATACAACAGTCTACCTTTCCGGGTTCTTGCACTTGAATGAGGAAAGCAACAAACTGATTGAGCCTATGTTTATCTCCGACAATGCAAGTGTTTAATGTTTATTTGTGCGAGTAATGGTATGAAATTCTCGTGTATTTTTCATTCAAGACGATGTTTATATAGGCGAGAGGAATGAGGCAATGAACAACAATGTTTGTTCGAAATTTCGCAGGCAAAAAAAGGGTTGCATATGTTCAAATTCGACAGTTGGAGCGGTTTAACCGTTGTCCGTTCATCAACACACATTTCGAACGTATGCATCGGTTTTCGAACCGTTGCTTTCATTGCTTGCTTCGTTTGGCATTTTTCAGAATTATTTTCGTTGAACTGGTCCAAAAAATTAATATTGGGCCAAGCCTAGCCCAAAGGCCGAGCCCGAACCGAACAAGCATCTAAGTCCTCCTTCCTTCACAAAATTCTCTTGCCCCTTGGGGTCTGCCCTTCTCTGAAACTCTCCCACTAATATAGTGAGCATATTTAGTTCCATTGCCTATGTGGGACAAATGGAACACACTTCTATTATAACACCCACATAAATTACTCTACCTTTAGACATTAATTTCACATTCACCCGATATCGGAATCAAGTGATTCAAAAGCCTAACATCAACTACTATCTTAGTAGTTTCCAATAATGGTTTTAGCTCCCGGAAATTCATTCCTCAAGTCATTCAAATTCGAGCCTAAAGTGGACTGTTCACCACATACTTTTAGACCCGGATTGAGCTAATTAACCATTAAAGTTCCAACAGTTTGCCCCAATGACTAACTTATTATATATTTTACCTCTAAGTAAGAGTCGGACTCTGCACGCATGATCCAGACAAAACTCTGTATTAGTCGGACCAGTTGGTTCCGGATACCGTGGGTTTTAAGGGAAAAAAAAATTTACTCCCCCCGTTTTTTTTTAACGGTCACATTTGATGTCCAGGTTTATCCAAAAATAACTAACCTTAAGCTAAAAGGTGACCAGATTCATCCAAAAAATTATAGTATAAAATATGACAGTTAAAAAAAACGGAGGGAGTATTGTATATTTTAGTGTGGTGTAATGACCCCCCCCCCCCTCCCCCCTACACTTTTCTGAGAGGCCTACTCTTATACTTAAATCCGCAATTTACTAGAAGTTATTTTTATATTCATCTTTATACTTTCAATAATCAAATTACTTCTTCAAAAATAAAATGATTAAAAAAAATGATGGGCTATTACAATATAGGTTTTATTTTTTTATTTTTAAAATCTTCTTTAAAAAAACAGTGGTCGATTACCCGTAAAAATGATGGGCTATTACAATATAGTTTTAAACTAAACCAATCAAATTCCTTTAAAATATATCATGTCTTCAAAATATTATACACTTTGATGTCTTCAGATTTCGATGATGCAATGATACTGACAGAAAACAACCATCAGAGGTAATCTCGAAATATTTAAAGACGTACGTGTGCGTATATATGGGTAAGCAATCCTCAGAGCACTTGCCGTAGACCGTAAATTTATTTAAAAAAATTAAAAATTTCATCAGCAAAAATAATACTGTAGTAGATATAATATTTTTTTACTGTAAACTATAGATTCCGTGAATTTTTCTTTACTTCTACCGTATTAATCCAGATTCTGTTAATTTTCTTTCATATCTACCGCATTATGTAAAATAGAGAGTCAAATGCATTTTATCGTGAATAGAGATTCTGTAAACAAGAAAACATGTATTTAATACTGTATAATAGAGAATTCGTTATGAGTATCTGATACGAATGCTCTTCAGTGCTATATATCATATCTGGCCGGCAAATTCGAGAGATATGGTTGATGTGCAAGACAAATTAGGCACAAGGGATGCCTATAGGTTATCCAATATTAAAGAAGAAATTGAGAAGGTGAAGCAGGGATCATTATCTGTTAAAGGTTGTCGCACCAAGCTGAAGACTTTATGAGATCAATTCTTGATTTTATAGCCAGTTCCATTTTTAACATATCCATCATTAAACATTTACATTGAATATTACTAGAATGCATATACAACTAGAGTTCTGAAAGGTTCAAATATAAACTATAACAATGTTATGACTCATGTTCTCATGACTCAACCACTTCCATATGTCAAAACAACCTTTGGGATGACAATTAATCATGAAAAGCAAATGAACAACCCAATTACCAATGAAGATTATATAGCTATGGCTGCTAAGGTTGATAACAGAATTCAAGAACGAGATTGTAACAACTCTATGACTCATTGGAGAGCTTCTGGACAAGGTAGATGACAAGGAAAAGGATTTGGCAGAGGTATTCGAAGAAACATTAAGAGACCTCATTGTACTTATTGTAGAAAAGATGGGCACACGCTTAAAAAATGTTATAAGTAGAAGTTTGTTTATCCACCAAATATGATAGGTTAGATGAAAAGCAAAAAACTAGAGCAAAAACGATCTGAAAAAGGTCGAGTTTATTAACTTGTTTTTTCAGATACTGATATTGTTTACAATGCTATAATTTAAAGGTAAAGCCTTACACTAGTTGTACCAACTTCGACTCTTTTCAATAAAATAAAGGTAAAGACTTATTTGTTTTATTTTGACTTAATTATCTATCTCGTTTAAACTAATAATGCACCGGATAACCACCCGAGTTGAACACCAAATTGATCGAGAATCGATAACACTAATTCAAACTCGCCACCACTCCTTATCACTCCAAACACCTTATTTCTCCAAAGACATCACCGATTGTCGGAATTGTTGTTGTTGTTGTCGGAATTTGCGGCGAAGAATAGCAATCTCTTTATTCTCAATACCCTCCTTCAAACTTGGGCGGGGGAGGAGGCCAAGTTTGGGCGAGCGAAGAGAGAGTAGCCTTCGTCATCGGTTTGGTGAAAATGTCGCAATCCGTGCTACCGTGGGGATGTGCTTGGTGGCAAGCCGAACTCGGGCCATCCGTTCACGGACGTAATGGTAGTCAAGTTCGATGTGCTTGCTCCGGGCGTGGAATACAGATTAACGGATAGATAGAGAGCACCGTGGTTGTCGTAGTAGATAATCGCCGGATGTCGGAGAGGAAGACGGAGTTCCTTCAAAATGAAAGTCGCCATATTAATTCGAGCGAGCGGTATGGGCCATTGATCGGTATTCCGCCTCGGTGCTTGAACGGGACACCGTGTGTCTTTGTTTCTTTACACACCAAGAGATCAGATTTGAGCCAAGGAAGGTGCAGTAGCCGGTGGTAGAGCGACGAGTGAATGGGCAACCGGCTCAGGATCGGAATAGGCAGACAACTGTAGAGAGGAGTTGGAAGTGAGGGAGACACCTTGAGTGATGGTGCCCTTGATAAAGCACAATATGCGATAAACCCATGTGAGATGATGAACAGCACGATTTTGCATGAATTGTGTAGCAAAGTTCACACTGTAGGCAAGATCTGGGCGAGTGAGAGTGAGGTATTGAAGGGCTCTCACCAAACCGTGATATAACCTCGGGATCTTCAAGTTGGACAGGTGTTTGTGGGTGTTTCATCTTTGAATCCAATGGTGTAGAGATGGGTTTACAATCCAAAGATTTGAGCAGGTGAAGGCCAGCGGTTTGTTGTACCCGTACTCCAAGGATGTGGTGAATTAGACCCAAGTCCTTCATTGCAAATTCCTTGCTCGAAGTTAGACAAAGGATTCCACAAGGTCGTAGTTGAACCTATTAATAGCATATCATCCACATAGAGCAGGGAGGACTAGTATTTGATCATTAGTATGACAAATAAATAAAGAAGGGTCAGATAACCCGCATTGAAACCCATAGTATAGAAGAAATGTGCTAAACCTGTCAAACCAGGCCCTTGGGGCCTGTTTGAGCCCATATAGGGCCCTGTGTAGTTTGCATACATGTGTAGGGTACTTAGGGTCTAACATGCCTAGGGGTTGATCCATATAGATGTCCTCTATGTTGAAGCCGTGTAGAAAAGCATTTTTTACATCTAGTTGTTTGATAGGCCAATTGAAATGTAATGCTATACATAGGATCAATCTAATGGTCCCTGGCTTGATGACTGGGGAAATAGTTTCAAGGTAGTATATTACATCTATTTGATGGTAACCTTTGGCCACAAGTCTGGCCTTAAGGTTGTCTAGACTTCCATCTGCCTTAAGTTTGGTTTTAAACACCCATTTAGACCCATTCACATGCATTTGGGAAGTCCTAGGCACCAGGGTCCAAGTTTTATTGGTAGTTAGAGCATCCAACTCTTCTAGCATGGCATTCTTCCATTCACTGTGTTTTAGAGCAGTCTTGACAGTGGCAGGTTCTGGAGGAATGTGGTTATAGGATACTTGTAGTGCATACTTTGGATGAGGCTTGAAAATCCCAAGTTGTGCTCTAGTAACTATAGTGTGTGGATGTGGATCTGGAGGAGTAGTTGGAGATTTAGTGCCCTCTGGTTCTGAGTGAGACAGGGTTGGTGATCTAGGAGGTGTTAGGTATCCAGGATCTGGATGAGGTGCATGCGGTGTTTTTGGTGTGGTGGTAGACAGTGTGTTTTCTTGGGGTGAACTAGATTCTGTGTGGTCCAGTGAGTGTGAGGATGATTAGGAGTGTGGTGTGATTGGTGGTGTTGGTGTAGGTTCCTATGAGGAAGGTTCTGGGGTTGTAATTTCTGGTGCAGGGTATGCCGTGTCATCTGTAGTATGTGTGTGTGATGGTGTGTGGAGTCCAGATCAGGGAGATGGTTA
Organism: Gentiana straminea; assembly: GCA_036785695.1. Lineage (NCBI taxonomy): Eukaryota > Viridiplantae > Streptophyta > Magnoliopsida > Gentianales > Gentianaceae > Gentiana > Gentiana straminea. The sequence continues at coordinate 1,043,618 of JAVUPR010000386.1, read as the reverse complement.
GTGTGTGAACTAGGTATATTGCTGTTTGGGATAGTGTTGACTTGGTCATTTATAGGTGGTAGCCAAGACTCAAAAACATCCATTATATAGGAGTGTTTGATAGGTGAGTCTTTGAGGTGTTCTTTGTAAGGCATGAGGGTCTTATTGAAGACTCATTCCCGGAGATGATAGTCTTCCCGGTTTTGGGGGTGATAACACTTGTAACCTTTATGTTGGTTACTTGTAGCCTACAAAGACACATGGTAGGGTCTTAGGATCAAATTTGTTGTATTCGGAATCCCATGTATAAGGATAGCATCCGGAGCCAAACACCTTTAGAGATGTGTAGTCCGGGCGTGTCTTGTGCAAAGTTTGGTAAGGGGTGTCAAAGTGTAAGGTAGAAGTTGGCGAGTCTATTCATTATATAGACTGTTTTTTCAAAGGCCTCAGGCCACAGATAAAGAGGAGTTCTGCTGTGGAAGAGCATGGTTAACCCAAGCTCCCTGATGGTTCTCTGTCTCCTCTCTACTGCCCTTGTTTGTTCAGGTGTCTGAGGGCATGAGATATAGTGCAACATTCCTTTACTAAGAAAGTGTTCTTTTAAGGGAGTGTTGACAAATTCTCCACCCCCATCAGAGTGATATATCTTTATATGTTTGTTAAATTGACACTGAACATACTTTTCAAAGGCCACATAAGTGTTAAAGAAATCAGACTTGTGTTTGAGTGGGACTAGCCAGGTGTATTTAGAAAAATCATCAACAAAGCATGCATAGTAATAAAACTTTCCCAAAGAGCAACTGGGGCAGGCCCCTATAAATAACAGTGTACTAAATCAAAGATATCTTTGCTTTTGTGTTCAGAATCATAAAAAGGAAGTTTATGTAATTTTCCTAATCGGCAACATTCACGTACATGGTCTCGTTTTTATTTTTCCTAAAACCTGTATTAGGCCTCTATTCTTTAAACTTTGAACTGATGAAATCTGAGAATGTCCTAGTCTTTGATGACAGGTCTCCACTGTTCCAGCTTTGCATCTGTTAGAGTAGAGAGCTGTTGGTGCACTGGACCAGGTATACAAGTCACCGGTCCTTTTCCCTGTCATCAGGCTGATTCCTGTTTCCTTTTCCTTCACATTGAAACCACTGTTAGTGAATTCACAACTCACAAGGTGTTGATCTGTGAGTTGACCTACTGATAGTAGGTTTCTTTTCAAATCTGGTACTAATAAAATATCATTGAGTGTAACTCTTTTATTGGATTTTTGGAGGCTCACCTTCCCTATACCATGTATAGGAAGGTGTGTCCCATCTCCAATAATTATAGATTCAGCTCATGTGTAAGGTTTAACATTAGATAAGGTACCTGAATTGTGGGCCATGTGGTTTGAGGCCCCTGCATCCATTGTCCACTCAGTGTCTGCCACAGAGTTATCCAGTGTGAGAGTTGACATAGCCTGAGAAAGAGAGTTCACTCATTGATCTGTCTTTTTAGGCACCCACCAGCAGATCTTGGCAATGTGCCCTGGAACACCACAGTATTGACAAGTTTCATTTTTGTACTGTTCTTTTTTTGCATTTGTCATTTTCCTCTGACCTTCAGGTGGAGGTCTTCTGTTCTGATTTCTAGAGTCAGATTTGTTTTTCTAGGCCTGAAATCCCCTGCCTTACACTAGTTGTACCAACTTCTGACTCTTTTGAATAAAAGACAAATACTCTTTGAATAGAAGATAAATGCACAGCTAATTATCACTTATTTATTTTATTTTGACTTAATTATCTATCTGTTTAAACTAATAATGCACCGGATAACCACCCGAGTTCACCACCAAATTGACCGAGAATCGATAACCCTAATTCAAACTCGCCACCACTCCTTATCACTCCAAACACCTTATTTCTCCAAAGACATCACCGATCGTCGGAATTGTTGTTGTTGTTGTCGGAATTTGCACCAAAGAATAGCAATGTCTTTATTCTCAATAAGGTTATCGAAGAGGGAAAATGCAATGGCTAATCATAAGAGTTTTGATCAATATTCCATTCAACATGAAAATTTCCATTCAATAGCCGATGCAACATCTACTTCAAGCCAGATGCAATCATATTCTCGTAACATTACTCAAAGTCATCATGAACACTTATGCCTTTTATTCAGAATTTGCAACCAGCAGGCAATCAATGCAACTCAGTGGTAATGGTGGCAGGACATGGTGTTTAAGGATAATGTATGAAAGGCAGTCCTGCTCACTGGATCATTGGTTCAGGAAAAACTAGCCTGTTACAGAAACATGTGTTAAATTGTTAAATGGTTCTTTTATATCTGTCACACATATAGGAAAAGTGAAATTAACTGCAATATGATCTTATATAATGTGTTTTGTATACCTTCTTTCACTTCTAATTAGATATCGGTCAGAAAACTAATGTTGAAAGCAGATTGGAAGTAATCCATGTATGGTGCAGGAACATAAAACTATGAAGAAGATGTGTTCAGCTAGACTTCAAGTGGGCTTTATATCATGACTATTGAAGCACGAAGTCATTCTTTGAGTTCTAGTTTACTTAATCATTGTACTTCTTGTAATTCATGCAATTTTCCTGACACTTTGTTATGTCATTTTTGAATAGGTCATCATTCATTAGAAAGGATGAAGACTTTAAGGAACTCAAATCATAGAAAAAAGTTCTTTCTTAAGATTGTATTGTTTGTTCCTTGGAAATATAGAGAAAACTTAAGTATCATGTCAGTACTTCAACTACATTTAACTATTTTGATCTTGTGCATGTTGATATTTGGGGCCCTAATAGAATACCTATTGTGAAAGGAAAATATTATTTCTTGTCATTTTTTCTTGATCATAGTAGATACACTTGGATTTTTCTAATGAAAACTATAAGAGAAGCAAATAAGTCGTTTTTTGTTCATAATCCATATGATAGGTGTATCAAGATATTTGGATATGATCATGGTGGACAATTTATTATGCAATAATTTTATAAAACTGTTGTAACAAATTCCAATTAAAGACTCAGAATAACTGATTCAATCAACGTAAAATGAACGCAGAAGACCGTAAACAAGAAGAACACAACAAGTTAACGTGATTTCTAGCGTTGTGATGACTACTTGACAGACAGAATATATGATATTTTATTATGCACAGAATTTACAAAATACTTGTCTGACTGTTACAATAAATTAGGGTTTTTATACCCCGATTATTAAAAAACCCTAGCCGCAATAATGTCCAACTTTGTATTTCAAAGAAATACCCTCATGTGTGATTTTCCCACATCTTCGCTGAAAACCACCAGATTTAACTGTTGAATAGGTGTCCTAAACCCAATCGGGTTGGACCGGATCCGACCGGGTCGGGTCGTTTACAGTCTATTTTAGTTCATGTAATAACTTTATTATGATTAATAAAAGCACTTTTGTTTTTACATATTGTTTATCTTCATATTATTTGTTGTATATAGATAGTAACTTCCCAAACTGTGATAGAGAAACCATGATAGTGATTATGGTTGATGAGATCTCTAATCACTTTAAAAAGTTTGGTACATAAATGTCTCTAGTCCTATATACTGTCAAATGGGACATTGATAGTATGATCAGACTAACACGTATTGAATGTCTTCTATCTTATTGAAGATAGTGATAGATCTCGTCTATCGAAGTGTAGAGACACTTGGACTTTACGTGGACGGGTATTGGAGAATGCGAATGTTAGACTGACCCACTTACATTAAGTGTCACACTATGTGGCGGTTGTGTAATTATCCTTAAGATCGGAGTCTCCACGGCATCACGGTGTGGATTGTCTTGCTTTGACACTACTGAGATTTCCCCAAACCACAGGGCGATCATGCGGTAGTGATTGTGTATGATATTGAAGCATGCAGAGTATACGTGGCTGGTCGTCTGGAAATCGCGTATCCTATGATTGGGATTGAATATCCGAAATGAACTTCTTATAAGGAATGTCTAGCTTTCGAGAATCTTTGCAAAGTGGGAGTAAATGTGTTATTCCGAGAGAGCATGATATCAAGATTATGAGATACGATCGTTAATGTATTGACACTCGAGTTACGATCGTATGGACATTGTTACAAAGAATAGGATTGTAAGTTACACGGTAACCACTTCACATGAAAGGTAGTAGTCAATGTTTTTGACTCTTCTGATCATAGGGGGTCACGGTGTGTTGCTAAACGCTATCCCGTGATCGTTAGGCATGAAGGGCATTTTCGTAATTTGCACTTTGTGTCTACGGCCAACATATTCGGAAGCCTATCGGACACACATATGAACATCGAGTCGGAATGAAAATGCAGTTATAGTTGGTAACCAAATAAGGAAAGTTTATCTCTAGACTATAAAGGTTATAGTGGTAATATTGTGATATTTATTTATTATGAATAATTAAAATACAAGATATTAATTATATACAAATTATATTAATTAAAGATTATTCTGGATGCCAATTAATTGGGGCTCCACATCCTAGGCTATAAGATACACTTGGATTGTGCACTTTAATTAATAAGATTACCATAATATTAATATTGGATATTAATTGATTTTGGAAAAATAGATTTATGGTAATAAGATAAATATAATCAATATAAGATATTGGCAATATTTAGATTTTATTTAATATTAGATATTATAATAAAAGAAATAAATCAATCTAGGAGATTTTCCTTATTTTATTGGGAAAATGTTTTCTTCTCATTTACTCCACTTGGGGCACCACTTTGCCTATAAAAAGGAAGTGGGTGTCAAGCTTTTTTGTACATCATAATTCCAAGAGCTAATAGTTCTTGAGTAAAATAGAGAGCTTTCAATAGAGAGTTTGAGGGAGAGGAAAAAGGCCGGTCTAGCAACCGGAGTTTTCCAATAGCAATCCTAGGAGGATTCCGGCGAGGAGTTCGTGTTGATCAACGATAGAGGCCGGACGCGTGGACGGCTTGCGCACTGTACTACTCTCCGTTGACGGTCAAAGCGAAGATCTTATAGATCATCCAAGGTATAACAGTCAAACTACTTAACGTGTTTATTGCATTAAACGAAGAACGATCTAGAAAAGGAAATCAAATTTTAAATTCCGCTGCGTTAAACTAGTGATTTCCTAACAGTGATATCAGAGACAGGTTTCGAGCTTAAGCAATAAGCACAATTTAATAGCGTAATAATTAATCGATAGATGCAAGATGTATAATCGCGAAACGTTTAAAAAAATACGGGTTCGATTGGGGGGGCTCGGCCGACCGGCGGCGGCCCCCCTCCTCTGCGGCGACGGCGGCTCTAGGGCTGCCGTTGTCGGCTGTCCTCTTCCAACGGGGTGATCGACCTTTTTCGTTTTGTGATAATTATTGTGCATATATATCTCTTTTGTTTAGTTGTGTCATATGGCCAACCAATGGTTCAAATATTTTGGGCCATTGGGAAACCATAGTGGCATATTAACCAAAATATTGGCGTTTCCAAATTTTGATTTGGAATAGGCCTAGGCCCTTTTCAAATATTTAATTTGTAAAAGGGCTAGGCCTAGGCCACTTTCAAAATTTTGATTTTGGAAAGTGGCCAGGTCTAAACAAAAATTATTGGCCTTTCCAAATATTTGATTTGGAATAGACCTAGACCCTTTTCAAATATTTAATTTTTAAAAGCCCTAGGCCTAGGCCACTTTCAAATTTTTGATTTTGAAAAGTGGTCAGGCCTAAACCAAATTTGGTTTAGGAAGATGCATTTTGATTTAAGAAACCAAAGGCATCCATTTTGGTTAAGAACCAAAAGGAAATGAAACAAACTGAAGACCTTATAAATTTTGATTCTAATTTGAATAATTCAAATTTAATAAAATTGAAATTAAAATCGATTTAAAATTAAATGTTAATTTTAATTTTCGATTAAGTCATATAATTAATTAAAAGTTAGTTAATTATTTGATGTGATAAAATAAGACGCATAAGTAGTTAAAAATTTATAATTTGATCTATTCATAAGATATAATTGTATGAAGTAGATGCGTAGATATAATGTGATTATATGGACCCCGATTGATCATGGATTCGACCAATAGGATAGATGGGAATGTTTTCTTTATGTTGGTTTTCTTTCAAAAATTGTCCTAGGCCGTTATGAAGAACGTGACCTAGTTTACTTTTTGCATTTATCTCATTCCCGTTAGCTCCCCCGTGTGCGGCGGGTGTAATTATTTATTAGATAGATTCTAATGTAACAAGAATGGAGCAAGAAGACGAAGACCAAAGAAAGATAAAGAACCCATGGGCGTACATCAATAAATATCCTATTGGCGGTTGCAGATACCCTTAGTTTGTGACCCGCGGTTTCGTCAGTTTGTATTCGAAACCGCACCTAAGAAAAGTCCATGATCATACCGGTTATTTTGTGCGCGGAATGTTGTGTATGTTTTACTTTATGTGATATCGGAGTAATATGCACTTAGTAAATGAGACCACAATTAAACGAAATTAATTAAGCGAATTAATTTAAAATTATTCCCACACCAAAAAATCGAGCCAAAACTGTCTCCCAATATTATATCGATGGTGAAGAGCCTGTGTTCGGATCCAACTGATCGACCACCGTCGGGAGTTGACCTACCTCGGGTATATCATCGTTATTTAGATATGATCGAATGAGATCTCACGAATATTGGGTTACGACTCGACTAAAGTCTTTCGGTGATTGGCCACCGTCAGGGCTGTCTGACTTTAGAGACAAAGGGTTGACGACCACATTGAGATGCGGACTATCAAAGAATTGACTGGTCGACCACTGGGAGTCGCATATGATGCGAATGGTAGGAGTACCTACCTTTCGAAATTGCCAAGATTGATCGACCACCGTTGGGGATTAAGGCGACTAGATTGGATCCCAGCCACTAAAGAATTAATTAAATTCTTGAAACCCAATTGGGAATAGTTGGCTAGTGGGAGCAAAACCAAATTAAAATTTTAAGTGCAATTTTAGGGTTTTGTATACATGAACTTTTACTTATTCTATCTTTATTTATTGTTGTAGAAAATGTCAAACAAATTGAACCTTCGTTTTATCATCGAAAATAAGCTTGATGAAACTAATTTTCTCGATTGGGAAAGAAACCTCAAAATCGTTTTGAGGCACGAGAAGATTGGCAATGTCTTGGACGAGGCCCTACCGGAAGAGCCCGCTGAGGGTTCGGCTACAGATGCTGTCGAGAAGTATAACAAGCACTGTTCTGACAGTCCTGATGCTAAATGTATCATGCTTGCTTCGATGACACCTGAACTGCAGAAACAACGAGTCTATGGATGCCTATTCAATCATGGTTGTTAAGGGTGATTTTATATGATTTATATCGTTATATTTTGTAATAATTTCCTCCATATTCGTATTATTTGCATAGAAATTAAGGGTTTAATCGAATTATTGAGCAAATGAGTTTTAAAAGTATTTAAGTGTAAACTTGAGCTAATTTCGTGATTTTATTGGTAATTATCTATGGTTTTACACTTTGCGTGTTCTTATGGTTTTGAAGGTACATTTACATGTCATGGAGAGGGATTGAAGGAGCTGAAAAGATACTTGATTGAAGTTTAAATGGAAGGAGGAAGATGCAGCTTAAACCTGGGATGAAGATATACAAGTCTGGACGCACGTTTGAGGTCCCGTCCAGTGGACTGGCGTCCAGGAGGAGAAGTTGGATCAGGATGTTCAGATTTTTAGTGAACGAGCGTTTGAAAATGTATAGGACGGGCGTTTGAGAAGACTCGGCCCGACTCGAAGAATTTACACCAACTGGACGGGCGTCCAGAGGTATCAGACGGGCGTCCACGGCCGACATCAGCATAACCGACCTAGTTTTCTATATATAGCCGCATTATTTCAAACCCTAATATCATCATATACACATTACAAAGCCGCGAAAACCCTAAAATTCTCGAAGCCGAGTTGTGCTCGGTCGGCCAAGCCTTGGTGCTTGGTCGACCGAGGGTTAGATTAGTTGTTTTATTTATTTTGTTTCGTTTTCCTTCCGGATCATGAGGATGGCTGGAAGCTGATCAAACTTGGAGCAAGCATGTAAAACTTTTCTGCAGCGTGTTTATTTCTTCATTTGGATGATTTCGTGAGTTTTAATTAAGTTGTTTCTTTTCTATGATTATGTGTTATGCAAATTTATATCGAGAGATGTTTTGCTATTGATGTTTGCCATATGATGAGAATCGGTGTAAACACTAGATCACCATAGGAAAGAATAGATCTTTTTTTTAACCTAAAAATACGAGAGTTGCTAGGTTAGAATGTCTAGATTGTTAGATTGAGAAATCATGCACCTTGGTTTGAAAGCGTTAATCTTTAAGATCGAGAGATAAAAGATTGATAGGCGAACTTTTCTAAGAGATTAGGAGTTCATACCTTTGATAGGTGAACCACATCTTTATTAAATCTTCACTAAACGATCTGGGGTAGAAATTAACGGTTGCGGGATGGTGGATCATTGCTTGTTCTATGTTTAATCGCTATAGTCATTATCATGCTTTTATGAGTTTTATTGTTTTTCTCGTTTATAGTTTAGTTATGTTCGCAACGATCTTCCCTGGCTTTGGACCGACAATCCTCTCGTCCGCTTTATCTTTTCGTTTTGTTATTTTAGGCTTTAATAATAATGGTATCAAACTTAGGAAAATTAATGAACTAGATACCCCGATTCCCTGAGATCGACTCCGGTATTAATCGCTATGCTACGATCCCTACACTTGGGGTATACCGGATTTATAAATTTATTACTTGTTTATTTTGCTTAGATAAAATCCGAGACAATGGTCCACCTAAAGGAACTCTATGCTTCTCAGTCTCGCACTGAGATGTACGAGGTCTCGAAGGCCCCGTTTGGTTGTAAGATGGCATCCGGGACTACTGTGGGGTCACACATGCTTAAAATGATCGGGTACATAGAGAGGCTTGGGAAGCTGGGCCACAAGTTGGAACAAGAGTTAAGTATTGACTTAATTCTACAGTCTCTACCTGAGTCATACTCACAGTTCGTGATGAATTATCACATGAACAAGATAGATTGCTCCCTCGTGGGGTTATTGAACATGTTGAAAACTGCTGAGGGCACTGTGGGGAAGGGAAATCAAGTGTTGATGTTCACTTCTAGCAAGGGAAAGACTAAAGCCCAGAAAAAGTTCAAGAAGACGAAGGCTGCACCTAAACCAATGCCTAAGATAGCAAAAGACAAATCAAAGGATTCCTTCTTCCATTGCGGTGAGACCGGACATTGGAGGAGAAAACTGCAAAGGCTTCTTGAGTACCAAGAAGAAGCATACTGATGCTTCGACTTCAGGTATATTTATGATTGAGATCAACATTACTTCTTCTAAGTCTAACCACTGGGTATTATATACTGGTTGTGGTTCTCATATTTGTACGAATATGCAGGCACTAAGAAAAACTAGAGAGCTAAGGAAAGGAGAGGTGGACCTACGCATTGGGGAATGGAGCAAGTGTTGTTGCACTAGCCGTAGGAGTTTATTTTCTTTTGTTTCCCAAAGGGCTAGTACTTGAACTTAATAACTATTATTTTGTTCCTGCTCTTACGAAGAGCATTATTTCAATTTCCGCATTAGATGTTGAGGGATTTTCTTTTACGTTCAAGAATAAATATTGTTCTTTTTCACGTGATTGAATTTTGTATGGTATTGGCATGCTTAGCAATGGTCTCTACATATTAGATATGAATGTTGACGTACTTAATATAAATACCAAGAAAGCCAAGACAAATGACTTGAATGATTCCTACTTATGGCATTGTATACTTGGCCATATAAATAAGAATCGCATCTCCAAACTCCATAAAGATGGAATGTTGGATCAATTCGATTACGAATCGTTTGACATGTACGAAGCTTGTTTACTTCGTAAGATGACAAAGTCACCTTTCAGTGGCAAAGAGATAAGATCCAATGAATTGCTTGAGCTCATACATACTGATGTGTGCGGCACAATGTCAATTCAAGACAAAGGAGTATACTCTTATTTTATCACTTTCACTGATGACCACTCACACTATGGTTATATATACTTAATGAAGTATAAGTCTGAAGCTTTTGAAAATTTCAAATAATTCAAAAATGAAGTTGAGAAACAACTAGGTAAAAAAATCAAAACACTTCGATCCGATCGAGGTGGAGAATACCTAGATGGAGAGTTTCAAGACTACTTAAAAGAGAATGGGATTCTACCTGAATGGACCCCTCCCGGGACGCCTCAAATAAATGGTGTGTCTGAGAGGAGAAACCGCACCCTGTCGGACAAGGTGCGATCTATGATGAGCTACGCAGTTCTCCCAAAATCTTTTTAGGGGTATGCTCTAGAAACCGCATCCTATACACTGAATCAAGTTCCATAAAAGACGGTTGAGTCCACTCCCTATGAAGTGTTCAAAGGGAAGAGACCAACGCTAGGTTACATGAAACCTTAGGGATGTCCCATTTATGTGAAACGGACCATGCCTGACAAACTGGAACCAAGGTTTGACAAATGTCTGTTTGTGGGATATCCTAGGGAAACCAAAAGGTACCAATTTTACCATCCTGAGGAACAAAAGGTGTTTGTTGCCAGGACTGGCCATTTTTTGGAGAAAGAGTTTATTCAGAATAGGGCCAGTGGGAGTAAGATTGATCTTGAAGAGATTGAAGAACCACTTACAGATAACAGTCCGTTGATGGAAGTAGAGGAAGCGCCACACATAGATGTGACGTCAACTTCTACCATGGACACACTACACCTCGAAGATCCACTAGGGAACACCGTGAACCCGAAAGGTACACTGGCGTATATCTTATGGAAGATGAGGACCCTAGAACTTATGAGGAAGTGCTATTAAGGCATGACAAGGAGAAATGGCTGGAAGCCATGAATTCTGAAATGGAATCCATGAAAGACAACCAAGTTTGGAACTTAGTTGATCCACCCGAAGGAACCTAAGGACCCACTACTAGAATTTTCTCGTTTTTCCGACGAGAGAATTCGTCGGTAGTTGGTCGGAAAAACATGTTTCCGACGAATTTCCGACGAAATATGGGCTGTTGGAAAAAAGCCCGTTGGAAATCGTTTGTGACGAAATTTCCGACGAATTCTAGTGACGAAATTTCCGACGAATGATTCTGACAACTTTCCGACGAATTCACTGACGAAGTTCCTACGAAGTTCGTCATTAACTTGTCAATAACGTTCTAATTAAAGGATAAACATTCCGACAAAATTCCGACGAAAACCGTCACTAATTCGTCGGAAAATTATGTTTTCCATAAAATAAAAAAAAATCTAAAGCACTTACAAATAAACCACAATTTCCAAATCCAAATAAATTAAATTGCTAAACTCAACCCATAAAAACTACACATAATTATAACAAATACATTGCCCATGTAAATAAAGCTACACCAAAATTCACATTTAGTTACAAGGAAATGCAAACCACCAAAAAAACGAAACCATAATGTTATGTAGAGCTAGTAGAATGAAATAAAATGCCTATATAATATGTATTGTAATCAAATATTCCATGATCATCAATGCCGGGCACCATTTGAAGTAGGGAATAAGTTTGTGACTAACCGTGCTATTTTTGCCCCACGTGATGGATTGTGTGGATGTAGACTTCTCACACTCTAACCATGCCTTCGTAAATGCGTTCATCTCTGAAAGCCCACATAAGCTATGAGGAAAATTACCATAAGATTCGCAATAATAGAACATACTTGTACGATATTCAGAAAAGCAAGAGCTGTCAAAAAGGACGTTACAATAGCAATAGGCCTTTGGAGAAACGCCAGCCCTGCAATAATCTACCAGAACATACAAGAACGAGGTAATCAAAGGTGGATAAAAATGTAGCCCGTGTAAGTCAGTAGAAGCACTAAAAAGGAAGAAGCAAGAGCTAAGAAAGAGCAGGTAATGGCAACTTCCACGGCTCCAACACTCTATATATGTACACCTTTCTAAGTATCATGATCCATATCCGTCTTGATAGGCAAGGTACAAAGTTTTTTTGCTGCTTTCTAACACCGTTCTAAGAGGCAAAATATTCAACTTTGACATTTCATACCATGCAGATTCTGAACAACTTCTTAACAGAACACTATTAAACATCTGCATTTTGCAAATAACAGATAGGCAACATTTCGAGCAATAATCAGACTTACTTAACTGACAAACAGAGTGCAATTCAACGGATTAAGTAGGCTGTCCAAATAGACCTATGCTAACATCCAAGGGCTCATATTCAACGCTTAAAACACAAACTCAACAGAATTCATGACATATATTAGGCCAAAAGAAATACTTCAGAACACAACTTGTAAAATCAAGTCTATGACCATGCAAACTGTTCTAACACTCAGAAAGACTCTGATTCAGAGCATAAAAATATATAGCTACCAAAAATAAGTCTCAAATAGAAAACCATATCACCACATGTATAGGGCTTAGCAATAGTAGGGCAATCAAGTTTTACATTCCCGTTATCATCTCTCACAACTCTATAAGAAACTTGCTCAATTGCTCATCCACCCAGACATCGTCCTCCCAACAAACATCTTTACGTAAAAGAAAGTGTTCCGGATTAACCACCGCCTGCCTCTTTGCTATCTACCCAACTATTAATCCTGATCTTGGTGTCTCTGAACCCTTTTAAATGTCCAAAAGAATCAAACTTTGAAGCCACTAAAAGAGTTGCGTAATCAAACTTGTCATTTGAATCAAACTTTGAAAAGATCATTGAAGTTTGTAACCCACACCAAGTACAAAACGATAAAAATAACAACACTAACTATATTTATTAGGACATTGTAACCCCTCATATCCACAACTACAAAATATAAACGAAATTGGAATCCAACTAACACACTTTTGTATCATGGTAACACTAAAAAGTAAAATTGGAATCCAATCAACCCCTCATGTAAATATAATTATTCAATAAAAGAAAACAACATCGTAACACTAAAAAGTAAAGGTCCGATGTAATACCATGCATGCTTTTACATCATAGAATGTTGCCCGTGAAGCTAGAAAATTCCTCGCAACGTCCATTTAATCTGTGCTATAGTGGATGAAGATTCAAATGGTTACCGAAGAATTTTCACCGGAATCAAAAGAAAGAAAGAATCAAAATGATGGGGTTTAGATATATCCCAAAATACTATAGATATGATTCAACTTAATATGCAGGTACAAGATTATCAAACGGGAAAGTGTAAAACATAGCAGGAGTAAAAAGTTAATTGACTTAACTTAATAGTGACGTTTGAAAGTGTCACTATTACCTATATAGTGCAGATCTGAAATCAGATAAGTAAAGCTGATGTGTCAAAACAAATAAAAATGCAAGAGCAGATAAAAAGAAATATTCTAACTCACTCCACAAGGCAAGCAGCAGATTAAGTAAATGTATATATAAAAATACGTAAATTGTCCAAGACCAAATACAATTTGAAGTCCAGACATCGAACAAAGAATTTATACAACTTAGGCAAAAGTTACAAAGATTTCAAAGGTTCAACCAAATTAAGCCTATTAACAATGTAATAGATACAAGAAGCTCCAACCAAATCAATACAACCGATTCTAAATACAATATTCTTACGAAGATGCCCACAAAGAATCCAATAATTACAAAACAGAGTTCAAGCTTAAGGAAATGGACAATATTCGACAAATGTGATCATCAAACAAACAATCTTAACAGATTACACAACTTGTACCAAAGCCACCAAGAGACTTGCCGATAGATAATAAAGCCGATGAAACCAGGTTGATATATCAAGGTGTACCGAACAAAGTTTGCTAGGATGGACATATGAACTTCAAAAATGAGCTCTTTAAGTAGCAGTAATACAAACAGGTTCAAGCAAGTCAAAATGCAAAGAAAGAATACAAAGAAGATCAAGCAAGGGCGTAAATTCGTAGTTACAAATCCAAGGAAATGATTCTAATTTCCCAACAAGCTTAATATAGGGGTAAAAAGAAACCGTACAAGGTCAAACCAATACTCAAGGCACAAATTGCAAGGTATCGTGATTCACTTAATCAATCACCTTTTATGCCCAAGGCACCGTGATGGTATATCAACCCAAGCACACCAATGGATCGATCCCGATCTCGAATACGTTGACACGCCGATAATTGAGTGTGGTTTATCACAACCTTTCACTTGGTGATCAACTCACAATCAAGAGATGACCGTAAGCCGACGAGCCTTATCCACAAGGCAAAGTTGATATTGGTACTCCAGTGCCAACTCACCAAATACTCGCTCGTTCTTTAATCTTTTTGTGAAATCAAACGCCAAATGACAAGGAACACAAGACTGCTAATACACAAGCAAGCAGTACGTAAATAGACACCGCAGACTTAAACTAAGTTCCCGATTGGCTCAAGATCGTAGATAAAATGAAGTCGAAGTCCGAATTGCCGTATACTCACTTAGGCAATTTCCGTACTGTAGTCCTTCAACACCAATGATCTTAGAAACAGGGGTCCCTTAGTTTAATCAAGTATGCACTCAATTAAATACTAGCAAGTAAACTAATTGAGAAAAGCACACACAAGAAGAACACTTAGCAAAACAAAGGGCTAAACTAAAACACAAGGATGAATTCCGAGTACCTTCAAATACTTAGAAGAACACCAAAATTGATCCTACCGATCCCGAACCTCCTTAACTATTGACCGGAAATGCCCTTCCTCAATAGCACAAACCATATCACCACGCTTGAAATATCACACAAGATATTCAACTTTCTTGCCCACACTCTCAAACTCACACAAAAGACAAACTTGTGAAAGAAGGAAAATGTTTTGGATTGCTAATTGTTCAACCGGTGTCCAATCCTCGTTAGTGTGGATCGGCTAGTTATAGCCCTTGAGGTAGGACTAAAATCAGCCGAGAATCCTTGGCAATAAAGCACCGATTTTGATATATGAACACGAAGATTTCGAAAAGGCCACGCCTTTGATTAAGGCTGCCATATAGGTCACGTGGAGACTGCAATCAAGGATCAAACGGCACAAAATCAGAATAGCTGTTGTTCGAATCAGAATAATAAATGTTGGAAATCAACAGAGTGTAGAACGAGTTCACCTTGGCTAAACGAGTTGACTGCGAATCATCAAATTCAGAGGTTTAAATGCTCAAATCAGCATCGTATCATAGAAAGGTCAAACCTTTCATACACAATGCTTCACAAAACAAATTCAAGACAAAATCGTGCGTAGATCGATTCCAAATCAAGAAAATAAAAGATAAAGACAAAGTTAACAAGAGACGAATTCACCTTTAATGAGAATCTTCCAAATACGTTTCAAAGAACGTGGTTGTTCAAAGATGGAAACTTTACAAAGATCGAACTTTCCAAAACTCGGATTATGGCACGTGAAGAAGGTGTAGCCGAGAGGAGAGAGAGGGATAGAAGAAGAAGTATGAAATGAAAGGAGTTTCGTAAAATCGAGTATATGAATGGCACTAAGTGCCATACGAGATTCAAGGAGACGATTGATAGCGAGAGAGATTTCGGAGGGGTAGGAGAGCACCGATGAAAGGAATTGAAATGATTTAGTGGTTAGGGGAATTATTTAGCAGATCATGGATTTACTAGACCAAAAGTATATTTAATAAAGAGTCCAATAACTCAATTGAGCCATAAAAAAGACATAATTGAACGATTGTACAAACATTTGATATTACCGGACTCGGGTCGTGAGCTCGATTGTTTTTCAAAATTTGTTAATCTTTTCTATATTATATGCCAAAATTGAGTTTGACACCTCTAATACTCGACTCGACTAATAATTAATGTTTTTATAAAATATTCGTGATTATACACTTAATAATGATCCCCGACGCTTAACTCCTTCGCTCGATAACGATCCATCGAGACAATGATCGATAACGATGTAACTCATTTGCTCGATAACGAACCCCGAGATTCAAATCGATCTCTTAATAACGATCCCCGACTCTTAACTCCTTCGCTCGATAACGATCGATCGAGACAATGATCGATAATGATCTAACTCATTCGCTCGATAATGAACCCCGAGATTCAAATCGATCTCTTAATAACGATCCCCGACTCTTAACTCCTTCGCTCTATAACGATCCATCGAGACATAGTTGATAGTACTTTCACAACGATCGATAACGACTCAATCGCTCGATAACGAATCCGGAGATTCAAATCGATCGCTCGATAACGAACCACGACTGTTAACTCATTCGCTCGATAACGATCGATCGAGCAATAGTAGATAGTACTATCACAATGATCGATAACGATTTAACTCATTCGCTCGATAACGAACCCCGAGATTCAAATCGATCTCTTAATAACGATCCCCGACTCTTAACTCCTTCGCTCGATAACGATCCATCGAGACATAGTTGATAGTACTTTCACAACGATCGATAACGATGTAACTCAATCGCTCGATAACGAATCCGGAGATTCAAATCGATCGCTCGATAACGAACCACGATCGTTAACTCATTCGCTCGATAACGATCGATCGAGCCATAGTAGATAGTAATATCACAATTATCGATAACGATTTAACTCATTCATTCGATAACGAACCCCGAGATTCAAATCGATCTCTTAATAATGATCCCCGACGCTTAACTCCTTCGCTCGATAACGATCCATCGAGACAATGATCGATAACGATGTAACTCATTTGCTCGATAACGAACCCCGAGATTCAAATCGATCTCTTAATAACGATCCCCGACTCTTAACTCCTTCGCTCGATAACGATCGATCGAGACAATGATCGATAATGATCTAACTCATTCGCTCGATAATGAACCCCGAGATTCAAATCGATCTCTTAATAACGATCCCCGACTCTTAACTCCTTCGCTCTATAACGATCCATCGAGACATAGTTGATAGTACTTTCACAACGATCGATAACGACTCAATCGCTCGATAACGAATCCGGAGATTCAAATCGATCGCTCGATAACGAACCACGACTGTTAACTCATTCGCTCGATAACGATCGATCGAGCAATAGTAGATAGTACTATCACAATGATCGATAACGATTTAACTCATTCGCTCGATAACGAACCCCGAGATTCAAATCGATCTCTTAATAACGATCCCCGACTCTTAACTCCTTCGCTCGATAACGATCGATCGAGACAATGATCGATAATGATCTAACTCATTCGCTCGATAATGAACCCCGAGATTCAAATCAATCTCTTAATAACGATCCCCGACTCTTAACTCCTTCGCTCGATAACGATCCATCGAGACATAGTTGATAGTACTTTCACAACGATCGATAACGATGTAACTCAATCGCTCGATAACGAATCCGGAGATTCAAATCGATCGCTCGATAACGAACCACGATCGTTAACTCATTCGCTCGATAACGATCGATCGAGCCATAGTAGATAGTAATATCACAATTATCGATAACGATTTAACTCATTCATTCGATAACGAACCCCGAGATTCAAATCGATCTCTTAATAATGATCCCCGACGCTTAACTCCTTCGCTCGATAACGATCCATCGAGACAATGATCGATAACGATGTAACTCATTCGCTCGATAACGAACCCCGAGATTCAAATCGATCTCTTACTAACGATCCCCAACTCTTAACTCCTTCGCTCGATAACGATCAATCGAGACATAGTTGATAGTACTATCACAATGATCGATAACGATGTAACTCATTCGCTCGATAACGAATCCTTAGATTCAAATCGATCGCTCGATAACGAACCACGATTGTTAACGCAATGTTTATTAGAATTTTATAATAAACTGAATATTATATATTAACTCAAAGTTTTATATTAAAAAAAATTAAATTCCTTTAAAGGAACAAAATTTTATAAAAATTTATGTACATAACATGTTATTTTCTGAAAAGACTTATGTTCGTCGGAAATTGGTAGGAAAATCTTATTTTTAGTCGGAAATTGGTAGGAAAGACTTATTTTCGTCGGAAATTGGTAGGAAAACCTTATGTTCGTCGGAAATTGGTAGGAAACACATGTTCGTCGGAAATTCGTAGGAAACGCCCTTAAACAAGAGGGCGGGGAGACTTTCGCGCGCTAGGTTTCCGACCAAATACCGACGGAGACTTTGTGACAATTGAAATCCGTCGGAAATTGGTCGGCAAATCTTATTTTTAGTCGGAAATTGGTAGGAAAACCTTATGTTCGTCGGAAATTGGTAGGACACACATGTTCGTCGGAAATTCGTAGGAAACACCTAGCGGGAGAATTTCGCGCCCTTAAACAAGAGGGCGGGAGACTTTCGCGCGCTAGGTTTCCGACCAAATACCGACGGAGACTTTGTGACAATTGAAATCCGTCGGAAATTGGTCGGAACTATTTTTTTCCTTTCTTAATTATTTTAGTCGTCGCAAAACCGTCGGAAATTGGTCGGAATTTTCCTACGACCATATTTCGTCGGAAATTCCCGTCGGACAAACAGCGCTACCGGGAGGCAGCCCGTTAAATAAATAATTTGAATAAGACTAGTCTTAATGAAATGTAGAATCTGTATGAAAGATGAACACAAAGCACAACCAAGTCTCAGGATGAATGTTTGAATTTCATTAAGAGGGAATGATTAGGTGGTTATCCGAAAATCCCGATGGAGAAAAAGATAAAAATTCAAATGTATCATTTCTTGGACTTAGGTTATTGAACCCGAGGATCCGGGTATAAAAGACTCACTACATTACATTTCATGATCTAGTCCGTTTCAAATTTCTAGTCGTTGTAGTAGAGTGGTGAGTATTCCCGCTTTAATAAAGCTCGTGTGTAATAAAAATGAAACTAAGAATAGCCGACTTGACCGTGATATATGCTCTTGTGATACTTTCTATAATACGTATATGCTTAGATGTTCTGTGTTTTACCCGTTAAGGTTATTTTTCCATCTAAAGCTATTATGTGATATGCTATCGAGTTTTCCGACGTAACAGGGGCCATTTTCTTATTATTCCCATATCCCTATTACATACTTTGGCACGAGGACCATGTCCCGTGTTGGCTTTGTTTTGGTTGTTTTGGTACAGGGATTCGGGATGTGCTTTCTCATGGCTGTTACGGGATTCGATAACACCTTTCTGCCTGGTTTATAAGCTAAGTCTTCCTCTCTATCTCATTTACACTCTGAGAATAATGCAAAATCGTAAGTGGGGGGTAGAGTATGGTTGGTTAAAAATGGCAGTAAGTGTTTAAACCCTTAGTTTTTGGATTTTTTTCGAGCATAAATGAGTTGATTAAAATGAATTGTATAAGGTATATATTTCATGGATTTGAAGGTGTAATGATCAATTTGGATATGTATAACCAATGTGAACCGCAAGTGTATTTTAACCGGAAATTTATTTGTATAACATGAATTTCTTCACGTAAGCCTTTGATATTGAAGCGAAAATTTTAAACTGTATCCATTCAGTATTCTAGTGGTTTATCCTAGAGATAGTAGTAACTTAGTACCTAACTTCTAAACGTGTACTGTGAATATCTGAAGGTTTGAATGTGATAGAAAGAATGTCAAAATAAGATAAATTATATATATGTCGGTTGTAGCTACCAATGATTTGAGTGCGGTAGGGTGTTATCACGATACGTCCTATACCACTATGAGGATTAAAAGCTCCCGACCGCTGATGATAGTAGTCCAAATAGGGTGTTATCACGAAACATCCTATTGCTGGGAATGAGGGCATAAGCTACACATGTGAAAAAAAAAAAAGGTTAGATACGTATTAATGTATTCGATCTCACCTCATGACGCTTGAAAGATAGTCGATTTTGGCAATGAGTTCGGATATGTTAGTGTCCTATGGAAAAAAAAAAAACAACAACAACAACAACTTAGTTATCTTCGGACTATCCCCAGTATAAACTGAATGATATGCTTTAGGGATTATCCTAATAGGTACACGGGAGGACTTTGTGTGGAATTGTTACCGTTTGTCATACCTAGGAAAGTCATTAGACTGTTCTGAATGGATATTTGTGCGTTTGCTTGAATTATTCAAGAGAGGATAGTGGAAATTGAAAAGGCTTGTCACACACTCACTCGTTATACATTTATATTGCGGTTAACGTGTAGTTATGATTCGAATGGTTGCATCATCTGATTGTCATTCATATCTTATCTTCAGGAATTTTTCCTCATTCATTTTATTTTATCGCTTATTTTGTTCGAGGACGACCAAAAGCTAAGTGGGGGTTGTGATGACGGAAAAATTCACTGTTATTTTTATAACTTTTTACCCCACTTTTGATATCATTTCGAGCACTTTTATATCAATTAAAGTCATTAATTCCTAAATTTCATAAAAATATATAAGTCGTGACTATTTTGTAAAATATCGTGTTTTTAGGTGTTTTTGTACCGGTTTAGTAACCGGAGTGTCGTGTCGGATTTACGTTTGGTATTTTGGTGGTTTATTGCGTAATTATAGGTTGACCAAAAGCCTGAGTGACGACACGTTTTGAGGCCTAAAAGAGGTGTTTTTAGGGATATAAGAGTGTGCCACTAGCTTAAAAGGTCAAGTGGCTCAGTGGTTCGTAGTGCCACTAACGAATTATATTTTCTACGAACAGATGGCCAATCAAAAACGCATTTTCTGAAGAAGTGTCCTTCATAAAAGTTGTAGATCTTTGAAAGAGCTTTCCAACGCACTTTGAATCACGTCAATCGGATGTCTACAACTCAAGTTATGGCCATTTGACTGAACTGCGATATCTTGTGTAGACGAATTTTGACAATTCGGATCAAGTGAATACGGTACCCGGATCGATCCGGGACTTCACCGGATCGATCCGGACTGTATTTTGCAGCAGATCTGCATCTGAAAACTCATATATACGCAGAGATATATATATATACATATATATATATCTATATATACATAAATTCTCCTATATATACCCCAAAATTGCATCAAAGAAAGCTTGAGTTGGGAGAGGGAATAGCTCTCTTCTCTTCTCCATCTTCTCTTCTTCTCCACTTTTTCTCTTCATCGTGATCATCATCATCATCATCAATTTTTGTTTGTTTTTGTTTTGATTTTTGTTGAGAGATATATATATATATCTCTTTTCACCATCTCTTTCTTTCAACTTCCATGATCACCATCTTCAATTTTTTTCTTCATCGTCAACCATCATCTTCATCCATGATCATCATCATCAAGATCTTCATCTTGTTTTGTTTTTGTTTTGTTGATATATATAACTATATAGATCTCTTTTCCATCTTCTTCCATCTTCTTTTCATCTTTTGGGCTATATATAAGTAGATCTATATGTATATATATATATATATATATATATATATATATATATGTCTATGTATATATATAAATTAGCTAAAATACCGTTGTAATGGGATAATTATCAATAGTTTGTTGTTTTCGAGCTTTTATTTACTTAACACATTTACTTTTACGCATTTACTTTTTTTCGCATTTACTTTTACGCATTTACTTACGCATTTACTTTTACGCACTTATATATGTATTATATTTACTTTTACGCACTTATGTATATATATATATGTAAATTATCTAGTACTTATATATATATATAAATATTAATTACGATAGTATATACTGTATATATGTATATGTATATATATATGCTTTAATTTCCATTTCAAGTATCATCATGAGTAGCTAAATCTACGTATAGTCGAATTATGTAAAAACGAGTAAAAACGCCCTAAAGGGGATTAAACGGGAGTTGTGTAGCGCGTAAAATAATGTTTTAATGAGTAATCCACGTCCTAAAACTTAATCAACGTCTTTGAATTAAACTCGATCATTTAGTTCACCGTCACACATATCGAACCTATAAATGTATTTTGCGGTGAGATGTGGGGAAAGGGGTTTTGGGATCGTTGCGTAGATTCGGCCTAGTTGTTAGGACCGTTTCCAATACGAGAGGTTTCTCATCGTTGTTCGAGCGACTCTAAGAGCGTAATCATGTTAGGTTAATCGGTTTTCTAAAGGGAAAATTAATTAACTTCACATAGGGTGTTGAGTGAGAGTTGTTCGGATCTTAACACCGAATTAGGAGTTGGCACCCGTGGATGTCGTTAAAATACTTTGTGGAAATGTAGGTTGGTTAAAACACGCTCCATGTCAAGTCTTCCCTTAGGGGTAAAAATAACTCGTTGGATCATAATTCGGCTATACCTTTTAATCACTAGAACTACAATCGTTAGTTAAACTTTACTTTTTGCATTAGTATAAAACACTCCACCTAAACTTTGATCGCCTAGACTAAGTTCGACGTTCATTTTGGTACTCACAACCACATTTCTTTTGGGACGACCTCGTACTCCTGTAGCTATCCTAGCAATCGACCTGGTACTCTGCCAGTTAGAGAGTTAGTTTACCCACAGTTGCGAGTCTTTATAAATGTATTTTTGAGGGGTAAATTTTAGCTCATCAATAATGTATCAAATCTGCGGACGCCCGTCTGGGATGGGCAAACGCCCGTTTGATGTAGGCTTCCTGCAGACGCCCGTTTGGGGTACGGCAAACGCCCGTTGGCCTTGTCTTCACTCCAAACTTGGCTTTTCTTCACTTTTTATGCTAAATTCATGCTATGATCATGTCTCTCATACCAAAACATCGCCTTCCGGGTCCTCGAGTCACCTAAGTCCTGCAATAAACACACTAACAAAACACCACGCATAATTCCGCAAGACAAAAGTGCTCGGAAATGAGGTAAATATCGTAAAAAAAGGCGGAGTTTGCTATCGATGTGACAATTTAACTCCCCGTACATATAACTCTCGATATTACACTCAAACAGGTCTATATCTACCCAAAATATGCCAATAAAGTGATAAATGGGGGTTAAACTGCACACCGTAGTACAAGAAAGTTGACTCCCATCAACCACCCCACACTTAGCCTTTGCTCGTCCTAGAGTAAATTAGGCGCTTTAAAACGTACCAAGGGATCAAATTTACGACACATGCATAGCGCTCACGACATCAAGGCAAAAGTAAAGCGTACACCGAACGTACACCGCTTGACTCTATCTTACCATGAAAACGAAGTGTGTGTGCTATAGACCGAGGGCTACACTCTAAATGATCACCGGCTTTGAATACCGGCCAAATGACTACACGCAGCTCATACCGGGCTAGAATCTCCACTAATCGAGGCAACCGAGGCTAAATACGGTCAAGTAGGACTTGAAGGGTTATAATGTCAAGCTCGGGACGGGGTTAATCGAAAGGAAATTTTGGGACTGGAGAAAGAGAAAAACACGAGTGAACCTAATCATTTCATGTATTCCTGCTTTGGAAACACACTAAACCACACCAAAACTCTTTCGATTCTTTGTATGCATTGATAACCAACCACAACTTTAACATCATACTTTCACCTACTCAATACATCCTCCCCTAACCTTGTTTCCAACTTTATTCAAACTCTCTTTCTTTTCTTGTCTTTTTTTTTTCATTGTTTTTCATTTTTTTTTTCTTTTTCTTTTTTCTCAACTTTATTTTTTTTTCCCGAACCAACAAGCCTCACAATAGGTTCCTCGAGCACCTCCCCTTCATTATATTAGCTCGTACCAACCAACTCCTCTCAAAACACGCACCATCTACCACCCCACACCTCGCTTCAAAGCAAGTGTGTCTAAAGCAACGACTAAGTCCACTCGTAGGGTGATCAAAAGAAACGTGACCAATAATAAAGCTCATGGTTAGGATAATACAGGCTAAGTAACCAAAACGGCTCATTTCGGACGGTAGTCAGACCGTCCTATCAAGGCTTAGAGGGGCTACGAGGGGAAAATGTTGGGATCTTGGCTTATTTGGCTCGATTAGGTCAAAGAGGCGCCATGACTCTCATCCCGTATCCGGCCCAGTCAACCTTTCTATTTCGCCTCGAAACTAGTGGTATAAGTGTGTATAGCAACCAGAATAAGTGCAACCAAGGTCTACGTGCATTAAAAGGGTTCGTATCGTGACAAAATAAAATTGCCCGGCACACATTACTCGACTACTAAGACATCTACCAAATCCATCGTGAGAAACATGCATATGACGCGGTGTCAAACCGTGAAAAGTTTTAAAATTTTAAGCCATGAACTGACTCAAAAACGGACATTAACTAAGCATATCACAATTAATGGCACATGTATCAATCGAAACAATAAAGCTAAGTCGTATCCACCCCCCACTTCGAATGAAGCACTGTCCTCAGTGTGTGAATGAGATAGAAAAGAAGACTTAGCTTTAGACCCGGCAGAAAGGCGCTATCGAATCCCGTAACAGCGGTAAGAAAGCACGACCCGAATCCCTATACCAAAACAAAAACAACCAAAGCAAAGCATGCACGGGACATGGTCTGCATGCCAAAATATCGGGTAGGGAGGGGGGAACAACAAGAAAACGGCCTTGTCACGTCAGAAAACTCGATATGCAATTGTAACGTACATAGTGGATCGCTATAGATGGATAAATGACCCAAACGGGTAAAGCACAGAACATCTACGCGTAAAAGAAAACCACAGAGGTTTGACATATAGAAATGATCCAAAATGTGTACATATAGAAACCAAAATCCAAACGAAAGTATGAATGTGCCTTAAGGCTTACAAAACCCATCATAAGAGTAGTAAATCAAAACCGACAAGAGCATCAAATAAAATACGAGATGTGTCAAATGGAATCGACAAACTCTCCTAAACAACCCTAACACCCGAGATAGACTGCGAAAGGAACAAAGACATAACAAACGCCCGAGACGGACGCGCGTTTGCGCAGAGGGCAAACGCCCGGTTGACCCCAAACTTTGTGCAAAACACGAAATTTTCAATCCCTTTTGATTCTAACCTTTTTTTTTCAACACAAATTATGATCAAAACCTCGAAAAACTCGCTTAGTGGTGGGTTGCCTCCCACCGAGCGCCTTTGTTTCACGTCGTTGACTCGACCGGATGACGGTCAACCGACTCAACTCAAAACAACCTCAAATAACATACCAAATAAGCACATAGCATGTCAACCAAATTCAGCATTCATAAGTTTGAACAAGCCCAACGATATACCTAGTGCAAACATCAAAAGATTCGAACTAGTCTTACCGCTTACCTCTTGCAACTTGCGCCGCTTTCTCCTCGCCACCTTACACTTTCTTTCTTTTCCGGCTTTTTAGATGGCTTCCCTTTAGACTTCTTGCAATCGGGCGGTTTATCAATCCGCAACTTCCCCAGCTTTGGGAGCACCGGTGCAACGGCCGATTCCGATTTACTCTTCGTCTCGATCTTGCCCTGATCGACGACCTCTCGTACTTTCACCGCGTCTCCTTTCAACGAACTCTGACTGTCCTGCATGTCAGTACGCACCACAACACAAGAAAACAAAGATTCTGTGTATAAACATTCATCAGTTATAGCTTGACGACCTCTATCCTTGTAGACATTTAAACGCTCTCTCTCGCCCCCAACTCCAAACGAAACATCTCCACTCTTTACTCCTATCTGAGCATCACTAGTGGTCAAAAAAGGACGACCTAACAGGACAGAGGTCTTAGAGTCCATCTCCATGTCAAGAATCACAAAATCCACAGGGAACACAAACTTGCCTACCTGAACTAGCACATCTTCAGCTACCCCCAACGGTTTCCTCACCGACCTTTCAGCCATTTGTAGGGTCATTCCGTAGGCTCTAAATCACCTAACCCTAATTTTTCATAAAGCGCTTTAGGCATCAAGCTCACAGAAGATCCTAAATCACATAAAACATTTTCAATCACTGTATTGCCTATGGTGATAGGAATGGTGAAACCTCCTCTATCTCTCATCTTGGGGGAATTTTACTCGTCATAAACTGCACTCACTCCTCCCTCGCCTTAACTACCTTACCCATTTTCTCTGTACTTGCCAACATCCCTTTCAAACACTTAAAATACTCGGGCACACTAGCAACTGCCTCTAACAGGGGGATATTCATCTCTACCTTCCTAAGAATGTCGAGGAACCTATGCTGATTTTCAGTAAGAACTGGCTTCTTAGGGCCTTTAGGTGGGTATGGCAAAGTATTCTCATCAAAATCAAGAGGGGGAGGGGGCATAAAATCATGCTTACCTCGAGCTTTTGGCCTTGGAGGCCCAGATGTAGCTTCCTCTCTCGTTGCTGGCTTGCTCGGTTCCTCCTCTTTTATATCCAAAACTATGAAATCCCGCTTCCCCATTGCTTCAGCTCTCTTGGATTGAGCTACTTGCTCTCTCTCAGCTTCCATTGCCCTCTCTTTCCTAGTAATCGCGAGATCTCTCTTAGCAAGACGGCTAACTCTCTTCTCACAAACTTTCCAACTCAATTTCCATTATTTCTCTCTCTCGCCGCCTTAGTTTCATCCAAATATTTCTCTCGCTTCAACCCCACTCTTTGGCCGGTCCACTCCCAATTCTCTACCACTTCTAGTGAATATTGCATTCACTTGTCTCGGGTTCTCGCTCGCATCACTCAAATTCTTCTTGAGTGTGTTCGTGATTTGCCCAACTTGGGTTTCCAAATTCCGAATGGCGGAGTGAGTGGCCACTTTTTGCTCAACAACATTCTTATTCAATTCAGAAACAGTCCTATCCAGTCTTTCCAGGATTATCTCAGCGGATGTCTTCTGAGCACCAGAATTGTTCATTTGTTGTGTTTTGATTGTTCTGGTGAAGATGAGCATTCGGATGCTGATAGGTGCCAGAATTAGTGCTTCTGAGTGGCTGATTTGCTTGCTGATTACCCTGCTGGCCTTAATTCTGGTTCCATCCCTGACTCTACCCCCAATTCTGATTCTACAGTTGCTGTTGGCCCTGTGATTGAGATTGCTGATTCTGATTATTCTGATAGCTACTTTGGTTCTGATTCTGGTATGAATTCTGATTCTGGGGATTCTGGTTCCAAGGTTGGTTGTATGAGCTTTGGTTTTGCCTAAAACTTTGGTTTTGATTATTGTTCCAATTCCAATTCTGATTCTGCCCCTGGTTCCAACCTTGATTCTGTTGATTTTGATTCCATTGCCCCTGATTCCCTTGTCCAACATAATTCACATCATATTGTTGTGAATCATCACCCATACTATAATCCATTTGCGGCCCTTGCTGATTATCAAAGTTTTGATTCTACAGTTGCTGGCCAAACTCTTGCTGATTCATATTCATCTATCCCATCGAATAGACATTCATTTGCTCTTGGTCATTCTGATTGCCAGACTGTTGTTGTACTGGAGTAGGAGTCAACTGTTGTGGATAAGTGGGTTTTTTCGATGATGCACATTCCATGGCAGAATGTCCACCTCCACAAAGTTGGCATTGCTGTGCCTTCTTTCTTTCTAACTCCATTCGGTCCATCTTTAGTACCATTTCTTGCATCTTGTCGTGCATGGCCGATTCTCGATCGAGTTCCTCTTTCAGCGACTTTACACTTTCCATTGGGGCTTTCTTCTTCTTTCTGCTCGACCCCTATTGTCCTTCTCCATCTGCCGCATTCTCTATCTGTCTCATAGCTTGTTCGGCGGCAGATTCATAATGTCTCCGCCGTTTGCGGCATTAAGCTTGTTTTGGTCCATTGGCTCCAAGGCCCTGAATAATATAATGACTTGCTCCACCATAGAAAAACCGTGAGGAGGGCATCTCTTCAGTAGAACCCTAAATCTCTCATAAGTCTCTTTTAATATCTCTCCCTCGAGACCGTCAAACGAAGAGATTTCTTCTTTCAGATCTAAAATCTTCGTCGGAGGAAAGTACTTTTTCAGAAACACTCTTGCTACATCTGCCTAGGTATGCAATGAATCATTGGGTAATGAATCGAACCAATCCTTTGCGGCTCCTCTAAATGCAAATGGAAAAACGATTAGCTTCACCGCCTCGTCACTCACCCCATTATATTTCATCGTTCCACAAATCTGGAGAAAGTGATCTAGAAAGCTGTTCGGGTTCTCAGTCGACTTCCCGTGGAACAAGGCGTGTTCCCCCAACATGTTCAAAATATTTTGCTTGATGTCCATGTTGTTTTTATTAATTGGGGGCACTCTAATTGGATTGTGCCCTATAACTTCCTGTGGGGTGGTAACATAGTCTCGACAGACTCTCGGTCTCTATACCTGATGAGCCATCTGCGGCTGATAATTCTGCTGTTGTTGATGCTGATAAAACTGCTGCACAGGGGGTTGCTGAGGATACGGGTTTTGGAACCCCTGCTAATTTCCTTGATTATCCAGCATCTGTAGCAATCGGTTCACAGTTTCTTGGTCAAGCTCTGGTCTGAAATCCCGGGGATTCTGTCTTTCCCCGTCTTGTCCAATCCCTACTCTCTGGTTGAATATTGGGGTACCAAACTGCTGTAATATTGTGTTGTCTCCCCCTGGCTGATCTTCACGAAGGTCCCTCTGCGGAGTTTGCAATTGTAATGTTGCGTTACTGCCAGTAGGGTTTGAAGTTTGCTTTGGTAGATCATGTTCATCAATAGGATCTTTGCCATTCCATCGAGTTGTTATGTCATCCATTTCTGCGGAGGACTCTGAAAGTGAGGGTGAGCTTTCTACTATCCCTTCTTCTTCAAACAAAGGGTTCGGGCTAGCAATTAGAGGTTCTCCTCGGCGTTGACTATTTCTATGACGTGCAAAAGCTTCAATTTCTTCAATTGGCTCAATGAGAGGCTCTTTGGAGCTTCGGGTCATTCACTGACGAACAAGAAACAACAAGACAACAAAATAAAAACGACCTAAGCCCAAGCTTTCGGTCAACTTACAAGATATTAAACGTTACTCCCCGGCAACGGCGCCAAAATTCTTGATAGCAAAATAACTAACCGCTAACTTTGACCGACGAGTATCGGGTCAACGATAGTATAGTGATCTCAAGGTCGAATCCACAGGGAGTAATGTTCAAGTACCAAATTCGACTTAGAACTTAGTTCAGGTCAAAATAATGGTGGAGAGTATTATACTAATGCAAAAATAAATATTATACTAATGAGTTTACTTCTAGGTATTAAAGGGTATAGTCGAACTGTGATCCCACGAGCTACTTTTACCCCTAAGGAAGGACTTAACGGGAAGCGTGTCTTAACCGACCTACCTATCCAATGTAGTTTAACGACATCCATGGGTGCCAACTCCTAATTCTAGCGATTAGACTGAACAACTCAATCTAACCACCCTATGTGAAGTTAATTAATTCTCCCTTTAGAAAGCCGAATAACCTAACATGATTAAGCTCTAGAGTCGCTCGAACAACGATGACAAACCTCTGTATTGGAAACGGACCTAACAACTAGGCCGAATCTACGCAACGATCCTAAAACCCCTTATCCCACATCAAACCGCAAAATGCATCTATAAGTTCGATGTGTGTGACAGTGGACTAGGTGATCAATCTAATTCAAAGACGTTAAAATAAGTTTTAGGACGTGGATTAATCGTTTAAACATGAAATTACGCACTACACAACTCCCAATCTCATCCCCCTTAGGGTTTTCGCTCGCTTTCACATAATTCGACTACACAACGGAATTAGCTACTCATGATTATGCTAATGAATGGAATGAGAATTGAAATCAAACCAAAGACAATAAATAAAAGAGAAGTCATTACCATATAATTTGCGTAAAAATCTGATCCGAAAAAATACCAAAGAGAAAAGCGATCCAAAAGTCAAATCTTTGTTCTTGAAAAGTAAATCTAAGATATAACAAGTGTGTAGAATCAAAGGATGTAATTTATGGAATCAAGGGATCAAAGGGTGATCAAACTACACTAAAATCGCCCCTAAATCGCCTAAGAAAAGTCTAAAGTCGGCCAAACATGAGTAGGGGCTGAATGAGCTGGTATTTATAGAGTAAGTCGAAATCTGCTGCTGTCGGTCACGAACGCCCGTCCAGGTCATGTCAGACGCCCGTCTGCCTGGAGAATATGAAGATATTAGGGTTTCATCTTCAGTGGACGGGCGTTTGCATATCTCTGAACGCCCGTCTGGTGAATCATGACTTGAAGGCCAAACGCCCGTCCGGCAACCCCGGACGCTCGTTTGACTATATGAGCTTCTTGAATCGGTCGATCCTACCCAAACGCCCGTTTGGGGGTCATTTGGACGCCCGTCCGCCTGAAAACCCAACTTTCGAATAATGTATCAAATTTGTGGATGCCCGTCTGGGATGGGCAAACACCCGTTTGATGTAGGCTTCCTGCAGACGCCCGTTTGGGGTACGGCAAACGCCCGTTTGCCTTGTCTTCCCTCCAAACTTGGCTTTTCTTCACTTTTTATGCTACATTCATGCTATGATCATGTCTCTCATACCAAAACATCGCCTTCTGGGTCCTCGAGTCACCTAAGTCCTGCAATAAACACACTAACAAAACACCACGCATAATTCCGCAAGACAAAAGTGCTCGGAAATGAGGTAAATATCGCTAAAAAGGCGGAGTTTGCTATCGATGTGACAGTTTAACTCCCCGTACATATAACTCTCGATATTACACTCAAACAGGTCTATATCTACCCAAAATATGCCAATAAAGTGATAAACGGGGGTTAAACGCACACCATAGTACAAAGAAAGTTGACTCCCATCGCTGATCTAAACTCGTCATGGAATTCACTAACGAGCAACCTATGTTCCAAACTCAAGTACCTCAACCAATTTCCAACCACTTCCACAACATTAACCCCATGCCAATCTCCCAAGTATCACAAGTCCCAATTCAATGACAAGTCCGATTAGTTAAAGATTATTTCATGCCACGTGCAAGATTTATACATAATGCCATTCGCTTCCTCTTATTGATGCAAGTGACTTTGAGATCAAACCACATGTGTGGAATTTGATAAAAGAGCATGCACTCTTCTATGGAACGAGACAGAGGATCCATATCGCTTTTGATGTGGTTCACAAATGTTTGTGGGACAATGAAGATAAGTGGGGTAAGTGATGATGCAATCCGATGAGGATATTCCCTTTTGCATTGGGAGATAGTGCTATTGATTGGTCAGACTCTAAAGCTCATGATTCATTGCATACATGGGAAGACTTGACTTCGGCTTTCTTATCGTACTATTTTCCACTCCATAAAACAATGGAGATCTAGGCTGAGATATCAAACTTTCCCCAACAGCCAGGTGGGCGACTTTATGAAGCATGGGACCGAATGAAGGCTTTTCTGAGAAAATGTCCACATCATGGGTATGAGATATGGTCACAAATGCTAATATTTTATTAAGGATTGAGGTATGATGCAAGAAATGTTTTGGACTTGGCAAGTGAAGGATCTATAATGAGCTTGATAGCCCCGATTGTGTAAGCCACTATTGAGAGGATTACGATAACAATAGGCAATTGGGTAAGGGCAAGCCTCAAAAGAAGGTAGTTGAGACTATAGAAATAGATCAAAAAAACTTGATGATGGCACCGATGGAATATATGGAGAAGGCAATCATGGATCTTGAAATGGGTCAAAGGCTACAACAACAAGGTTTTTCACACCATTTGAATCAAGACCATCAACCATTTCCACAAGTTCCTTGTGCACCCCGGGATTGTCTCATCAACCACAACATCAAGAGAGGAATCCCCAACGGGAAGCGACGATAGAAAGTATAGCAATGATTATTGATGCTTTTATGAAGAATGTGGAGCAATACAAGACCATTACAGATACTCGTTTGGTAAACATGGAAGATACGTTGAAACGTCTTGAAAACCAAATGAGGCACTTGACCGATTACTTGAATACCGCACCGAGTTCAAGGCCTACCAAGCAATACCGTGACAAACCCGAATGAGGTAAATGCAATCTTTGCGGTGTATCATGATGGTGAAGATGATGATGTGGTTATAGAAAGTCGTGAGGCAGTTAGAGTTGTAGGGTTGGTATAGAAGACAAATGAAGAGTTGGTTTTTGATGTAGCAGTTGAGCAAGACGAGAAACTCAAAGGAAATCTCTTGGGTAAGCATGTGAACAACACTTCAGAGGGCAAAGGAAACTCAGGTGTTTCTCAATCTAGCATTCATTTTGATTTGAGTTCCCTTCCCTTTCCCCCATCTCATGATAAGAAGGCGAGTGTTGTAAGTAAAAAGCGAAATATTTTTCTTGACATCTTGCGTAAAGTGACTATAAACATTCCATTAGTTGACGCTTTAATGAACATGCCTTTGTATGCTAAATTTCTTAAATATGTTTTATCAAAGAAGCCTAAAATGCAAAGTGTGGTTTATTTTAATGAAGACTTTTTTACGATATTTCAAGAGTAACTCCCGTCAGATTCTATAAATTCGGCATTCCTATCAGTATAACTCCATCATTACCTCTTTCTACCCATAATTCCATATTCTTGTCAATGGTATAACTTTAAAGTTGACACCGTATAAGTCATTATGTCGAACCAACGACGTAAAACAAAGGTACTTGTGGGAGGCCACCCATTTTTTCTTTGTTTGATAAGGTTAGGAATGAGTCTTCGGTAAAAGAGTGGGGAATTTTGGCCTAGGAAAAAAGCTCTCGAGTGAAAATTCCCGTGTGATCCCTTGACCGGACTTGGATTGGTATCACTTTGGCCCGTTTTGGCCCGTTTTTATGCATGGATGATTGTTTCTCTTTTTATTATCTTTTCATCTTATGTAATTCGAGTTCGGTACCTTTGGTTATATAGTGTATATGACATTGATTCTTTTATTATTTCTCAAAATCTATTACAGGCTTTGGAGCACGAGGGTTGTACCCCATGCATGAGTTTTCATGTTTCTTGGTTTCATGGCTTTAGATATTCGAGATGGAGCTTCATGGATATGTCATATGCATTCTTTCGCGCCTTTCTGCCGGGTTAAGCTCAGTCTTCTTTCTCTTTATCATTCACAAACTGACGATAGTGTTGCATTTAAAGTGGGGGGTGGTAGGCTTAGCTTTGTTATTTGATATGCTTCGTTGTTGACATTTTCCAAAGTGTTGTATGCTTATTGTTTGGTCACTTCATTAGTAAAATTTGAGTAATTTTTAAAAAAATTCATGGTATTGATGTTGCATTCGTATGTTGAGCCTTAACATTGATATGATAAATGGTTTAGTGAATATTTAAATGCATGTTACTTGGCTTACTACCTTTTCTTGGAGATGGGATTTTCATGCACGTATAGCTTTGATTTCATAAATCATGGTAACTAGTGACCGATTATGATAGACTTAGGCACAATTCGGTTACCTAGAACTCATATTGTTAACTTTTAGACGAAATAGAAAGGCCAACCTTGATAGAGTTTGGGATGACAGTTCTGGCGCTTCTTTGATCCGACCAGAGCCAAACAACCATCTCTTAACATATTCCACAAGAACCCCCTAAGCC
This sequence comes from Gentiana straminea, assembly GCA_036785695.1. Taxonomy (NCBI): domain Eukaryota; kingdom Viridiplantae; phylum Streptophyta; class Magnoliopsida; order Gentianales; family Gentianaceae; genus Gentiana; species Gentiana straminea. Next base: position 1,010,207 of record JAVUPR010000386.1, on the reverse strand, counting down.
TTGATAGGATGGTTAGACCCACACCGACACTTAGCCATTCGTATTTAGCCCGTAATTTCCCAACCCCAAAGCCTTATTTGTGGTCTACGTTCCCTTGAACACCCTACGGGTTGAGTTTAATCATTTTATTTCGATCCCACTTGCTTATACAAGTGTTGGGTGGCAGAGTGATATGTATATAAAGAAGAGTTGGTCTTTTTTTACGAGCAATTTCATGACTTGGAGGGTAGGAGCTCGATTTTTATATATGTTATGTATGTGATGGCCTTTGACTCAAGCCAAATAAATGCAAAGTGTATATCAATTTCCTGTTTTGTATCCAAAAAAAAAATTAATTAAAAAAGAAGAAAAATAAAGGGAAGAAAGAAAAGAAAAGAAGAAAAAAAATCAAAGAACTTTTAAAAAAAAAATATGAAAAGTGAATAAAAGGTTGAGTAAAAGAAAGAAGTGTATATGACTCATGTATTGATATATTATGTGATGTTGGCGTTTGGGATAAGTCCTTGTGATATAGAAACATGATAGTTCTTCATTTTTGCCTATTGGTACATGAAACATGGTATGATATGGTACCTTACTTTATAAATCATGTTTCTATAGTGGTTTCGAGCTAATGAAGGGTAACGCTTCGTTTTGTATGGTTTTATGTTTTGAGACACCCCATGATTAAGCTCGTTTGTACTTTTCTCTTCTTGATTATCCTTTGATTCCCTTCATTTAGCCCCGTCCCTAACCTAACGTTACAACCATACAAGTCCTACTCGACCTTGCTTAGCCTCAGTTTGGCCTCGATTAGTGGAGATGCTTATGAAGTATGAGTCTATGGTGTAGTCACAATAACCTAGCATCCACAATCCAAACTGGTAAGCCGTGGTAAATGTAGGAGAAGTTATTCACACACACACACATCCCGTTTTCTTGATAAGTTAGGGTAAAGTTGCATGCATTTAGTCATTTACTTATCGGTTATCTTTGATTTGTGATTGGATTGACATATGTTTGTTAAGTTGACTCTTTGGATTCTTTTAAAACGCTCATTTTGCTAGAGGGCGAGCAAACGCTAAGTGGGGAGTGGTTGATGAGAGTCAATTTTACTATGCTTCGGTGCATATTTTAACCTCCCTTTATGACACTTTTAGCTCATTTTGGGTACCTTTAGACCATTTATATGGTAAAATCACATTGCACACCACTTAGAGGTGAACCATCACAAAGATGGGAAACCTCAGAATTTTACGGTGTTTTAGACCCTATTCGAGCCATAACTTTCTTGAGGAGTTATGGTCGGTATGTGTTTGGATGTTGTGATGCAGGATATAGGTGACTTGTGAGCCCGGAAGACAATGCATGAGGCTTAGAGTAGCATAACCGAAGCCTGGGAATGGAAACGGATTAAATATAGTTGGTGTTTTCGAAATTTATCTGCAATTTGAGAAATTTTGGAGGCCTTTTCTGGACTTGTGGTCTTCATACAAGTTGTAGATAATTGAATGATCTTTCCAACTCATTTTGAATCACTCAAAACGGAGCTCTGCATGCAAAGTTATTTCCAGATTCCTGAAGATGTATTAGTCCAGGACTTTTGGCGCATGCCAACGATTTGGAGCAAGCCGAGATGGAACGAAAACGTCGGTTTGTCAGAACAAGCTTTGGCGCGCGCCAAAGCTTTGGAGCACGCCGAAAATGCTTTATCCGCACATTTTTGGGCACTTATAAATAGATTTTTCCACCCCTATTCCATATCCACTCATACTTAGACTTAATTAGGGTATACTTAGGCCGATTTCCTTCATTCTTTCACCTTAGATTAGCTCATTTCTTCCATTTCTCTTATATTTCACTCACTTTTAGTCTTAGATTTCATTATTTGCTCAAGCTTGGACGTTATCTATTTCAACTTGACATTGGGTTTGTTCATGGATTCAAGCAATTTAAGTTTTTCTTCATTTTGGTTTTCAAATTACTTTCTTTTTCAGTTTTATGGCTTTGATTTCATGTTTGATTATTGTTTCTTTCATTATAATGAGTAGCTAAATCCTTACATAGCTAAATCATGTGAAAATTGATGAAATCCTCCTCCAGTTGATGAAATTGGGAATGGGTAGTTCTTAAAGTTGAATCTTTTGATGAATTTGTGTTCTAAAACTTGTGCTTAGTGCTTGAATTGATTTTATCACTTGATTCATGATCTCACACACCACTTTTATAAATGTATGTTGCGAATGGGTGTGAGAATAAGTGTTTTGGAATCGCCAAGTAAAACCGACTGAGTTGTTTAGATTCGGTTTCTTGAGTGACGTTTTCAACCTTAGTTGAGCGTCTCTAGAGCGTTAATCATGTTTTGGTCAGTTAAATCCTTAAAGGCGGACTGTTGAACCGAGCATAAGGTGGTAGGTTGCTGCATTGACGTCTACACACCACTATTGGAGATTGCACCCACAAACACATCGAGAGTATGATTGGTTGGTAGGTCGGTTACACTCGTTCCCAATGAGTCAATAAGAGGGGTGGAACTAATTAATTGGATCATGGTTTGGCTATTCCTTCTTCTTTATTATCTTTAGTTTATATTACGTCTTAGTGTTAATTATCACTTGTTCCACTCTTGGTTGACCTAAACTAAGTAATAAAATGACTTTGGTACTTGATTCATTCCTCGTGGGATCGACCTTGCTTTCAACTATAGTGCATCCGACTCGGTACACTGCCGGTTAAAGTTGAACCTCACTATTTTGGCCATCAATCAACGTTGTCGCAATTGGTTGTATATTTTCATTGTGGCTATATCATTTCTCTTGTATTATTTCCCTACCCTAACCTTATTCATTATTAGATGAGAGTTTTTTGACTAATTTTTTTTTGTTAAAAGGGAAAAGAGAATTTTTATTCAGGCCGGATGGGATTAGAATCGAACAATTGTTCTCATCAGGAAGTATAGTGACCTATACCACTAGGCCGAATCCGATTCCCTTATAAGAGTTTAAATAGAGGGTTACATTAATTATATTTAAAATCTTTTTAGTCATTCAATTATTAAAATCAAAGCATTCATTCATTTCTTAATATGTGTGACTTTTACAACTATCCATTAATTAAATAAAAACATGAGTAGTAAATCATGGCGGGAGAGTTATTATACATCAAATATTTATGGATATTTATGGATGATACTAAAGAAAGGGTTTAGATTTAATTTGTCTAATTCACTACTACAAATCAAGATTAGAAGAGAGAATGTAAGTTAGAAAAAATTCAACCCTCGCCTTAGTATTACCATAAATAAGTGATGAATACTCTCTTCAATCCTATTTAACTGTCATAGTTGTCAGAAAAACACATATTAAGCAGATAAGATAATACTTTGACTTTAACATCAAAATACAACAACACCCTTGATAGATAGGCCACTTAATAAAAATTGTTGTTCAATATATATATATATATATATATATATATATATATATATATATATATATATATATATATATATATTTGTTTTTTTTTTTTTTTTTTTGCTCTCACCCCTTAATAAAGAATGGTGGTTTTGGAAAAGCACAAAAAATATTGTTTTAGAGATATTATCTACAACAACTAAAATAAGATATTTTGTTAACAACTACGACAGTTATATTTATATGAGAATGAAAGTTTTCTCAAATCATAGACCGGTTGAAACAATCAATTAAAGTCAATGCAATTAAACAGACTACATATTTCCTGGTTAGGTTTGACTTTCAAAAACCGCCAACAACTCGTAATTACTACAAAAAAAAATCCTATATGTACACTTCTTCCGTTCCAATTTATCTAACATTTTTTCCAAAGTTATTTATTTCATTTTATGTGAATTAATACGATTTCCAGTCTTTAATTTATTGTATATTTCCTAGTTTCACTTTTATTTATTAAATACTATTCCTCCGTTTTTTTATTAGTCACTTTTGGTGTAGGCATACAGATCAAAGTGATTAATGTGTCTGAAATATAATATGAAATGACTAGATTATCCTTCTATATTAATCTTTTGAATATATTTGCAATAATTAAGTACACTATATTGGAAAATGACCTTTGGTATTTTTTATTCATTGAAAATGTATTTTTTTATCATTTGAAAAGTATGACTTTGTTTAAATCTTGTACTGTAATTAATGTGAGGGTATAAGTTGAAAGAAATAATAAATTTTGTACTGGTAATCTAAAATGACAGATATAAGTGGAAAAAAAAAATTCTTAAGAGTGACAGTTAAAAAATACGTCATCAAAAAATGTAAGTTCATTTAGCTTTATGATTTTGTCCCGAAATGTAAATCTATTTAGATAATCAATAAAGCATTTATTATATTTTTCTTCTTTTACCCCTAATTTATTATATACTCACATACTTTTCATTACTTTGCATTAATAAAGTCAAAGGTTATTTTAAACTTTTTAATTAAAATAACACATAACCAAATTAACTAACATTCTTAATCATTGTGAAAAATTCCAAACGGACCTACATCTTGGGACGGATGTAGTATGATGTGACATAAAAAATAGGTTGCACTAATTATCAAATGACATTTTAGGCATTTCATTCTCAAAATTAATACGGTAACTCATTCCTTAATATGTGTGATTTTGATAACAAAATCAGATAAATTGAAACGGTGAGAGTATTTAATTCGCGAGTCTATTGTATTAAGTATAAGGGTTTCCAACTAGATGAATGTTACAAAAATAAATATGATTATTTTAAAGGGGTTCTATAATTGACACACCTTTTTTTACTATTTACATCCTTTTTTTTAATTATTTTTTATGATGAACAAAACGTCAGTGGGACTGTTGTTGCTATTGCAAACCAACGTCAATGACACTGACACTGACGTTGCTATTCAAAAACAAAAGTCGGTGACATTGTTGTTTCTAAGTTGTGACACTTTTATTACGTAAATGTCGGTGACACTGACGTTCGTTTTTTAACACCAACGTCAGTGTCACCGACGTTGGTTTTCAATAACAACAACAGTGCCACTGACGGTTCGTTCTTTAAAAACAACCGTGGTGTCAGAGTAATTTTTTGTGGTGTCGGAAGTAATAGGATGCCGGTAGTAGAAAGGGGTGTGTCAATACAACCTCTTATTTTAATTATATTAGTTATAAGGCAATTAAAAGTGGTTAGATTATTAATAACTTAGTGGTAATATTAAAAATGTAATAAATATTAAAAAAGCTGCATTCATGTGTAACATGATACACATAACCAAAATCTTCTTATGCACAAACCCTGGGTGAATGGAAATACGCGAATCAAACCATTGCTTTATGAAATTGGAGATATTCTTTTAAAAATTGCAAGAAATTAAAGGAATTCAATAATTGCCATAATCATAAATAAGCCATGTGTATATAGCAAAAGCAAAAAAGCAATAATTTTATTAATTTATAAAGGATCATTCCCAATTATGAAGTCTCTCTAAATCACCAGGAGCAGGATTGATATAATTTCCCAGGTAAAACCCATCATCCTTTACTAACCAATAGCAAACATTAGCATGGTATTGACTTAACCCACAAATCTTACTGCCAACAACTTCATCATAAACATCAAAAACTGCATTTTTAGGACCCCACACAAATTTACACTCAAAAAACGAACTCCCCCTAAAATCCTCCTTGAACTGGAAATTATAATCGTAATTTGGAGGGAGTGTATGATCGCCTAAGTCGTTGTCTTTCGAATGACAATGGACCGTCAAAGGGGTGCGGCCCGTAGAAAGGCCATGCTTTATATGGACATCGTACCTCGGCATGAAACTCCATTTCAGTGGATCAGATTCGACACGACTCAGATACAAAAGAGAAATCACCAACATCAAGACGCAGTTCGGCTTCATCGGATTGTAGCCCATTCTCTAGCTTTAAAAAAAAAATTCTTTTGTGTTTTTACTTAATTTTTTTCTACGCTGAGGTCGAATTCACATACTCAGCTTTTATAAAGAATCATTGCCCAAGATTTGAAGTAAGTAAGTTGTTGTCAATAAAAAGATTTTAGGTAAGTGATGAGAATTCAGTTAGCAACTTAATGCTCACTCCGTTTTTTTTAATCTGTCGTAAAGAGAAAATTCATACAGATTAAAAAATTAATTAATATGTCTAAAATACAGTATTGAAAATTTTTCTTTTTTATTGGAGATATAAATACTTTATTGATAAATGAGTTTTTAGTATTTGAAATGTATTACTGTATTTTTATTGAAGATGTAAATATTTTATTGTTAAAGGAGAAAAATATAATAAATGATGAATTGAAAATATAAAATTTCAGATAAATAAAAACAGAGCAAATTCTGAAATGTGATAGATAAAAAAACGGAGCGATTAAATATTTTCTCCGTTTCAAAATAACTTAAGCAGTAGCCAAAAAAGATTTATTCTAAAATAAGTGAGACAAAACATTTTTCAATATAAAATTTAATGTACTTTCCTTTTTACCCATGTTTTAATTTTTTCCGTACATCGTCTTAAATGAACCAGTATTATTTACTCTATTTTTCATAAGGTATTCTAGTATTTATCTAATCAAAGTCAAAACAATTAATTACTTTCTTAATCTGTGTGTTTTTGACAACTGCCTCAGTTATTGTGGAACGAAAATAGTACATTTTTTTTCTCTTCAAAAAATATTTATAATAATAATAATAGGCGGCTTCTATCGGCACCACGAAAATACTCACGGCACCACGATTACTTTCGGCACCCTATAAATCACTTTTGGCACCTCATTGAATATTTTTATTATTTTGAACAGTATAACGTCAGTGGCACCGATTGTAACGTCTCGTTCCCGGACACTGATTCCATATCCGGAAAAAATACGTTCGGCACGTATAATATAAAATAAATTCCATATTATACGTAAACATTTACTACGTCGTATCGAGTTAAAGCAAAACGGAAGAAAAAGACTCGGATATATTTTTTTTCCAACAATCAAGAATAGAAACATCCATCTAAAGATAGAAATGTAATTTATTACATGAAAACTCCAAAAGAAAACTAACAACATACGAATCCTCCAAAAGAAAAAAAAAAAAGGAATACCAAGTCTCAAAAACGAAATTACATCAATATCCAAATAAAACTAATAACCAAGTCTAAAACGTCATGTGAAAATGATAAAAGAACACTCCAACATAAGCATCATCAAACGTCATCACTATAGTCCTCATCGATCTATGGATCCACCCTCGTTCATCTTCTCACCCCCAAACACATAACAAAACATGAATTTGAGATAAGTACAACGTAATCAGTAAAAGGTAGAAGCTACAGTTTAATTAAGATTTATAAGACAAGATTCATGATTATTATATTATCTTTATAGGACCGACTCAATCGAGGGTTCACTTCATGTCCATCAACATGTCAGGACTATGTGTTTCTACCTTAACTTATCTTGGTTACGTCAGCATTCAATGGCACTAAGCGAGGTGTATGTCCACCATGAGATATTTGCCAACCAACAAGTGTTATACACTATTAGTTCCGGATCACCCCGGTATGCATACACGTTCGGTGAAGTCCCCCATCATTTGGCCGCTTGTAGGCCACGAGTTATCCACCTATCCGAACGCGTCACATAGCCGATGTACACTTGTGCCTATCCAAGAATGGCGTGATGTTTAATCTTTTTACTATACACATATGTAATTTATTAATCATTAACTAGCCACCTAAGTGATTTCAAGGAAAAAATCACCTGGACAACTCTACTCCGTCACTTAGACAAATTTAGACTCCACATCCTATCACTACAGGAAATTTGTCAATTTACGGCGTGCAAGGCACACCATAGATGGTAAATTACGACACACAAATGCAAGCCATTGATGGACACGCCGTAAATCTTTGCTAAAAATTACAACATGCATTTGCAAGCCATAAATGACCGAAATGCACGCCGTAAATATTGTTTGAGAGCAACATGAAAATTTGTTCATGGCATGCATGAGCACACCGTAAAACTCGAACCACAAAGACGCCATAAATGACCTATCTCGCTTCAAATTACAACGTACAAAGCATGCCGTAAATTCACTAAAAACATCTACCACGGCATGCATATGCAGGCTGTAATGACCAATTGGATGCAGGCCATAAATTTACATTAACGCATGCCGTTGCTTCATACATACACCATACACCATAAACTATGAAAATGAACTAGTACTTTATATAAATAAAAACGATATTCAGTCAAGTAGACTTCTGAATATGATATTTAGTCACTGTTATCACAGAAATATACGTCCCTGAAGCTACTAGGATTATACATTCCGAATACATCATCTGAAACAGAGTATTTAGAGTACTTCAAGCACTTTTGATATATGTTTCCAAGTAGGACAACCATCAATAACAGCTTCCAAGCATTTATTTGTGAAACCATTTCTCAACAATTGAAGGTGACGCAGCTCTGGCATGCTTCTTGCAATCGCGAAAGCTTCTTTGGATAATTATCTTCAGCTGCCACCTGATGCCATTTGGATAATTATCTTCAGCTGCCTGTGTTCATTCAACTGCATCAGCTCACAAGACAAAAAAAGTATCACCCTCTTGTTCCCAAGGCCACTCATATAGTAATACAAAAGAGACAAGTAATACATACCATGACGAGTAACAAAAACCAAGATTAATCAAAGAATTATAAACAGATTGATGGAAAGATAAATCATTACATCAAAGAATCATATATACACACTGTTTCGAAATTTTAAAAGCATATACAAGGTCGCGAACAAATGATACACCGAGAACTTTTGTCCCAAATTATAAGATGGTTGAAACTACATATACATCAATACAACTTCAAGTTCAAAAAGGTCCAGCAGATGCAATACAGCAAGTTAAATACACAGCAAAAATAAACGAAAATATTACCAGATTTGTAAAAATAGTTCTGATATAAGGCCAATTCGACAATCCCTCGAATTGCAGGCAAACAAAGTATAATAATAGTCATAATAATAAAAAGAGAAACATTCTTCAATAGTCATTTCACAAAGCATTGCAGGAAAAACTACAGAAATCACTTTCGGAAAGATACTTCCTACCAAAAAACCCAAACACTGATAATAAAATGCAGATCGAAAAACTCGAATAAATCGAACTTCAATCCACATGTACTTACAACCAAAGGTGCAAATAGCCCTACAACAAGGGTTTTCCAGTCTTTCTACTAGTCCCAACGGCAGGCCAGACGTAACGGTTAAGCCCATTAGAAATGGGCCGAAATAATACTAAAGCACGATCATATCGCTAATGACAGAACACATTGAAACAGTTAGAGAAACAAGAATGATGTGGGTTTCCTTTTGGAGTTTGTTTGATGATCCATTTGAAAAACGGGTGCGTGATAAACATAATCAGTAAGAGAAAACCGATGTTTAATACTTGTGATTGTATAGCTTCTACTGGGTTCCATTCAACGTACGTGAATCGAACACAGGTCGTGAAAACCGAACTAATGAGATCACTGATCAATGTAAATGCTAATGCAAGACGAAATTATGAAATCATCATCCAAAACAGCATGAGAAGAAAACAAGAAAGATCGATATAATTAACAATTATAGTAATAATAACGGATATGGATTTTACCTCAGAGTAATTTGATGAGAGTGGTGGGCCATGCCGCTGTGCTCCCTTTTGCTCCGTAGAGTAATCAATTCTACCCGTTTGAAAAATCTTCATTTGTTGCATCTGGTATCCCTCCATTGTTTTTCTTTGTTTTCTTGTCTCATCGCAGCAACAGCAGCAGCAACTGCTGCGATTTGCTGTCCTTTCCCCCTCTTTTCACCTTTCCGAAAGCTCCACAATTAGAATAGGAAGAAGGAAGGTTAAAATAGAATTTGTATCTTTACTCTAAGACCGTGGATGACATAGGTTTGTAATATTTTTCCAGTTTGTGAAGAAGATGCTATCCTAACTCCCATTTTCACTTTCAGAATCACTCGTCTTTCTCATCAAGACAGCCTATAACAAGATGCAAACAAGATATAAACCTAATGCAGGGGCATGGAAAATGGTAGGCATGGTTAGGGCAAGTTTGGACATGTCCTGGACTAGTCCAAGACACCAGAACAAGGAGATCAGACATGGACCTTAACATGACACATACAAAATACAATATTAGCAGACATGAATTCCTAATGCAGCAGATAAAAACACCAAAACATATGCACTTAGACAACCTAAATAGATGTACAAAGAAATGTAGACTTAGACTATCCTAATATGTAGACAAAGACATACCTAGAACTTCCATGCAAACATAACAAGTTTCCAAAGATGCAGACCTGAACTGCAGACTAAGAGACCTTCAACTAATAATGCAAACCTGATGCAAACAGTACACCAGCAAAACCGAAAACCAGAAGGCTTCAGCTCAATATGCTGTCCAACTTTAACAAATTATATAAAGGCAAATGGACAAACACAAAGCATGAGCCAACTTAGTCTCAGCTGCTACGTATGAAAAGAAAGAGCAAATGAGCAGATCCGCCGCCGCCGTCGTTCAAATACGTCGCAGCTGTTGTTGCAATAAAGCCGCCACCGATCAAATAGAGCCGCTGCTACGTTGGATAAACTTCCGATTGCACAATTTTGAGTCTAGATCGCTTGCTGATGCCTAAATCTGATTGAAGGGTTTTATCGCTCAAAGGTTTTGTTTTTGTTTGGGTTTGTCGAGAAGAATACATTTTTTTAAGTGTTTAGATCGCTCCTGGCATGGATTTTATTTAGTTAGCTATACTCATTTTCAGAAATAAATACTAATACTAACTTTAAAACTACTGGCATGATATTCATATTTTACGGCATACGTATATCTATGCCGTAAATGCATGTTGTAAATACTCACTTTTCTTGTAGTGTATCAAGTACACAGACATTGATGAAAACTAATTCATCAAAGCACAAACCTATCATGCCCTTCCGACGGTCCTGAACTTCAACTCTTGTGAGCAATCATTCGTTGTCGGAACTAAATGCATCAGAAACTCAATCAAGGCTTGTTCATATTCACTTAATGTTATTAGATCAAGAAATAGCATTAAAAACTGAACTCAGGTCTTAAAGCAACATTTTCCCCAAAACTGGAGTCAATGCGTGCGCATTGATCGACCAGAAACTTGCTGAAAGTCTCTGTCTGGCCAATGCATGCGCATTGAGCCTTTAGCATAATTTTTTTTTTTTTTTTTTTTTTTTTTGCACTCGTAATGCGCATTGCTACCCAATGCGTGCGCATTGCACCTGCTAGAACTAAAACTGGACATCCTGTCAAAGTAATGCGTGCGTATTGCTAGCCAATGCGTGCGCATTGAGCAACCTGTACCAAAACCCGACTTCATGTATCATAAATACGTGCGCATTCTAGTGAATGTGTGCACATTCGACGCTGTAAACCTAAACGCAGTTTTCTGCAACTTAACGATTTCCAATCCGTTTCTAACGTAATTAACATAAAAAAAACTCAAAACAAAAACATCATAAAGCTCATCTTTATCAAACCATGTCATCCCATACTCCTTAATCAACAAGTAGACACGATTTCTAACATCTAAACATAACAAATCACACCCTTAACCTTATAAACCATAATTAAATCGTAGGAAGAGCCTCTTACCTTTTAGCAAGCTATTCCAAAACCAAACTTCCGAAAACTGCAAACAAAACGATCCCGTTCTCATAGAAAACCTATGTGATCAATTTCAAAATAGATTAGATTCGATCACACGTTTCTATTACAACAATAATATGAAAGATACGAGTTTTAATCCATCAAACTCGTCCAAGAACATATCTAGGTCGAAATTTCTTACCTTGGCAAAGCTCCAAACTTTTTGTGTTGAAACGACGCCCTCTTTACGACGATTCCAACGCTCTACTCGAATCTGAAAACGGTTATGAACTCCGTGAGAAATTGATGAAAGTCTCTTTCATGCTCTTTTGCTCCCCAAGCGTTTCTCAGAGCGTACGGACAAATTCTGATTCCTTTTAGGTTATAGGAAATAATGAGATTTATTTTCCTTAAATATCTTTTCCCAAAATATTAACCTATTTCCTTTTTCCTTAATTGCCCCCCTTTAATTATAATTAATCCAATTTCCCAAATATATACATTTCGGCATCAATATACATATATATTTAGATGTACGCTTTAAATCCACGAATAAAACAACGAACATAATATTCGTTTTTGCAAAATGTCACGTCTGTCCTTTCTCGAAAATCGGAATATTACAGTGATACCCCTTTGCGGTACGAGCATCATTGGAACTGACGTTGGTTTTCGATCCCAACGTCAGTGACACTGATTTTACAGTTATAAATGTGTTATTCGTATAAAACGTCAGTGGCTCAGACGCGCGTAACGTGGTGCCAAAAAGTGATTTGTTGGTATGATGAAGAAAATTAAAAATGATTATAAAAAAAGGGTGCCAATAGAACTTGCCTAATTAATAATAAATACTTGTATTTCAAAAATATCTTAGGCACACGTGTAAATTACCCTAATTAATAATCTAAATTCATAGTCCAAGATACTCCCTCCGTTTCTTTATCTGTCACATTTCAGAATTTGCTATGTTTTATTTATCTAAATTTTAAATTTCTAATTAATCATTTATTATTTATTTTCCCCTTTACTAATAAAGTATTTACATCTCCAATAACAAATACATTTTCAATACTAAAAAAATTATTTACCAACAAAGTATTTATATCTCCAATAAAAAATACATTTTCAATACTATATTTTAGATATATTACTTAATTTTTTAATCTATGTAATTTTTCTCTCTACGACAGACAAAAAAAATTGAGGGACTACGCAAGAAAGAAAAGAGAAAAATGCATCTTACTTATGTCACAGCCTTTCTTCATATTTGTGGTACTATTTCCTATGTTTTTTTAAAGGAGAAATTCAATTAATACCCTTTTTTTCGAAAATAAAATCGAAATCTACACCCTTAAAATTCAAAAACACCCACTAAAATTCACATTTCGCCAAGATCGCTCATCTTAAGACAGGAAATAGTGGACGTTTTTTAATTTGGGATGTAGATTTCCATTATATTTTTGAAAAAACAAGGTATTAATCAAATTTTCCCTTTTTTAAGACCCATCATCAAAGATTGTGCCTATTATGATGGAAGATGTTGGAGGTTGGTTCCTTCCAATGTATAAAGTCTCTCCTCTTAGAGCAGGTACAATAAGAGAAATTCTGATTCAATGACTCTCTATTAGAACGGATCGTCAGATTACTGTCCTGTGTAAAAAAAAACAAATTTGTTTTCTTTCATTATACACATGACAGTTATCCGATAACACATTCTAATAGAACGTCACTGCAGCAGAATTACCCCGTATAATTAATTGTAACCCATCACAATTTATGTCGCTTTGTCTTGAAAGAATTAGAATAAATCTACATAGCCATATTACCTTTCTCTTTATCTTAAGGTCAATTAAAATACAATAAAACACACCCACTTATATTATTAAATATAATTTTCCAACAAATCTAATAATCTACCTATAGATTTTACAACCATATTTCAATTCTATATAAAAGTCACAACCAGGTGCACAAATCAAAAGCTAATAAAATAAAAAAGTTGGCCAATACTGCATTAGCCTCGTGGTAATCGCTGAAGTTGTCAAACCGAAAGTTCCGGATTCGAGTCACAGTGATGATAAAAGTGTATGTGCTTGTGTTTCTTTCGTATCCGTAAAAATAAAATGTGATTTGTAATACATATTTTTTTTCTGAGAGATTTATAGTACATATTGTTTGGAGTACGTAGTGATAGTGCCAGAACAATGAACACAACAAGGTGCACAACATAGTTTTGGATTATTGATTATGATGTGTGATCTAGTGATTTAAATGAATCACATAAAAATCAATGGTAGAAAAGGTTGTTGTGCACTTTCTCTATTGTTGTAGAGAAATATTTGTGGCACAACGAAATATGCACAACAAATGTACAACAAACTTTTAAACCATTGATTTTTTTGGACCCATATGATTCAATAGGTTCCACATCATAATCATTGGTCACAAATGTGTTGTGTACAATGTTGTAGTAGTAATTTTGTTATTACATTATCACTACTCATTTTAACATCTATAGAAAAAACTAAAAATAAATAAAAAAATTGCATAACATATATAACTTCTTCCGGCATCACGAGTCATGACATTTTTTTTCCACGGTTTTATCGAATTCACACGACTTTCGCTAAAAGAAAAAAAAATCGTGTAGATTTAATCCGATCCAACCTAATATAATATGTTAGCCCACCCGAATGTAATTTCCTGGCTCCGTCCTTATACGCAGGTTCTTCCCGAACGTCAATAAATTTTTTTAATACTATTTCTCAGTAAATGTTTATCAAGGCAAAAAAAATCATCAATTAATGCTTCTTTTTAATAGCTACCTTTTTTGAACGGATAAGCAACTACATTTGTAACATCCCACTTTCGAATATCGAGTCTTTATCAGGAGCAGATGATGATAGTCAACCCTCCTATGCATTTCACCTTTTTTCACACCATTTTACAGCATTTCGGGTTGTTATTCTATCTCATGTTATTTTCATCACTCACGGTTCCACATCGCACATATTAGAAAATCTCATTTTTACCGTAAAATGTGGACATTTTTATAGCACACACGGGGTATGTGGTACCACATGGGAATCACGGTAGTATGTGATGTTGGTCGCATTTCCGGTCTAGATGATAAAGAAGACGCACACCGGCTAAGTGCCTCGGTTTGGTGATGATTGGATTGAGAGAAATAGAGCAAGATGTAATTTTTGAAGAAAATCGGGACATGATCATGCTTGCCTCGACCAAGAGCACGCACGAGTCATCTTTTGGGAAGCGAGAATGGAGGCATCGGCCACAAGCCCATGCCTGCCCGAGTCAAGCACACGTTTGAGGTTCCAGTCAAATTCTCCAACTTTATGTTCAGCACAAGCCCACGTTTGTTCAAGACAAGCGTATGCAGTTGCAGATTCCCACTACTCTGTTCAACCAAGAGCATGCTTGCCTCAAACAAGCGCATACTTCAGCTCCCAGTAAATTCAGCGAATGCAACATGACAGCGAGATGCATGCTTACGACCACCAAGCCCACTCCTGTGCCACCCAAAATTCTGCACTATAAAAGCCAATTTTCAGCTAGGAGAAGGAGGAACCACACATTTTCTAAAATATAATTAGATTAGGAAAAAACCCAAAAATATTTCTCTTCACTTTTCTTCATTCCTTAGCTTAAAAAGTAGAATCTTAGGTCTCATATCTCCAAATTAATGTGTAATTAGACTTGGGCTTTACTCTAAAATGGTGAATTCATCTTCTCTTTGGTGAATCTCCATGGGCTTGGAGCTAATTTCATGTTTCTAGTTTGAATTGAGGTATAATTCCGAAATTAGCTTTAATTTTCTATTTCATGGCTTTATTTAGTTTAATTTCATCTTTTCTTTGTGTTCTTGTTGAAATTATGAGTAGTTAAACACCTTTTTGGCTTGGGTGGTGTGAAATTGGGCTAGATTTCTTGTAATTGCTTGGATTCAAGTTTGGGTTGTCTTGTATGGTCTTAATTTGTTCAAGTTATGGTGATTGATCTTTATGGGTGCGGCTAATTCGCGACTAATTGCATCATCTAAGTCTTAATTCGAATCGTAATTGTATGAATTGGCATGGACACTAGTCACCATGAACACTTAGTAAAATCATCTAGAGATAGAATTGATTTCTAGAGTGTGTGTTACCTAATCTTAGATTGGACATTTCGCAGTTCTTCAATACGTAGCCATTGAATAGAATCTAGTCTTAGCCGATAGATTTTTGTGTGGTTATAATTTGTTGATGTGAGAGATCAATTGACGTTAGACTACTGATTTGCACATTCAATGTGTTGAGAACTCATTGTTGAAACTTGATTTCAAGTAGTTACGAGAGTTCATATCTAGCTCATTAGAACATCACCCGGACCACCTTGTTTATATCATCTTATTTTGTCCAAATCATCACATCTTTAGCTATTTGCACTTTTTGTCCATTTTCATCACTAAGTTTATGTTTCTTTTCTAGTTGACAAGCACTTGCCTTCTTGATTAATGGATACACCTAGAATAACTTGCTTGGACCTCTTTCGTATTCAACTAGATTTCTCTCGAGGATAAGACATTGCTCACCGATCTAGTCTACAATCGACCCGGTACTCCTCCGGTTAGATTGGAAACCTAGTGAGGCCGATCAAGCTTTATTAGCGGACTTACCCGTAGGGTGGGGTGATCTCAAAACCATCACAAATTTTGGGGGAAAAAGTAAATAAATTTATTGTTGTATTAGGATTAGTGTTAATATTAGTATGTAATGTGTCTATATGTTATGTAAATGGGTGTCTATCTAGTGGTTTGAGAACAAATACTTTTTGGTCTCAATAATGGTAGGTTGTAGATTCAAATCTTCTTGTCAACATTTCTTTTACCTTTGATGTTTGTATATAATATATTTTAGCTTTGCGAGTTAATATATAAATTAGCTTTGAAGTTTGTATATATAATTTTTAGCGTCTTTAAGGGCACCATCAAATCTATTTGGAGCACCACATGAAAGTTTAAAAATAGGCATGAACTGGGTGCCCGATAGGGCAATGGTAGATTTAATGTGGTGCCCTTAAAGGCTCTCTCTATTTGTTTAGCTTTGCAATTTAAAAGTAAAGCCAAGACCACCCTAGAATTTTTTTTGGTTCCGCCACTAGTCTTTATCCGGAAATATAACGCTTGGCACGCGACTTTTAAGGAAAAAACCTAGAATCCATATAAGTCTTACGTAATATGAGCGTAATTAACGAATACGCAAAAGAAAAAAAATCATGCTAAGACTCGGGGGAATGATCCTAAGGGTCTTCCATAAAAGAAACACCAACTAGATAGTCATTGTTGTCAAACTAAAATCATAAATTACTGAAATACTACCATAATCCCATACAAAAACATGTCTGAAAAGAAGAAACTACTCGGCAAGGGAACAAACCAGTAGTACTACAATCTAAACATAACGAAAGCATCCATGAAATTCATCCTACGATTGCTCCTCAAGCTCTTCATCATACTCATTAGGCACTGTTTATCTTCTTATTTCAAAACAAATGAATGAGCTCATACACAAACTCGGTGAGGAGTAGAAAATCAAAAAGAGATATTTATATTTTTCAAAGTCGGGAGACATGACCGATCGCGTGTAAGTCACTAACGTCAATATTACTATCAAGAATACTAGGTACATCGTAGTATAGTAAATACGAGTCAAGGTCGATCCCACAGAGACAATGCAACTTTAATTATAAACTATTCTAACCTAATTAAGAAGCAACATAGAGGCGGTCATGGACCAACAATGAACATGAAAAGAAACGTGGTATTTCTCCCCCCCCCCCCCCCCCTCTTATCACCGATCTACTAACTTGGATTAGTTAATCGTTACATTTACTTCCCCACATAATTTCCTTAAATTAATCGTGAGCTTTCATTTTAATTATCAGCTACGGGTGCAATTCGTAACCCTATCTACTCCGACAATGGTAGTAGACAATCTATACGCAAGCTACCCACCTTAATTGGTCCGTAATAGCCCATACACATAAAGATCTAGAATTGCCGATATCGAGCGCTAACTCATACCGCTAACCCGCCTAGACAGCTGTCGGCATTGATGAGCACATTCCTAGGGTCCATTCAAGACTATGTCCAAACTTAGCACATCACTATTCGTATTTCATGCTAGTTTACGATTACAATAAGCAGATTGGCCAGATCTAACCTACTGTTAATTAAACCTCGTCGATCAACGTAGGCGTAGTGAATCCCGCTTTTAGGTTTTCTAAATATTTCCTCGGTAAATCGGTATAGACCGCCGATTTACCGGGTCGGCTTTTTCTATTCTTGGATCTACATGGCTCAATTACGATTAATCTAAGTAAATCATGGGGTCTTTAAACATGCGGATTAACTAAAACACATAAATACGAACATATATACCATATTGAAGACAAAAAGATTGTTCAAAGCTTCATACCTTCAACTATGGAGATCTAGCTCGATCTACTCAAGCTAGAGATGGTGGAGAAAGGGAGAAAACCAGAACAACTCCTCAAAAGTTTGGAATAACTTTATTTCATCAAATTGTATAATGTAATTGAATATAATGGAAAAGTTATTATCTCTTTTGTAATAATCAGCTAATGCGGCCTTATATATAGTGCTGTTAAACGAACGAACCACTCACGAACAAATTCGTGTTCGACTCGTTAGCATCTCGTGATAGTTCGTTTGTTTAGTTTTACGAACCAAGCTTGAACAATATTTTAAGCTCCTTTCCTAAACGAACGAACACGAACTTACTCATGAACGTACGATTATGTTCGCGAACCTACTTATATAGATAAATCAATGTACAACCTAACTTTAACTCATAAAATCATAAAACATATATTAATCTAATATATACTCTACAGAGTAATTTTATAGAATATTGATAGAGTTGTTATAATGTTTTTATTACCATAATGCTTGAATATTACTTTGTATTTTGTTATTTATTCGTTTCGATTTAATTTTTTATACGTTAACAAGCCAAACACGAATTGGGAGGCAAAAATACATGTAGATGCCAAACTCGAACACGAGTTTGAATAAAATTTCTTTATAAATGAGTTGAGTTTGAACACAATTTTATGTTCGTTTATTAAGCAAACGTTCGCGAACAAGCTCGTTACCTTAACGAACCAAGCTTGAACATATTTTTCAGTTCGTTTATTAAACGAACGAACATGAACAAACTCATGACCGAAACGAACAGAGCTTGATTAAGTAATACTCGGTTCGGTTCGGCTCATTAACAGCACTACTTATGTAGATGCCGTGACCGACTTATGACTCTCAAAAACCCTAACCGACCTAGTAGAGGCCGCAGATTCGATTTCGTGTCTAACAAGTCCTCGATTAATCGGGCCTGGACCTCGATTAATCGGGCCAACTTTTCTTCTTTTTCTTTGGCAGACTTCTCTTGGACTTTTATTACTTGGCCCAGCATGCTTCCTTTGGTCCAGATCCGTTCTCCAATGCTCCAGATTCGGTACCTCCTATAAAACACACAAAACGAGACAACAAATTTTCAGGAAAATAGCATAGATGCAAAATTACGATCCTAGAAACATGCATATAGAATTTAACATATATTCCACATAATAACGAGCCTATCTATCATCTAATGGGCAGAATTCAGGGTGAATATAGGTATAATTATTGGTATTATTTACGGCGTTATCAACGACAAGAATCTACGTCACCCAATTTACAAAGCAAGTTGAAAGCATAGACTTGAAGCATACATAAAACTATTTTAAGAGAATAACTTGAACATTGAATGGAAAACATGTCCTATTAACTACATTAGTTCATCTTCCATGTACTTGTTCAGATTGAATGTTAACTTGCTTGTCATGTTTATCCTACTTGTCAACTTACGTAAATCACTTGCATGCTCAAGTCTTATCTATATGTTCATAGTTCTTAACATATTCATGTTCTTATTTCAACACCTAATACCAAATACTTAGCATGAGGGCATGAGAAAAACAACTAATATGACTAGCATACATCCAACATGGTTCTTATAGAGTACGGTACTCCGTACAATACGTTTCCTTAATACAACATGGCTAACACAACTAGTCAAACTCCGACATGATTTACAAAAATCATCGTACTTCATACAATACGGTTGTCATCACTCGATCACTTCCTTTTCCACTAAGTGATTGCTTAGGGACCTTAGCGTACGGTCTGGGTTGTTTCCCTCTTGACTTTGGATCTTAGCACCCAAAAATATTGTCTGTGCAAACAATGACGGCCTATATTCGGAGTTTCCCTGGGGTTGCTAATTAATAAATTTATCTCGCTAAGAATATTTGGGCAAACACATAAAGCATATGAAGAGCACATAAGTTCATGTTTGAGTCCATATCTATCCTATGTGATCACAGAAAGGCCATAGCAACACTATACTACAAACCTCTACCAGCCAGCCGCTTATGGCCCACCACTCTGGCAAGGCCCTCAGTTACATGTTTTAATAACAAAAAATAAAAAATTGGCCCAAGTATTTATGTATGAAAAATATATTCTTATAGGCCCAATCATTCAATCAGCCCAACAGACTTTTACTAGTCCTGAAAGTGACAAAACGAAAATAAATTAATTATAATATTTTTTATTATCAAATTCTAATGTAATCTTTTTTTTTATCAAAATAGAAACCTTCACACTCACGCTCTCGATATTTTTTTCTTTTCCACAATTCAACTCTGTAAATCTCCAAGTCAATATCTGAGTTGAGAAAGATAACAATCATCTCACTTCGGCTAAGAGGAACTCTTCAGTTCTCTTGAAATGCACCAATTTGCATTGCGAGAGATGTATTACTTCGCGAGAGGTGCATTACATCGGTGGAGGTCGAGCACCGTCTTGTTACGACAACATTTATCTATTCGATCGGCAACTCAAATGCAAACATGTATGAAAAAATATCTAACATTCACCATCTTCCCCTCCAAATTCCAATCTTCAATTATCAATTTTCAATAGCAAGAGAGGCTAACGTAGGTAGTCTTTGTTAACGAGTCAAGCCGAGCGGAGTAGGCGATGTTTAAGCTCGAGGTTTGTAATCGGGTAGGCTCGGCTCGGCTCGTTAACACAAACGAGCCTAAAAGCCTGTTCGAGCTTGGCTCGATAAGTATAAAAAATGTCCGAGCTTGAGCTCGAGCTCGAGATCAAGCTCGCGAACGAGGCTTGAACTTGAGCTCGGCTCGTTCAATAGTATTTTTTTAAGGGGAATGATTTGTTTATATCCAATATATCCATTATTCAACCAAAAATACTTGTTTAATCAAACATCCACAAAATATTTGTTATTTGTTAAATTATTTATGTGTTTATATTCCCTCAAAAAAAATTATGTGTATATATGATTTATATTTATTATTTATATTATCTATTATATAAGTTCAGGAACACTAACGAGCGTTCACGAGCCGAGTTCGGCTTGATAGCATAAATGAATGAGCTCGAACGAGCTTAAACGAGCCGAGTTCGAGCCTAGTTTGTGAATGCTCGGTTCGTTTAATAGCTCTAACTGCAGGTATTTGTTTTCCTTCCAATTTATTGATGTACTACGTTGTAGGTATGTTCGTGGGTACCAAATATGTTAGAAGCACGATGTTCAAGTAGCATTTTGTAGGCATGTTTTTGAAAAAAACCTTCGAACTAAAAGGCCGCATCGATGAAATCATCTTAGGCCCCGAAAGCTTCGATGGCGGCCATGCGTTAGACAATGTGTGTAACGATCCCTTTGTTGGTTGAGTTTTGCAAGTTGGACTATTAGATAGGAGTGAGCTTTTACATACTTCGTAGTTGTTAGTATAGTACCTTAAACCTAAGCGAGTCATTTCTACTACGCTTTTATTTTATACATATGACAAATGACATTTCGTTATTATATATTGTACGTTTAACGAACCAATTATAACATTGTATATAATAACTTCCCTAGGATTAAACCGCGATAGAGAAATCATACGGGTGTAGGCCAAAGAAATTATGAGATCTCGACTCACGGTAAATGGATTCATCCTTAAATATCTCTCGGTCATATGGATTATTAAATGTGACATTAAAAGCACGGTTAGACTAACACGTATTGGATGTTTTCTTTGTCTTTTGATGATAGTGATAGATCTGTCTTTCGAGAATAAAACATTCCATATACAGAATCGTTTTGAAAGGGCCTTCTTATAAGGTATGTTTTTTTCTCCTAAGTCTTTGCAAAATGGAGGTAAATGTTACTTCGATAGAATATAATATTAAGATTATAAGATACAGTCGTTGATGTTTCGACACTCGAGTAACGACTGTATGGAAATTGCGTATGTGAAGAGATTCTATTTACAAGCTAGCCGTTTCAAATGAAGCGTTGTAATCGTAGAACTTGACTCCTTCCGATTATTGGGGGCCGTAACGCATTTCTAGATGCAAATCATGATCGTTAGGTGTAACGAGTATTTTTTGTAAGTACAACGACGCATACAACTATTCGTAAGCTTATTGGGTCACACACATATGGGCAACTAGCCGGAATTGAATTATGGTTATTGTTATATCCGAATAAGGGTTTATTTATCACGCTTATAAAGTTTTATATTGAAATTCATTATCTAGTATTTATTTATTATGAATAAATAATACAAGATATAAATAATGACATTGTTATTATCGAGATAATATTATGCATGTGTGTGTATATATATATATATATGATGTATACACATGTATTTATTTAATACAAGTTATTAAATTAATGAAGATAAATCAATTAAAATGATTTACTTTATTAAAAATTTATTTTATTAGGAAAAAAGTTTCATATTCCCTCCTCCAAGTCAAGAAGCTAATCCCAAACCAATTAGAAATGCAATGGGGTGCCTCACCTCTCTATATAATAGAAGGAATGCCAAGCTATTTTGTGTCACAATAATACAAATCATGTCATTCACAAGAAAAATAAGAGAGCTTGTTGAGAGGGAGTTTTGGAAAGAAGAAAATGCGACCTAGCAATCGACTTTTTCTAGTAGCATTCCTTGGAGGACTCTACTTGGGCGGCTCCGTGCGTGAACAATCAATTGTAGATAATGAACGATCCAATTGGATCACGATGGTATGGTTCTTTGCCTACTTTATGTATTATTGTTTATATGAAATCAATCCTTGGTAAACAAAAAAATTTCATTTTTTTGTCACCCGCTAACGCGTCAACGACTTGATTTCCTTACAAACTAAGGCTCGTGAATGCTACACAAATTCTTTATATCTTCAATCAACCCTTTGTTTTCTTCTTCATCCTTGAAACCACATCCTAAAAACTCCGCCAATTGTTTCGGACAAGGGATTGTTTCCTCCTTGTCAATGTATGTTTTGATCTTGTTCATTTTGACATTTTGGGACACAGAATGTTCATGCACAACAATACTTTATTTCCGTTGAAGATGATTTTAGCATGTATGGTTGGTTATTTTTAATGGAAACAAAAGGAGATGCTAGGCGATTAGTAAAACATTTGTGCATATGCTAAGACTCAATTTGGCAAAGAGATCAAAACCATAAGAACAAGCAATGACCATGAATACCATAGGCCTTTATTTTATGGGCCTAGAAGGATCATTCATCAAACATCATGTGTTGGAACTCCAAAACATAGTGGAGTTGTGGAGATGAAAAACCAACACATTTTGCATGTTGGAAGAGCCTTGAATATGCTGTCTGGTATGAATATTAAATAGTGAGGTATTGTGTTTACCATGCTATGCTATGCTATGTATCTAATCAATATGATTTCTACTCATTTATTAAAGAAAAAGACTCCTCTTGAAGTATTATTCAATAAGTATTATTCAATAAGACACCAAACCGAAATGATTGAAAAGTGTTTGGTTGTTTATGCTTTGCTAGTACATGTAATATGAACGAACAATTTGATCCAAGAGGAAGGAAATATGCTTTCATTGGCATACCAGAAAGAATAAAAGAGTACACTTTACATGATTAACATAGTAATACCATATTTATCTATAAAGATGTTACATTTTATTAGCACATTTCCCCACTTATCAATAGAGTAAAATAACACATATCATGTTCTACCTTCACCATATTTCAATTGTCTAGACACTAAATTATATCCATATATCCAAATCACGAGGTTGAAGCCATTGGTCCATCTCATGATACTAACAATACGGAGACAATTCTATGAGTTTTCACATGACAATAGCCCTCAAGTAGATCGGAAATCAATGACCGCTTAGAATACATATATGAGGAACAAGGAGTTGCCCAACAACAACATTTATCCACATAAGTACACTTTGAACCGAGAAGATCCACCAGACAAAGAGCACAACCAAGTTACTGATAACGCTCTAAATGCACCATTACATTAACCTTTATTTACCCCGAATTCTGCTCTAGAGAATGTAGATAGACCCATTATCATGAAGGAATGTATGTTAAACACTGAGTGCATGTTCCTAAGTTTGTAATTCTGCATCTATGTTATTATCCTAAAGATTTGGTACTGTTTTGCTTTGTTTTATGTATATTTCAGGATGTGCCAAATCTGGAGCATGTGGGGACGGATCTGGATCAAGGAAGAATATTGGGCTGAGTGGAGTAAGTCCAGGAAGAAATCGCGAAAGAAAAGAAGAATTGAAGGCCCGATTTACCGAGGGCTAGGCACAGTAAACCGAGGGTCTTGGGGAGCAAGCGATTCTCGCCGCATCTACTAGGTCGGTTGGGGTTTATTTGAGTCATAAGTCGGCCACTTTGTATCTATATAAGGCCGAATAACGAATATCTTATGTATCTTCCATTATCTCTTTCATAAATTATCAATTACATTATACAATTTGATGAAATAATGTTCTTTTAAGCTTTTGAAGTTTATTTTACGGTTTCCTTCCCTTCCTTGCTATCTCTAGCTTGAGTGGATCAAGCTAGATCTCCATTGTTGAAGGTATGAAGTTTTGAACGTTCCTTTATGTCTTTAATATGGTAAATACGCTTGTATTCATGTGTTTTAGTTAAATCTGCATGTTTAACGACCCCATAATTTACTTAGATTAATTTGAATTGAGCAATGTAGATCCGAAATAGGAAAAGCCACCCCCGGTAACCCGGCGGTCTATACCGGTTTACCGAAGCAATATTTAGAAAACCTTAATCTGGAGGTTCGAGCGTCGGCTACGTTGATCGACGGGAATAATTAAAATGAGTAATATGTCGGCCAATCTAGTATTCATAATTCGTAAATTAACATGAAGTACGATAGTGAAGTGTTAATTAGGACTTTGTCTTGATGGACCCTAGGAACGTGCTAATCGGTGTCGATAGGCGTGTAGACGGGTTTGCGGTATGGGTTAACGCTCAATACTGGCAATTTTAGTTCGTCGTGCGTATGGGCTATTACCAATTAAGGAGGGTAGCTGGCGTATAGATTATCTACTACAAGGGTCGGAGTAGATAGGGTTAGGAATGGCATCCGTAGCTAAACTGAATTAAAAGCTCGATTAGTTTAAGGAAATTATGTGAGAAAGTAAGCATAAGGATTAACTAAATCAAGTTAGTCGATAGAAAGGATGGGGAAGGAATACCACGTTTCTTTTATGTTCATTGTTGGTCAATGACCGCCTATGTGTATTCTTAATTAGATTAGTATTGTTTATGCTTAAGTTGCATTGTCTTTGTGGGATCGACCTTGACTCGCCTAGAATAACGATAAGCCGAAGAACACCATGCATTGATGGGTGGTGAGGACCCATATTTACTATCATAAGGTCTTTTCTTATATCTGGCCCAGTCATAAGTTTTTATTGATTCATTCTTCCATGAATTACGAAAGTCAAAAGAAATTAATAAAAAATTAAAATAAAAAATTCTAATTAAAGAATAAAAAAAATAAGCACTTAAAAGAACATGAATTTTACAATTTTTCTATACTATGATTGATCTAATACTCTTGCTAGTAAAATTAACGTAAGTGACTTACATGTGATCGTTACCAAAAGGACTTCCATTGCAAATTTACAACACCACATACCTTGGACAAGGTAGTTACATAATATCAATTATCATATTCATACAATTAAGGCTTGACCAATCAATGTTGATGCATTGGAAGAACCAAAATCCTACAATGAAGCTGTAGCATTAAAAGATTGGCAAAAAGCAATGCAAAGTGAATTGGACGACTTAGAAAGATTTAACTCATGAAAGATAGTCCCTCTACCTAAACACAAGAAAGCCATATATTGTAAATGGGGT
Organism: Gentiana straminea; assembly: GCA_036785695.1. Lineage (NCBI taxonomy): Eukaryota > Viridiplantae > Streptophyta > Magnoliopsida > Gentianales > Gentianaceae > Gentiana > Gentiana straminea. The sequence continues at coordinate 984,207 of JAVUPR010000386.1, read as the reverse complement.
TTTAGGATCAAGAGAACACCAGATGGTTCAGTTAAAAGATTTAAAGCAAGACTGTTGGCAAAAGGCTACACACAACAACCATTTATAGACTACGTACCTTAATATCTTTTCTCTAGTGGCTAGATCTACAACAATAAGAACATTGTTAGCTCTTGAATTAGTCAACAATTGGAACTTACATAAGCTAAATGTCAATAATGCATTCTGCTTGGAGATCCATATGAAAAGTTTATTTGGTTCCACCTCCAAGATACAATGTACCACCGAAACATGTGTGGAAGTTGACTAAGTCACTTAATGGACTCAAATATGCCAATAGGCAATGGAATGCAAAGCTGACTCAGTCTTTAATTCAAGAAGGACATGAAGAAATCACTGGAAATAAACTTTTTACTAAGAGAGCATGTAAAGACCTCATTGTTCTTTTAGTATATGTATATGACATACTATTAGCCAGTCCAAACGCTGAACTCATTCGCAAACAAAACAGTATCCACACATGCAATTTACTATCAAGGATATTGGTCTTTTGAGGGTTTTTCGTGGCTTGGAGGTTGCCGGATCAGAAAATGGGATTTCTCTCACACACTGGAAATATTGCTTGGACTTGCTTAGGAAATTCAACTACCTGGGAAGCAAACCAACTAGAACTCCCACGACACATCACACAAACTATCATCAAATAATTCATAACATCTATCGGACAACGCCTACTACGGAAGACTAGTAGGGAAACATTATATTTGAGTCGACAAGACAAGACATTACATATGCAATTCAACAACGGCTTAGTTTTTGGATACACCAACACAATAGCATCTCAAGGTTTCTCACGGGGTGCTTAGATATCTAAAGTCCTCACTTGGGCGAGTTTAATCTTCCCACCCAACACGGATCTTCAAATAAGGGCCTTCTCGGGTTCGGATTGGGATGGATGTGAGGATACTAGAAGATCGATGAATCGGATATAGCAAGTTTCGAGCCATTTCTCTCATCTCATGGAGATCCAAAAAACAATAAACTATGTCCAAAAGCTTATATAAAGCGAGAATGTAAGGCAATGCCAATGGCTTCTAGTGAGATTCAATGGCTCACTTATCGCATGGTATACGTGTTAGCACACATAATCCAGGTTCCATTGTTCTATGACAATCGAGTGTCATCTACATTGTAGAGAATATTGTGTTCATAAAAGAACCAAACATATTGATATTGATTATCACTCAGTAAGAGAAAGACACCAAGCCGGATTATTAAAACCTATGCATATTTCAACAAGAACATAACTGGAAGACATCCTCACTAAGGCATTGGACATCACTACATTCAACGACGTAGTGCTCATACCCCCAAGGAAGTATCTTCACACCCCATAATCCAAAGATTTGAAGACTTCACTAAGATCTAAGTGTTCTAATCCTTCATTCTCTTGAGGACTAAATCGGACACTTATCCGAGGATAGTAGTTATAGGTAGTTAAAGATAGTTAAGTGGTTGATAAGTTGTTATAAATTGATCATTAGTGTAATGTTGAAACTAAGATGTTCCATCAATTCATTCTTGCTTTCTCCACTCATTGGAATACCCACTCTCCTCTCGATTAATGAATGCTCATATTTCTTCCACTATTTCGTTCGGTTCTTGATCAAAATATCAGGTAATCAAGTTCAATTCCCGGCTTCCGCTATCGGACATTAATTATTCAGTGGAAAGAAAAGCCAGTACTTCATAATAGTCAGGATTCCTAAGACATTAATTATTCAGTGGAATTTCATATATCAAATTCCTAAGCCACTCCGCCTCTTTACCAGCTGCTGTTAAGGCAACAAATTCCGACTCCATAGTCGAGCTAGTAATACATGTTTGCTTTTTGGAAGCCCAAGAGATGGCACCTCCTCCAAGCAAGAACACCCAACCACTTGTAGAAGAATGATCCTCTACATTGGATATCCAACTAGCATCTGAATATCCTTTTATTACTGAAGGATGTCCAACATAAGTTAAGCCAAAATCCTTGGTTAACTTAAGATACCTTAGTACACGAGTTACCGCACGCCAATGATGACTACTCGGATTACTCGTAAACCTGCTTAGCTTTCCAACCGCATAAGCAATATCCGGACGTGTGCTAGTCATAGCATACATCAAACATCCTATTACCCGAGAATACTCAAGTTGTGATATCGGATTTCCCGTATTAGGCATGAGTTTCTCATTAGGATCCATGGGAGTATTAGCCGGAGTGGAGTTTTCACAATTGAACTTCTTCAACACTTTCTCAATGTAATGAGATTGTGTCAAAGAGAACCCTTTGTCACTCCTTTTAATCTTGATTCCTAGAATCACATCCGCCTCCCCCATGTCTTTCATAGAAAAGCTAGATGACAAAAATGCTTTGCAAAGGTCAAGTTGATCTTGGTTAGTTCCAAAGATCAACATGTCATCAACATATAAGCAAATTATCACACCATTACCGGTATTGTCAAATTTGCTATATATACACTTGTCCGATTGATTAATCATAAATCCATGAGACAAGATAACTTCATCAAATTTATGATGCCATTGTTTAGGTGCTTGTTTAAGACCATACAATGATTTAACAAGCTTACAAACCTTATGCTCATTTCCAGCAAAGCAAAACCTTCCGGTTGTTTCATATAAATTTCTTCTTCCAAATCTCCATTCAAGAATGCCGTCTTAACATCCATTTGATGGATTACCGCATTGTTAATTGCTGCCAATGCAATCAACAATCTTATTGTGGAGATTCTAGCAACCGGTGCATAGGTATCAAAATAATCAATACCTTCCTTCTGCCTAAAGCCTTGAATTACTAATCGGCTTTATACCCGTCGACGTTGCCGTCAACTTTCATCTTTCTTTTAAAGATCCACTTGCAACCCAAAGGTTTGCAACCACGTGGAAGATCCGCAAGGATCCACGTGTTGTTTCCTATTATGGAATCCATCTCATCATTGACGGCTTCTTTCCACAATGACACGTCTCGAGACTCCATAGCCTCCTTAAACGTCTTAGGATCCTCATCAATATTATAACAATATGAATATTGGAATCCTACTTCATCTCTTGTTCCTTCTACCAAATAAGTTTGATAGTCGGATCCAAAAGATTTTGCTTTCCTAGCCCTTTTGCTTCTACGAAGCTCCAAAGGCTCATCTTGAGAACTGAGATCATTATTGTTCTCCACTCCAACATTAATAGGAGTTATATCCTTCGGTCTTTGTATAGACGAAAACCGATTTTCATCAAAGATAGCATCTCTTGATTCAATCACAGTATGAATAGCAACTGAATCATTAGGCTCTATAACATAGAACCTATAAGCCTTGGAATGCACAAGATATCCAATGAATATACAATCAATGCCTCTCTCACCCAAGGTTTTAATCTTAGGCATGGTGAGCCTTACAACACCACTTCGCATCCCCAAACTCGTAAATAACTCAAGTTTGGCTTCTTTTTGAACCAAAGTTCATATGGGGTAATAGGATTCCTTTTATTAGGAACTCTATTCAAAAATAACAAGCCGTTAACATGGCTTCTCCCCAAAATCCCTCACTCAAGCCTGAGTAAGATAGCATGGAATTAACCATCTCTTTAAGAGTACGGTTTTTCCTTTCCGCTATACCGTTTTGCTGCGGTGTGTAAGGCGCCGTTACCTCATGTATAATTCCACATGACCCGAAAAAGGTTGGATCAAAGTATTCACCACCTCGATCGGTACGCAACCTGTTAATTTTGGAGGTTAATTGCAACTCAACTTCACTTTTATAGATTTTGAATTTATCGATTGCCTCATCTTTAGAATGAAGTAAAAACACATAACAGAACCGAGTGCAATCATCTATAAAAGTCACTACATATCTTTTGTTGCCAAAAGACGGTGTAGTACAAAAGTCACATAGATCACTATGGACAAGATCCAAAACTGAAGATGACCTTTCAACACCATGAAAAGGCTGTCTAACAATTTTGTTCAATATACATGTATCACATTTATTTACATTCATATCAAAAGATGGAATTAAATCATGTTTAGACATTAATAACATACGTTTGTAATGAACATGTCCTAACCGAGCATGCCATAAAACAGAAATATTAACATCATGATTCATACAAACATTATTCACAACATCATGCTTGAATGTTAAGCATAAACATACCATTACAAAGATAACCAAATCCTATAAATACACCACACTTACTTAAAATGTATTTGTCGACTCAAAGACTTGTTTAAAACCATCTTTACATAACAAACTTCCCGAAACTAAGTTTTTCCGGATCCCCGGAACAAATAATACATGTTTTAAAGTTACAAATTTGCCGTAACTAAAAGGTAAGACAACAGCTTCTTCCACGGATGGCGGCCTTTGACTCGTTTCCCATAAAAAGCATGGATCCATCGTTAACGGGTTCATAATCTTTAAACCAACGTTGATCCTTGCATACATGCCTTGTCGCACCCGAGTCAATCCACCAAGCAACATCATCATCCTTCACATAAAATGCCTCGAAAAACAAGTGGTACATAATTCATATCCGAATTAAATCCACAAACAATATTCGACCTTGATGTTTAGGAGCACCTTGGTCCTTAGACCCTTGCCCCGAACTCGTTGTTTGGCCCTTTCTGATTTTTGCCAAATCGACAATCAGCCTTAAAATGCCCAACTTTCCCGCAAACCCAACAAGCACCTTTCGGTTTCTTGTTGGCATCTTTGCCGTTGTTTTTAGATGATTGCCCTTTTCTTTTCTTCTGGTTCTTTTGAGAACTTTCCCCGGTTTCCACCATATTTATGGAAGTCGAATCCATTACCTCTTTACCCTTGGTTTTACCGTTCTCTTGCGCCCTTAGAGATTCCTCTATACGCAAGTGACTACCAAGTTCTACCAGAGATAATTCTTCTTTCTTATGTTTCAAAAAATGTTTAAAATATTTCCAAGAGGGTGGCAATTTATCAATTATACTAGACACAGAAATAGACTCATCCATTTCCATTTTATGTTGTGCAAATTGACCCAAAATGCGAAGAAGTTCATTATACTGTTCCATTACCGAACGTGAATCAACCATGTTATATTTCATGAAGTTACCTACCAAGAACTTTTTATTAGATGCATCTTCATCCATGTATTTTGATTCTAAAGAATCCCAAAGTTCTTTGGCAGATTCAACATTTTGGTAAATATCGAACAGAGCATCAGACATACCGTTTAGAATGTGGCCTCTACAAATGTAGTCATCATTCTCCCACTTGTTCTTCTTCCTCAACTCTTCCAGAGGTCCGTCCTCCAACACTTCCAAAGATCGGTGTACTTAGTACATACACCACCTTCAAAGTTGTCAACAGAAAATGCATCTTTCTCTGCCATCTTCGAAAATTGACTCCATCAAAATTTTCCAACCTCCCAAAATTTGCAGTCATCTCCTTGACACTTGACATTGTTAAACTAATAACTTTTGTAGAATGTTAGAAATCTTGGGGTTTGGATAACAACAACAATGTCAAAAAACGCAGAAAATACAAAAACGCAGAAATTTGGTTTGCTTGATATGAACGTAGAATCGTGTAGACACTTTTCTACAAAAGTTATTTGCCCCTTACAGAATGCCTAGGGTTCCACAAATACTTTTGTGAGATAAGACTACGTTTTCACTTCAAATTTAGGCACAAAATATGAAGAATGCTCTTGGAGATAGTTAGCAAAGTGTTAAAACTCTCAAAGATGAATATGCTATATTTCTGTCTTTTCTCTCGATAAAAGCACTTAAATAATCATATATATTGGTGGAAAGTCGACCTATTTTATGTATGCAACCTTTGGAAACAAGTTACATACATAAAACAGTTGAAAAGGATGAAAAGACACACCACTTCGAGAAAATCGGGCCACAGGCGGGCGCCCGTGGCCACCCGTGAAAGCCAAAACCGACCAAAACTCTTTGTTCAATTTCCAAAGGCAAAAAATTCTCACGTGCGGCCGCCCGTCACCCGTTTTTCCCAAACACCGATTTTTGGTCCTTTAAGTGGATTTTCAGTCCTTTAAGTGATTTTCTTGAACTAAACTTGATCATTTAAATCCGTAAACTCGTAAATACTTATATGAGCGTACACTCCGTACCTCCAAACTCATATTATAGCATTCCGAGTTCACCCATCTTTGTACCAAACCCCGATTACAATAAATGAACATGGTAACACTTAAATTACCAACAAGTACCTTAATACCTTTTCTCTAGTGGCTAGATCTACAACAATAAGAACATTGTTAGCTCTTGAATTAGTCAACAATTGGAACTTACATAAGCTAAATGTCAATAATGCATTCCTGCTTGGAGATCCATATGAAAAACCATCGAAAGATGTGTGGAAGTTGACTAAGTCACTTAATGGACTCAAATAGGCCAATAGGCAATGGAATGCAAAGTCGACTCGCCTTTAATTCAAGAAGGACATGAAACAATCACCGGAAATAAACTTTTTACTAAGAGAGCATGTAAAGACCTCATTGTTCTTATAGTATATGTATATGACATACTATTAGCCGATCAAATGCTGAACTCATTCGCAAACAAAACAAGTATCCACACATGCAATTTACTATCAAGGATATTGGTGTTTTGAGGGTTTTTCGTGGCTTGGAGGTTGCCGGATCGAAAAATGGGATTTCTCTCACACACCGGAAATGTTGCTTGGACTTGCTTAGGAAATTCAACTACCCGGGAAGCTAGAACTCCCACCGACACATCACACAAACTACCATCAAATAATTCCTAACATCTATCGGACAACGCCTACTACGGAAGACTAGTAGGGAAACATTATATTTGAGTCCGACAAGACAAGACATTACATATGCAATTCAACAACTAGCTTAGTTTTTGGATACACCAACACAATAGCATCTCAAGGTTTCTCACAGGGTGCTTAGATATCTAAAGTCCTCACTTGGGCAGAGTTTAATCTTCCCACCCAACACGGATCTTCAAATAAAGGCCTTTTCAGATTCAGATTGGGATGGATGTGAGGATACTAGAAGATCCGTAACTGGATATAGCAAGTTTCTGGCACTACAACAAAAAGACTCTTTAGCCACGGACGTTTTTGCCACGACGGTATGTCGTGGCTAATGTTTATTTTTAGCCACAACAGTTGTCCCAAATGAAAATTGATTTAAATATTTTAAATTGTTATCAATATTAGCCACAAAAGCTGTGGCTACTAGTATTCCCGCTTATTTTATATTTGGCGCTAAGTGTATTAGCCACAACAAACCGTGGCAAATAATTTTGAATTTTGGCGAAAAATAATGGCGGTAATTCTCAAATATTTTTAGTCACGACTGATGTAGCAAATAATTTTAACACCAATAACAAAGCCACCTGGATGCTGACATGCCCACTCATTTCCCACGATACAACGTGGCTATTATTCTTCTGAGAATAACAAAGCCATTTCCGTTTTAGATAAGTTTTAGGTTAACACCCTCGTCATCCTCTTCGCCTCACCCCTGCATCTTCTTCTTCGCGAATTCCTCAAATTCATTCCACAAATTCCACCTCTAAATTGCCTCGAGTTCCACAAATTCCTCTGTATTGTATCCCTAATAGACTACTTTGATTTCTTTTTTTCATTTCAGCTCCGAATCCAAAATCGGTATATATATTTTCACAAACCCTGCAGCAGAGCATTGAAGAGAGTGGTTTTAGAAAGGTCCAATTGCTGCTTCCCTTTAAGATGATTTTATAGTAATGTAGCTGATGTGTGAAGATCATAGCAACCGACAAGCAATGCCAAAGGACCAAAAGACACTGATATCTGAAGATTTGGAGGTAGAGATCTGATAAAATTTCATGGTTCATTTTTTACGTTCTGCTGTAGGAACAAAAACTACCTCTGTTTTACAATTATGCAGTATCTCGGTCAGAATTCAAAAGGATGTATGCAAAATTAGATGCTTTTCTCGCGGCATTATGTTTTTGACATATTTAGACATGTTTCCGTATACGGATAGAGTATCAGAGCATATGTTTATTTGATTTTTTTATATTTCAGAAAGGAGTGGCAATGAAGGTTTATATTCTTACACTGTTATAAATGATGGGATTTCTTGTATGTTAGATCAGATCCCCAAGAAATTTATTATCATTGTGGAAATCTATAGCTAATATTGATTCAAATTGCACAGTCGGTCATTTCATAATGTTGTTGGATTATCTGACAACTAAATCTTGGATTATCATCGTAAATCAGTTCTCTACATATATTGTAATGCTTCGGATCTTCACAGTGCTTTCTAGGTTCAATAAGAGATTGATGAAAATAATTGTAACAAAGTCTGTAATTGTTTGCTGGCTTATAGTGTCTTCTTCTTCGCCTTTGTAAACCGAACCACCGTCTTCAGTACTCATCATATTCAATGGGCTTGCTGTACTTTTAGTCCTCTTGTACGGATCGTTTGCGGGTTATGCTCGTTCATGGTGTTTGTGTTCATGTCGATATCGTGAAAAGAATTCATACCTGTTTCGTAATTGTCTACTCTTACTCATTTCCTTTGTGATGCAGTTCGTAGTTTTCCGTCTAAAGCGGTTTCATTGAACTTGATTGCTGTTACTTGCTTTTGGGCTTCATCAAGCTGTGTTTGCACAGATTAAAGCTGTTTGGATAGATCATGTGCTTCTTTAACCGCTTGTGCACGTGCCTCACGCTCGTTCTTTAACAACTGTTCGAGGACGTGAAGGGTACTAGATCGTTGTTCGTTGTTTGACTGTAACAATGTCTCGATATCCTTCTCTCTTTCTTCTACCCATGACTCAAGCGCAACAACTTTCGATAAGGCGTCGTTCTACGCGTTACGGGATTTTTGTAGCTCGGTATGAAGATCACGTGTCTGTCTCTCGAGCTTCTCGATGTATCTCTCTGCTCGCTCCAGTTATGTTTTTCCTTCCATCGCCCTGCTTCTCTGTTTTTGCAATATTCAAATAGTTAATATTTGATAAAGGATTATACTATGAATCATGTATTTTGTCCTCCCATATCACAGTTTTTTTGATTGGCCAGCTCAAAGTAAGTTTTTTTATTATTTTTATTTCATTTTTTTGGGATCCTTTGATCACTGTACAAACATCCTCAATGGAGAGCATATCATCCTCAATGGAGAGCATATCATCCTTCGTGTTTGTTTGTCCGTGATAACTGTGACAGCTACGCTGATGATTGAGTGACTCGCATATGTACACACATCTGCGTATATTCCTAAGGTTTTGCGAAATATCATAATCAAAAGTTCCTACCATGCAGAAACATGTCTCTGTTCAAGCCAATGGATCTTCCCTATCACAAAGCAGCACTTAGACAGACATATGATCAGGTATAGTCATATGAATTTTCTTTTTACTTCCCTGTGTTCTTCAAAATTGGATGCAACTTTTATACAAATCTTGGAACATTGCATGATTTTAAATTTAGCTGACAAAATGTAGTAATACTAAACAACTTCATCCAATTAGATTATGCGATCGAAACTTCGGGATTGGAGCTGATGGAGTCATATTTGCGAATCAATGGTTCTGATTACACAATAAGGATCTTCAATTCTGATGGTAGTGAGCCTGAGGTGATTTTTTCTATGAGGAACTTCAATTTAGTTAAGGATTTGCAGAGCATTGAGTTTCCCAATTCTTTGTCGTAGGATTAATCAGACCTACCTCTCGTTTTGTTGATGTTGGCATGGAGGATATGATTCATGAATTTGTGTTTTAGATAGAAAAAGTAGTTTATGGATGCTCAATGTTCTAAAAATCAAAACTTGAAACTTTTATAGTATTATTAGAGCATTTGGTTTGTACCTGGAATTGTGTGTTATAATCCTTGTCTTTGTTGCATGAAAGATAAGAACTTTGTAGGTAGGTACTATATTTGCTGCAGTGTATTGCATTCTCCATTTCTTTTCTAGATACTGTTTCTTTTATTTTTTTTATCTGGTATACGGGATGGTAGAGCCCATTGTGCATTTGGTTGAATTCCTAGTTTATCTGCAGATTAAGTAGAAAAAAAGGAAGGTAAAACCTTGGAAAAGTGCCTGTATATTAATAGTAATTATTATATGAATTTCCGGTAAGTGACTTTCTAGCTGCGGCGTTATATTTTTTTTCACAGATGTGTGGGAATGGAGTTAGATGCTTTGCCAAATTTATTGCTAAGCTTGAAAATTTGAATGGAAGACAAGTGTGTATAGCTCAGTCCTCCCTTCATAATGTGGTTCTTGTCCATAGAAGTGGCTCTAATGATTTTTCTTATTTGGTATCTTTATTGTGTATATTGAAATTTCTCGTTGCTTTGTTTTCCAGTTTCACTATACACACCGGAGCTGGCCTTATTGTTCCTAAAATCCAAGAAGATGGAAAGGTAATTAGGGATTCTTGCTGCATATTTTTATTGTTTAAATTGTTGATGGCACTTAAGGAGCAGGGTTTTCTAAATGTGTTCTTGCTCAAACCTTATAAAAGTTCTAATTTTTAAAATCTTTTTGGTTCCAAATTTAGGTCAGAGTTGATATGGGAGAACCGATTCCTAAGGCATCAGACGTTCTAACAAAAAGGAATCAGTTGTTCAGAGTCAGCTACTTATCAATGGATTGACCTGGAATGTAACGTGCGTAAGCATGGGTAATCCCCACTTATCACTTTTGGTAAAAGTGTGAACCAGGTATATAGCATCACTCAGATTTTCATTTACTTAGTTTTACTCCATCGAGCAAGTAATTTACGGTTAAAGAAATTGAATCTCAAGTCTGACTTCTCTGTTTTTTATGAAAACAGAATTTGTAAGTTGATGATTTAAATTTAGCTGATATAGGCCTCAAATTTGAAAATCATCCAATGTTCCCAGCACAAACCAATATATAGTTTTGGAGACAGTTTTGACATATGGAGTTTTTCAATGTTTTAATCTTGTGCATTATCTTTGTTTTGTTTGCAGGTGAAGATGGTCATGTAGCTAAGGCTCTATTGAATCTCATTCTTGAAGACATGAAATCAGGCCCACCAACTGTGCGTGTTCCAATTCTTGTTCATTATTTTAATAAAGTTATATTACTTATGTTCTTCTTCTTCCTTTCACTAATCATTTAGATGAAAAAAAAATGGTGTAAATAAGATGTCCTGAATCTATGTTAGCTTTTACTTTTAACTCTATTGTCATGTTGGGTTTTCCTTTATTGTTTGATATGAGATAAGATGAAGTTGTTTTGTATTACTACATTTTTTCATGCTTTGTTTTATTTCATATTAGACACAAGATGATGGTGCATTGTTTTTGATGTTTTGATGTATGGTAGGAACTATATCAGAACAAATTTTATATATAAAAAAAAATTAGTATTTGCCACAACGCAAGTCATGACAAATAGTATGAAGCCACGTCAGCAAGTTTTAGCCATGACATGTTGTAGCAAATAATAATTGCCATGTCAGCACCACGTCAGCAAGTTTTAGCCACAACATGTTGTGGCAAATAATAAATGCCAGGTCAGCGGCCACGTTAATATAGGTCACATGTCATTAGCAACAACGCGTCGTGGCTAAAAGGATAGACAATATTTGCCACGACGGGTGTCGTGGCGAATAATACATTAGAAACAGAATATTGCCCACGACCTATTTGCCACGGACTGTCGTGGCAAAAAACTTATTTGCCACAATTTTCAAGTTTTAGCCACGACATTTTGTCATGGCAAAAGACGTTTTTTTGTTGTAGTGTGGGCCATTTCTCTCATCTCATGGAGATCCAAAAAACAATAAACTATGTCCAAAAGCTTATCTAAAGCAGAATGTAAGGCAGTGCCAATGGCTTCTAGTGAGATTCAATGGCTCACTTACTGCATGGTATACGTGTTAGCACACATAATCCAGTTCCATTGTTCTATGACAATCAGAGTGTCATCTACATTGTAGAGAATATTGTGTTCATAAAAGAACCAAACATATTGATATTGATTATCACTCTGTAAGAGAAAGACACCAAGCCGGATTATTAAAACCTATGCATATTTCAACAAGAACATAACTGGAAGACATCCTCACTAAGGCATTGGACATCACTACATTCAACAGTTTGTAGTGCTCATACCCCCAAGGAAGTATCTTCACACCCCATAATCCAGCATGAAGACTTCACTAAGATCTAAGTGTTCTAATCCTTCATTCTCTTAGAGGACTAAATCAGACACTTATCTGAGGATAGTAGTTATAGGTAGTTAAAGATAGTTAAGTGGTTGATAAGTTGTTATAAATTGATCATTAGTGTAATGTTGAAACTAAGATGTTCCATCAATTCATTCTTGCTTTCTCCACTCATTGGAATACCCACTCTCCTCTGATTAATGAATGCTCATATTTCTTCCACTATTTCGTTCGGTTCTTGATCAAAATGTCAGGTAATCAAGTTCAATTCCCGGCTTCCGCTATCGAACATTAATTATTCAGTGGAAAGAAAAGCCAGTACTTCATAATGGTCAGGATGATTTTTTCAGGGAAAATTTTAGATGATTAGAAATGTTAATTTTTCTTCCCCTGCTAAACCAAATGAAACAGTATTAATTTTTTTTCAGGGAATAATTTTTTTATTAAGCGGATAACACATCATCCGGGGGACTAATATAATGCCCGATAAAGAAACACCCGAAAAGATAAACCATACCTAGAAAATAAGCGTGTCGGGATATTTCACGAACGTTTAATGAAGGAAAAAGAAATTTCTGAAAAATGAGAAGCCAATGAAACAGTTTTAAACTTGTTGGTTGGAGATATCCAAATAACTTGGTGGTTGACATAGTCTCAAGTTGCAATTGGGTTCAAATGACAAGCCAGTCCCTTCCAGCTTTTCCTTCATTACCTTTTCAAATCTCTCAGCCATTGAAGGATTCAAATAGTTCACCCAATCTCCGATTTCACCCTTTCTGAAAAAAGAACTGTTTTTGAATTTGTAAACCGTACCGATTTCCCCAGTCTTGTTGACTTCCATATTGCTAAGACTTTGAATGCTACACAAATTCTTTATATCTTCAATCAACCCTTTGTTTTCTTCTTCATCCTCGAAACCACACCCCAAAAATTCCGCCAACTTCTTAAGACAAGTGATTGTATCCTCCTTTAGATCTTCATATTTCATGAATAAGATTTTTTCAGGATTTTCCACACTTGCTTTCCAGTAGCCAAGCATGTGATCCCAAACTGGCCCATAAGTATCTTGACCTTCAATAAAACATTCAAAAGCTTCCTCTATTGGAAGTGGCTGAACCCCGGCGAATTCGTTTTGACAAACGAAATTCCAGTGGGAGACTAATCTATCCAAAGGGTTCCTGCAGATATAAACAATTTTTGATTTTGAACCAGTAATCGAATCCGGCAGAGCCTCATAATGGACATGTGTTGAGAAGAGTCTTGGACTTGGAATGCTTTCTAGATCTGGATTTTGGCTACGCACATAAAGGTCAAACTCGAAGAACGGAACGAGTAAATGTGGGTTCGTGTCGTGCAGCGGGTTCGTGTCTAGTAGTTGATTACGGCGATTGATGATTGAGTACATCAGAGCTTTAATCCAGGTGGTCCCGGATTTCGGAACAGAAGCTAAGATGATATCAGAATCTCTTGCTTCAAAGTTTCTTTGAAATGTGATCATAAATTTTATCAGGGATGTTGGGTACCATATGCCCTCATATTTACTTATCCCAACATTGGACCAATTTCTTCCTTCTGGAAGACTTTGAATCAACTGTTGAATTTCGTCAAGATTGTTTTCAATATTGGCAGCAGCTCCTGGGATTATTTCGGAATTTGAAGGTGCCATGACACAGACAGGAGAAAGAAAGAGGAAATCTTGGAATAATTAAAGAAGTACTAGATGTAAAGAAGTTCGTGCGTGTATGCAATGTGCATGGCAAGCAATCCTGGAATGCTATATATAACATGCCAGACCTTCATGGTAGTGTAATAAAAAGTAGAGGGAATGAGGGAGAAGGACAAAAATATTTCATCAATTGAGTAGAAGGACAGTCTTTTGAAACTTTTGCATAAAGGACAAAACTATTTATCCACTATCGAAATTCACTTGTGTTCGAAATTCAATCGTTTAAATTCACCGCCGAAATTCATCTGTCGAAATTCACTAATTTTCAAAATTCATTGTCGGGATTCACCGTCAAAATTCACTATTGAAATTCACCGATTTCGGGATTCACTAGGGAGATTCACCGATTTTCGGGATTCACTGTTTGTCGTCCTTCTCGCTATAAAAATTATGCAGTTGTCCTTCTCCCTATAAAAAATATGTAGTTGTCCTGTTGCTTAATAATATTTCAGATTGTGTCCTTATCCCTAATTTCCCATAAAAAGTATAATAATAAAATAAATTTGAACCTAAAATTGTCCAAAAGACCTTTTTTTTTTAAGGGAGGTACAGATTAATTCGAGCCGCTTGATGCTCGATTCATGAATTCCTTGCTCATATTTTGATTTAATCAAACTCGAGCACTTCATCAAGTTTAACAAGCCCAACTCGAGCACATATAACACGACTCAAAATGTTCACGAGTTTTATGGACAATCATTGTAATATATATATTAGAAATGTATGTTATTCGTATTCTTTAACGAGCCTAACTCGAGGACATTAAAACTAACATTTTTCCAATCTTCTTGATCTCGAGGTCAAGCTTTAAAAATTCTAAAAATTTTGTCAAGCATAATCAATGTGAACTCAACCCTAAATAAAACATAATTGTAGAGATCAAGACCAACTTTTTTCAACTCGAAAGAACTTGAACCGAGTTCGAAAATCATTGTTTTAAAAGGTTACTTCACTCGATGAGTAAATATTTTATTGGGATCGGTTCGTTTACACTAAATTCTTTTGCTTGAATGGTGACATGTCGGATTCTACGTATGCCTTTGATATGCCAAGCCTGGAAAGGAGCCCGTGGATTTACATTGGGCCTCCACGTTGGCCCAATAACGAATAAGGTCCTCGGCCCAAGTCAGTTCGCACCTTCATAAGCCGGACCGGGCCGGGTATAATCCAGCCCGCCTCATGCCTTTGCGATTCTTATAATTGCCTAGGCAATGGGTGTCGATTAGCAAAGTCTTCAACTCGCCATCTACAGGGGCGACAAGAAGCACTCTGGGACCAACCGACTCGCGATCCGCCAGGTTGGACCAAACCCGCTTGACTAGGCAAACATAGTCCATGCACGACAATTACAAGGGGAGGAACCCGCGGCGGTTACAAGCAAGCTCGCCCAATCAGAGGCCGCCACCTCAACCACGTAGTTCATCATGTCTTAATATTTAAAGTTAATTACGCTTTAATACCGTTATTTGTAACCGCCGACTCTAGTCCCTCAAGCAGACAACCTCTGCCAATTTGTCGACAGACAAACTCGCCATTTACAGCTTTAAAATCTTCTGCTTTTCTTTATATTGTTCTAGACCACCCCACATAATCACCGGTAAATCACTCACTTCTGCCATATATCCACCACTCAAACTAGCTAAACCCGTTTTTTGATACACCTGACTGTATTAACCTTCAACTCTAGTGTTGATGGTAGGATACCGGTAAGTCTGTTAGGCATGATGCTAGAAAAAGCAATAATGTATTGTTTTAATTAAATAAAAGTAATATTTTCTTATTAATCTTGTATTTGCTAAATTGCATAGATATAAATGACATTCGAAAAAAGTCCCTGAGGGTATGTTATGTGACGATAAAGCTTTGTACATAAGAGGTATGTACGAGAAAATTGAGTTTATGGTATACAACTTTAAACAATATGTTCGTGGTGAATTGAATAAACTTAATAATTGACTGGAGTTCGGGATTTCACAGTCAAACCACTATCCCAAAACACTTAATGTGTAACCACCTTATCGAGACCGTCGGTGTTGGACAGGTGTACATGTACTTATACTTGAAAAAGTTCATGTAAGACTGGACCGATTGAATATGATGATCGTGTACTGTCACTGCATCGAGAGATTTTGAATGAATTATTAGATGCCTATTATAGATCGAATCTTAATCCAGATGTGATCATAGACTCATGAATTTTCAGGGGAGACATTTGATTTGATGGTATGGTTAGCCGAGTACATAATTCTTCCTTGATCATGATAACTTTAGCATCACTTAGGGACTGGTAACCAGGAATTTAAGTCACAAATATGTAGTCCACTCCTTGCTTCAAAGAGAAGAAGATAAATTGTTCACTGATCGATTGCACACCTCTGATATGATCAAAGGAAATCAGTTATTAGGGGTTAACAGGTAGTTCGAGGATGAGATGTTACGAAGAGGTCTTGAGGACAATGCACTGCTTTGTATAAGATCCGTCTGTGGAGGTTTATCTATAGTTAGTGGTTATATCAGTGTGCGCTCGATAACTTCTATGAATAAGTGAAATAAAATGTTTTATATTTTGGAAGAGTGCAGTTTCGGCTCTATGGAGAAACGATGCCAAAATTAATGATTTGTATGATTCAATTGAAGAGTTCAGATGATCTTTCGAATCATTGGATCTCCAGAGTATAGGTTCATGGTGCTTATCCCTCGTAATTCACAAATAGAAGCACTTCTCGATAAATGGGAAAATAATTTTTCTCAGTTTTAGGTAACTGACATTTATATGATAATCTTAAGGATTCGGAAAAATATGTTTTCCTAAATTAAATCTAAGTACACAATTATAATTAGTGCACGGAAAAAGATGAGTCACGATTTATTTATTTACGATATAAATAAGAATTATGAAGGTTTTATTTTCTTAAATAGGTGACTAATAATTGACAAGATAGAATTAACAAGGAAATAGTTTCCTAAATGGGTTTTATAGTTTTTTTTTTTTTTTTTTTTTTTTTGACAATTGATTTTATGGTTAATTGAAAAAAAATTATTTTGCATTTTACACGTATGCTTGATTGTAAAAAAAGATTTATATTTTCATACCCAGTCAAAGTCAACGATAACAAAAAAAACCAACAATAATAAAAAATAATAGACAACACTGGTCATGGCCCAAAAGAATTCTCGGCTTATTCTTTCAATATCATCAATTGTTTTTTTCTGAAAAAATATCATCAATTGTTGAAACTTGGAGTTTAGCAGTCTGCATTACATGATTATACTCGTCTTTTTTCTCCCCTTTTTTCCAGGGTTCCCCTGGAAGTCCTTCCAGAACCTGTTGTATAATTTTTACGGATTCTGACGGAGCCTACTCATGTACAACATGATTCGGATCTGATCATATAAAGATTCTCTTTTAGCGAACCAAACCTATCCTCTGTGTAGAACTTATGCCAAGGTTGGAACAAAGACACATTTAGTTGTAAATGCCAATGATAATGTAGCAGACATATATCTACACACGTACTAATTAATAGTTCAAGTCACCCACTCCCATAATCCATTTTCTCCTCAGAGAATTCCTGGTCCGACTAATCCGGAGTGAATTACATGAATATACTTTGTGTTATATATATTAATAGTAGTGTATTGGTTTGTAATTTTTAGAGATGAACAACATGCAATTTGTAGAAACATAAATCTGAATGTCCATAGCATGAAAACTTTATTTATATATTCATAACACTACAACACATAGAAGAAAAAAATGCAAAATACAAAATCTAAACGCGAAAACTTATTGTGACTGAGGCGAGTTTAGAACTCTGTCCTTAAAACATAATTGCCCCGCCTATGGTGCACACGGTTTATAGCAATACGTCTCCCAATATACAACAGTCTACCTTTCCGGGTTCTTGCACTTGAATGAGGAAAGCAACAAACTGATTGAGCCTATGTTTATCTCCGACAATGCAAGTGTTTAATGTTTATTTGTGCAGAGTAATGGTATGAAATTCTGTGTATTTTTCATTCAAGACTGATGTTTATATAGGCAGAGGAATGAGGCAATGAACAACAATATTTGTTCGTAAATTTCGCGACAAAAAAGGGTTGCATCCGTTCAAATTCGACAGTTGGAGCGCGGTTTAACCGTTGTCCGTTCATCAACACACATTTCGAACGGATGCATCGCTTTTCGAACTGTTGCTTTCATTGCTTGCTTCGTTTGGCATTTTTCGAATTATTTTCGTTGAACTCGGTCCAAAAAATTAATATTGGGCCAAGCCTAGCCCAAAGGCCGAGCCCGAACCGAACAAGCATCTAAGTCCTCCTTCATTCACAAAATTCTCTTGCCCTCGGGAGTCCGCCCTTCTCTGAAACTCTCCCACTTATATAGTGAGCATATTTAGTTCCATTGCCTATGTGGGACAAATGGAACACACTTTCATTATAACACCCACATAAATTACTCTACCTTTAGACATTAATTTCACATTCACCCGATATCGGAATCAAGTGATTCAAAAGCCTAACATCAACTACTATCTTAGTAGTTTCCAATAATGGTTTTAGCTCCCGGAAATTCATTCCTCAAGTCATTCAAATTCGAGCCTAAAGTGGACTGTTCACCACATACTTTTAGACCCGGATTGAGCTAATTAACCATTAAAGTTCCAACAGTTTGCCCCAATGACTAACTTATTATATATTTTACCTCTAAGTAAGAGTCGGACTCTGCACGCATGATCCAGACAGAACTCTGTATTAGTCGGACCAGTTGGTTCCGGATACCGTGGGTTTTAAGGGAAAAAAAAAACTTACTCCCCCCGTTTTTTTTTAACGGTCACATTTGATGTCCAGGTTTATCCAAAAAATAACTAACCTTAAGCTAAAAGGTGACCAGATTCATCCAAAAAATTATAGTATAAAATATGACGCTTAAAAAAAACGGAGGGAGTATTATATATTTTAGTGTGGTGTAATGACCCCCCTCCCCCTACACTTTTCTGAGGGGCCTACTCTTATACTTAAATCCGCAATTTACTAGAAGTTATTTTTATATTCATCTTTATACTTTCAATAATCAAATTACTTCTTCAAAAATAAAATGATTAAAAAAAATGATGGGCTATTACAATATAGGTTTTATTTTTTTATTTTTAAAATCTTCTTTAAAAAAACAGTGGTCGATTACCCGTAAAAATGATGGGCTATTACAATATAGTTTTAAACTAAACCAATCAAATTCCTTTAAAATATATCATGTCTTCAAAATATTATACACTCTGATGTCTTCAGATTTCGATGATGCAATGATACTGACAGAAAACAACCATCAGAGGTAATCTCGAAATATTTAAAGACGTACGTGTGCGTATATATGGGTAAGCAATCCTCAGAGCACTTGCCGTAGACCGTTAATTTATTTAAAAAAATTAAAAATTTCATCAGCAAAAATAATACTGTAGTAGATATAATATTTTTTTACTGTAAACTATGTTATCACCCGTGTATAATTAAAATAAATAAACGAAAATTAAATCAACAATTTTATTATTCAAATAAAGAATTACAAAGATACATAATGAAATGAAAGGATATGCACGATCTGAGCCGAGACGAACTCTGTCCTTAAGACAAATTTGCCCCGGTATGTACCCCGTTTTGCAGCAATTGTCTCCCGGGGAATTCTCGGATTACCTTTCGAATAGCGGTACGCAAACTCGAACACCGGCGAACTCTAACCGTGTTTCGGTATCTCTTCACTTGATGCAAGAACGGTATGCAAAAGAATGATATGAATGTATGCAACTCGTGTTGTATTTCTTGTATTTAATTCCCATTCATGTAGCTCGTATATATAGTAGAGGACATGGAAAAAGCGATGGAAAATGAACGACCTCGGCTCGAATTAATTGTCATTAATATCATCATAATGTTGGAACCCCGGAAAGCCAAAAGCCTCGGCTTTATTCATGCATTAATGTTGGACGGGAACCGGAACGGGCGGCGGCCTTGCGATGGCTCACCTCGGCGGATCAAGTCGTTCGTTCGTTCGGCCTTGCGATACGGCTTCGGTTCGGCGGACCGAAAATAAAATTAACGGTTGCAAAACCGAACTCGGCGTGAATCGAGCCGCATTCGTGTACGCGGGACACGCGGGCGTGCACAAGCCCAAGGGTAAATCCGGATTGGATTTGCACCCCCTGCGCCCGCGTAGAGAACGGTGTATAATGTTGGTTTCTTATTCCAACTACACTAAAACAATATCATATAAATATTGCTTCTTTTTCCTTCTTCCAACCAATGTGGGAGAAAAGTTTCTTCCCATTTTTCCTTTCCATAACACACACTTAAGCCCAATAGGCCCAATATGACTTATCATTAATTTTCCAACAAACCGACTTTAAGCGTTAATTTCTCATTCACTCGTTATCCGAATTGAATGATTCCAAATCTGAATTCATCTACGACTCACGTAGTTTTCGAATTAATAAAACATTACATATATTCTATACAAGAATATATCCGAAATACGCTTATAAAGTCACTGAATAAAATGATTATAAAATCATTTTTAATTCATTTTTAATTCAATTCCACATTTTCTCCAACAATCCCCCACATGAATGGAAATTAATGCGGATGCGAGACTACGAAGAGATTACGCGCGAAAAATATTGCATCAGGAGAGGTAGCTTCTGGCTTTGAACCTGCCTTAGTGAAATACTATCGGATTTACTCGGCTAATCAGTGAACTTAAGTCTTGAACTGTTCAGCCTTTAGTGTAAAACTAGACAATAGTACTCACACAATATTTCCCTTAACACTGTACTTGGTTCTCATGACTGGATTCGTTTTGGCCCTGAATCACACCTGGTTTCAGAAAGTGCGTTAGAGAATTCTAGCCTCTGAACTCTCTTTGAAGCGGCCCCACTTCGCACTTACATAGGTGACCTCCTATCAAGAGTATTCTGCCATACTCCACTCAAATTTAATCAAGTTATAGGAATCATTAAAAGTTTTCACTTATCCTTCACACTTCTGACAGACAACACTTTTATTCACAGAATGGTTAAGTGTTCATCGACAGCTTCATAACTTAGTTGTCCCTTTGAACCATGATCTTGGGATCTCCAGTCAACATGGTAGGGTTACCATTACAAAGCTTATCTTTCAATAGGCTTAAGTCCCATTCTGAGTGTCAAAAGCCGACAATCGATCTCTACAGTAAACATTTTGAAAGCGGATCGCAAGATTTTCCTTCGATCCAATATAATCGATGGAAATCATACCACTAGAGATCAATTATTTAACGGTATCATGTCATTGACGTATATGTCTAGACTTACCATTATACAAACTATTTTGTGCTCGGTGTAAAGCCGATTGGCTATCACTGTGGAAGCAATCGGTGTAGTCCAGCAAGAAATCTCCTCTAGGAAATTTAGAAGCCACTTAGCTTCTTCACCAGCTTTGTCAAGTGCAATGCACGTTTTCTTTGTGGACTTCCATAACACCGCAACATCACCAATCATGTGAATTGTAATTCTTTAGAATCAGAAATCCACTTGGCATCACAGTATTTTTCTAATCCCAGATTCATTGAATATTTCAAGTACTCGTGTACTGTAATATCGCTTTCCAATGATCCGCACTAGGATTACTTGTAAACCTGCACAGTTTATTCACAACATGTACATTAGACAATATGTGAATGTGTGCTTTAGGACTCTCATCAAACATATTGAATTCCTCAGGACGAATTCAATATAATGAGACTGTGATAACACTAGTCCCTCAGATATTCTAAAATTATTATTAGAATTACATCTATAAGTCCCATATCATGAGTACTCCTCATTATTAGCATATATTCTTCTAATTCACTATTTAAGACAACAGTCTTAATATCCATTTGATGGATTTCAAGCTTACATACCACAACATCTGCGATAAGTACTCATATTGATGAAAGTCGAAATCAAGACCCTCTTTTGGAGATAACCTCTGGCTACCATCCTGGCCTTACATTGTTTAGTTTTAGGTATTCCCACCTTTGCTAAACACCCCCACATTTCCAAGTATTCGTAGATAAGCTCTCAGCTTTCCCTCAACTCATATGGGATCTTTATCCATCTGTTCGATGTAAACCTATAAAGAATGAAATCGGTGGAATCTATCGCTTCCCCCCACAAGTTCGGAGATTAACTCGAACTATTCACCATGCTTTAACCAACTCTTTAAGAGTTCGGTTGAAATTCAGCATTTCTCAGATAACATCTGAAAACAATCAACACCGGTTGTAAAACTAGCAGAATAGCATTTTTCTGAAAATCAGCGACTTTTGTTTAAAGACAGCAGCCTTTGCTGAAACCAGCGGCTTTTGTTAAAAACAGCAGCTTTTGCCGAAAATCAAAGAACAAAAGAAAGAGTGTGGCCAGCACCTTTTCCACTACGATTCTGCTAGGCTTATTCGCTTAGTTGTTTTTCCAACTTCATTCTTATGGTTTATAACTCCTTTGTTGTCTTATCTTTGCTATTTTAGCAAAATTAGACACAACATTATTTTATACAATGATCGATAAATAATCTTTACCGACTCTCCATTAGCATAAATATTTAAATCACACAACTCGTATAATTTAACTTTTACATGTCTCTGTTTCTTTCCACAGAAGGAAACCGTGCCTAAGTCATATTTGCTTTGACAAATCTATGGCATGTTTAATAAATCATTCGACATAATGATTTATATTCATCCAATTTTAGATTAGGAAATAAATAATTTCCACTCCTAATCGTTATGCCATAGGCTTGTGACACCACATTGTATCACCAACCATTTCAATTTTAGTCATATTTCAACTCACGGTATAAAAAAGACTATTTATTGATTCAACAACTTGTACCACCACTGGTACGCATTTCAAATCAAAACACCTCGGTGTTCATTTCATTTTTTATTCAACGAATAAAAGTTCTACGAGTCGTCACCAAAATGAGAATTTATCATGAAGATAATTTCTCCAACTTACACGGCACGTCAAAATAATGTTTTCACTAAACATTTTGGCATATTTTCCTTATGATTAATCTGCCAATTAAATAATTTTTAGGTACATTCGTCATACGAAATTATTTCTTGTTTGCACCGTATTAGTCATATATGCCTCAACTGGCAACAACGGTTCAAAACATAATAAGAAAATTATTTGAACCAATACACATTAAGAATCTTTATTATTTCATACATTAAAATAGAAATTACAATTTCTACTTTATGTAACAACACGGAGATCCATCATCCATAGACCTCCATCTATCGTTCCTTCAAAGAATTACCCCGCCTTCATCTATTAGTTTGAATTTGTATGTATCAAATACCAACACAGACCCTAGGTAGGTAAGCTGGCTTGCAGAAACCACATTCATCAGTAAGTCCGGCACATGCAGGACATCTCGAAGAATCAATGCTCTCCCAGACGTCAAATTCAACTGAACATGACCACATCCAATGATATCGGAAGTAGTTGAATTTGACATTACTATTTTCTCACCTTTGAGATGTTGGTAACTAAAAAACGATGATTTGTTCGCACACATATGTCGGGTAGCCCCAGTGTCTACAACCCAAGCATATTCCTCTTCCTCGAGGTCTCTGTCAGGCTCAATTTTGACCTGTTTTAAAACCACTTCACTTCCCGCAACCTGGGAGCTTTCTCCTCGAATTGGCGCACCAATATGAGTCATCTGATTATAAAATTCCATTTCTGTTCACAAACAGAAGATAAACAATTTTAAGGCTCGTTTTTAAACGACCATTTTCTCAAAAGGATAATTTAAATACCAAAAAATGATATTTAACACATTTTTAACATATCCATCATTAAACATTTACATTGAAAGGTTCAAATATAAACTATAACAATGTTATGACTCATGTTCTCATGACTCAACCACTTCCATATGTCAAAACAACCTTTGGGATGACAATTAATCATGAAAAGCAAATGAACAACCCAATTACCAATGAAGATTATATAGCTATGGCTGCTAAGGCTGATAACAGAATTCAAGAACGAGATTGTAACAACTCTATGACTCATTGGAGAGCTTCTGGACAAGGTAGATGACAAGGAAAAGGATTTGGCAGAGGTATTCGAAGAAACATTAAGAGACCTCATGGTACTTATTGTAGAAAAGATGGGCACACGCTTAAAAAATGTTATAAGTAGAAGTTTGTTTATCCACCAAATATGATAGGTTAGATGAAAAGCAAAAAACTAGAGCAAAAACGATCTGAAAAAGGTCGAGTTTATTAACTTGTTTTTTCAGATACTGATATTGTTTACAATGCTATAATTTAAAGGTAAAGCCTTACACTAGTTGTACCAACTTCTGACTCTTTTCAATAAAATAAAGGTAAAGACTTATTTGTTTTATTTTGACTTAATTATCTATCTGTTTAAACTAATAATGCACCGGATAACCACCCGAGTTGAACACCAAATTGACTGAGAATCAGATAACACTAATTCAAACTCGCCACCACTCCTTATCACTCCAAACACCTTATTTCTCCAGCACATCACTGATTGTCGGAATTGTTGTTGTTGTTGTCGGAATTTGCAGCAGCAATAGCAATCTCTTTATTCTCAATACCCTCCTTCAAACTTGGTTGGGGGAGGAGGCCAAGTTTGGGCGAGCAGAAAGAGAGAGTAGCCTTCGTCATTGGTTTGGTGAAAATGTCAGCAATCTGTGCTACTGTGGGGATGTGCTTGGTGGCAAGCTGAACTCGGGCCATCTGTTCACGGACAAAATGGTAGTCAAGTTCGATGTGCTTGCTCCGGGCGTGGAATACGGGATTAACAGATAGATAGAGAGCACTGTGGTTGTCGTAGTAGATAATCAGCGGATGTCGGAGAGGAAGACGGAATTCCTTCAAAATGAAAGTCAGCCATATTAATTCAGCAGCAGTATGGGCCATTGATCGGTATTCCGCCTCGGTGCTTGAACGGGACACTGTGTGCTGTTTCTTTACACACCAAGAGATCAGATTTGAGCCAAGGAAGGTGCAGTAGCCGGTGGTAGAGCGACGAGTGAATGGGCAACCGGCTCAGCATCGGAATAGGCAGACAACTGTAGAGAGGAGTTGGAAGTGAGGGAGACACCTTGAGTGATGGTGCCCTTGATAAAGCACAATATGCGATAAACCCATGTGAGATGATGAACAGCACGATTTTGCATGAATTGTGTAGCAAAGTTCACACTGTAGGCAAGATCTGGGCGAGTGAGAGTGAGGTATTGAAGGGCTCTCACCAAACTGCGATATAACCTGGGATCTTCAAGTTGGAAAGGTGTTTGTGGGTGTTTCATCTTTGAATCCAATGGTGTAGAGATGGGTTTACAATCCAGCATTTGAGCAGGTGAAGGCCAGCCCTGGTTTGTTGTACCTGTACTCCAAGGATGTGGTGAATTAGACCCAAGTCCTTCATTGCAAATTCCTTGCTCAGAAGTTAGACAAAGGATTCCACAAGGTCAGTAGTTGAACATATTAATAGCATATCATCCACATAGAGCAGGAGGACTAGTATTTGATCATTAGTATGACAAATAAATAAAGAAGGGTCAGATAACCTACATTGAAACCCATAGTATAGAAGAAATGTGCTAAACCTGTCAAACCAGGCCCTTGGGGCCTGTTTGAGCCCATATAGGGCCTGTGTAGTTTGCATACATGTGTAGGGTACTTAGGGTCTAACATGCCTAGGGGTTGATCCATATAGATGTCCTCTATGATGAAGCCGTGTAGAAAAGCATTTTTACATCTAGTTGTTTGATAGGCCAATTGAAATGTAATGCTATACATAGGATCAATCTAATGGTCCCTGGCTTGATGATTGGGGAAATAGTTTCAAGGTAGTATATTCCATCTATTTGATGGTAACCTTTGGCCACAAGTCTGGCCTTAAGGTTGTCTAGACTTCCATCTGCCTTAAGTTTGGTTTTAAACACCCATTTAGACCCATTCACATGCATTTGGGAAGTCCTAGGCACCAGGGTCCAAGTTTTATTGGTAGTTAGAGCATCCAACTCTTCTAGCATGGCATTCTTCCATTCACTGTGTTTTAGAGCAGTCTTGACGATGGCGAGGTTACGGAGGAATGTGGTTATAGGATACTTGTAGTGCATACTTTGGATGAGGCTTGAAAATCCCAAGTTGTGCTCTAGTAACTATAGTGTGTGGATGTGGATCTGGAGGAGTAGTTGGAGATTTAGTGCCCTCTGGTTCGAGTGAGACGGGGTTGGTGATCTAGGAGGTGTTAGGTATCCGGGATCCGGATGAGGTGCATGCGGTGTTTCGGTGTGGTGGTAGACGGTGTGTTTTCTTGGGGTGAACTAGATTCTGTGTGGTCCAGTGAGTGTGAGGATGATTAGGAGTGTGGTGTGATTGGTGGTGTTGGTGTAGGTTCCTGTGAGGAAGGTTCTGGGGTTGTAATTTCTGGTACAGGGTATGCCGTGTCATCTGTAGTATGTGTGTGTGATGGTGTGTGGAGTCCAGATCAGGGAGATGGTTAGTGTGTGAACTAGGTATATTGCTGTTTGGGATAGTGTTGACTTGGTCATTTATAGGTGGTAGCCAAGACTCAAAAACATCCATTATATAGGAGTGTTTGATAGGTGAGTCTTTGAGGTGTTCTTTGTAAGGCATGAGGGCCTTATTGAAGACTCATTCCTGGAGATGATAGTCTTCCTGGTTTTGGGGGTGATAACACTTGTAACCTTTATGTTGGTTACTGTAGCCTACAAAGACACATGGTAGGGTCTTAGGATCAAATTTGTTGTATTCGGAATCCCATGTATAAGGATAGCATCTGGAGCCAAACACCCTTAGAGATGTGTAGTCTGGCTGTGTCTTGTGCAAAGTTTGGTAAGGGGTGTCAAAGTGTAAGGTAGAAGTTGGCAGTCTATTCATTATATAGACTGCTTTTTCAAAGGCCTCAGGCCACAGATAAAGAGGAGTTCTGCTGTGGAAGAGCATGGTTAACCCAAGCTCCCTGATGGTTCTGTGTCTCCTCTCCACTGCCCCTGTTTGTTCAGGTGTCTGAGGGCATGAGATATAGTGCAGCATTCCTTTACTAAGAAAGTGTTCTTTTAAGGGAGTGTTGACAAATTCTCCACCCCCATCAGAGTGATATATCTTTATATGTTTGTTAAATTGACACTGAACATACTTTTCAAAGGCCACGTAAGTGTTAAAGAAATCAGACTTGTGTTTGAGTGGGACTAGCCAGGTGTATTTAGAAAAATCATCAACAAAGCATGCATAGTAATAAAACTTTCCCAAAGAGCAACTGGGGCAGGCCCCTATAAATCACAGTGTACTAAATCAAAGATATTTTTGCTTTTGTGTTCGAATCATAAAAAGGAAGTTTATGTAATTTTCCTAATCGGCAACTTTCACGGACATGGTCCGTTTTTATTTTTCCTAAAACTGTATTAGGCCTCTATTCTTTAAACTTTGAACGATGAAATGCGAGAATGTCCTAGTCTTTGATGACGGTCTCCACCGTTCCGGCTTTGCATCCGTTAGAGTAGAGTCAGTGTTGGTGCACTTGGACCGGGTATACAAGTCACCGGTCCTTTTCCCTGTCATCGGTCGATTCTGTTTCCTTTTCCTTCACATTGAAACCACTTGTTAGTGAATTCACAACTCACAAGGTGTTGATTCGTGAGTTGACCTACGATAGTAGGTTTCTTTTCAAATCTGGTACTAATAAAACATCATTGAGTGAAACTCTTTTATTGGATTTTTGGAGGCTCACCTTCCCTATACCATGTATAGGAAGGTGTGTCCCATCTCCAATAATTACGATTCGGCTCATGTGTAAGGTTTAACATTAGATAAGGTACACGAATTGTGGGCCATGTGGTTTGAGGCCCCCGCATCCATTGTCCACTCGGTGTACGCACGAGTTATCCGGTGTGAGAGTTGACGAGCACGAGGAAGAGAGTTCACTCCTTGATCTGTCTTTTTAGGCACCCACCCGGAGATCTTGGCAATGTGCCCCGGAACACCACGGTATTGACAAGTTTCATTTTTGTACTTGTTCTTTTTACGCATTTGTCATTTTCCTCGACCTTCGGGTGGAGGTCTTAATTCGATTTCTAGAGTCAGATTTGTTTTTCTAGGCCTGAAATCCCCTGCCTTACACTAGTTGTACCAACTTCCGACTCTTTTGAATAAAAGACAAATACTCTTTGAATAGAAGATAAATGCACAGCTAATTATCACTTATTTATTTTATTTTGACTTAATTATCTATCTGTTTAAACTAATAATGCACCGGATAACCACCCGAGTTCACCACCAAATTGACTGAGAATCAGATAACCCTAATTCAAACTCGCCACCACTCCTTATCACTCCAAACACCTTATTTCTCCAGCACATCACTGACTGTCGGAATTGTTGTTGTTGTTGTCGGAATTTGCAGCAGCAATAGCAATGTCTTTATTCTCACTAAGGTTATCGAAGAGGGGAAAATGCAATGGCTAATCATAAGAGTTTTGATCAATATTCCATTCAACATGAAAATTTCCATTCAATAGCTGATGCAACATCTACTTCAAGTCAGATGCAATCATATTCTCGTAACATTACTCAAAGTCATCATGAACACTTATGCCTCTTATTCAGAATTTGCAACCAGCAGGCAATCAATGCAACTCAGTGGTAATGGTGGCAGGACATGGTGTTTAAGGATAATGTATGAAAGGCAGTCCTGCTCACTGGATCATTGGTTCAGGAAAAACTAGCATGTTACAGAAACATGTGTTAAATTGTTAAATGGTTCTTTTATATTTGTCACACATATAGGAAAAGTGAAATTAACTGCAATATGATCTTATATAATGTGTTTTGTATACCTTCTTTCACTTCTAATTAGATATCGGTCAGAAAACTAATGTTGAAAGCAGATTGGAAGTAATCCATGTATGGTGCGGGAACATAAAACTATGAAGAAGATGTGTTCGACTAGACTTCAAGTGGGCTTTATATCATGACTATTGAAGCACGAAGTCATTCTTTGAGTTCTAGTTTACTTAATCATTGTACTTCTTGTAATTCATGCAATTTTCACGACACTTTGTTATGTCATTTTTGAATAGGTCATCATTCATTAGAAAGGATGAAGACTTTAAGGAACTCAAATCATAGAAAAAAGTTCTTTCTTAAGATTGTATTGTTTGTTCCTTGGAAATATAGAGAAAACTTAAGTATCATGTCAGTACTTCAACTACCTTTAACTATTTTGATCTTGTGCATGTTGATATTTGGGGCCCTAATAGAATACCTATTGTGAAAGGAAAATATTATTTCTTGTCATTTTTTCTTGATCATAGTAGATACACTTGGATTTTTCTAATGAAAACTATAAGAGAAGCAAATAAGTCGTTTTTTGTTCATAATCCATATGATAGGTGTATCAAGATATTTGGATATGATCATGGTGGACAATTTATTATGCAATAATTTTATAAAACTGTTGTAACAAATTCCAATTAAAGACTCAGAATAACTGATTCAATCAACGTAAAATGAACGCAGAAGACCGTAAACAAGAATAACACAACAACTAAACGTGATTTCTAGCGTTGTGATGACTACTTGACAGACAGAATATATGATATTTTATTGTGCACAGAATTTACAAAATACTTGTCTGACTGTTACAATAAATTAGGGTTTTTATACCCCGATTATTAAAAACCCTAGCCGCAATAATGTCCAACTTTGTATTTCAAAGAAATACCCTCATGTGTGATTTTCCCACATCTTCGCTGAAAACCACCAGATTTAACTGTTGAATAGGTGTCCTAAACCCAATCGGGTTGGACCGGATCCGACCGGGTCGGGTCGTTTACAGTCTATTTTAGTTCATGTAATAACTTTATTATGATTAATAAAAGCACTTTTGTTTTTACATATTGTTTATCTTCATATTATTTGTTGTATATATATAGTAACTTCCCAAACTGTGATAGAGAAGCCATGATAGTGATTATGGTTGATGAGATCTCTAATCACTTTAAAAAGTTTGGTACATAAATGTCTCTAGACCTATATACTGTCAAATGGGACATTGATAGTATGATCAGACTAACACGTATTGAATGTCTTCTATCTTATTGAAGATAGTGATAGATCTCGTCTATCGAAGTGTAGATACACTTGGACTTTACGTGGACGGGTATTGGAGAATGCGAACGTTAGACTGACCCACTTACATTAAGTGTCACACTATGTGGCGGTTGTGTAATTATCCTTAAGATCGGAGTCTCCACGGCATCACGGTGTGGATTGTCTTGCTTTGACACTATTGAGATTTCCCGTAACCACAGGGCGATCATGCGGTAGTGATTGTGTATGATATTGAAGCATGCAGAGTATACTTGGCATGTCGTCT
Source organism: Gentiana straminea (assembly GCA_036785695.1). Classification (NCBI taxonomy): domain Eukaryota; kingdom Viridiplantae; phylum Streptophyta; class Magnoliopsida; order Gentianales; family Gentianaceae; genus Gentiana; species Gentiana straminea. The sequence continues at coordinate 953,801 of JAVUPR010000386.1, read as the reverse complement.
GGAAATCGCGTATCCTATGATTGGGATTGAATATCCGAAATGACCTTCTTATAAGGAATGTCTAGCTTTCGAGAATCTTTGCAAAGTGGGAGTAAATGTGTTATTCCGAGAGAGCATGATATCAAGATTATGAGATACGATCGTTAATGTATTGACACTCGAGTTACGATCGTATGGACATTGTTACAGTAATAGGATTGTAAGTTACACGGTAACCACTTCACATGAAAGGTAGTAGTCAATGTTTTTGACTCTTCTGATCATAAGGGGTCACGGTGTGTTGCTAAACGCTATCCCGTGATCGTTAGGCATGAAGGGCATTTTCGTAATTTGCACTTTGTGTCTACGGCCAACATATTCGGAAGCCTATCGGACACACATATTAACATCGAGTCGGAATGAAAATGCGGTTATAGTTGGTAACCAAATAAGGAAAGTTTATCTCTAGACTATAAAGGTTATAGTGGTAATATTGTGATATTTATTTATTATGAATAATTAAAATACAAGATATTAATTATATACAAATTATATTAATTAAAGATTATTCTGGATGCCAATTAATTGGGGCTCCACATCCTAGGGTATAAGATACACTTGGATTGTGCACTTTAATTAATAATATTACCATAATATTAATATTGGATATTAATTGATTTTGGAAAAATAGATTTATGGTAATAAGATAAATATAATCAATATAAGATATTGGCAATATTTAGATTTTATTTAATATTAGATATTATAATAAAAGAAATAAATTAATCTAGGAGATTTTCCTTATTTTATTGGGAAAATGTTTTCTTCTCATTTACTCTACTTGGGGCGCCACTTTGCCTATAAAAAGGAAGTGGGTGTCAAGCTTTTTTGTACATCATAATTCCAAGAGCTGATAGTTCTTGAGTAAAATAGAGAGCTTTCAATAGAGAGTTTGAGGGAGAGGAAAAAGGCCGGTCTAGCAACCGGAGTTTTCCAATAGCAATCCTAGGAGGATTCCGGCGAGGAGTTCGTGTGGATCAACGATAGAGGCCGGACGCGTGGACGACTTGCGCACTGTACTACTCTCCGTTGACGGTCAAAGCGAAGATCTTATAGATCATCCAAGGTATAACTGTCAAACTACTTAACGTGTTTATTGCATTAAACGAAGAACGATCTAGAAAAGGAAATCAAATTTTAAATTCCGCTGCGTTAAACTAGTGATTTCCTAACAGTGATATCAGAGACAGGTTTCGAGCTTAAGCAATAAGCACAATTTAATTGCGTAATAATTAATCGATAGATGCAAGATGTATAATCGCGAAACGTTTAAAAAAATACGGGTTCGATTGGGGGGCTCGGCCGACCGGCGGCGGCCCCCCTCCTCTGCGGCGACGGCGGCTCTAGGGCTGCCGTTGTCGGCTGTCCTCTTCCAACGGGGTGATCGACCTTTTTCGTTTTGTGATAATTATTGTGCATATATATCTCTTTTGTTTAGTTGTGTCATATGGCCAACCAATGGTTCAAATATTTTGGGCCATTGGGAAACCATAGTGGCATATTAACCAAAATATTGGCGTTTCCAAATTTTGATTTGGAATAGGCCTAGGCCCTTTTCAAATATTTGATTTGTAAAAGGGCTAGGCCTAGGCCACTTTTAAAATTTTGATTTTGGAAAGTGGCCAGGCCTAAACCAAAATTATTGGCCTTTCCAAATATTTGATTTGGAATAGACCTAGACCCTTTTCAAATATTTGATTTGTAAAAGCCCTAGGCCTAGGCCACTTTCAAATTTTTGATTTTGAAAAGTGGCCAGGCCTAAACCAAATTTGGTTTAGGAAGATGCATTTTGATTTAAGAAACCAAAGGCATCCATTTTGGTTAAGAACCAAAAGGAAAGGAAACAAACTAAAGACCTTATAAATTTTGATTCTAATTTGAATATTTCAAATTTAATAAAATTGAAATTAAAATCGATTTAAAATTAAATGTTAATTTTAATTTTCGATTAAGTCATATAATTAATTAAAAGTTAGTTAATTATTTGATGTGATAAAATAAGACGCATAAGTAGTTAAAAATTTATAATTTGATCTATTCATAAGATATAATTGTATGAAGTAGATGCGTGGATATAATGTGATTATATGGACCCCGATTGATCATGGATTCGACCAATAGGATAGATGGGAATGTTTTCTTTATGTTGGTTTTCTTTCAAAAATTGTCCTAGGCCGTTATGAAGAATGTGACCTAATTTACTTTTTGCATTTATCTCATTCCCGTTAGCTCCCCCGTGTGCGGCGGGTGTAATTATTTATTAGATAGATTCTAATGTAACAAGAATGGAGCAAGAAGACGAAGACCAAAGAAAGATAAAGAAACCATGGGCGTACATCAATAAATATCCTATTGGCGGTTGCAGATACCCTTAGTTTGTGACCCGCGGTTTCGTCAGTTTGTATTCGAAACCGCACCTAAGAAAAGTCCATGATCATACCGGTTATTTTGTGCGCGGAATGTTGTGTATGTTTTACTTTATGTGATATCGGAGTAATATGCACATAGTAAATGAGACCACAATTAAACGAAATTAATTAAGCGAATTAATTTAAAATTATTCCTACACCAAAAAATCGAGCCAAAACTGTCTCCCAATATTATATCGATGGTGAAGAGCCTGTGTTCGGATCCAACTGATCGACCACCGTCGGGAGTTGACCTACCTCGGGTATATCATCGTTATTTAGATATGATCGAATGAGATCTCACGAATATTGGGTTACGACTCGACTAAAGTCTTTCGGTGATTGGCCACCGTCAGGGCTGTCTGACTTTAGAGACAAAGGGTTGACGACCACATTGAGATGCGGACTATCAAAGAATTGACTGGTCGACCACTGGGAGTCGCATATGATGCGAATGGTAGGAGTACCTACCTTTCGAAATTGCCAAGATTGATCGACCACCGTTGGGGATTAAGGCGACTAGATTGGATCCCAGCCACTAAAGAATTAATTAAATTCTTGAAACCCAATTGGGAATAGTTGGCTAGTGGGAGCAAAACCAAATTAAAATTTTAAGTGCAATTTAGGGTTTTGTATACATGAACTTTTACTTATTCTATCTTTATTTATTGTTGTAGAAAATGTCAAACAAATTGAACCTTCGTTTTATCATCGAAAATAAGCTTGACGAAACTAATTTTCTCGATTGGGAAAGAAACCTCAAAATCGTTTTGAGGCACGAGAAGATTGGCAATGTCTTGGTCGAGGCCCTACCGGAAGAGCCCGGCGAGGGTTCGGCTACGGATCTTTGTCGAGAAGTATAACAAGTACTTGTTACGACGGTCCGATGCTAAATGTATCATGCTTGCTTCGATGACACACGAGCTGCGAAACTTGACATGAGTCTATGGACGCCTATTCAATCATGGTTGTTAAGGGTGATTTTATATGATTTATATCGTTATATTTTGTAATAATTTCCTCCATATTCATATTATTTGCATAGAAATTAAGGGTTTAATCGAATTATTGAGCAAATGAGTTTTAAAAGTATTTAAGTGTAAACTTGAGCTAATTTCATGATTTTATTGGTAATTATCTATGGTTTTACACTTTGCGTGTTCTTATGGTTTTGAAGGTACATTTACATGTCATGGAGAGGGATTGAAGGAGCTGAAAAGATACTTGATTGAAGGTTAAATGGAAGGAGGAAGATGCAGCTTAAACCTGGGATGAAGATATACAAGTCTGGACGCACGTTTGAGGTCCCGTCCGGTGGACCGGCGTCCGAAAAGAGTGGAGCGGCGTCCGGGAGGAGAAGTTGGATCGGGATGTTCGATTTTTAGTGAACGAGCGTTTGAAAATGTATAGGACGGGCGTTTGAGAAGACTCGGCCCGACTCGAAGAATTTACACCAACTGGACGGGCGTCCAGAGGTATCAGACGGGCGTCCACGGCCGACATCAGCATAACCGACCTAGTTTTCTATATATAGCCGCATTATTTCAAACCCTAATATCATCATATACACATTACAGCAGCCGTAGAAAACCCTAAAATTCTGAAGCCGAGTTGTGCTCGGTCGGCCAAGCCTTGGTGCTTGGTCGACCGAGGGTTAGATTAGTTGTTTTATTTATTTTGTTTCGTTTTCCTTCCGGATCATGAGGATGGCTAGCCGATCAAACTTGGAGCAAGCATGTAAAACTTTTCTGCAGCGTTTTTATTTCTTCATTTGGATGATTTCGTGAGTTTTAATTAAGTTGTTTCTTTTCTATGATTATGTGTTATGCAAATTTATATCGAGAGATGTTTTGCTATTGATGTTTGCCATATGATGAGAATCGGTGTAAACACTAGATCACCATAAGAAAGAATAGATCTTTTTTTTTAACCTAAAAATACGAGAGTTGCTAGGTTAGAATGTCTAGATTGTTAGATTGAGAAATCTTGCACCTTGGTTTGAAAGCGTTAATCTTTAAGATCGAGAGATAAAAGATTGATAGGCGAACTTTTCTAAGAGATTAGGAGTTCATACCTTTGATAGGTGAACCACATCTTTATTAAATCTTCACTAAACGATCTGGGGTAGAAATTAAGGGTTGCGGGATGGTGGATCATTGCTTGTTCTATGTTTAATCGCTATAGTCATTATCATGCTTTTATGAGTTTTATTGTTTTTCTCGTTTATAGTTTAGTTATGTTCGCAACGATCTTCCCTGGCTTTGGGCTGACAATCCTCTGTCCAGTTTATCTTTTCGTTTTGTTATTTTAGGCTTTAATAATAATGGTATCAAACTTAGGAAAATTAATGAACTAGATACCCCAATTCCCTGAGATCGACTCCGGTATTAATCGCTATGCTACGATCCCTACACTTGGGGTATACCGGATTTATAAATTTATTACTTGTTTATTTTGCTTAGATAAAATCCGAGACAATGGTCCACCTAAAGGAACTCATGCTTCTCAGTCTCGCACTGAGATGTACGAGGTCTCGAAGGCCCTGTTTGGTTGTAAGATGGCATCCGGGACTACTATGGGGTCACACATGCTTAAAATGATCGGGTACATAGAGAGGCTTGGGAAGCTGGGCCACAAGTTGGAACAAGAGTTAAGTATTGACTTAATTCTACGGTCTACACGAGTCATACTCACGATTCGTGATGAATTATCACATGAACAAGATAGATTGCTCCCTCGTGGGGTTATTGAACATGTTGAAAACTGCTGAGGGCACTGTGGGGAAGGGAAATCAAGTGTTGCTGTTCAATTCTAGCAAGGGCAAGACTAAAGCCCAGAAAAAGTTCAAGAAGACGAAGGCTGCACCTAAACCAATGCCTAAGATAGCAAAAGACAAATCAAAGGATTCCTTCTTCCATTGCGGTGAGACCGGACATTGGAGGAGAAAGCGCAAAGGCTTCTTGAGTACCAAGAAGAAGCATACTGATGCTTCGACTTCAGGTATATTTATGATTGAGATCAACATTACTTCTTCTAAGTCTAACCACTGGGTATTATATACTGGTTGTGGTTCTCATATTTGTACGAATATGCAGGCACTAAGAAAAACTAGAGAGCTAAGGAAAGGAGAGGTGGACCTACGCATTGGGAATGGAGCAAGTGTTGTTGCACTAGCCGTAGGAGTTTATTTTCTTTTGTTTCCCAGTGGGCTAGTACTTGAACTTAATAACTATTATTTTGTTCCTGCTCTTAAGAAGAGCATTATTTCAATTTCCGCATTAGATGTTGAGGGATTTTCTTTTACGTTCAAGAATAAATATTGTTCTTTTTCACGTGATTGAATTTTGTATGGTATTGGCATGCTTAGCAATGGTCTCTACATATTAGATATGAATGTTGACGTACTTAATATAAATACCAAGAAAGCCAAGACAAATGACTTGAATGATTCCTACTTATGGCATTGTAGACTTGGCCATATAAATAAGAATCGCATCTCCAAACTCCATAAAGATGGAATGTTGGATCAATTCGATTACGAATCATTTGACATGTACGAAGCTTGTTTACTTGGTAAGATGACAAAGTCGCCTTTCAGTGGCAAAGAGATAAGATCCAAAGAATTGCTTGAGCTCATACATACTGATGTGTGCGGCACAATGTCAATTCAAGACAAAGGAGTATACTCTTATTTTATCACTTTCACTGATGACCACTCACACTATGGTTATATATACTTAATGAAGTATAAGTCTGAAGATTTTGAAAATTTCAAATAATTCAAAAATGAAGTTGAGAAACAACTAGGTAAAGAAATCAAAACACTTCGATCCGATCGAGGTGGAGAATACCTAGATGGAGAGTTTCAAGACTACTTAAAAGAGAATGGGATTCTACCTGAATGGACCCCTCCCGCGACGCCTCAAATAAATGGTGTGTCTGAGAGGAGAAACCGCACCCTGTCGGACAAGGTGCGATCTATGATGAGCTACGCAGTTCTCCCAAAATCTTTTTAGGGGTATGCTCTAGAAACCGCATCCTATACACTGAATCAAGTTCCATAAAAGACGGTTGAGTCCACTCCCTATGAAGTGTTCAAAGGGAAGAGACCAACGCTAGGTTACATGAAACCTTAGGGATGTCCCATTTATGTGAAACGGACCATGCACGACAAGCGGAACCTAGGTTTGACAAATGTCTGTTTGTGGGATATCCTAGGGAAACCAAAAGGTACCAATTTTACCATCTGAGGAACAAAAGGTGTTTGTTGCCAGGACTGGCCATTTTTTGGAGAAAGAGTTTATTCAGAATAGGGCCAGTGGGAGTAAGATTGATCTTGAAGAGATTGAAGAACCACTTACAGATAACAGTCCGTTGATGAAAGTAGAGGAAGCTCCACACACAGATGTGACGTCAACTTCTACCGTGGACACACTACACCTCGAAGATCCACTAGGGAACACCGTGAACCCGAAAGGTACAACGGCGTATATCTTATGGAAGATGAGGACCACTAGAACTTATGAGGAAGTGCTATTAAGGCATGACAAGGAGAAATGGTGGAAGCCATGAATTACGAAATGGAATCCATGAAAGACAACCAAGTTTGGAACTTAGTTGATCCACACGAAGGAACCTAAGGACTCAATCGTATGGATATGTAAAATACTCTTTAAGAGAAAGACCGACATGTAACATGACTATCTACAAGGCTTGGTTAGTGGCAAAAGGTTATAAGAAAAGACAAAGAGTTGACTATGACGAGACCTTTTCGCTAGTTGCCATGTTAAAATCCATTAGAATTCTCCTCGCTATTGCAGCATACCATGATTACAAAATCTGGCAGATGGATGTGGAAACATCTTTCCTTAACGGGAACCTGTCTGAGGAGGTGTGTATGACACAGCCTGAGGGTTTCACAACCAATAACGCCAGGATGGTGTTTAAGCTGCAAAGATCCATTTATGGGTTAAAGCAAGCTTCTCGGAGTTGGAATATTTGCTTTGATGATATAATCAAACAGTTTAATTTCATCAAGAACGAAGATGAGCCCCGTGTATACAAGAAGGTCAGTGGGAGCGCCATTGTATTCCTAGTGCTTTATGTGGACGACATATTGCTCATAGGGAATGATGTGCCTATGTTACAATCAGTCAAAGATTGGTTATCCAAGAACTTCTCAATGAAGAACATGGGTGAAGCAGCCTATATTCTTGGAATCGAGATCTATAGAGATAGATCTAAAAGGTTGCTTGGTCTATCACAATCCACCTACATAGATAAGATGCTGAAGAGATTCGGCATGGAGCGATCCAAGAAAGGGCTATTACCCATGTCACATGGGGTCTACCTATTGAAAGGAATGAGTCCTAAGACGAGAGGAGGAAAGGGCGCAAATGAGTAAGATCCCTTATGCTTCGGCTATCGGGTCTATCATGTACGCCATGTTGTGCACTAGGCCAGATGTCTCGTACCCTCTTAGTATGACTAGTAGGTACCGGTCCAACCCATGTGATGGTCACTGGGTTCTTGTCAATAATATCCTCAAGTACTTGAGACGTACTTAGGGATATGTTCCTAGTTTTCGGGAATGATGATTTAGTATTACGGGGTTATACAGATGCCAGTTTCCAAACTGACAATGATATGATGACTTTAAGTCACAATCTGGATTGTTTTCACTCTTAACGGTGGAGCAGTGGGCTGGAAGAGTTCCAAGCAGAAGACTACTGTGGACTCTACAACGGAAGCCGAATACATAGCAGCCTCGGAGGCGGCATATGAAGCAGTTTGGATGAAAAATTTCATTACTAAACTTGGTGTGGTTCCCTCCATTGAAGGTCCAGTACCACTGTACTGTGATAATAATAAGGCGATATCTCAATCAAAGGAACCAAGGTCTCATCAGAAGTCAAAACATGTGTTACGGCGCTATCACTTGATTAGAGAGATAGTAGATAGAGAAGATGTAAAGATAGAGAAATTCCACACGGATGATAACATAGCTGATCCGTTAACCAAGGCACTGTCTCAAGCAAAGCATGAGAAACGTGTTCACATGCACGGGCTTAGGCATATGGGTGATTGGCTTTAGGCCAAGTGGGAGATTGTTGAAAAGGTGTCCTAAACCCAATCGGGTTGGACCGGATCCGACCGGGTCGGGTTGTTACAGTCTATTTTAGTTCAAGTAATAAATTTATTATGATTAATAAAAGCACTTTTGTTATTATATATTGTTTATCATCATATTATTTGTTGTATGTATATAGTAACGTCCCTAGTGTCAAACTGTGATAGAGAAACCATGATAGTGATTATGGTTGATGAGATCTCTAATCACTTTAACAAGTTTGGTACTTAAATGTCTCTAGTCATATATACTGTCAAATAGGACAATGATAGTATGATCTGACTAGCACGTATTGGATGTCTTCTATCTTATTGAAGATAGGGATAGATCTCGTCTATCGAAGTGTAGAGACACTTGGACTGTATGTGGACATGTATTGGAGAATGCGTACGTTAGACTGACCCACTTACATTAAGTGTCACACTATGTGGCGGTTGTGTAATTATCCTTAAGACCGGAGTCGCCACGGCATCACGGTGTGGATTGTCATGCTTTGACACTATTGAGGTTTCCCCTAACCACGGGGCGATCATGCGGTAGTGATTCGGTATGATATTGAAGCATACGGAGTATACGTGGCTGGTCGTCTGGGAATCGCGTATCCTATGATTGGGATTGAATATCCGAAATGGCCTTCTTATAAGGAATGTCTAGCTTTCGAGAATCTTTGCAAAGTGGGAGTAAATGTGTTATTCCGAGAGAGCATGATATCCAGTTATAAGATACGATCGTTAATGTATTGACACTCGAGATACAATCGTATGGACATTGTTACGGTGATATGATTGTAAGTTACACGGTAAGCGCTTCACATGAAAGGTAGTAGTCATTGCTTTTGACTCTTCCGATGATTGGGGATCACGGTGTGTTGCTAGACGCTATCCCGTGATAGTTAGGCATGAAGGGCATTTTCGTAATTTGAACTTTGTTTCTACGGCCAACATATTCGGAAGCCTATCGGGTCACACATATATGAACATCGAGTCGGAATGAAAATGCGGTTATAGTTGATAACCAAATAAGGAAAGTTTATCTCTAAACTAAAAAGGTTATAGTGGTAAATTAATATTGTGATATTTATTTATATGAATAAATAAAATACAAGATATTAATTATATACAAATTATATTTATTAAAGAATATTCCGGATGCCAATTAATTGACATATGTGGCGCCACATCCTAGGGTATAAGATACACTTGGATTGTGCATTTTAATTAATAAGATTGTCATAATATTAATATTGGATATTAATTGATTTTGGAAAAATAGATTTATGGTAATAAGATAAATTTAATCAATATAAGATATTGGCAATATTTAAAATTTATTTAATATAAGATATTATATAAAAGAGATAAATCAATCTAGGAGTTTTTTCCTTATTTTATTGGGAAAATGTTTTCTTCTCCTTTACTCTACTTGGGGCGCCACTTTGCCTATAAAAAGGAAGTGGGTGTCAAGCTCTTTTGTACATCACAATTCCAAGAGCTAATAGTTCTTGAGTAAAATAGAGAGATTTCAATAGAGAGTTTGAGGGAGAGGAAAAAGGCCGGTCTAGCAACCGGAGTTTTCCAATAGCAATCCTAGGAGGATTCCGGCGAGGAGTTCGTGTGGATCAACGATAGAGGCCGGACGCATGGACGACTTGCGTACTGTACTACTTTCCATTGACGGTCAAAGCGACGATCTTATAGATCATCCAAGGTATAACCGTCAAACTACTTAACGTGGTTATTGCATTAAACAAAGAACGATCTAGAAAAGGAAATCAAATTTTAAATTCCGCTGCGTTAAACTAGTGATTTCCTAACATTAACCAGACCACATATTCAGCGCTAAATCAGAAGAGCTCACCAGACTTCAGTTGAGACCAAATTGGCTTAACATAGAACTGTTAGGTGTAATGCCCAAAATACAATTTCTTGTAATTGTATCTATTATAAATAATTGACAAAATTATTATCATCTTATTATTTGTTTTGTGCTTATAATTAAGTAATAGACAGTTGAAAACACCTAGTTGTATCATATGCAGCAATATAACTTAGTGTGTGTCACACGCGATGATTAAGTTTATGGTGATACTCTTAAATTGTTAGTCCATGGTGAACTTAATCAAAGTATGGGTTCTATTGATTAAACCACCATTAATGCGCCCAGAACACTTTATGGTGTGACCTTATCCGCACCGTCGATATTGGTTATCTAAGTGGGGTATCTATATATGATGTAGTCATATAGGACTGGACCTATTTAACATGAACTTCTCATATTATTCAGTAATTGAGAAATCTTATTAAAACACAAGATTATCATATATGGATAACCTTAATCGTAAAGTGATTGCAAAGTCCTACTTGTCTCAAGATAGGGTTTGATGTGTTCGTTAAGGATTGCTAAGTGGCGTGGTCTGAATCACATTCACGTTGGCACTATTGAGAATGAGTACCTGGCAAATGTGTTTCACAGATATGGAATCCATTCCTACTTCCAGGGAGTAGAAAGACAATCCCTTTATTTGTTAATCCTAGAATTTGATCAATTGGTCGAGTTTGTATTGATTATGAACTGATTGATCACTAGTGGGTTAATGGTACGTAAATAAGGATAAGATGTAATGGAGAAGATTTACGGAAACGTTCCCGCTTCATTGAGGGTTAATCTGTATGTAATGATTAAATCAATGAACATTTATTGACTCGACATAAGGGGAATAAACAATATCTGTAATCGGCAGTGTTCAATTAATTTTGGATTTATGGTGACGTAATTATGGAACTAATAAGTGGAGTAGAAATATTTTATCTGATATATATTTTATTCAATTTATTAGAGCTACTGATTATAGGTCAATGACCATCAGGTTGGCTCCTAACACGTGAGTGATTTCTCATATAATGGAACCTCGAGAAAAAAATTAAATAGTTGGTCTATTTAACGAATATGCGAAATATTATTTATTCGGTAAATAAAATGTAAAATTGAAAAGACATTTTCTATCATTATATGACATTATTGGCGCCACATGTGGAGAAATTTGGGAAAATAAATTTTCCTGAATTATGTCGCATGTGTAATTAATTATTTATTTGTTAAATAACTAATGGATAAAAAAAAAGATTGATTTTCTTATTTAATAAAAATTTTCTCTTATTTATTGAAGATTATCTTTTCTTTAAAGAAAAAGATAATTGTCTTTTAAAAGGGATAAACTCTCAATCTTGTGATTTTCTTATATAAAGAGTGTTTATCCCAACGCAATACACAAACCCCTTCTGTGCCCCTTTCATAAAGAAAGGATAGGAAAATTAGTTTCTTGTTTTAGCCATTGGGAGAAGAAAAACATGGGTTTTGCTTGAGCATATTCGAGGAGGCTCCGGTACAGGATCGACGTCCACCAGTCATCGTTTGGAGATACAACCTAGAAGACTATGGCTACACTTTAGGTGGGTAAATCTTCAAACCTTCTTGTAGTTTAGATTAATTAATTGTGTGTTTCGTATCGTGGTAACATCGTAAATGAATTTCGGTTCGTTGTTTCCATTGCGCATGATCGAGTGTCGATTGGTGCTGTGAATCAGATTTGATCTCGAAGATCTGGAAAAACTTAACAAAACACTCGCCGCGGCGAAACCATTCTGCACCCGGAAATTTTCTGGATTTGGGATTTTCTGCCTTTCGGATCATGATTCGAGTTTTTGTATACCCAGGAAAAAACTCAGCCGAACTTAAGTTTTGCTGATCTTCCCAAACTTGACCGCGTCAACTGAGTCTTTCAGATTATTAGTTTTGGCAGATTCAGACACATAGATCAAGTCACCATTGACTAAAAAAAACAAAAGGCATTGTATGTCGAAAATCTTGAGTAAGAACTCCTCAGCAGCATGACTTAATTGAATGAAAACATCAACATATCTTAAATGTTTCTACGGCTTTAAGGATTCAATCAAATGTTCCTCTTGAATATATATTGAGGACACTGTGTAAATAATGATGTACATCTTATCAACATCACTCCTACAACTTTTCATAACAATCAAACACATTATCCTGTGTTATATGACAATGAACTAAAATATGATTTCTTGAAAGTTTTTGATAGCCTTTGTTCTACTTCCACTGCATCACATGGCAGAGGCAAGTTTGAAAGCAGAAGTTACAAATTTGTCTTCTTTGGGTTGTAAACAGAACATAAAAGGTTACAAGGTTATGGACATTGGGAATAGGAATATTTCTATCTCTATGGATGTTACTTTTCATGAGCTTTCCTTTTTAGACCCAAAATCCACTATTCCATTGATTCACTACAACAAAACATCCACTAAGAATTATACTAGGCATATACATTTTTTTTAAACTCTTTTTATAAAAATGACCTCGAATATAACTTCGTAAAAATATCAAATGGGATATCAAAATAAAAATGACGAAAAAAGAAAAAATGGTGAAATAATTACAATGTTATGAAGCTTAGAGAAAAAAAAATATTTATTTTTGTAATTGAGTAGAAGAAATAATGTATGAATTTTAGTTGAATTAATAGAATTTAATCCCTTTCGCATAAAAAATTTACTAGATTAAATATTTATTTCGATTTTTTGTTTGTCATTCTTCGTATTTGTCTAATTAATAAATTGGGATTGATATAGTTACTCCCTCGAGTCTACAGTATTTTTATACCGCCATCATCTCACCAATATTTTTCATTTGAAAAATAAATTAAAAAAATTGAAACAATCACATCTATAATATTATGTTTGGTGTAGAAATGATGTAGCCTTAAGAGCTCTATTGTTACCCTAAATGTCTTCATTCCTACCCGGTTACACTTTCAATAGTCAAATTCTCCTTGAAAAAAACAATGGTCGATTACCCCTAAAAATGATAAAAATAAATATGGCCTTTACAATAGGATTTAAAAATGCATCATGTTTTCAAAATATATCACATTCTGATGTCTTCAGATTTTGATTATGCCATGATACCGACAGAAAACAAAGAAGTGCGTATGGGTATTTAAAGAAGGACAACTGCGCATGGGTATTATAAAGATTTTATGGTGCGAACATAACATGAAGATTGCACCAAATGACATGAATTAGAGTCTTTTTTTACACTCTTTTTAATATGAAAGACTACAAATGAAAGGTTGTATTGTATGTCAACTGATACAACTTTCGTACGACCCATTTTAAGGTATCATTTGTGATTAGGGGTGACCCGGATCAGTCCACGCGTCCAGCAGGGCAAAGCGAACCGACAGAACAGAACAGAGCTGTATCCGATCTGGGTACTACTGCGACTAGAAGAAGAAGTACGATCGGGCCGGGGGTCCGACCGGAAAGAAGCAAGCCGATCGGGGCGGGTCCACGACCGAAGAAGAAGTCGATCGGGCCGGGGCGGGTCACGACCGGAGGAAGTAGATCGGAGACGTACTCGTACGGAATAAGGAGCGATTATGAGCGATCGTGAGGCGTGGGAGTTATATAACCGCCCACTTAACCCCATCATCGCCAGTAACCGCCTGAACTACGGTTGGACTTGATTCCAAGTATATACTTGGATACGTAGGCAGCTTATGAATTAAGTTCAGTCCATTATTACAATAACTAAGATCACTCTCTGTGTAATCCTAGAACAAGAAAGACCCGGTTATTTATTCGTTTCATTCCGAGTTCGATCATTGGCGCTAGAAGGAGGGTATTTCTTGTTTACTAGTGACGGAAAATTGCGAGTGGAGTCCAATATGCCACCTAAAAAGAATCAACAAGGGAAAGATTTAGCAGGTTCTTCACACGACCCGGAAAATGTGGATCAAAACCAAGAGCGAAATCCAGAAAAGCAACCGCAAGATCAACCAAATACTAAGGAAATGGCGAAACAACTTCTAGTGGATGCTTTAAAGACCATGGGAGATGAAGATTTTCAGGTTCTCTTTGAAAGTGTGAGAAAAGGGAAGGAAAAGGTAGACGCTTTTGGAGAAGAAAGGCAATTATCATCAGAAAACAGGGGTGACCATAAGGACGCTGTAGAATCCAGTGGTCAAATTGTTAGGAGCAAAGCTCGCCATGCTGATGAGGCTGCAAAGGCCGAGTTAGATGCAATGTTAGAAGATGAGGAGGATGAGTTCCATCTTGCTTCACCCTTTGCAGAGTATATTGAAGCATACCCCTGTCCCAGAGGCTTCAAGATACCCAAAATCAGTCCTTACGACGGAACCAAAGACCCGTATGATCATATGCATCAGTATATAGCGCATATGCAGTTATACAATGCTCCTGATGAGATGAAATGCAAGGCTTTTCCCGCACTCCTTTCTGGAAGGGCTAGGGATTGGTTTAACAAGTTGCCGTCCAGGTCTATCACTAGTTTTACAGTTCTAACAAAGAAATTCATGAGTATGTTTATCGCTGCAAGACCGTTTCAAAGGAACATCACTCATTTGCTTACTATCAAGCAAAAGTCTGACGAAACGGTTCTACAGTTTATCAAAAGGTTCAACGCAGAATCAACCCAGGTGGCTGATGTGGATGACCAGTTTTTAGTGGCCTCATTCGTAGCAGGAATACGAGAAGGGAGGTTACATGCAAAATTAAATGGCAAAAACCCCAGAACTATGGAAGAGTGCTTGGCAATCGCTTTCAAGCATTGTCAGGGTGAAGAAGCTAATCGTGCAAAGCGCGAATTGGAGAAAGGAGATCACAGGAAAGGAAAGGCAGATGAGAAATCTGACAAGAAGCGCAAATCAGTCTGGGATAGGGTGCAGGCACCCATAACTGACAGCTTGGGCAAAAGAGGGGCTTTGCAGGACAAAGACCTGATTCCGTTGAACAGGTCACGGGAACAAGTTTTTGCTATCATGCAACGTAAAGATATAGCTAGAACTCCGTTTCCCATGAAAGGACCCAGAGAGAAGAGAGATCAGACCAAGTTCTGCAAATTTCTCCAGGATATTGGTCATGACACAGAGTCATGCAGGGAATTGATCAGGGATATAGACGCAGCAGTTATGGAAGGACAACTTGACGAGGTCGTTGACAGATCTCGTAACGAACAGCCCAGGGGGCGTAGAGAGTTTAGGAGGGGACCATACCAGAATGAAAGGAATAAGAGCAACGAACAAAAAAGGCAGAGGTATCCCTCCCCAGATCAGGACGGTCAGATCGATAACCGTCCATTAAACACAATCAACACGATTATGGATGGTCCCAGGCGGACAGACCAGGAGACAGAAGTAAGCTCAACAGGACAAACAGATCAGGGTCAGAGTTCTGGTAAACGTCAGAAAGTATTAGGAGAAGTGAGATATGGACCCGAGGATCCGTTACCGCTAATCATCAACAATGAAGGGCTGGTCATTGAGGCCGTGATTAACAAGAACTGGGTGAAAAGAATTTGTGTCGATACAGGAAGTGCTGTTAACATCTTGTATTACAGGGCTTTCCAGGCCATGAAGTTAAAAGATTCCAGTTTAACACCAGTATCCATACCTCTATTCGGATTTGCAGGCCCGCCGATCCATCCTATGGGCATGGTCACCTTACCTACAACTTATGGTAAATTACCTAGGGGCAGGACCCTCATGGTAAATTACATTGTGGTTAAAGCACCTTCAGCATACAACGTCATCATGGGGAGACCAGCAATCATCGATCTGCGAGCGGTTATCTCACCAGCCCACAACAGTATGAAATTTCCGGTCGGTTACGGATCGGTTGAAATTAAAGGAGATGTGGAAATAGCCGGGAGTCGTTACACATACGTAGTAGGAGAGAAACGAGTTGGTTCAACGGGTAATTCTTGAAGAGTTGTTGCCGGAAGAAGAAGACTTGGGCAAGCTGCGAGATCGGACCGAGTACGTTACGATCGGAGAACCGGGAACCGAATCGGTGTTCGGCATAGGTTCGTGGATTCCGGACCCCGTAAAAAGCGTTAACGGACACCTTTCGAGAGAATATCGAGATGTTTTCGCATGGAAGACGGATGATATGCCTGGCTTATCCCCAGAGTTCATAGTCCATAGTTTGAATGTGGATCAGAACAGACCCCCAGTTCGTCAAAAGAAGAGACATTTTGCCCCAGAAAGAATCTCAGTAATCGAACAAGAAGTTGCCAAGTTAAAGCAAGCAGGGATTGTCAGGGAAGTGGTTTACCCAAAGTGGTTAGCCAATCCGGTTTTAGTGAAAAATTCAGATGGATCTTGGAGAATATGTGTAGACTTCACGGACCTGAACAAGGCATGCCCTAAAGACAGTTATACTTCACCCAGAATCGACAAGCTAGTGGATTCGACGGTAGGTTTTGAGATTTTTGGGTTCTTGGATGCATACAAAGGGTATCACCAGATCTTCATGGACCCAAAAGACGCAGAGAAAACGGCTTTCATCACAGAATTTGGCACATATTATTATGTGACCATGCCGTTTGGACTGAAGAATGCTGGAGCCACCTACCAGAGGGCAGTTAATCGAATCTTCCACGATCAGATAGGCGAGTCTATGGAGGTCTATGTTGATGACTTACTGATCAAAAGCAGGTCTTTAGATCATTATTTACGAGATGTGAGAGAAGTTTGCAAGGTGCTTCGGGCAACTAAGATGAAACTGAACCCAAAGAAGTGCACGTTCGGGGTCAGATCTGGAAAGTTTTTGGGTTATATGATCTCTAAAGATGGAATCCGGGCCAATCCGGACAAGTTGGATGCTTTGAAGATGATGCCACCTCCTACTAATATTAGAGAGGTTCAAAGGTTAACAGGAAGACTAGCAGCATTAAACAGTTTCTTTCACGTTCAGCACAGCGTGCACTGCCTTTCTTCAAGATTTTAAGGAAAGCTTCTCCGTTTCATTGGGGAACAGATTGTCAAGAAGCCTTTGATGATTTGAAGAAATATCTGTTAAAATTACCAACTCTAACCTCTCCTCAGGAGGGAGAGGTTCTGTACCTCTATCTATCAGTTTGTGATGAGGCCATTAGTGCTGTCTTGGTTAGGCAACATGATTCACTCCAGAAGCCGATTTATTTTACCAGCAAATCCTTACATGGGCCTGAAGTGAGATACTCAGATGTGGAGAAATTGGTACTAGCATTAGTGCATGCGTCTAGAAAGTTGAGATCTTATTTTCAGAGTCACCCGGTGGTCGTCCTGACCGATCAACCATTAAAGCAAATACTGAGTAGGCCAGATACCTCAGGTCGCTTAGCCAAATGGATCGTGGAGTTAGCAGGATATGATCTAAAATACAGACCACGAACAGCAGTGAAAGCTCAGGCTCTAGCAGACTTTCTGGCAGAGGAGAAATCCATTTCTATCAATCAACAAGTGAATACGAAAGAATCAGGTCAGTGGAAGTTATTTGTTGATGGAGCATCTAGCAAGAATGGGTCAGGAGCAGGGCTCCTCCTCATAAGTCCAAAGGATGAGGAATTCCCTTATGCTCTGAATTTTAACTTCCACGCAACAAACAACGAAGCAGAGTATGAAGCATTAATTCCTGGTCTAAACTTAGCTCTAAAGGCGGGGTCAAGCAACTCAAAGTCTATAGTGACTCTCAACTTGTAGTAAACCATATCAGGGGGGAGTACGAAGCAAAGGAGGAACCTATGAAGAGATACTTATCCCTGGCCCAATCGAGGATAAACCAATTTCAGGAAGTGCAGGTGGAGCAGGTCTCCAGATCATAGAATACCAGAGCAGATGCCTTGTCCAAATTAGCATCGAATTTTTTGTCAGATAAGAAGGTTTTGGTCGAGCAATTAAATCAACGGAGTTATGAGGTATCTGAGGTGCAACCAGTTACACAGAGAGAAACATGGATGGATTCCATTGTGGCATATCTGAAAGACGGCCTGTTACCAGATGATAAGATGCAAGCTCGCAAAATCCAACGTTTATCTGATAGGTATGCCTTATTCAATGACATTCTGTATAGGAAATCATTCATATCCCCTTGGTTGCATTGTGTTACTATAGAAGAAGGCAATTACTTGTTGAGAGAGATCCACCTAGGGATCTGTGGAAACCATTTGGGGGCAAGAGCCTTAGCTAGGAAGTGCAGGCTGTTTGGCTACTATTGGCCTAAAATGCAGCAGGATGCAGAGGAGTTAGTCTTGGCATGCAGGCCATGTCAAGTCCATAGTAATTTATCCCACCAGCGGCCTGAAAATTTAACCCCAGTAGTCTCAGCCTGGCCCTTTGATCAATGGGGTGTTGACCTGGTGGGACCACTTCCAACAGCACCAGGAAGTTATAAATTCCTAGTCGTGGCCGTTGACTATTTCACTAAATGGGTGGAGGCGAACCATTAACCACTATCACGACCAAACGGATCCAAAAATTCTTGTGGAAAAATCTGATATGCAGGTATGGGATACCAAGGACTATAATTTCAGACAACGGTACCCAATTTGAAGACAGTGGAGTTCAGGAATGGTGTACAGAGTTGGGCATAAAACAGCATTTCACCTCTGTTGGTCACCCACAAGCAAATGGTCAAGTGGAACAAACTAACAGGCAGATCAAGATTGGATTGAAGAAGAGGCTGGAGCAAGAGGGAAAGCACTGGGTAGAACATCTCCCAAACATTCTTTGGGCTTATAGGACTACCCCAAATGTGTCAACACATGAAACTCCATTCTCATTGGCCTATGGATGTGAAGATGTTATTCCAGCAGAAATTGGATTGCCATCTCCCAGAACAGCGCTACATAATGACCAGATCCAAGAAGAAGAAATAAGGCACACTAAGGATGAACTGGAAGAGAAAAGAGATATTGCTTTGATCCGAATGGCAAAGTATAAGCAACACGTTTCCCAGTATTATAACTCCAGGGTGAAACAATGCTATTTTAAGATTGGTGACCTGGTGTTGCGCAAAAATGAGGTCAGCAGGCAGGAACCAAGTGGAAATCTCAGTCCTAACTGGGAGGGTCCTTATCAAATCATTAAAGTGCACGGAAAAGGAGCATACCAATTGGCTGATAGTAAAGGGAAGACCATTCCCAGAAGCTGGAATGCAATTAATTTGAAGAAGTTTTATGTTTAAGGCAAGTAATTATCACCTTATTTTGTAAGACTATTATGCACTATGAGTTATTTTAAGTCATTAATTATGTTGAATTGCTGTATTATGTTTCTATTGTTAAACTCTTAAAAAGAGAAAAAAAACGTTAAGTCTGATAAATCAGACCATCTTGAGATTCTAGACCTCAGGTCAGGTCACAACTCTTAAAAAGAGAGAAAATGTTAAGTCTGATAAATCAGACCATCTTAAGACCTCAGGTCAGGTCACAAACTTCTAGACCTCAGGTCAGGTCACAACTCTTAAAAAGAGAGAAAATGTTAAGTCTGATAAATCAGACCATCTTAAGACCTCAGGTCAGGTCACAAACTTCTAGACCTCAGGTCAGGTCATAACTCTTAAAAAGAGAGAAAATGTTAGGTCTGATAAATCAGACCGTCTTAAGACCTCAGGTCAGGTCACAAACTTCTAGACCTCAGGTCAGGTCATAACTCTTAAAAAGAGAGAAAACGTTAAGTCTGATAAATCAGACCATCTTAAGACCTCAGGTCAGGTCACAAACTTCTATACCTCAGGTCAGGTCGTTAACCTCTAGACCTCGGGTCGGAGTCGGCGATTCCTAAAATGAGGAAATTCATTACGGTATGACATATGCTTTGCATAGCAAATCACATGTCATGCTGGGGGGAACAAAGGGCACAACGATTTCAAATATAAGGCATTTCAAATGTAAGGCACGAATACAAGGCACAAAGGGAAGCTTATGCATCAAGGGAAGCTTATGTCTTATGTTGCAAGAATCAAAACATGTCATACAAATTGCAAATAATGCCAAGGGCACCAAAATTTCAGAAGCAAATGATGCCAAGGGCACCAAAATTTCAGAAGTTTCTAAAGACAGCCAAATTGAAAGGCAACAACAGCAAAACATAATATTTGAAGTCAGGACTGAGATGGAGGATAGGCTAAACGATTTCACTTTGAACTTGGGGGAATTTGAGACTGAGATGATGAGCCGGTCTGAGCAGGTGGAGGCCTCTTGCCATACTTGGAGACCAGGTCCACTCCATCTCTGAACTCCTTGAATCTGGTCTCATAGATTTGAGATCCATCGTTTCTATTCCAACCAGCATGTGAAAGCTTGGTAGCATCAACATGGAGACCAGCAGCTTTCATGTCCTCAATGGCTGAGGAGTACCCAAACCAGATGATTGGGGCAAATAACATCTTGATGCTGTCGGCTAGCTCATCAGCCCTTCTATAATTGGCAATGGCTTCAGCAATGTGCTCAGGCAACCTGCTCTTCAGACTATCCCTCTCATTTTCAAGAGTGCCCACCATCTTTTCCAAGTCGGATTTGATTTGGTTAGCAGTAGCAAGCTGGGTCCGGAACTCTTCTGTTTTGGTTTTCAATTCATCGGATAAAGCCATCTTCTCAGCAGCAGAGGTGTTCAGCAAATCTTCATACTTGGCCTTCCACTCGGACAGAGAGTTGGCCAGCTCTTCCTCAACCTTCCCAGAACTTCTTAGCCTGGACAGGATCTTTTTACCTAGTTTAGCTCCCTAAAAAGGAATACGTGAAGCAAGATCAGTATGTGTTATCTAAAAAAGATAGAACACTACTTGTGAAGAAAACACTTACAAATGTTGACAAATCCTGATTGGACCACTCTCTCCAATCATATCTTTCTCCCCCTGGTGTCGATCCGAGGTCTCGGCACCTCGATCAGCGTGATCCTGAGATCTGATATGTTTCAAAGAACGCCTAGTCTCAGTCGTAGTCTCTACCATAGCATTGTGAGAAACAATCCGAAAGTCATTGGTCTCCCCAGAGTCGTCGTCAGCAGGATCTGTCTCAACCGAATGCTCAGTAGGATGACTGTCAACAGGCTTGGCAGTCTGATCTGGTACATCTGGATGGGCAACGGAACCAGATGCATTCTGACCTTTGGGTGGTGAAGCCTCATCAGCAATTTGGACGATATCAGTGAAGCTCGCCACTGCAAATGTCAACAAAAAATTAAAAACATGTCACAGAAGAAAAATATCAAAGTACAAAATAAGAGACCCTACTTAAATTATATCTCTCCTTTGATAACTCAACATAAGGTTCTGGGCCAGCAGTCTCCAAATGAGCAGCATCAATCAGATTAGAACTGTAGTGTTTCAAACCCAGATATATCGGGGATTCGCTGATATCCTTTAACAATTTCTTACCCGCCTTGCTCTCTAGCACATCACTATTCTTAGTGGAAGTGTTCCATTTGCCCAGATCCCTAATAGTGTTGTGCCTAATGAAGAAGAAATGTTTCTTCCAATCAGAAAAAGACTGGTCTGTTTTCTTAATCAAGCGGACACCACTCAAATTGTCGGTTCTCTACGGAAGCGGTACCGACCCGGGGTTCTTCTTAACTTGTTTGCATTGGTAAAAGGTTCTAAAAATTACTAAAGAGAAGGGGGTCACAAAGCACCTACACCAAATCAAAAAACCAGTAATGGCCCTTATACTATTGGGAACTATCTGACCAAGCCCCAAATCATAATATCGGAGTATTTCCAGGAGAGCTGGAGGAAGAGGAAACCTAAGGCCGCACTCAAACTGTTTTTTGTAAACAGTGCAATATCCAGCAGGAGGAGCAGCAGCGCTCTTTCCAGATGCAGGTCGGATAGGAGCATAAGTGTTCCAATTTATCCCAAACCTATCACAGATGTCTGTGATATCCGAATCCTTCAGTGTAGAGTCGATTGCGTGGCAGGCCATCATTTTCTTAGTCTCGTAGGTCCTTCTCAATGCTCTTTTGGGCGCGGATAAACCAGAGATGTTATACTCAGTCGGGGGCGATTCGACAAGAGTAGGAACAATGGAAGCAATCAGATGAGGAGGAAGAATAGAAAAAAAGAGGATTTTCGCCGGGGTTGGATACTTCAGGCTGGTCTGGATTCATAGGGGGTAAAAGAAGATTAAGAAAAGGGAAGAAAGACTTACTTGCAAATCGAAGAGCAAATCCACCAAATCTGACGTTTGCCTCTATAAATAATGATGGTTGTTTGCAGAGTTTAATAGATGTAATAATTTTTAACTAGAAGACGGGACGTTTGAGCTACGCATCGATTGGAAAGGAAAGCGTGTGCATTTATGGTGGCGTTTGAGATAACCAAGGCAAAGGTAGACAGGCCATCCGGACGGTACACGTGGAGCGACTTTGAACATTCAGATCTTAATCCTTTTAAAGGCCAGGCCAGATCGATTAAGATCTGGGGGGCTTTGATTAGGGGTGACCCGGATCAGTCCACGCGTCCAGCAGGGCAAAGCGAACCGACGAACAGAACAGAGCTGTATCCGATCTGGGTACTACTGCGACCAGAAGAAGAAGTCTGATCAGGCCAGGGCAGGTCCCTGACCAGAAGAAGCAAGCCGATCAGGGCAGGTCCCTGACCAGAAGAAGAAGTCTGATCAGGCCAGGGCAGGTCCCTGACCAGAGGAAGTAGATCGGAGACGTACTCATCTGGAATAAGGAGCAGTTATGACTGAACGTGAGGCGTGGGAGTTATATAACCGCCCACTAACCCCATCATCACCAATAACCGCCTGAACTACGGTTGGACTTGATTCCAAGTATATACTTGGATACGTAGGCAGCTTATGAATTAAGTTCAGTCCATTATTACAATAACTAAGATCACTCTCTGTGTAATCCTAGAACAAGAAAGACCCGGTTATTTATTCGTTTCATTCCGAGTTCGATCAATTTGGTTAAAAAAAATACCCATTTTAAGGTATCATTTGGTTAAAAAAAATAAAACTATGTGAAATAGTTATGAACCAAGTTGGAAGCGTGATTATCTCCTCCTTGTACAGATAGGAGCTTCCACCTAAGGAGGGAGCCAGTTTTTATTTATTTTATTTTATTAAATTTTTTTTGGGGGAGGGGGTTGGGGGGTTGTAGGCTAGACTAGTTGCACATTATAGTCGAGTCACACACATTATTTGCATATTAATCACACCCAACTATTTACACCAATACCGTCGTAGTGGATTCAATTAGTATAAATCTCTTGAATTAGTAAGATAATGAGTAAACATGTATATATTGTATAAAAAGCCTTGTACCATTCGTTCTATTTAAATTTTGGGTGAAACAACAGAAAAATGACAATGATAGTCCCCAATACAAAAATAGTCCCACAACAAAGTCAAAATATTTT
This sequence comes from Gentiana straminea, assembly GCA_036785695.1. NCBI lineage: Eukaryota > Viridiplantae > Streptophyta > Magnoliopsida > Gentianales > Gentianaceae > Gentiana > Gentiana straminea. Next base: position 929,994 of record JAVUPR010000386.1, on the reverse strand, counting down.
TATAGCATTGATAATTGCGTGAGACCTGTTGACTCTTATGAGTTATAATAATTAATCAATGGTGTAAGTGTGTATTTGTGACACTTTGTTGTGATCAATTTGTTGTTGAGCAAACATTTCACCCTAACATATTGATTTTGTTTTTCCACAACAAAGTCAAAATATTTTTATACCATTGATAATGGTGTGAGAGTGTATTTGTGATACTTATAATAATCAATAGTGTAAGAATGTATTTGTGACACTTTGTTGTGATCAACCGTTAAACAAACATTTTCCTTAGTACAACACCCTATCATATAAATTTTGTTTTTTCTTTTGTTAAAATTATCTTCTGAAACTTTTATTAAAGATTTAAATATTAAAGATCAAGAGGTATTATAATAGTATTTAACCAAATTATTATATTTATTGAGATATTTTTACAATATTAAGTTTTAGATCCGCCAACCGTCATCAAGCCATATACGTTACAAATCGAACAATGAATCTCGATAGACTAAGAATCAAAATAAAACAAAAGTAAAAAAAAGATAAAATCCCCTTTTTTTAAAGCTTAAAATCGAATTCATACCCTCGCATCGGACCATCTAATCGAATTCTTTATTTTACAGTTTTAAATACACATTTTTTTAGTTTAGAGAGCCACTATCCAAGATAAAATGCATCAGATCATCTATTTTGTATAATGCGATAGATATATAGTGAAATTTAGAAAATATGGATGAACTAGCCTTTTACCCGTGCGATGCACGGCGGGAGGTATTAAGTATATCTGGATCTATATTATACATATAAACAATTTTACACACGACATATTAAAAAAAATCATCTAAATATAACATGAAATATATGAAGATAATGTTGCGAAATACTACGAATTCATTTTCATAATTTATGTCGTGAAATATATATGTCACTTCAAAAAAGGAAACTAAAACCTTTACAGCGAAATATGTGATGTATATCCAAGTTGATTCATTTCATCATCCATTAATTTCTTTCTTATATTAACCTTCTGGATACTTTTTTTCATTATATTAACCTTCTGGATACTTTTTTTCAACAAACACGCCAATCTCTATTTACATTTACAACTTCCATCTAAGAATTATATCAAGAGAAGTTAAAAAAATCCGTAAGACACACCTCGGCGAAGGCCTATGAGGAGAAGTGGGATTCCTATGAGGAGAAGTGAGATTCCTAAGAAGAAAACTTGGATATTAGCGATTAGGCAAAACTCAATTTCATAACTCAATTTCATAAAGGACACTAAAACAACTCCCCGCATAAAATGCGTTTCAATTCTTCTTAGATGTCAATACCCGCTCATATGCATGAAAATGTAGATGGAAGACCCTAACTTTGTCTATAGTAAGAATTTAGGGGTATGAAAATTTACATTTTGTGTCTCGTAAGAATCATATAAAGACGTGTATGCTGTTTTACCCAAAATTGTTAAGGAATTCAAAGTCCGAACACAATATGTTATCAATAATCTTTTCATACCATCCAACACCATATGTTATTCAAATTCAGGTGATGCACGGTTTAGTGTAAAAAAAAAAAATTCTTAACATGAAATTCTCTTTTGCAAAAGATAAAGAAAAAAAAAACACATGAAAATATCTCTTCCAAAAAGAATTGATCCCCTAAAAAATGTTTTATACACGGTCTAATTTGACTATATTGTCGTCGTTGTCATTCTTCTACTATTTTTTTTTAAAGGAAAAAAACATTTTGTTGACAATCCAATTTGACTTTACTACCGTTATCATTCTTTCACTAATTTGCATTATTCTTCTAAAGCCTTCTTTCTTTCGGGAGGAAAGGGGAAAAAAAATATCTTCAACTTTTTGAAAATATATGCATTATTTTCTAAAGCCCTTTTTTCAGAAAAGAAAATAGTTGAAACAATATAGAAATGGATTATGTTCGAATAATAGGTTCAATTTCATAAAGGTTTTTTTCCCTTAATATATCTATGGGTTGTTTAACTCCTAATAATACATCAAAGGTTGAAAGTATAACATTATCCACAATTGGACAACAATACTACTCTAATGAAAATGAAAGTGTATCTAAATTTAATACAAATAACAATATCAATAACAAATCAAGCATGAAAGAAAAATATAACAGTACTTAAAAAAAATGTAATATAGTTTTATGCTACTTGGAAGCACTTTTATAGATTTTCTGAAAAATGGTTATCAAACTATAGACAGAAAAAAAAATATTAGAAGAATTGAAATAAGTCCTGGTGGTTTTTTTCCTTTCCAATAGTTATGGATAACAATGATTAATTTGAAAGTTGAAATCGTCAAAAACATAACACGTATACTAAAGCAAATCATAAAGCCTTAATGATAATCTTTGACTGCTATATAGTTATCATTATTGGCTTATTACATGAGGAAAAATAACCAACAACATCTTAACTTTAGAAAACGAAAATATCCATCCTGAATTAGCCCTGCGTTACCAAAAAAAAAATATATCTAACACTAAGTAATGAAATATGAAAACAACAGAAAAAAAAAATAGATTGAACAAACAACAATGAAAAAAAAAAATGAAAACAACAGAAAAAAAAAAAGTAGATTGAACAAACAACAATGAAAAAAAAAAAAAACACAACCGAAAAAGATAGATCGAACACTAAATAATAGAATAAAAAAATCACAACCATAAAGGTCACGGTATCATTTACCTTTTTGTAAGAAATAAAATTCAAAATAAAAAAACACCATCGAAAAAAAATTAAAGCTTACCTAATAGGTGTTTGATTATCCTTTATGCTATGTGTTTTTTCTGTTTGTATGCCATCACCAAGGGAAAAAATTGAATTTTGTTGCTCAAATGTTCCTAGACATAGGCAATGGACATCATGTTCTGATTTTAGTCTTAGATGAAAAATAGGCTCGACGCAAGAGATGATAAAAAGCTCTTACCACCTCTCATTATTATTACTTTTTCAATCTATGTTTAGCCTTCTACTTTTACGATGATTCTTCGATGAATTTTGCAACTTCTTTTTTGTTTCAATATAAGATTCATCATCCGAATAAGTCCTTTGGGAAACCTATATGCATAGATGATAAAATAAAATAAAATCAGCAAAAACATCCCGAAAAACAAACGAATAATCTGAGGCAGTCGATTTGCTTCCAATCTGATACAAATCTTGAAAACGATGAATGTAAAGCAGTTAGTTGTCAAAAAATAAATGAAGTGATATTCTATGGGGACCGAAATTCATGCAATCAGAAGAAAATGTACCTTCTTATTCATCTCGCAACCATCACAAAGACCGTACCAATTTTTCGACCGACCCACCGTGAAACCTATATGCATAGATAAAAAATAAACATGGTATTTAAATGGTTTTTGCAGTACAATAATAAAGTAAACAATTCTACAAAATTCTATAATAAAGTAACATGATTTGTTTTGCTGAAGGACTTAACGGATACAAACCTCATTTTGATAGCAGTGCTTCAATTTGCATATGTAGTCGATGATGGTGGTAGGTGTAGTTGATGGTGGTGTATTTAAATTTGATTATTATCGGAGTAAAAGAAAGATTCATGAGAGAGTGAGATTGAGGAAGTTATGCATAGGATTTGATATGAGTGATTTGTGGGTGATCGATATGATATGAGTGATTTGTGATCGATCAGATATGTTTTTATTATTATCATTATATTATTTTTTTTTAAGTGGATTTTTTTTCCCGGGGTCAAAAGCGGGTTACGGGTGTAATTTTCGGATAATCGGGTTAAATCTTCCTTTCAAATATATATAGATATAGATATAGATGCAGTAGATGTAAAAGAAATATTACAAAATCTGCACTTTAAAGTATATATATATATATATATATATATATATATATATATATATATATATATGCATTGTTGTTTTTTCTGCTGCAAAATTTAAAGTAAAGTTTGTAAAAGATTTAGTAAATAGTGCAAGTGCTCTCGTAAAAACAACTCAACAATTAATCACTCTAAGAAACACCATCCACAACGGGAAAAAGGTGGGAATTAATGTGTAAATGGTTGACCCAAATAACCCTAATCATTGAATTTCTAATCTAGTTTCATCTTACTTTGGCCTATAAGAATCAGATTATAGACTGTTGCGTGTCAGCATCAAATACAACACGGTTTTTTTTTTTTTTTTTTTTTTTTTTCTTAACAGCCATTAATTCAATTATTATCAGTAAGATGCTAAAAAAATAATTACACAATGTTCCCAATATTCAGCCTTATAGCAGCAGATTTCACAGCATAAAACATGAAAACAACATATGAAAAAAACCACAAACTTCGACCCATAATCTTCCAATATACCGCAGGCTATCTTTTGCATTATTCTTGTGATGTCGAAATCCTAAATATAGATCAGAATAGCGCACCAAATGATCAAATACTGCAATTCAAGATTTAGTCTCATAATTCCCTGTATCGAAGAAACTCCAACGGATTAGCCTTCCATTCTTCCCACTCCAGTTTCTTGAGTGTAACATCCCGACTTTTCAAAAAGGGTAAAGTGGTAATTGGGTAATTTTATTATGACCTAATTATTATTTAGCCTATTCATTTAATTAAAAAGGATTTAATTAAAAAGGGATTTAGTTATTTAATTAAAAAGATTTTAATTCATAGCTATTTAAAGAAAATAATTCACAAAATCCCTTATTAGTTTCACACGCATATTTTGAAAAAAAAAAAGTTGAGGAACGAGGGCAACGCAGGATACCTGGAACGAAAACTTCTACCTTGCGGCCAATCCGTTTATCGTTTCAAGATGCCGCGGAAGAGAAAAGTGATTACCACGACGAGAACGCAACTTTAGAAAATAAAATATCCTTATTCTGTAAGTTTTCAGTTTAACCCTAATTTTTCATAATCTTCGAGTTCGTTTCTTCAAAAATTTGTATATTTTAATCCGTAGCTCTGTTTTTCAGCCTTGAGTAGTCAAAACGATCGTCTTGGAGCGTAGATCATTCAAAAAATAGGTTCACAACATTTAATTCAGGTAATATTCAGTTTTACACACTTTTTCAATTCGGAATTTCAAGAAAGATAGGATTTTTAGGTTTACCTGTTGATCAATTAGGTTTCGAGTTGAAAGCTTAGATGATCAGCAGTATCTTGAAGGTTTTGGATCGGTTTTGCTGGCAATTAAGGTAAGAGGTTATTCCTAATGTGTAATTATAGTTTTATACTGATATTCTCGGTTAGGCACCAAGTCATATCGGCGATGTGATACGTTCATAAAAGGTGAACAACGCTACTGGCTCAAAAGGCTGAAGGGTAGTGGAGGAAATTCAACCAACGTATATGCATACCGGGGAGATCCCGGGACTATCGGTGCTATTCACCGTAGTTGGCAATTATATCTCGTGATGAATACACATCATGCATAGTGCCCTTGAGTGATGACGTAACCAAGATAAGTTAAGATAGAAACGTATAGTCATGACATGTTGATGGAAATGGAGTGAACCCTTTATGGAGTCGATCTCTCATAAAGATAACATAATAATAATAATAAAAATAACCTTTTGTTGTAGAACTTAGTTATTCGTTAACTTCTCACTTTTACTAAGTACTTTGTACTTACCTCCTTTGCATTTTCTTTTGTATGCATTGCGGGGTAAGAAGACGAACAGGTTGACCAAGAGTAGTTGACGGCTTGATGATGTTGCTGCCTTGAAGATGATTTTAGTTTATTTTCTTTTTCGTAAGGGTTGTACTAGACTTGTTGTTCTTTTACTCCTAGACTTTTGTAAGTTATGTTTGTACTTTTAAGAGCTCGTATTGTGTAAGTCTTTGGGTTTTTCGTCGTTGTAATTGAACTATCCATCTTTAGTATGGTTAATTCCATTCTTAGTAGCATTTATGTTTTTACCCGAGTCTTTTTAGCTTCCGTTTGCTTTTATTTGATACGACGACGTAGAGGCTTGCGTATAATATTAGATTTATTTAATGCTATACACGCCAAACGTTTCTCTTCCAGATAAGGGCTCGGTATCCGGGAACGGGGCGTTACAGTTGGTATTAGAGAGAAGCGTCCTTCTTTCCTAGGCTTCTCCCCTCTAAGATAAGACTTCTTTAGACCTTTTGATCCCTTCTGATCTCTCTTGATCTTGGTGGTAAATTCTCGTTGGATTATGAATCCTTAGTGTTGAGTTATGAGCCCTAGTTGCTTTTAAGTTTGATTAATTTACTAAAATATCCCTCAAATGTGATCTTACAAAAATACCCCTGCCACTAACTGCCATGAAGTTAACACTTACATCATATGGCATTCTTTTGTGTTTAATTCATCCTTGCAGGTCTTATTGAATTGTGTAGTTGATTATTAAACAATTAATCTAGTTTATAAAATTAATTTATTGATTTTATAAATTAATTTATAAGTTTAAATTAAGTCCTATAAAAAAATTCATATATATATATACATATATATATATATATATATATATATATATCTACATAAAAAGCTGGTGGGCCGTTTTATTGTGTCTGCTGAAATTTATTTAATCTGGCCCAATTTGTTTTAACCCGGCCCCTACCTAAACTATCTGGCCCCTACCTAAACTATCTGGCCTCTTCTTTAAACCAAAAATAATCCAACCCTTTCTGCTACCCTTGTGATCCAGTCCGGCCCAACCTTTTTTTTATTATACCCCAAAAACAAAAATCCTTAAACTTAATTTCCAACTCCAGCCGTATCCTCTTCTGTCATTTGAAAAACTCTCTCATTTACTCTCCGATTTCCAGATCAATCGTCTTCATGATGATTCTGTTGTCTTCAGAAAATCCGGTCCTTATCTCTCTCATTCTCACCTTCGTCTGCACATGCAAATTCGATTATGGTAAGAATCGGATGCTGCCTTGGTCGTATTCAAGCCACCACGTGAAAATTTCACTTTTGGAAGGTTTTAAGAAATCATTCATGATTCGCTATAAAAGGTGATATCTTTTCTAATTATATCGTCCATATCTTGTATTAATTCTGATTTGAACCAGTTGATTGCCCTGATTTTGTGCCGGATGCATTCTGTGAAGGTTAGGTATGAAAGGTTCAACCTTTCATCTGATACGGCGTTGATTCAAGCTTTTATTCTCCGATTCGAAGGATTCGCAGCCATTAATTGATGGCTTGGCGTTTCAGTGTCCAAATCAAAACTTTAATTCAGGGAAGTTTTTGTTTCTTTGAATTCCAGTTAATATCGTTTTTATTAGATTGATTTGAACTGTGATTCTGCCTGATTCTCTTCCATTATTGGTTGTTTACAGGTCCTACCTTGACCGGTTCTAGAGCTTTGATGGCATAAGGTCTAGGCTTTTGACCATATGTGTAAATGAGAGGATCTGCTGCCGTAATCAAAGGTTCAGCAAGGCAATCTTCTCAAATCAACACGTGAAAATCTTATCCGGCAAACCCTCACCCGGATTGACATGGTAAAACGGCTAACCTTATACCCTAGTCCGGTCTAGCCAATTCAATTGAGGGTATTAGCCAATGATAATGAATTGAAACCTACTGAGGGTAATCTAACCCAATGATGGTCAAACAAATTAACCAAATCGGTCCAACCCTGATCTGAATTAAGTCCTCTTTAAATCTCTGATCAACCTTGTGTGTTACTTGCATTCGTTTTAGTTGATCAGTGGTTTGCCTGAGTCCTTTTCATTGGTTTAAATTCTTCCGGTTTTCAGTCTTGTTAGGTCTTAGGACTTCTCATTTCACAAGTCCTATAAATAGCCATCCTCATCCAACCTTTTCATTATCAGTTTTTACAAAAGCAATCCCACCTTTCTACCTTCAAAAGTTTTTCTCAAAAGTCTTTTTTGAAGTTAGTAGTGTGGTTTAAGGTTCATATACTTGCCTGAAGTATAGTGAACTTGGCTGGAATCTCAGAGGAGTGTGTATTGCTTGAGGATTGGCTAAAGCTATACACAGGATTCTTGGATCAGCTTGTGTCTGTGTCTGCATTTGTGCACCTCATATGAAGGTACTCATTTCAGATCTTTTTGCTATTGCTTTTTAAACTGTTCAACCTGTTTTTCAATTAAGTTGGTACTTGAGCAGTCCTTTTAATTGAGTCTAAGCCTTTGTGATTTGACTCTGTGTTGTTGAGTATTAGAATCAGGAATCAGCATTGAAAGCTTAAGTCAAGTTCTGGCCTTGAGAGGATTCGGCCCTATTGACTTATATTTGACGGTGATCTGACTCTGTGTAAATCTAACACTCAGAAAAATCACCTACTTGCTGTGTTGTTGAGTGGTAAAATCTACAGAAAGTTTCTGAAGGCTGAACCTACGTAGTTCAAGGTTGTGGCTTCAGTTCTTATCTGTGCATTTAATCACTAGAGTTGATATTTGTACAAGTTTTATTCTTGATCTGTCAGGATTGCACTTGACATTAAGGGTTCAAGATCTGTCCATCAGTGAGTGTGGTTTGAAATACCTGATCACCACCTTGTGAATAAGGTTGACAGACTGAATTTTTGATTCTGTGCCAGTCTACATTATCTGACTAAAACTTGGTTTTGAGTCTAGTGTCATATCCCCATATCGGCTGGGAATTTTAAGTGTGTAAGTCCTTATGGTCTACATCCTGAAATTCTGCCCCTTTGTTGTGCTTATTGACGGACTGTTTCTAGGCTATACAATCCTTACCGGCAGTGTACTGGGTCAAATTGTAGTGCTAGTCTGGTGAGTCAGGTCGTATCCTCAGGGAAATGAAGGCATAATTCAAAGTGTGGTTAAACACCAAGAAGCTATTATTAACTCGATCTAAGTCACAGTTTTTACCATTTTCCTCGGGTTAGATTAGTTAGATTGTTAGTAAAGCAGTAAATAAATATATAAATATAAAAATAGATAATATATATATTTTTGGATCTAGCCAAGAATACTTTCTTGAATTACGATCTCTTTTTAGTAGAAATAAATGAGACAGATCTTTTCCTTGATGCAAGGAGGTCAATTATGTATGAACCGGTGTACTCCTAAGCTAGACAACTCCTCCTCACACGAGCGTATGAAATTGTCATATGTCTCATTTAACTATCCTACGTCATCCAAAAGATCGGGTCACTACCGTTTTGTCATGCGGTCAATATTTTAAAATCTTCATAAAAATAGATAAATTGACGTAATTAGATCTCGAGCACAAATTTTAATAAGATTTGTTTTTCTAGGACAAATCTGCCCCCGGGTAGGAAATCGGATTCCGTTGTCACGTTTTCACTCGGCCAATTTTACCCTCCGGTCTTTCTATCCATACATTTAAGTGTAAATAGAAAGAGATTCATTATAATTGGTTTTAATCATTATTATCAGAGTCGATCATCCATTTTACCAAAAAGATTAACTAATTCAGATTCATATCTTGGCTAGATATATTTTTAGCTTAATATAGTTATAATAAGTAATATATAAATAGAAATAGAAATAGTAAACATAATAATATTAGAATATATTACCGGTTACAACCGTTGAATCGGGGTCATTTCCGCCGGATCAACAATCTTCGATAATTATTCCGCCATTACAACGGTACTATAACTACTTTATTTATATATATAAAAACATATACATATATATATATATATATATATATATATATATATATATATATATATATATATATATATATATATATATATATATATATATATACATTGACATATATATATATATGGGCCCAAGATGAGAAGAGATGAAGGATATATATATATATATATATATATATATATATATATATATATATATATATATATATATATATATATATAAAAACAAAACAAAACAAAAAATAAAAAATAAAAAGAAGAAAAGAAGAAGATCGAGAGAAGAGGGGAGGGGGAAGAGGAGAAGAGGGGCTGAAGGAAATGGGAGAAGAAGGGGCAAAGAAAACTGATGAGAATGACCATATTTATAGGCAACTTTGGATAGGCCGGATCGATCCGGGAAAGGGCCGGATCGATCCGGGAATAATAAAAAATATTATCCCAAGCTTATCCTCTGCAAAATCATCATTATGTCGATTTTACATTACGCCGGATCGATCCGGGAAAGGGCCGGATCGATCCGGGACTGCCAGTTTTGAGCTGAAACTTGAAAAATTCATATCTTGAGTTGTAGACCTCCGATTGACGTGATTCAAAATGCGTTGGAAAGATCTTTCAAAGATCTACAACTTTCATGAAGGACTCTTCTTCAGAAAATGCCTTTTTGATGGGCCATTTGTTCGTCGAAGATATAATTCGATAATAGCATTACGAAACGTTGATCCACTTGAACTTTTAAGCTTGTGGCACATTCTTACACCCTTCAAAAGATATGTTTTAACTTCAAAAATTGTCGTCACTCGGGGTTTTGGTTTATTATAAATCTGCAATAAAAATACCACAAATACCCGTGTAAATCTGACACGACACTCCGGTTACTAAACCGGTACAAAACTTATAAAAATACGATAATTTATATAATAACCACTATTTATATATTTGGATAAAATTAAGTAATTATTGACTTAAATTGGTACAATAATGCTCAAAGTGGTATCAATATTAGGGTAAAATGTCGTAATAATGATCATTAATTTGTCTCTCATCACAACTCCCCACTTAGCTTTTGGTCGTCCTCGAGCAAAACCAGCGATAAAACAAAATGAATGAGAGATAAATTCATGAAGATATAAGATATAAGGGACAACCAGATGCTGCAACCATTAGAATTACAACCAGGTGTTAACCTCAATATAAATGTATAACAGAGTGTGTGTGTGACAAGCCTTTTCAATTTCCACTATCCTCTCTTGAATAATTCAAGCAAAGGCACAAATATCCATTCAGACAGTCCTAATGACTTTCCTAGGTATAGGCAGTAACGTTTCCACACAAAGTCCTTCCGTGTACTGTTGGGGAGATTTTGCATCATTAAAACAAAAGAAAATTTATAAAACCTATACTACCATGCAAAACTACCTCCTAACCGGCCGAATACCGGGTAGTTGCTAGTAAATTTGGATAAGTACGGGTATCGATCCTCAGGGAATTGGGCTGTCGAATCTAACTTCATTAATTCCTCTTTATTAACCAAACCTAAACCTAAACTAGAACGGAAAAATAACTGGACGGAGGATTGTTAATCCAAAGCCAGGAAATATAGTTGCGGACAAAATAAATAAAACTACATCTACGAAAACAGTAAAACTAACTAACAACTGACCAACCATAAACAAACCATGATCAACCAATTTCCAACAACCATCACCCCACCGAAGGAAATAAGATTAACACACATTCATTCACGAGTTATCTTGGATTATTATCTTTTCTAATGAAGCGTTTCCTCTTCCGATTTATCACGCCATTAATTAGTTTACCTTCCGGTCTTAACTAATATCGATACAAATCAAAGATATGGATTGAATCCTAACCTAACAACATTATCCCTCAACTTCCGTTTGTTGGAATAATTATTGTCAATCTCCCTCACGGCAATCTAACGAATCTATTAACTTCCGTTATCTAAATTCGATTAACATGCGGCATAAAAACATGAAAGAGAACAAGAACAACATAATGAATTAAACACATGAAAAATCCTATCTTTCCGGTAACGGTGATATCCCTCAATTCAATTCTAAGAAAATCTTGCATCGAATTAATTAAATTGTGGTTCTCTCGTAAACCTAGATAATTAATCTACGAACTTCCGTTATGTATAGATTAAAAATCCAAACTTTCCTACGGTGATCTAATCTACACCGACTTCCGTCATACAGTAGCATCAAATCATGCAATAATCTTTCGATATAATACTGCAATTAACAAATTAAACATAGGAAATAAACAATTTGAATTAAAAAACTTACTAAATCATCCAAGAATTAAATCGAAGTGCTGCTGCAAAAAGGATTACATGGCTGCTCCATGGATGAAAGCTTCAAGCCTTCATCATGCTCGAACAAGAAGGAAAAAGAACAAAATAAAAGACCTAATCTAACCCCGATCACCCGAGCACAAGGCTCGGGTGATCGGCCTTGAAAGCTCCCGAAAGCGGCCGCGTCCGTGTAATTTTCGTATGAAAAATCTGATGTAATTAGGGTTGGAATCGCAGCTGCTTTTATAGACTTTTAAGTCGGTCGCTACAAGAACCGTGGCCGGACGCCCGTTTGAAGATTCCGGACGCTCGTCCTGTATTTTCAGCAACAGCATCTAAACTTGTAATGCTCATATCTCGGGCCTCGTAAGTCGGAATGGAGTGATTCAAAATCCTGTAGAATCCACTCTTCAAGACCTACAACTCTTCTCTTGAGGTCCAGAGTCAAATCGGTTGTTATCATATCAAGAACTGCGTTGCAAGGTCGTCACTACCCGGAATCCTGATTTTCCGACATTTATCTTGCTTGATATCTTTTCCACTCGAATTTATCTCTTTAAAATCATCCTTTCCATCAACAATGTGTATCTACAATGTAGGAAAAACATACCAAAGCGTAACACAATCCTAAAATAATATAAAATCATGATTTAAACACATAAATCGCTACGTTTTGCAATTTAACCTATTTGAAACACCATTTACTCAATTAATCGATTATAAGCTCGATTTCTATGAAAAACATCTATATATGGGGAAAATTGATGTAAAATATATCCTTATAAAACGTATAAAATCACCCTTAACAACTCCCCCACACTTAAACCTTGCTCGTCTCGAGCAAGACAAAACATAATCATCACTCGAGACAAATAAACACTTATGCAAATATAAAACATATTCAAGTAGTTTAGAGGTTCACCCAAGTGCGTGTGTGCATAGCCATAATAAATTTCCACTAAATCCACACTTGAAATTAATTCAAGCAAAACTAGCCAACATCCCATTTAAATTAGAAATATAAAAACGATTATAACATGCACCTCACAAAACATACATATTCGAAAATATAATAGGAAGCATTTAAAATATTTCCGACATACTTAGAGGATAATCCCTACAACATATCTTTCAGTTTATACTGGGGATAAGGTTGACGATAACTAAGCATTATATTCATTCCATACCAATTCTTAAGTTGATTTAACTTATTCACTTTTATAAACACACATTAGAAGAAGCTATTGCCCTCATAGTAGAATAGGACATTTCGAGATAATCCCCTACCTTACTCCAATCATAAGGCAGTTTTTTCTAACTGTCGTGAGCTTTTAGTCATCATAGTGGAATAGGACATACGTGGTATACCCTACCGCACTCAAATCATAAACCAGCTTTCGACACACACGATTAATTCATTTAAATTCAACTTCTTCTTAACAACCTTAGTTACGTGTTACTTATCACATTCAAACATCTAGATATTCACAGTATGTCATACTCTAACTCTAAATACAAACTATTAAAATTTCAAAATTAGTATGGAAGCAAAGAATCATGCGATAATCATCAAAAATATCTAATCAAATGGGCATAGCTTTAAAATATAGCTCCTCGTTTACTATGGCACGTGAAAAAGTAGTGTTGGGTGAAACATCTAAAGTTACTAAATATGCAAAATAATGCACCAATGACATAAGAACTCGAATAAAGATATGCATTTGTTCACTCGGGACAAAACAAAAATTTGAAAAAAATTAGCACTTTTCATAGAAATATAATAGTATGGCAAATGAATGTAGATACCTATTCCCTCCCCCACACTTAAATTACAACATGTCCTCATGTTGTGCAAAATAAAAGAAAAGAAAACTTAGCTGATTGTATGCCGAAAGGGAACACTTCTGGAACGGACGCGTTCCGATCCAAAAATGCTCGAAGATATCAGTAGACTGTGGACCATCCACCGGAAAACTGCTATCATCTAAAATCTCACAATTGCTAATGCAAACACCCTGCACACTTGACAAACATGAAATACCTCGGGGGAAAGGGGGAATAGAACATACAGAGCACAAAATAGAATCGCTTCAGATGGAAAAATCAAACAGGGAAAGTACAGAACATCTAAGCGTCTAAATATGGAAGTTTGATATAAGCACAAAAAGAAATAATAGCTCAGATGGAAAGATCAACACTTAAACTCAGGACATCTAAGAATAAAGCCATAGAAGCTTATAATACAAATAAGGCCCAACATGTGCATACAGAAATAATGATACATGGAACATTACAAAGTAGTAGGGCTAGGTGCACTATATGAAAATATATTACAATGCAATCTACATGAAATGCAACTAAAAAGATGCTGACAGGCTCAGGCTGAGCAAGTTGGGACGACAACTCTACAGTGACTACGGCCCGTGCAGAATCAGAAAAAAAACGAGGTAGTATTACGGAAACCGACAGTTAACTACACTCAAGAAAAATAAAAGAAAAATAGAAAAATAATGCAACTAGATGACATGCAACTAAATGATATGCATCTAAGTGATATGCAAAAATAAAAGAAAATAAAAGAAAGAAAACTAGCCCACTCATTAGCAACACGACATGTATAAAATAAACGTCTACCAAATAATGACAGGTTACGATAAACGATAGTGCTGTTCATTACATGCAGTGTAGACGCGCCTTAAGACTCGTCAAAAGTGATAGCATTATGGAAACCAACAGTTAGCTATACTAAACAGATATAACTCATATGGAAAAGGACGTAGCATACGGAAAACCGACAGTAGCTACCCAAATGAGTTACAAAAATAACAAGAAAGCACATCAGTCTCAAAGCTTAAAAGATTCATCACAGCGGTATGTAGCATACGGAAACCGACATTAGCTACTAATTAACGATAAGAACAGTTATAGCATACGAGAACCGACAGTCACTAGAACATGCCTAGATGAATCAAGTATATTATCAATTAGATTCAATTATTTAACATGGATCCGTAGATGGAAAGATGTAAACATGCAAGTTCAGAACATCTACGTGAAAATAATTAGCCACAGAAGCTCTAATGAAAAATCCACATCAAATAAAAGCATTGAAAATAAAATCAAGAAAAACCAGAACCTGGACTGAACCCCGGACGAACGTTCACTTAGCGTTCAGAACTGGACAGGCGTTCCACCTTGCAGACGCTCGTCTGCCTTGAAAACCGACCGGACGGGCGTTTAGAATTACAGACGCCCGTCTGATTCTTCAAATCGAGCAGGATTGAAACTTTACGGACGAACGAACGTCCATCCAACCGACGCTCGGTTACCTCCGCATGTTAGGGTGCGGACGGGCGTTCACTTACGTGAACGCTCGTTCGGTCATCGAATTTGCACGTAAAACGAGCGGGAAAAACACGAAACCCTAATTATCCTAAACAAAATCATCACAAAGACCTTATCACATTAAAGCACGAGGGGTCGATTAGATAACACAAACATGTAATTCACGTGTCATAAATCGAGTAAAAAAAACTTTTGCACATTCTTAACCCAACGGTTATCGAAACACGGCAAAATAAAAAACCTCAATTTATTCAATGCTACTTTTATTGAAAAACAAAAACAAAAAACACGTAACGAAATAGAAAAATTAATTCAATTAGATTCAACAAAACACCGATTCCCCGGCAACGGCGCCACTTTTGTTGGGGAGATTTTGCATCATTAAAACAAAAGAAAATTTATAAAACCTATACTACCATGCAAAACTACCTCCTAACCGGCCGAATACCGGGTAGTTGCTAGTAAAGTTGGATAAGTACGGGTATCGATCCTCAGGGAATTGGGTCATCGAATCTAACTTCATTAATTCCTCTTTATTAACCAAACCTAAACCTAAACTAGAACGGAAAAATAATCTGGACGGAGGATTGTTAATCCAAAGCCGGAAATATAGTTGCGGACAAAATAAATAAAACTACATCTACGAAAACAGTAAAACTAACTAACAACTGACCAACCATAAACAAACCATGATCAACCAATTTCCAACAACCATCACCCCACCGAAGGAAATAAGATTAACACACATTCATTCACGAGTTATCTTGGATTATTATCTTTTCTAATGAAGCGTTTCCTCTTCCGATTTATCACGCCATTAATTAGTTTACCTTCCGGTCTTAACTAATATCGATACAAATCAAAGATATGGATTGAATCCTAACCTAACAACATTATCCCTCAACTTCCGTTTGTTGGAATAATTATTGTCAATCTCCCTCACGGCAATCTAACGAATCTATTAACTTCCGTTATCTAAATTCGATTAACATGCGGCATAAAAACATGAAAGAGAACAAGAACAACATAATGAATTAAACACATGAAAAATCCTATCTTTCCGGTAACGGTGATATCCCTCAATTCAATTCTAAGAAAATCTTGCATCGAATTAATTAAATTGTGGTTCTCTCGTAAACCTAGATAATTAATCTACGAACTTCCGTTATGTATAGATTAAAAATCCAAACTTTCCTACGGTGATCTAATCTACACCGACTTCCGTCATACAGTAGCATCAAATCATGCAATAATCTTTCGATATAATACTGCAATTAACAAATTAAACATAGGAAATAAACAATTTGAATTAAAAAACTTACTAAATCATCCAAGAATTAAATCGAAGTGCTGCTGCAAAAAGGATTACATGGCTGCTCCATGGATGAAAGTTTCAAGCCTTCATCATGCTCGAACAAGAAGGAAAAAGAACAAAATAAAAGACCTAATCTAACCCCGATCACCCGAGCACAAGGCTCGGGTGATCGGCCTTGAAAGCTCCCAGAAAGCGGCTGCT
Organism: Gentiana straminea; assembly: GCA_036785695.1. Classification (NCBI taxonomy): domain Eukaryota; kingdom Viridiplantae; phylum Streptophyta; class Magnoliopsida; order Gentianales; family Gentianaceae; genus Gentiana; species Gentiana straminea. The sequence goes on along the minus strand of JAVUPR010000386.1, from coordinate 913,212 downwards.
GTCTGTGTAATTTTCGTATGAAAAATCTGATGTAATTAGGGTTGGAATCGCAGCTGCTTTTATAGACTTTTAAGTCTGCTGCTACAGTAACCGTGGCCGGACGCCCGTTTGAAGATTCCGGACGCTCGTCCTGTATTTTCAGCAACAGCATCTAAACTTGTAACGCTCATATCTCGGGCCTCGTAAGTCGGAATGGAGTGATTCAAAATCCTGTAGAATCCAATCTTCAAGCCCTACAACTCTTCTCTTGAGGTCCAGAGTCAAATCGGTTGTTATCATATCAAGAACTGCGTTGCAAGGTCGTCACTACCCGGAATCCTGATTTTCCGACATTTATCTTGCTTGATTTCTTTTCCACTCGAATTTATCTCTTTAAAATCATCCTTTCCATCAACAATGTGTATCTACAATGTAGGAAAAACATACCAAAGCGTAACACAATCCTAAAATAATATAAAATCATGATTTAAACACATAAATCGCTACGTTTTGCAATTTAACCTATTAGAAACACCATTTACTCAATTAATCGATTATAAGCTCGATTTCTATGAAAAACATCTATATATGGGGAAAATTGATGTAAAATATATCCTTATAAAACGTATAAAATCACCCTTAACATGTACTTATTAGGATAATCCCTAAAGCATATCATTCAGTTTATACTGGGGATAGTCAGAAGATAACTAAGTTTTCAACCATATTTCCATTTTTTTTTTCATAGAATACTAACATATCCGAACTCATTGCCAAAATCGACTATCTTGCAAGCGTCATGAGGTGAGATCAAATACATTAATACCTATCTAACTCTTAATTTTTTTTTCTTCATATGTGTAGCATATGCCCTCATTCCCAGCAATAGGACGTTTCGTGATAACATCCTAGCTGGACTACTATCATCAGGCAGTCGGGAGCTTTTAAACCTCATAGTGATATAGGACGTTTCGTGATAACGCCCTACTGCACTCAAATCATTGGTAGCTACAAGCAACATATAGATAGTTCATCTTAATTTGGTATTCTTCTTTAACTTATATCCTTCCTATCACATTCAAACCTTCAGATATTCACAGTACACATTCAAAAGTTAGGTACTAAGTTACTGCAATTATCTATAGAATAACCACTAGGATACTGAATGGATACAGTTTAAAATTTTCCGCTTCAATATCAAAGGCTTTACGTGAAGGAATTCATGTTACACAAATATATTTGGAATTACAATGCACTTACGGTTCACGTTGGTTATACACATCCAAATTGATCATTACATCTTCAAATCCATGAAATATATGCCTTGTACAATTTATTTTAATCAACTAAATAATGATCGAAAAAAATCAAAAACTAAGGGATTTATTGATACAAAATAAACATTAATTCCATTGCTAGACCAACGACTCCACTCCCCACTTACGAACTTACATTGTCCCCAATGTAAAGTGAGTGTAAATAAGTTGTTGGGAAAGCAATGGGGCACTAAAACAAGTCAAAACAAATACTCGGATGATATTAAAGGGTGGGTGGGTGGGTTAAAGTTATGACCTCCTCAATTCCATAGTATTTGAACTAATACATGTCACACGTTATTTGAAATTTAAAACAGACTAGATCATGAAATGTAACGTATGGCAAAGTATTAATTCTTAGTCTTTTATACCCAGATCCTCAAGGGTTATTTCAAATCGTTCTATCAACCTTAGTCCAAGAAATGACGCATTTGAATTTTTCTCTTTTTTCTCCATCGGGATTTTCGGATAAACACCTAATCATTCCCTTTTTTAATGACATTCAAACATTCATCCTAAGACGTGGTGAAACAAAATGAAAATCAATCCGAAGTATTGGCAAAGTATCATCCAAAGTATGAGTAATTATTATATTTAACATTTTTGCGGGCTGCCTCCCGGTAGCGCTTTTGGTTAACGTCGTTTGCTCGACAAACTTAAACAACCAAAATGATGATGATTAACTAATATACTAAAATAAAATAGGATACTTCTAACATTTACTCACAAAAGCATGTAATAATTAATTTCGTGAACTAACTAGAAAAAAATGCTTAAGGAGTAAATAGGAAGGATAGTACCATGTTTTTACTATATTTATAGTCTATAGCTAGACTTTCTGCTCCGGTTTTCTAATGTACTGGTGGTGAGTCATCCTCACACACCACATCCTCCTTCAATACCGGTCTCCAACAAAGGTTAGACAATTTCCACCAATCCAAACGATTCTTGACCTTTTCCTTTGATTTTCGAGCCTTCGGTTTGTGAGCTTTTACATTATTGCTGAAGTCATCTTCTTCAATTACCGGCGTGTTAGTACGATCCACAACAAGGGGACACAAAGTGTCCATACAAGAACAAGATTCTAGTGTAGTGCATGAATATTTTAATGAATTGTAAATGTTAAAGACAACGTGCTCATCATTAATTCCCAAACTAAGCTCTCCCTTATAAACATCGATGAAAGGGGTATTAATAGTTAAGTGCCGAAAAGTGTCAAGAAAATGTGCATACTTCTTATCCAACTTCATCTCTTTGATTTCCTTTTTCGGGGAATGGGGAAGTAATTCAAGATCAATTAAAGTAGGGTTAGAATGTATACCTCCCTTATTCTTATCGTTAGACGAAGATGGTAAAGCTTCCTTGAATGAATGTGCCTTTTGAGGACACTGTGTGTCATCATTCAGTACATTCTTCTTCAAAATATGCACTGGATATGGTGCTGCCCTATCAGATTGAATCGAGGTGAATTTGGGTTGAGTCGGATAAGGTTCGGTTTGAATTGGCCTTTCCAAACTTGATTCATTCTCAACATGATCATTGGTCAAGGTCCTACTCATTCTTGGATTTTTCAATATTCTAGGAACCTTGACCCATTCCTCGTCCTCACTTCCAGGTTCAATATATCTGTTCTGTCTTAGGAAATCTTCAATAATGTCATCTTCCTCTTTGGTGAATTCAGGTTCATCTTTAGATTCCACATTCTTTTCAAATTTACCATCTAAATCATCCTCTACTTCATTAATTCTGATGTTTTCTAATCCATTACTTCCATAGATCCTTCCACTTCTAGTAATAACCAGCAGTTACCTCTTTCGGGTTTCTTTCGGTATTACTTGGCGGCTCTCCCGAGGTTTACTCGTTTTTACGTTCCTCTTCTCTACTCAAATGATATTCCAAATTCCGTAATGAAGCTTCTACAATTCTCATTCTCGGTATCATGTCCACTTATAGATGTTTTCAACGTACTCATATCCTTAGTGACCGTACCTATAGAAGTCATCATGGTTTCCATATTTTGAGCTTGAGTTGACATCATACCCATCGATTTTCGATTAATTTCTCCCATTTATCAACTCCTTCAGTTGAGTTGAACTTTGGGTGACTCGGTATGCTTTGAGTGGTATGTTGTGGATATGGTCTAGGTAATGATTGTAGGTTCAGATTCGAGGTATCTCCTTGATAAACCTTATTAGTATATGGATTCTTATATTGAACTGGATATGGTGGTTGTCCTTGCTTACTAGGGTTTTCAGACCAACGAAAAGTAGGGTGATCTCTTCTAATAGCATTAAACGAGTTTGAATGCGCGTTGTTCAAATTCCTATGCTGTTGTAAAAAACTCACCTTTTCCCTTGAATATCCTTCTGGTTCTTCCATCCCTAATGACACATTATCATGACTTGAGTATTCATTTGGTAAGATATTTTCTGAGTTTGCATTTTTACTAGCTAATAAGCCGTCAAATTTCCTACTCAAATTCTCCAAGTGTGCTAGAACTTCCGTATTCGATGTAATTTCTCCTGCAAATGCTACTTTTCTGGTGCTAGAACCGGTTTCCCACATTCGATTATTTTTGGAAATCTTTTCTATAGCATCGTAAACTATTTGAGCTTCACTCATCATTAACGAACCACCACATGCATGATCTACATCTGCACGTAAGTTTTTCATTAATTTACGACAGAAAAGTTGGATTTGCATTTCTAAGGAATAACCATGATCGGGACAAGCTCTTAGTAGCTTTTTAAATCTTTCCCACGCATTCCCAAACGTTTCTTCAGATCCTTGTCTAAAATTAGCAATCTCGAATATTAATTCCAATTTTCTACCAGGAGTAAAATACTGCTTTAAGAACTCGGTTTGAATATCCTCTTAACTAGTCAATGAATGATGTGGAAGTGACAGAAACCAATCTCGTGCTCTTCCTTTTAAAGAAAAAGGAAACATAGACATCCTCGTTAATTCCCGATGAGCACCATGACTTTTGGCTGTATTACACAATTCTTCGAAAAGATAGAGATGATGATGTGGATCCTCATCATCTTCTCCTAGAAATTAGGCTCTTGTGTCAATTAAACAAAAAAGATGAGATTTTATTTCGAAATTATTTGCTCCTTTATTGGATAAACGAATTGGATTATTAATCTGGTACCTTCTTACGGTCTGATCACATATAGGTCTCGGGTTAGGCTGGTTCTGATTATGCTTATTCCGATTCTGATTATTTCTATTATTCTGATTCTGGTTATTAGGTTGAGGTAAATTCTGATTAAGGTTTTGGCCATGCCCTTGAGCATGAGCAATCCCTTGTTCAGGTGTTTCACCAACGGTTTCGACCATTTTCGTAACTCGATTTGACAATTCTTGTGGAATAGAAAATATCGAATAGAAAATAACACGAAATCGATAAAAAAACCACTTTTTTTTTTCTTCTCTCGGTAATTACCGAATCCACTCGGTATTTACCGAGTGTTTTTTTTTTTTTTTTTCGAAATTGGTATCTTACCAATAGGTAGGTACCAAAAAAAAAATTAACGAACCGCGTTTACTTTCTACTATCGAAAATAGAAAATAACTCGAAATTGGTAGAAGAAGAAAATTGGTATCTAAAAGAAGGTAGATACCAACGGAAAATAAAAATAGAAATGTGATAAGAAGAGTGTTGACTTATCCTCGAGAATTTTGAGCTAATACAAGTAGTAACCATAGACACAATGAAGTAGCGTCGTTTCCCCGGCAACGGCGCCAGAAAGCTGACGGACTGTTTCTAGGCTATACAATCCTTACCGGCAGTGTACCGGGTCAAATTGTAGTGCTAGTTTGGTGAGTCAGGTCGTATCCTCAGGGAAATGAAGGCATAATTCAAAGTGTGGTTAAACACCAAGAAGCTATTATTAACTCGATCTAAGTCGCAGTTTTTACCATTTTCCTCGGGTTAGATAGTTAGATTAGTTAGATTGTTAGTAAAGCAGTAAATAAATATATAAATATGAAAATAGATAATATATATATTTTTGGATCTAGCCAAGAATACTTTACTGAATTACGGTCTCTTTTTAGTAGAAATAAATGAGACAGATATTTTCCTTGGTGCAAGGAGGTCAATTATGTATGAACCGGTGTACTCCTAAGCTAGACAACTCCTCCTCACACGAGCGTATGAAATTGTCACATGTCTCATTTAACTATCCTACGTCATCCAAAAGATCGGGTCACTACCGTTTTGCCATGCGGTCAATATTTTAAAATCTTCATAAAAATAGATAAATTGACGTAATTAGATCTCGAGCACAAATTTTAATAAGATTTGTTTTTCTAGGACAAATCTGCCCCCGGGTAGGAAATCGGATTCCGTTGTCACGTTTTCACTCGGCCAATTTTACCCTCCGGTCATTCTATCCGTACATTTAAGTGTAAATAGAAAGAGATTCATTATAATTGGTTTTAATCATTATTATCAGAGTCGATCATCCATTTTACCAAAAAGATTAACTAATTCAGATTCATATCTTGGCTAGATATATTTTTAGCTTAATATAGTTATAATAAGTAATATATAAATAGAAATAGAAATAGTAAACATAATAATATTAGAATATATTACCGGTTACAACCGTTGAATCGGGGTCATTTCCGCCGATCAACAATCTCCGATAATTATTCCGCCCTTACAACGGTACTATAACTACTTTATTTATATATATAAAAACATATACATATATATATATATATATATACATTGACATATATATATATATATATATATATATATATATATATATATATATATATATATATATATATATATATATATATATATATGTATGTATGTATATATACATTGACATATATATATATATATATATATACATATATATATATACATATATATATATATATATGGGCCCAAGATGAGAAGAGATGAAGGAGATATATATATATATATATATATATATATATATATATATATATATATATATATATATATATATATATATATATATAATGATATATATATATATATATATATCAAACAAAACAAAAAAAAATAAAAAGAAGAAAAGAAGAAGATCGAGAGAAGAGGGGAGGGGGAAGAGGAGAAGAGGGGCTGAAGGAAAGGGGAGAAGAAGGGGCAAAGAAAACTGATGAGAATGGCCATATTTATAGGCAACTTTGGATAGGCCGGATCGATCCGGGAAAGGGCCGGATCGATCCGGGACTGCCAGTTTTGAGCTGAAACTTGAAAAATTAATATCTTGAGTTGTAGACCTCCGATTGACGTGATTCAAAATGCGTTGGAAAACTCTTTCAAATATCTACAACTTTCATGAAGGACTCTTCTTCAGAAAATGCCTTTTTGATGGGCCATTTGTTCGTCGAAGATATAATTCGATAATAGCATTACGAAACGTTGATCCACTTGAACTTTTAAGCTTGTGGCACATTCTTACACCCTTCAAAAGATATGTTTTAACTTCAAAAAGTGTCGTCACTCGGGGTTTTGGTTTATTATAAATCTGCAATAAAAATACCACAAATACCCGTGTAAATCTGACACGACACTCCGGTTACTAAACCGGTACAAAACTTATAAAAACTTATAAAAATACGATAATTTATATAATAACCACTATTTATATATTTGGATAAAATTAAGTAATTATTGACTTAAATTGGTACAATAATGCTCAAAGTGGTATCAATATTGGAGTAAAATGTCGTAATAATGATCATTAATTTGTCTCTCATCACTTATGTGCTGAATCCTTGCAACAATCTATCCATCTGTGCTGCCTGCAAATCTGTTGATCTAAGCTTTCAATTGAACAACTTGTGATAGGCTTTTAGTTTTACAGTTTAGGAACCCGCTGTGTTTTGTCATCAGAACCAACATTGTACTTTTAATCAAACATGAGTTAAGACTCTAATCTGATTAACATCTCAGTGCTGAATCTGATTTAACAGCCTAGTCTTTGGTCCTTACATTGCTTGTGTTTTAGTGTGCACTGTATTCAGATTTTGAACATTATCTGTGATAATCTACCAATCAAGGTTGGATCATCACTTGTACAAGTTCATCTGAAGGCACACAATACAAGCCTTTGTTGTACCTTCTTTTTCAGGTCCCGGATTTACCGTTGAATCCTTGATCTGAATTAAATTTGATCTGAAACAATTTTTTATTCTGTGTTAATCTTTTTTTTATTAAGTGTCTCAAACCTGTTTGATCAATCTTGAACTATATACTCAATCATGTAATCTTATTTAATCTGTAAACATGTATCAGTCTTGATTCTTAATATCATCTTGGCATTTTGTCTTGTCTTGACAATCTATTTAAAACAACTTTTGTGCTCACTGATTTGTTTTGATCGAAAATAATAACTTGACCTGCATTCACTTACATCTCTTGTTTAAATCCATGATCACTTAGGTTATACACAATCGAATAATTTTGTTAAATAGCTTCCGGTTTAACAAGTTAGTAATTGTGTATTTAAATTGCTCCGACTTGCTTGTCTTTTGATAAACTCGAAAATGTGGTATAAATTACCTACACTCTATTCAACCCCCATTCTAGAGTGTTTTACGTGCATTATCGACCCAACACTTAGAACGTGGTTAAGTTGCACTAGGACCAAGTGAAAAGTCTCCTTAGGCGAAGGTTGGTTGAGTTTTAAGCTCACATCTCTTATGTGATTCTTTTGAAGTTTTGTTCCTTTCGAGAACCCTTAATAGGATCCCTCTTTCCTTTTGGGATCTTCGCATCTTTCTCTAATGTTCTTTCTTTTTGAGGTTTTATTGCTTTCGTAATGCTACATTTGGTTCAAATCACTTCCTTGTAACTTGATGTTATGCAAACGAGTAAACGATTTTGTTCACGTTTCTACATGTCATGTTATATCATTTTTTTGTTCCAAGATTTCTGTAAATTTTAAGCCACTTAGAAAGTTGTCTTATCTACAATTTCTCTCTTTACATCAATTTAGTTTTCAATTTGAATTGATCACAAATTGTTTAACAAGGAGGGGTATTCTGTTAAGAAAATTCTGCAGCGGTACTCTTACTTATCATTCTGTTTTGAATAAGCTAAACACCTCCAAATTACTTAGATTTTTGATATGATGTAGAAAACATACTGCTCTATAAGTTTTGTTTTAGAACCAAGTACAAATTCGTTTTGGTCTGAGCACAATTTGCAACACACGACAGTTGATGAAGTCCTGAAAATTTTTGTCAGCTTATAGCGGTAGATGAAAAGAATTATTTTGACCGACCTATGGCTACCCAAGGTTTTTTATTTTTGAGCATCATATGTAAAACTTACATACTCACAAATTTTCTCCTTGCCTCATGTTCAAAAGCAGTTCAGTTTGTTTTGTGCAAATCAATTATTTCATGGCTTATGTATGCACCGGAATTTCTCAAAACCATTTAAGTCCTCTGGTCAAGAAAGGATAGATGTCTTTCTTTCACCCTGTAAGTTATGGTGTTGTAGGTTATAGGAGATGAGAATACTTTGATTTATCTGATTCTTAAGCTAGTTGTTACCCAGGATAAGAAGTTTGGTAGGTAGAGACTAGATGTTGTCGTTATAGTGCTCCTCGATGGCAAGAAACGATTGCGTGGTGATTTTCCAATCTTAGGTCTTCATCAATATGGTTCTCTTTTATAATCATCTAGTTTCCTACTTGGTTATCCCGATTTCAATGTTTCCCCATCGATACTAATTGTAACCCAAGCTCTAGTTAAATCCTCCATTTGAAACTTCTAAAACTCGGTAAAAGTTCCCTTATTAAGAAGTTTTGTTTTCCAAGTCTGTACATTCTTTGATGTGCCTTATTTTCTTTAAGATGTTTTCATCGTGTCAAAGCTTGATTTAAGGAAAATATGTTTCTCATTCTTCGAACTATTTTCACTGACAATTGCATATCCTTCCAACTATATCATGTTTAGCTATTTCAGGGCAACACACTTTTGCATCCTAGAGATTACCCTCAATGCATTTCCTACAAGATGTTTTAGTACAGACAACTTTTTTTTAAAGACTCGACTCAACAAATCCTCCGCTTTCTCTTTTTGCTATCGCTTGGTTTTATGTTTACCAAAATTCTTGGCCTTGCTTTGCTCGAGATGGGTTCCATACGAACTCCATATGTAAATTTTATCCTTTCCAAGTACTTCTTACTCGTTTCAATTATCAGTGTTAAAGCTTTCTTTCTTTAGCACATAGTTTTAATCGTCCTCATGGTTGGCTTTATCCAACACTGGTGTATGCTTTTTGTTTCCATGTTTTCCTTTAACATAAAACTATTTTTCCCCTGTTCCGAAAATTCTGAAAATTTTTCATTAATGTAGATTACTGTCTTATCTACAATCTATCTTTTTACATTGATTCGATAATCTTTATGGATTGTTCAGAAAATCCATGTTATCGCCGGACACTCTTTCCAGAAAATCTGCAGCAGCATCTTCACTTCTTCTTCTGTTTTGAACAGGTTAAACATCTTCAAATGACCTGAATTTTTGATATGTTGCAGAAAACAATTTTATCTACAACTTTGATTTTGGAATGAAGTTGAAATTCCTTTTTGTTTGATAATAATATGCAATTCAAATCAGTGTTTATTAATCAGAAAATTCTGACAGCTTGTGTAATCGGCAAAAATAATTTTTTTTGACCGACTCCCTCTCATCCAAAAATTCTAATATTTTTATGTCACCTAGGAAACTCTAGTATCTAAATATTTTCTCTTTTGATCGTGCTCAAATTACTTTTTGTTTGGGCTGTACAAATTGATAATGTCAGATCCAGAGTAAATATCGTACACAGCCACCTAAAAGGGATCCTCACCTCTGTGACTGAGGTTTGGACTAAGATTGTTGCAAGTTACGGGTCTTATGTCTTAGAAGGTTTCCGAAGTGATCTTTCCCTAGGATATGTCTCATGGTAGAATGTTTGTAAAGTTAACATTGTTGTTTCTTTTGCAGTTATAAACAAGAACCAAGATGCTATCCTCCAGCATGCCATGTTTGATGTTCAGACCCTGTTCATGACCCTTTTCATGATCTTTAAGCTCAACAAATCCTCTTCAATTGTTGTCATGAATTACCTAAGAATCATATCTCCATAAGTCTTTCTTTCGAACAAATCCATGCTTCCTTGTCAAATCAAGGAACAAGTTCCCTCTAACTCTGCATTGTTGCACCCTCATTCTTCTTTTCAAATACAAATTTGACTGAACCTCTTAATGTCAGAACATTCTTTTTACTTGTGTTTATTTTCAGCTTCCCTCCTAAGGGTAGTGTTGATTTTGTAATCTTCTCATCTAATGCTACTTGTTCTTTCAAGGTATGCATCTCATCTTCTTACCAGTTGGATCTTTAATCCTACCTTGACATACATCTTCAGTTACTTGTCTTTAACCTTCTAGCAATTTATGCTAAACCAGTTTCAAGCAACATGTAGTCTTTGCCAAGGTGCCTTTTGAACATATTTAGCCAATCAACTTTTGAATTCCTAAACTTCTGATTTCCAATTCAGATTAATGTACCTTGTACCCTTCAGTTTAACTCTCTTTCAGGCCATTTAGAGCCATGAACCACCAGATACACCTTTTGACCTTCCATCTTCTATTTTTGCGTTTCTATTACAATTTTGTCATACTGGTTGAAAGTCTATTTTGTTTTAACCTTTTCTTTCCCACATGAGGGATAACCTTAAGCTCATATTCCTCGGCAGTGTGCTATTCCTCTCGAGTGGTGCAACCTTGAAACTTTGAATTGGATCATCAATGATCTTTCACACTTCATTTGAAAGTTTGAGTTAATTCTTCGAAGCCAAACTTTATTCAACAATTCCTAAGTGTCTTTTCCCCTTCACTTGAAAGCTCGTTTATCAAATACTTTTTCAAACTTTTGATTTTTCCTTTACATTGTCATGAGGAAAACCCTATCTCCTTTTCAATTTTGAAATAACCTCTGTTTGAATAATGCAGACTTTGATTTTTCCTTGACAAGTTCCCTTTTATTTCATTCTGTGACCTTTGGTGTACTCGTTTTGTCTCTAAAGCTCTGGCATGTTGAGATTCGGCCCTCTTTTGATTTCTAAATGGTTTAGTCTTCCTGGTGCTGAACCTGTCACCTTCAAACTCTGTTTGTTTTTCCAAGCTACCCCTTATTGGCATAAGGATTGGATCAGATCGTTAGGAGAAAGTATGGAAAATGCATGTTCTCCATCCCAACGAGACTCGGAAGTCCTTTACCTGGGATCATTGCGGTTCTACAACAAGTTTGTGTCAAAGTGATGAATGAAGCCACAAGATAGAACTTGTGTTCATCCCCGAGCAACCAAGATGCACAGAGAGTTGGAACAGTACCACTGATGATCTTTCATAAAGATAGAGGTAGAAGAGCTACATATAACAATAGTTACCACGACAACTTCCAGATGTCAACATTTGAAACTCTACATGGAGAAAAGCGAAGAACTCTAGTTTTTAGGGTTGAAGTGAAACAAAGATGACAAATTTTGAGACCAGAGTTGATACATCGAACCAATGAGAATATTGAAGTGGAGCATCGCAACCTCAATTTGGCTCAAGACAAGCAGAAGAGTTGGGAAGACGGAAGAAGAATACGGTTAGAATCTAAAGCTGAAGATGAAGTGTATCTAAAGACGTCCCTCTTGTGCCAATGATGAACTAATGCTTAACCAATGTTGATGTGGAAGCAAGTGTGGACCTCGTAGTAATTGAAGAGATCTTCATGTATGCAGAAGAAACAAGTGCACTTAAGAGTGGTGGATAAAGAAAGTCAAGGAAGAAGACGTACAACTAGACGCTCTATGAAGTCGAGTTCAATTACCTCCCAGTTAAGGGGAAAGGAATGTAATATCCCGACTTTTCGGAAAGGGTAAAGTGGTAATTGGGTGATTTTACTATGACCTAATTATTATTTAGCCTATTTTCATTTAATTAAAAGAGATTTAGTTATTTAATTAAAAAGAGTTTAATTATTAGCTATTTAAAGAAAATAATCCCCCAAATCCCTTATTAGTTTTACACGCATATTTTGAAAAAAAAAGTTGAGGAAAAACGGCAACACAGAGCTTCAACGCAGGATGCCTAGAATGAAGACTTCAACCGTGCGGCCAATCCGTTCATCGTTTCAAGATGCCGCAGGAGAGAAAAGCGATCACCGTAACGAGACGCAACTTTGGAAAATAAAATATCCTTATTCCGTAAGTTTTCAGTTTAGCCTTAGTTTTTCGTAATCGTCGAGTTCGTTTCTTCAAAAATTTGTATCTTTTAATCCGTACCTCTATTTTTCAGCCATGAGTAGTCAAAACGATCGTCTTGGAGTGTAGATCATTCTAAAAATAGGTTCACAGCATTTAATTTAGGTAATATTAATTTTTACACACTTTTTCAATTCAGGATTTTCAAGAAAGATAAGGATTTTTAGGTTTACATGTTGATCAATTAGGTTTCGAGTTGAAGGCTTAGATGATCAGCAATATCTTGAAGGTTTTGGATCGGGTTTGCTGGCAAGTAAGGTAAGAGGCTCTTCATAATGAGTAATTATAGTTTGATAGGTTGAGTTCCGGTGAGTTTTGGTGTTGTTTGGTGAAAGAATTCATGCTAAGTTGTAATTAATGAGATGTGATACTTTTTGGTATATTTGAGTTGAGTTCTACTGCTATTTTTCTGAGTAATTTGTTGATAAACGTGTTTGGTTTGGGTTAGGAATCGATTAAGTGTAGAAAATCATGTTTTAGGGTTCTGTAATACGTTCTAATTGTTATCCTTTGGTCTTATAACATTAAATAAACCTTAAGAAGCTTCGATTGAGCTTCCGAATCGTTTAGTTTCAGCACCGAATGTACTCTTAAAGAGAGTTGAAGTTTGGATCCGTCGGAAGAACATAAAAGGGCTTGTGCTTTGATGAACTAGAGTTCATCAATGTCTGTGTAAATGTTAGGCCTTGTCCGTGTCTAGTGGTCTAGGAAAGAGAGTAGTGTATGTGAGGGAGCTTACTTGAAAGCACTTAGGTGGCTAGTTAATACACAATAAAGTTAGAAACGTGGTAGTAAAAGATAAAACGTCACGTATTCTCTGTCAGACACCAAGTCATATCGGCGATGTGATACGTTCATAAAAGGTGAACAACGCTACTGGCTCAAAAGGCTGAAGGGTAGTGGAGGAAATTTATCGAACGTAAATGCATACCAGGGAGATCCCGGGACTATTGGTGATATTCACCGTAGTTGGCAAGTATATCTCGTGATGGATACACATCATGCATAGTTCCCTTGAGTGATAACGTAACCAAGATAAGTTAAGATAGAAACGTATAGTCATGACATGTTGATGGACATGGAGTGAACCCTAGATTGAGTCGATCTCTCATAAAGATAACATAATAATAATAGAAAGAACCTTTTGTTGTAGAACTTAGTTATTCATTAGCTTCTCACTTTTACTTAGTACTTTGTACTTACCTCCTTTGCATTTTCTTTTGTATGCATTGCGCGGTAACAAGACGAACAGGTTGACCAAGTGTAGTTGATGACTTGATGATGTTGCTGCCTTGAAGATGCTTTTAGTTTATTTTCTTCTTCGTAAGGGTTGTACTAGACTTGTTTTTCTTTTACTCCTAGACTTTTGTAAGTTATGTTGGTACTTTTAAGAACTCGTATTGTGTAAGTCTTTGAGTTTTTCATCATTGTAATTTAACTATCCATCTTTAGTATGGTTAATTTCTATTCTTAGTAGCATTTATGTTTTTACCCGAGTCTTTTTTAGCTTCCGTTTGATTTTATTTGATACGACGACGTAGAGGCTAGCGTATAATATTAGATTTATTTAATGCTATGTGCGCCGAACGTTTCTCTTCCGGATAAGGGCTCGGTATCCGGGAGCGGGGCGTTACATTGAGACCCTTAAAATTTGACAGCCAAGAAAATGATAATCTTTGAACTTCTCTGAATATCATCTCCGGATTTAAAACATGAGTACGGAAGATGATTTTGTTTCTAAAATTCCAAATTACCCAAGCCGTAGCTCCAACTACTGATGTCAATAAACAAGAAGAAAATTTCAACATTGTATTTCCACCATACCTTGCTTGCAAAAAGCATATATCACTAAACGAGAAGCATTTAGGCCAAAAATCTTACACCAACTTTGAACATGTGACCAAATCAGAAGAGACACATCACATGCAAATAGAAGATGGTTAACGGTTTCTTCATACTTGTAACATAATGAACCCAGAGAATCTTGAATTGCAACTCCATGAAGAATAAAATTCAGTTTTGTGGGAATCCTTTTGAGACTTGCTTTCAACATGAACAGGTTTACTTTTGAAGGTAGCATTTTGTTCCACCTGACAACCTGCTCATTAGCCAAAAAAGAATTATTAAAAAATCCATTTCAAGTTGTTTCTGCAAATAGGCCACCGAGAAGACGCCATACGAGCGAAGACTCTAATTCAATTCCTTCCACTAAACCTGCATTTTTATCAACATAGTTAATTAAATTCTCCAACTCACCTACTTCATCCTTATCACAACCCCTCAACCTCGAGGCTCCACGACCAAAAGAAAGAACACCGACACTCTACCCACTTCACCATCCTTGCCACCAACTCTCCTTTGCACAAAGCTAGCCTAAAAACCCTAGGGAAGTTAAATTTCAATGGGCCAATGCCCACCCAATTATCTTCCCAAAACCTCACACTGCTACCATCACCCACCACCCAACACTCCGACCCAATTAATCAACACCCTCCCTTTTAACACTCTTAACAACACAAACTATCCCCTTCCAAACCCCCCACCACTCAATCGACAACCCTCTACATCCCAAGCACCCGCGACACATTAAATTGACACTATCACCCTCCTCCACAAAGCATTTGTTTCCGAAAGATCCATCCACCACCATTTACAAAGTAAAGCCAAATTTTGCACCTTAAGACTACCCACCCCCATGACACCCAAAGATTTAGGAGCTTCCAATTTTTCCATTCAACCCACGCAATTTTTTTCTTGTTTGTAAACCCATCCCCTCCCCAAAAAAAGAAGACCTCACACTTTCCAACAAATTCAGCACATATTTAAGAGGCTTGTCGATGGAGAAGAAGAACAGCGGAAGAGCGCTTAGAACCTCTTTTATGAGGACCAACCTACCACCCTCCGATAGAGACGATTACTTCGATGTACTGAGTTTTGCTTTACATTTCAATGAGGGGTCTGGACTTTGAAAATGGAAATAGCACAGATGGTGGAAGGGATACTGAAGGTGGTCCTACAGAATCTGAATCAGAAGGTGTGGCAGATGAGGAAGGGGAATTATCTGACTGACCAACATAGGATGAAACTGGAAAGTGTGGAAGTTGAGGCAGCCGGAGTTGGGCCAAGGGCCTCCAGATCTTCCTTCACACTTAAGGATGTGGAATTTAAGGTTGTGGAAAATAAGAAAAAGATACCAGCTAATGGCTCAAATGTAAAAGCAAGTGGGAAAGGGTACACAACTCCTGTTAAACCTGTCAGGGGAGGGTTGGTGCAGTAGCTTTGTTGCTACTTTACATTCTTTGCATATTAGATAGCTAGCTAGGGTGCTCCCAGGTTATAGCTAGTTAGTTTGCAGCTTGCCCCCTCTACTAATTGTTAGCTTTGCAAGTTGTTGAATGCTGCTTAAGGTTGTGACGTTGGGAAGATTTAAGGGTGAACAAAAAATCACAACGCGACCCAATCCGACCTAATTCAACCTAACTCAACCTGCAATTGCGGGTTAAAAATGGATTTAGGTTGAGTATGGTTTTAATATATTTTGACCCGCATCTTATGGGTTGAGTATGAGTTGTACCATAAAAAACATATTTGAACCCAACTCAACCCATATATATATATATATATATATATATATATATATATATGAAGAGAGTTTGAGAAAGTAATAATACTTGAGTAAACTCCAACTTATTTATTCATGTTGAAAGAATGAGTATAAATAGATACAAGAGAGGATCCTTACAAGAGAGGATCCTAGCTAGTAAAGTAAAGGTAACTAGAGCCGGCTACAATAAATGCTAGAGTCGGCTATGTCAATGCTATTACATAATAGGACAAAGGATAGTTACTTTATGACTATTAGGACATATTAATTGTTTATTCAATGCAATTAATATGTCCCTTGATAGAAAGTAACACGTTACATTGTAACATGTTATGAGTGTAATAATAATGTAATATTAACCATAGTATTTCCACACCCCCCTCAAATGGGTTGTATATGTTTATACGACCAAGTTTGCTACTCGGCTGTTGAACATAAGTGGTGGTATGGCCTTGGTGAGAATATCGGCATTCGATCTGCGAGGGAACATACGGAGTTGAATAATCTTGGCATCAATCTTCTCCTTTAGGAAGTGTCTATCAATGTCCACATGTTTGGTTTTATCATGATGGATTTGGATCCTCTGCCATGCATAAGGCTGAATTATTGTCACGGCGAGTGTGATAGGTTGTTTGAAGAGGTTGTTTGAAGTTCGGTGAGTACCCTTTTTAGCCACGAGCTTCACAAATGCCAAGTACAAGTGCCCCGAGTTCGGCTTTAGCATCGCTTCTTGACACGATGAGGTCATTTCTTGCTTCTCCAAGTAACTAGGTTTCCCCATACATATGAGCAATAGCACTGTGGTAGATCTTCTCAATGTGACATCCAGCCCAATCGGCATCGGTGTAGACCTTGATTGATCTATCGGGAGACTTGGTGAAATGTAAGCCCTGGCCGAGAGTGGACTTCGGTACCTCGGTATCCTGTTCACGGCATCCCAATGTTGCTCGGTAGGGCAATGCATGAATCGGCTAACCGGACGACGCCATATGCAATATCGGGTCTTGTATGGGACGGATAAATGAGTTTCCCTACAAGTCTTTGATATTGATCCTTTCGACGAAGAATGTCACCATGCGGCGGGGTATTGCGGGGTCTGCGGGGATACGACGGGTTTGCATCCCGGCGATGCCGGTTTCTTCAAAGGTCCAAGACATACTTCCTCTCGTGAAACGGATATACCCTGGGCGTTCCTAGCTATTTCCATACCAAGAAAGTACTTGAGGTAGCCCAAATCTTTAACTTGAAATACTTTTGCCGGCGGGGTCTTCAAGTGTTGGATCTCGGCGGGGTCATCACCGCAAGTAAGGATGATATCATCCACATAGACAATAAGAATGGACCTTTTACGGTTTGTTGTTTTGATAAACATTGTGTGATCCGAGTTGCATTGATGGTATCCGGCGACTTTAACCACAGTAGTGAGTTTGCCAAACCAGGCTCTAGGGGACTGCTTTAGGCCATATAGAGATTTCCTCAATTTGCAAACTTTCCCTTGAGTGTGAGTGTTGGAAAAACCAGGAGGCACATTCATATAGACTTCCTCAGTAAGGTCACCATTTAGGAAAGCATTCTTGATATCCAATTGGTGTAGAGGCCAGTCAAGTTGGACAGCAATTGAGATCAGTACCCTGACAGTGTTTAGTTTTTCCACAGGTGCAAAGGTTTCCTTGTAGTCAAGGCCATATGTTTGAGTGAATCCCCTTGCAACCCGCTAGCTTTGTATTTGTCAATAGTACCATCGCATTGTACTTGATAGTGAACGACCATTTTCGGCTTCTTGTCTTCTTTCCATGTGGGAGAGTGGTGAGATCCCAAGTATGGTTGTCAAGGAGAGCAGTCATTTCAGTTTTGACAGCTGCCTTCCACTTATCATGTTGGAGAGCTTCCCGTATATTCTTAGGAATATAGTGAGAATCCAAGTCTGTGTAAACATGGCAAAAACAGGTGATAACTGATCATAGGATAGATAATTATGAATAGAGTGATCAGTAGTGCAAGATCTCTTTCCCTTCCTGATAGCAATAGGTCTGTCATCAACGTCAGCAGGATGCTGAGAGTCAGTGGGGTGCTGAGGTTCAGTCTGTTTGTGACTCGCAGGTTGCTTGAGTGTCGGTAGTCTCTGGTTCAGCAGGCTCTGGCTCAGTAGACTCTGGTTCAGGAGGTTGCTGAGGATCAGTAGGATGCTGAGAGTCAGTGGGGTGCTGAGGTTCAAGAGTTTGCCGAGGGAAAGGATTTAGGTCAAGTTCAATCGGGTTTCCATCGTGATGCCTCGGTGGACTTGTTTAGTAGTAGGGAGTCCTTTCAAAGAACTTTACATCCATAGAATTGTAAAATCTCTTTTCGAAGGAGAGTAACACTTGTAACCTTTCCCCGTCCTTTGCATATCCTAGGAAAATGCACTTGTGAGCTTTGGGATCAAGTTTGCTTCGTGTTGGGCATGGATATAAACAAATACAAGACAACCAAAGATTTTTGGTGGTAATTGGGAAATAAGATGAGGGCGGGAGTGTGTGGTCGGGAGGGTTTGGATAGGAGTTTTGAAGCCTAACACTCTGCTGGGAAGTCTGTTGATTAAGTATGTGGCAGTTAATATAGCTTCACCCCACATATACTTTGGGACATGGGTAGTGAACATGATTGATCGAGCCATCTCCAGTAGGTGCCTGTTCTTTCTCTCAGCAACCCCATTTTGTTGAGGTGTTTCCACACAACTGCTGATATGGACAATCCCCTTATTCATCAAGAAATTACTGAGGTTAGACTCATAGTATTCAAGAGCATTATCAGTCTTTAAGATCTTGATCTTAGTGTCAAATTGAGTAGAGATCATGTTGTAGAATTCCTGAAAAACTGGTCCAACTTCAGATTTATCCTTCATTAAAAACAGCCATGTGTTCCTGGTATGATCATCAATGAAAGTGACAAACCACCTTTTTCCTGTTATACTTTTTACCCTTGAAGGTCCCCATACATCACTGTGAATTAAAGTGAAAGGTGTGGAAGGCAAATAAGGTAGTTTGGCATACACGATTTGGTAAGTTTGGCAAATTGACAAATATCACATTGAAGATCATTGACATTACATCCTTTAAATAATTCGGGAATTACGGACTTCAAATAACCAAAACTTGGATGTCCTAGTCTATAATGCCATAACATGATATTATCTAAGGTTTTAGTGCGAGTGCGATGAGGCGATTCGGTCTTCGGTCTTCTCGTCTTCGACGGGGTCGACCACATACAATCCTAAGCGGGGTTTAGCCCTCCCAATCACTTCCCGTGAAGAAGGGTCTGGAAAGTGCACCGATTCTTATTAAAAACAACGAGTCCAATTTAAATCTTTTGCAAGTCTACCGACGAGATATGAGATTGCGGTCTAATTATGGAACAAATAGGACATCCTTTAGACATATCTTATTAGTGAGTTTAACATTTCCAAAACCTTTTGCACGAGAGATAGATCCATCGACAGTCTTAACATTGTGAATTTGTTGACATGGCATAAGGTGAGTTATGAGGTTTTTATTACCGGTCGTATGGGAGGAGGCCCCGAATCAACAATCCATGTTTCATTACTAATAGAAGAGTAGAATTTACCCGCACTAGCTTTGAGTAGCCGTGTCGGTAGAGGTACTACCTTCTTTTTGTTGAGTGAGGAAAGCTTTGAATGCGAAAAACCGAGCATTCAACTTGTTGTCATTCTCCTCTTCATGGACATGCCCGCCGACTTTCCCTGGTAGGTTTGAGGGATTTAGGCATGCCATGTAGCTTCCGACAAGTGTCCTTGGTGTGATTTGTGCGTTTGCGGTGCTCACGAGAACAACTTTCCGGTTCTATCGGTAGGCTTCCCCGACGTCTCGGTAACCTCGGCGGGCTTCCCGATGGTCGGCGAGGTAGCACTCTCGGCGGGGTTGTCGGCGGGGAGTTCGGCGAAGATCACTTTCCTCCTGCTTTCCTCATGTTTGACTTCGACGAGACATGGATTTGAGATTGGGGAGAGGTTTTGTGGCAAGGATTCTTCCTCTAACATCATCAAGAGCGAGGATTCGAGTCCGATAAGAAACTTGAATACTCTCTTTTTCTCAATAATGTCCTTATAAAGGGCGGCATCCTTGACATCATTCCGGGGGTGAGTTTCCGGCATATCTAGGTGTTGCCATGCCCTGACAGTTGGTTGAAGTATTGAGTTATAGACATATCTCCTTGCCTCAGCTTTTGAATCCGAGCTTCAAGTTCATACACTTCGAGGTATTGTCTTTCTTGGAGTAAAGATCCCTGGCATTATCCCGCATTTCCTTTGCGGTATCATACATCATAAAGTTCTCACTAATCTCTTTTGTCATTGATCTTGTGAGAATGGTCATGACTTGATTATTAGCGTATCCCATGCTTCAAATCCTGGGGTCATCTTCGGCGAGGGGCGAGGTTTAGAGCCGGACGGGTATCCCATCTTACCTTGTCCAGAGATGTACATTTTCATAGATCTTGACCATAGCAAATAGTTGTTGCCATCAAGTCTATGATTAGTATAAGATGAAGATTCGGTGACCCCGGTCTGGCGAGGCGGTGGACTCAATCGAAGGTGAGGAAGCTTCGATAGTGAAGACATTCTTGATTCACAGGGGTGCTTGAGAGTTTGCGACGGATTTCGGGAGTTTAAGTCTCTGATACCATGAAGAGAGTTTGAGAAAGTAATAATACTTGAGTAAACTCCAACTTATTTATTCATGTTGAAAGAATGAGTATAAATAGATACAAGAGAGGATCCTTACAAGAGAGGATCCTAGCTAGTAAAGTAAAAGTAACTAGAGCCGGCTACAATAAATGCTAGAGTCGGCTATGTCAATGCTATTACATAATAGGACAAAGGATAGTTACTTTATGACTATTAGGACATATTAATTGTTTATTCAATGCAATTAATATGTCCGTTGATAGAAAGTAACACGTTACATTGTAACATGTTATGAGTGTAATAATAATGTAATATTAACCATAGTATTTCCACAATATATATATATATATATATATATATATATATATATATCGATATCATAACATCAATTCAAACATAAACAAGTTCAGCTATCATCTTGTTCTTCCGGTCACATCATCCGTAAGTATCATCGGTTTATCACATTCTTCCGGCGACATCATTTCATCTCTTTTGTTTTTGTTCTTTTCTAAACCAATGGTGAACAATGGACCGTAAACTATGATGTTGATTTATTTTGGTTTTTGGGTTATGGATGATATAATTATGCTATATGCCTTTATTATATATTTGGGGTTTTAATGTTGAATATTTTCTTTTTTCTCCGATAACTAAAGATTACTGAATCAATTAACTATCACTAAGAGCGTTAAAATTTATTGTCATGCTAACCCGAACCCAACCCGTATTTAACGAAACCCGCACGTGTGGGGTTGAACTTTGAATTGAGTTGAATATGGTTTCAAATTTTTATAACCCGCAACATAAAAGTTGTTTTTCAGTTTTTATGAAACCCGCACGACCCAAATCATATGCACCCCTAGGAAGATTGTAGGCTGCATTCTGCCTCATGGGCTAAATGCATCCTGGAATCTACACCATTCTCCAGAATCTCAAGTAGATCTTTTTTGGGATATGCTCTTTTGGGGTTTCCTTACATCTCTCTCATTTGTGACTTAGATGGATGGAACCCCCAATATGACCCCTCTTTGGGTTTGTTGGGATATGCTCTGTTAAGTGCACTAGGTGCATCAATATAACCCTAGTTTGTTACTTTCTTAGGGTGTACTTGTACATACCTTTGGTTAATATAATTTACATTTTAACCCAAAAAAAAAGTACAGCCATTTTGAAACGTTGCATATTCCTCAAACTCATAAATGGCTTCACAAAAACCGGCTTTCATGATTCCCTAAAATCGTTTGATAAAATTAAAATTAAAACCATCCAGCCCGGGAGCTTTAGATCCTTCACACAACCATACCGCTACTTTAATTTCTTATTCAGTTATTTTTCTTTCAAGCCAAATACTTTGATCTTGCGATATTTTAGCAAATAAATTACTGTTAAAAATAGGCATGGAACGTACCTTTTCCTTGTATAGATCATTGAATAAATTTTGAGCAGCATTTTTACAGAATAAGGATCCTCTAGCTAGCCATTTACCATTTACCAACAAGCCCTTCAAGGAACTTTTTCTCACTCTTCCTTTAACACATCTTTGATAGAATTTTGTGTTGGAGTCACCATCCTTCAACCAATTAATTCTTGATTTTTGTCGTAATTTATTCTCCATCAAGGCTCCCAACTGAAAAACTTTCTCAGAAGCTTCTGCTCTAAGTTTTTCTTCATCCTCTTTCATATTTCTCTCCTCGGCATCTAAATCCAACTTTGCAAATAATTTCTCTTCCCGTTTAATTTGCAGAGACATACCCCCAAAAACCTCCTTACCCCAAACTCTCAAAACTTCTTTCAGCTCTTTTAACTTTAATTTCAATTTTATTCCTGGAACCGTCGAGTTCACTTCCTGTTGCAAACAATTCTTCACTACTTTCTCTAAGCCTTCATGTTCTAACCAATGACCAAACACTCTAAACGGAGAAAGACCAAAAGTCAATTTTTTTATTGAGAGAAACAAAGGACAATGATCCGATAGTCTCCAATCAAGAGCTTCCAAGGTAACATCTTACCATTTGGAGAAAAAGCTATCTGACATCAAAATTCTATCAAGCCTACTCATCTTGGAACCAGCTCTATTATACCCGTTAAAACACTAATACAAATTAACTCAACAACTAATAGCATTAAGAAAAGGAAAAGAGATAACGATATATTGTTGAGAGATTTTATGGTGCAACAGTTTTAGTACTAATACAAAAAATACGATTTTTTGCGGTGACAAAAAGTCGTCGCTTTAAATACCAAGTCGTCACAAAAGATATTTAATGTGCCGACAACCCGTCGTATTCTTTCCGATCCAAAAAAGAAGGAAATCCTTTTTGCAACGACAATGTCATCCCATTAAATGCCATGCTGACGTGAAAAAGTCAACTCTTGAATTTTCAGTGCGTGACGTGGCAATATTTTTGGGGACGACCGACGTCGTATTAAATGCGAAATTAATTAAATGTATTTTTTAAAATAAAATTTATTTAATTATTAAAAAAACCGGTTGTATTTCATGCGACGATTGTCGTCGAATTAAATAAAATATCATATTTATAATTTTTCATTTAATAATATTGATTTTTCAAAACAATTATTTTAAAAGATGGAATGAGAATAAAAAAAAAAATCTGAGGAAAAAAAGGAATCAGGATAGTGGAAATACTGATTGGGTGATAAGGAAAATTCCACTATTCGTTACCTCAAATCCAATGTGCGGTACAATGGAATTGATTTCAAATCCACTAGTCCACTGTTCCACTATTTCGTTCTTTTTGACGAGAATGACCTCGAAAAAATATCATATGGGATGTTTGAATAAAGAGAACGGAGAAAGGAAAAATATTATGAAAAAATTATGATCTTTTGACGTTAAGATCAAAAGATATACTCATTTTTGTAATTAAATATGAGCAAAATTAAATTGCTGTGGAATAAATATTTGTCATTTTTTACCCAATAAAAAATTGCATTGTTATGTTTACATATTTCTATTACAATTTGTCAATTTTAACAATAAAACCTTATCTTAAAATGATCTTTAGGGACGATGTGTCGTCGCTTTAAATATCTTTTTTAATTTTAAAATTTTTATTATTTTGCTGATTAATTATTCGAATCAATCTTTTGGGACGACATGTCGTCTCTGAAAATCTATTTTTTTTAAATCACGTATTTGCTTTTGCATGGCCACCATGCTAATTTTAAAATCCGTACACGTTTTTTCCTCAATAATAAGCAAATCAAACACCAAACAAACGGGGAATCATGCAATCAATCACAAATAAAGATACGGTTATAATTAACATTAAAATTTATCGTCGTCACTCAAATTAAAGACATCGATGTTTACAAAAATCTAATAGACATTGTCATCACTCAAACCAACTTCATATTCATCTTCTTCGATCTTCATCTCTTGCGAATGTTTATCGATGTCATTTTAGGTTTGGAATATGAGCTATGAGAGTTTCAATGACCTTCGACAAAGCATCTTTTATTCGCTTGTTTGGCCTTCATTTTGTTGCATTTCTTTTCCAATTTGGTAAGGTTTTTTTCCCGACTCTTTACCGATGCTGCTGCGACTGTGATTGTTGTTGTGAAGAGATTGATGTCGAGGGTTGAGAAGGTCCAAGTGTAGTAAGGTAATCTCACCTTACTCCTAGTGTTTGACGGAATATTTCTTTTTCTTGTTCAGTGGTAAGACGACCTGTTGGTGCAATTTGTTCTTTTAACTCCATCATCTTCTCCTAAAGAATTTTGACTATAACAGATTCATAATCATGATCTAGACCGACCAGGTCTGTTCCTAAGACTTAATGGGCCCGGGGAATAACTTGAAGAAGGGACCACTTTTTATTTATGAAAATAATTTCTATACATATGTAACATAAGTAAAATCATATTCAAGAAAATACTAAGGTTGATATCTAACATCATATTACAAATATTAAAAACAATAATATTATTGAATCGGTAGAGAGAAAATAACAATAGCTGAAACAAAAACATCACAAACAAGTACAAAACAGAGAAATCGTTAGCAACAACATCAAAAGACTGCAAAACATCGATCTACAACATAACTACAATAACAAGAATACAAATTGATCACGAAAAAAAATCTATGTGCATATCTAGATGCAAAATCATCGATTATAATATCAAGTTTAATGTTGTTCAACATATTATTCAGTTAATGGGCCCTGAGCGATCAACTAGCGCTGATTTTTCATTAGTATAATTACTTTACAAGAGTTTAGCGATAAATTCATATATCATTAACAATAAATAAATAATCCCAAAATATGTCAAAATCAAGAATCAAACAAGCATCAATAGGAGTATAAAATCATTGCTTATCTACTAGATTAACTTTCACTATTGTTAGAGATGTAATTTTGGGCCCTGGGCGGTCGCCCATCTCGCCGGCCCTGAGACCGACTAAGGTAGCCAATATAAGTTATGACTTAGTAATAGGATAGCCAGCTATAGTTAATGTATCAAAATATAATTTCATTTGTGCTCAATGACGGACCTACATACAACTAAGGGGGCAACTGCCCCCTTGATCCGAAAAAATACACTAATATATGTATTATGTTTATAGTTTCCCCCCTTAATTTCTTTATTTCCCTTTAAAAAAATTATTGGCCCCCTTACCCGAGATCTTGCGTCTGCCCTTTGTTTGTACTAGGTAGTCTGACAGGATTTTGATCCATTCGAGGCTTTGTCCAGAGAGCATCTTTATACTCAAGCATTCGAGCTTCTTACTGACTATTAAACAAGGTTTCTAGGGAGTTCCAAACTTTATATGCAGTGGAGCAGCCTACCACTTCAGTTAATGCTTAATTGGCCATTGAATTAAGCAACCAACCCATCAACAAATGATCTTTGGTAGACCATTCTTCAGTCACAGAACTAAGAGAGGGATTAGGCAAGATTGATGTG
This sequence comes from Gentiana straminea, assembly GCA_036785695.1. NCBI lineage: Eukaryota > Viridiplantae > Streptophyta > Magnoliopsida > Gentianales > Gentianaceae > Gentiana > Gentiana straminea. The sequence goes on along the minus strand of JAVUPR010000386.1, from coordinate 887,398 downwards.
GAAATAGTCACATTCATAGCAGGAATTGAGCTCAAAAGGTGATCCTCCAACTTGTGCACGGATTATAGGCAGAATGGTATAACGCCATAGTAGATAATTACTTCGATCTAACTTCATGGGGCAACTTTGACTAAGATTCCCACAAAAGGGCGGAACAAGTAAAGAAGTTGACGAATGTGGACTTACAGATCCAAGGTATGAAGGATTTGGAATGCTAGAAAGGAAGCCGGTGAAATGAGACACCAATCTTTCAAAATTAAAGCAAGATAGAGAAGGAGGAGGTGAAATACCCGGTGCAGGCATTCCTAGAACTGGAATGCCAGTAACTACTCCATTAGACAAGAAGGTCGATGATGATGAAGGGTTTCCTCAGTGGAATAACTTGCATGTGAGATCGTGGTTGAATTCTTGAACCGAGACTATAAGAATAGCAGAAATTGCACCAATGGAAGGAGCTTCTCCATCTCCGACACTGGTGGTGGAGGCTCCAGTGGTGGCCATTGACGCCGGACCTCGGCTCTGATACCAAGAAAGCAACTAATACATTTGTAGAAAAGAATAATCTTTTGTTATTGGATTTCCATAAAGCAGAATACTGCACCTACATTTTCATATAGGTGTCGTTACACCTATTCGTTACACACATGCTAACAACATAACACATGGAAAATTATATTACAAAATCTAGGATAATTGACGATGCCGGATATCGTCGGATATCAAATCTGGGGGCTTGTTTTCCTAGTGACAACATGTTCAAGATTAAGAACAAGAAAGGATATAACGGGGGGTGGCTTTCTGTGATGTTTTGACTGGGCCTGAGATGTTGTATCTCAAGTTGCCTACGTATCATGTGTATGAATCAGGAATCAAGTCTCCGTAGTTCCTTAGGGAATGTTTATATAGGGGCTTGTGCCCTAGGCCTGCATGGGTCGTGTCCTTATTGGACTCTGATTTTGTGTTCCTTAAGGAATAGATAATTATGGTTTGATCTCCTTGATTGTAGGAGATAATCACGGTATTTTAAATGTGAGATTAGAGCCTTTATGGCTGAGGATTCTTTCCATGATTATCTGTGATGCTGTGCACGTAGGGAATCTTGCCTAAGATGCACTCAGGCCGACCTGTAAGGCCTGATTTGAGCCTACTGAGCTCTTTCGTGCTCTAGCCGACGGGCGGAGGTCGGGGAGGCTAGCGGAGCTGACCTCCTCTCAGCGATTCAGTTCCGATGTTTACACCCTAAGGTGGGGCTCTTGAGCCTTAGAGTTTTGATCTTCTCTGCCCCATTTATTGTTGTGTTAATGTGTGGATGACACGTGTCAAGGTGTTGGTCCAACCTCTGTCATAAGCCTCTCAGATCTAGTTGAGCTCTTGAGGTCAGCTCAAACTTGTCAAGGTAGTGGCTCGGCACGGTCGTCCAGACGTAGATGTTTTTAAACATAACTTGCCAGGTGGCAGGGACTTCATTACAACGCTGTCATAACTATCACGAGATCCGAGGCATTGCTGCCTACCCATTTGAATTGGGACATTTTTTGAGGCGTGTTGGGGGATATAACCCCGTCATATCAATCATTTACCCCCATTGTGGTCCTTAAATCAGAAGATCAAGATCCGGCTGTTGATTGCTCCTCTTCCAATTTATCTAATCTCCGATTTCTGCAAATAAGCACTATTTTTTTAATCTTACATGTACTCTAGCTCTGTTTGAGTCTGCTTTATTTTATTAAGTAGACGGTTTTATTTGAATTTTTACCAAAACCCTAAGTTCACAGATGGTCGACAACGAGGTAGTCACGGGCAGTGAATGTATCCAATCTATCCTATCTCAAGAAGATTTGGATGAGATTTGTGAGACGTACGGAATAGACAGAGAGAGATATACCCCCGGCTCCCTTCTGATCCTCATAACTTTGCACATGTGCCTCCGGAGGGATTCTGCACCGTTCATAGGGAATTATTCAAAGTTGTACCGAGGCTTCCTCTTTGTCTGGCCCTCATAGCTGTGCTGTGACTAAAGGTCCAGGGATTTCTCAGATAGACCTTAATGTTATTAGGGCCATCATAGGATTTTCCTTTTGGTGTAGGTTACTCGGCATCAAGTTCTCAGTGCGGCGGTTTAGATATTTTTAACACCATGTGAGAGTGAAGGATCATCCCGGACGGTACTTCTTCTCCCGTAGAACTGGGTGTTCAAGTAACGTTCCTATTATCCCCAAGGGAAAAACATCCGACAAACAATGGAAGAATATATTCTTCTTCATCCGGCATGAGGGCTATCCGGAGCTGAGTTTGTGGAACTCAAAAGAGCTTCCCACAGATGACCGTCCTACGGTTAGTGACGAGCTACTTAAGGGGATTCATGAATCAGGCTATTTCGGGGAGGTTGACGAGCTATATGATGAGCTAATTACTGCTACTGCTCGGTTAGAGGATACGGGACCTAGTCCATACGTACCTCTTAGTAAAGGGGATTGGGCTACCTGTAGGGATTTCCACTTTTCTCTTTATGTTTTACATTCATACTTATTGGTTTCCTTAACTAATAGCTGCTCTATTTTGTGTGCATTGACTGATTTTGCTGAGGTGATAGCTAGTGCTGAGGACGAGGATGAGGTCAGCCAATCTGTGCAGAGCCTAGACTCTGAGAGGACAGCCAGTGTAGAGCCTCAAGTTCAGCCTTCGGGTTTAAAAGTGGCTTCAACGGTGCCGTCTTCCACTCAATCTGTTTTGGAGGAAGTGAATCTGACCACCCAGGACGCATCCGACCTGGGAGGGAAGGAAGGAGATAGCCTGCATCTTCAGAAGAATGACCGATCTAGGGTTGTTGACAACCCGCATGAGAATAGGCCCACTAAGAGGGGCTGAAATGGTGAGCTCTGTGAGGGAGCTCAGGGGTGAGAAGGCCTAGAAGACACTACTTCTGATCAGGAGTGGATTTTCAAGATGTCGGACGAGGAGTTGTCTGTTGTTGGCTTCAAGTCCATGAATTCGTAAGTTGATTCTTCCTTTGTGTGACTATGCTTTAGTAGATGTCTCTTATGTTCATTGTTTATTTTGCTTAGGGGACCCTGGTTGGGCAGGAAGTTTTTCGAAGATTTGGAAAATCTTCTGCAGACATAGCCGATCAGAAGAATAAGGTAGCCGGCCTGCGGGAGGGTCGAGCAAAGCTGAAGAATTCCGTGGAGTCCAAGGACAAGGAAATCAAGTCTTTTCAAGAACAACTTCAGGCTAGGGAGGTGATGTATAACATTTATATGATAAAAATTACGATGTTTTATATACATTATCGACTCTTTTTATATAAAATATAAGTAATTATAACGATAATCTTATAAAATATTAATAGTTATGAATAAATCTAAATACTATAAAAATCAAGTAAAAATGATAAAAAGTTATAAATTTTGTACCGGGTTAATAACCGGAGTGTCGTGTCAGATTCACGTGGGTATTTTTGGTATTTTATTTACAGATCTTAGGTAAACCAAGACCCCGAGTGACGACACTTTTTGGAGTAAAATCATATCTTTTGAAGGAATTAAGGAGGTGCCACGAGTTTTAAAGTTCAAGTGGATCAATGGTTCGTGACACCGTATCAAGTTATATTTTCGACGAACAAATGGCCCATCAAAAAGGCATTTTCTGAAGAAAAGTCCTTCAGGGAAGTTGTAGATCTTCTCAAGAGCTTTCCAACGCATCTTGAATTATGTCATTTGGAGATCCATAGCTCAAGTTATGATTTTATCAAGTTTCAGATCAAGTTTGGAAAAAAATCTATCCGGATCGATCCGGAATTACCTCGGATCGATCCGAAGAGACATGATGATTACCCAACATGTGGCCCTGCAGAGAAAAATCCAGGGGATAAGATTTTTCATTTCCGGATCGATCCGGCCCTTTCTCGGATCGATCCGGCTTGGAAAAATCTGCCTATAAATAGAGCAGCATTGCAGGCACATAGGGGGTACAAAATATATTTTCTTTACCTCTTTTTATTAGTAGTAGGTATGTATATAGGCCTTATGCCATAAATAAAGTAGTATCGTATAATGCTCGAGAAATTATCGAAGATCAATGTTGTTGAAGTCGTTGTAGCATCCGGAAGAATACAAATTTTCCGATTCAATTGTTGTAATCGGGTAAAATTTCTAAAGTATTTATGTTTGTTATGTTTGTTTTTATTTTCGTATAATGTTAGTAGGCTAAATCTAATAGCTAGCCAAAGTTATGTAATCGTTTTATTTCGATCTTTTCGGTAAAGGAATGTTGTCTAAGTAAAATTGACTAAAATTGAGTTAATTGAATCTTTTTCTATTGATAAAGTTTGATTCGAAAGAATTCATAATCTAATTATGAATTGACGCTCGCAGTTAGGTTATGAACTCGTTAATAGAAAAACCGTAGGGTAAAATTGGCCGAGTGAATAACGTGACAACGGAACCCGCTTTCCTACCCGGGGGCGTATTTGTCCTAAAAAGATGAATCTTATTGAAATTTGTACTCGAGATCGTAATAATGTTAAATCATCGCTTAATTGAAACTTAAACCGGAAAGTTGAATCGTCCGGCCTTGACAACCGGAGCCTTTAAATAAAATTGACCGTTTGACGAACGGAATGACTCCTTTTTATTCAAAGGTAGAATCGTACTCGGGACCCGTTCGTAAAAACCGTAACAAATTGTGGATCTTGGACGATGACAATGGACATATGACAATTTCGTACGCTTATGTGAGGATGAATTGTTAACCTCGTGAGTGCACCGTTTCATTTACTCAATTGAACCTAATATAAAAGGAAAGATCGAGCACATTCCATTCACCGAAAAGATCGTATAAATCAATTATATAAACTTTGGCTAGTTCTCTAATAATATATTTGACATCCGTATATTTATATCTATATATATTCTCGCAACTTATGCATATCTATATATATTTATATATCTATATCTATTATATTAGAATAAATTTTAAATTATGCATTTATTTTATGTTAAGTAAAATAGTAGTGATCCGTGTTATAAACCGAGATTTAGATCGAGTTAATAATGCTCTCTTTGGTGTTTAACCACACTTAGAAGAATTACTAAGTTCCCCGAGGATACGATACTCGACTCACCATACTAGCACTACAAGCTTGACCCGATACACTCGTCGGTTAAGGACCGGTATTAGCACTAGAAAAGGCCACGTCGTTTTCTCGGCGCCGTTGCCGGGGAACGACGCTAACTTCTTTTTTGTGTCTATGGTTACTACTTGTATTAGCTCAAAATTCTCGAGAATAAGTCAACACTTTTCTTATCTCATTTCTATTTTTATTTTCGTCGGTACTTACCTTATAGGTAAGTTACCATTTTTTACTACTATTAATTTCGTGTTATTTTCTATTTTCGTTAGTTGATGACCGTAAGTGGTAAGGCCCCACTCACTCCTTATAAGCCCGACATAAACACTTACGAAAGGCGCAAGAGTAGAGAGAAAACGTGGTCATACTAGTCAGGGAAATCCTGACGAATCATCTTCAAACAGAAATACGAGAATGGCTGAAATCAGTGATGAAACACTTGAACATGGGCTGGAACATGCTCTAGGGCATGGACAAAACCCTGTTAACCTTAATAATCAAAATAATAATAATAATAGAAATAATCAAAATCGGAACCAGAATAATCGTAACAACCAAGTAAACCCAAGGCCTATCTGTGACCAAACCATAAGAAGAAATCAGACTAATAATCCCATACTTTTACCTAATGAAGGAGCGAATAATTTCGAGATTAAATCTCATCTTTTTGGTTTAATTGACGCAAGAGCCCAATTCCTAGGAGAAGATGATGAAGATCCGCATCATCATCTCTATCTTTTTGAAGAACTGTGCAATACAGCCAAAAGTCAAGGTGCTCACAAGGAATTAACAAGGATGACTATGTTTCCTTTTTCTCTAAAAGGACGAGCCCGAGATTGGTTTATGTCTCTTCCACATCATTCACTTACTAGTTGGGAGGAGATTCAAACTGAATTTCTGAAACAATATTTCACTCCTAGACGGAATTTGGAATTAAAAGTCGAGGTTGCTAACTTTAGACAAGGATCTGAAGAAACGCTCGGGAATGCCTGGGAAAGATTTAAAAAATTGTTAAGAGCTTGTCCCGACCATGGTTATTCCTTAGATATGCAAATTCAACTTTTTTGTCGTAAATTAAGAAAAGATTCACGTGCTGATGTAGATCATGCATGTGGTGGTTCTTTAATGATGAGTGAAGCTCAATTAGTTTACGATGCTATAGAAAAGATTTCCAAAAATAACAGAATGTGGGAAACCGGTTCTAGCACCAGAAAAGTAGCTTTTGCAGGAGAATGTACGTCTAATACGGAAGTTCTAGCACATTTAGAAAATTTAAGTAGGAAATTTGATGTCCTACAATCGAGCAAAAACCAAAGTTCAGAAAATAGTACGCCAACTGAATACTCAATTCAGGATAAAATGCCACTAGGGATCGAAGAACCAACAGGATACTCAAGAGAGGAGGTGAGTTTTCTTCAGCAGCATAGGAATTTAAACAATGCTTACTCAAACTCGTTTAAAGCTATTAGAAGAGATCACCCTACTTATCGATGGTCTGAAAACCCTAGTAAGCAAGGACAACCACCGTATCCAGCTCCATATAGGAACATGAATAATAATCAAGTTTATCAAGAAAACACGTCTAATCGAATTTACAATCATTACCTAGATCCTATCCTCAACATACCACTCAAAGTATACCAAGAACTCAAAGTTCAACTCGGCTTCGTAAGGAGTTGAAAAATGGGAAAAACTAATGGAAAATATGATGGGTGTAGTATCTACTCAAGCTAAAAATATAGAAACGATGGTGACTTCTATTGGTACAAATCACTAAGGACATGAGTTCAATGAAAACATCTATGAGTGGACATGATACCAGGATGAGAACGATAGAAGCCTCATTAAGGAATATGGAAGATCATTTGAGTAGGGAAGGTGAACGTAATAACAAGCAGACTTCGGAGGATTACCAAGTAACACCGAAAGGAACCCAAGAGAGGTAAATGTTGTAGTTACGAGAAGTAGGAAGCTCGGTGGAAGTAATGGAGTTGAAAACTTTGGGAATAATGAAGTAGAAGATGACTTAGATGGTAAGAATGATAAAACTAAAGATGAACTTGAATTTACGGATGAGGAAGAAGAAATTATAGAAAATTTCTTGAAAAGAAATAAAAGTTCGGAACCCGAAAGTGAAAGGGAAAATTGGGTAAAAATCCCTAGGATTCTCGAAAGATCCCATGGATAAAGATTTAAGGACTTTATTTAAGGAACATGTTAGAATGGAAGATAATGAAAACAAGGATGAAAAACAGAAGAATCGAAGGAATCTAAAGTAGAGATTGATTCAGGGAACAATTTAAAAGAAAAAATTCAAGAACCCGAAACATGGCAACCGAGTAATACTCGAAGGTTTAAGGAAAAAGGAAAAGAGAAACCGACAAAGGAGCCAAAGGTCATAGATTTAGAATCTTTACCTTACCCTCCTAAAGATCAAATCAAAAAGGCAAAAACCGATAAGAAGTATGCTCGTTTCCTTGACACTTTTCGTCATATTCAAGTTAATATCCCCGTTATTGAAGCTCGATTAATATACCCGCCTATGGAAAATTTTTGAAAGAAATTCTCGTCAAACAAGAAAAAATTAGAGGAATATGAGAATATATGCCTAAATGAAGAATGTTCCGCAGCTTTGCAAGATAAGTTACCACCTAAACCGAAAGATCCCGGTAGTTTTACCATTCCGTGTGAAATTGGAGGATTTCGTTTAAGAAGGTCTTATGTGATCTAGAGCGAGTATAAATCTAATGTCTTATGAGGATTATAAAAAGCTAGGCATAGGAAAGCTTACTAAGATCGAAATGACTCGCAAATGGCGTATAGATCGATTAAGTACCCTAAAGGAATTATTAAGGACGTATTGGTTAAAGTAGACAAATTCTATTTTCCAGTAGACTTTGTAGTTATGGAAATGGAAGATGGTTATTCAGCACCTCTTATTCTAGGTCGTCCATTTCTAGCTACAGGAAGAACTTTAATCGATGTTCAGAAAGGAGAATTAATTTTGAGAGTCAATGAAGATGAAGTTGCTTTCAATATTTTCAAAGCTATGAATCATCCATCATCAGAATCGTGTTCTTTTATAGAAGATATTCATTCTGTCTACGATAATCAGTCACCAACTTTTGAAGACATATTAGAAGAATGCTTAACTCTGTCTATCTATAAAGAAGATGAGGAAGACATTGAAATGAAAGAGATAATTCTTTCTTTAGATACATAAAGTTTTACCTTTAAGCCACCATGGCATAAGTATTTGGAATTAGAACTAGAAGGACCAATTCTTAAATCGTCAATAGAAGATCCGCCAAAGAACCCGGAATTGAAACCGTTACCTTTAAATCGAAATATGCTTTTCTTGAAACCGATAATCTATCCGATTATTATTTCATCGCCTTTAATCGAGCAACAAGAAGATCAACTCGCTTAGAATGTTGAAAAAGCATAAGAAAGCTTTTGGATGGACAATTGCCGATATTCGAGGTATTAGCCCCGAGATTTGCGTTCATAAGATAATTCGAAGGAAGATGCTAAGCCTTGTATTCAACCGCAACGCCGCCTCAACCCAAATTTGCGCTTAATTGTTAAGAAAGAGGTCATTAAGCTATTAGAAATGGGAATAATTTTCCCCATATCGTATAGTGAATGGGTAAGTCCAACTCAAGTGGTACCAAAGAAAGGAGGTTTCACAAAGTGAAAGAGAATGATAGGAATGAATGGATTCCAACAAGAGAAATTACAAAGTTATCGAATGTGCATTGATTTTAGGAAATGAATGATCATACTAAGAAAGATCATCATCCACTTCCATTCATAGTTCAAATGTTGGAACGTTTAAGTGGTCATAAATATTACTTGTTTCTTAGATGGTTATTCGTGTTATTTACGATTTTCATTGCGTGTAGCAGAGATAGGGAAAAGACTACTTTCACTTGTCCTTATGGAACTTTTGCGTATAAAAGAATGCCGTTTGGTTTATGTAATGCTCTTCTCGCTACGTTTCAAAGATGCATGATGGCTATATTTTCCGATATGGTTGAGAAATTCTTAGAAATTTTTATGGACGACTTTAGTGTTTACGGAGATTCTTTTGGTAAATGTTTGTCGCACTTAGAAAAAGTGTTACAACGTCATGAGGATACCAATTTAGTTGTAAATTGGGAAAAATGTCATTTAATGGTATCGAAGGAATTGTCCTAGGCCATAGAATCTCTCGAAATAGAATTGAAGTTGATAAAGCCAAGGTGGAAGTGATTGAAAAATTACCACCACCGCTTAATCTAAGGACTCTAAGAGGATTTCTTGGACATGCAGGATTTTATAGGAGATTTATTGCCGATTTTTCAAAGATAGCAAAGCCTCTAAGTCATTTGCTTGAAAAGGAAGTACCTTTTAACTTTGATGGTAAATGTAAGGAAGCTTTTCGGACCTTAAAAGCGAGATTGACTATCGCACCGTGCTAGTAGCACCGCATTGGAATTTGCCATTTGAGATTATGTGTGATGCCGTGATTTAGTCATTGTAGGAGCAGCTTTAGGTCAAAGATATAACAAAATTCTCAAAGCTATTTACTATGCATCTCATACATTAACTCAGCTCAACCGAACTATACAACTACGTAAAAAGAACCGTTGGCCGTAATTTTTGCCTTAGATAAGTTCGGATCGTATATTGTTGGTTCTAAGGTAATAATTTATACGTACCATTCAAATTTTGAAGTATTTACTAAGTAAGAAGGATGCGAAACCACGTCTTCTTAGATGGATTCTCTTACTTCAAGAATTTGATATTGAAATTAAAGATAAAAAGGGAAGTGAGAATGTAGTAGCAGATCATCTAAGTAGAATGGAAAATGATGTTGAGAAAGGAATAGAAATTAAAGATTCATTTCCCGATGAACAACCGTTTAGAATAGATACTCCTTCGACCATGCAAGCTTATTAAAGAATAGAATTCCTTCTAAGGAAATGTCACCCCGGTTTGGAGATATCATTAATTACTTAACCCGTGATTATATTCCGTCTCATTGGACTTGGCGAAGCGGAGAAGAAGAAATTCTTTTATGACTTAAAATTTTATTACTCGGGAGGAACCGGACCTTTTCCGTAAATGTTCGGATGGGATAATCGTAAAGTGTGTGCCCGATAATGAAATTTTAAGTATTTTATCATTTTGTCATGATCGTGAGGCGGAGGTCATCATGGAGGTTGGAAAACTTTGCTTTTAAAGTTTTACAATGTGGTTTTTATTGGCCTACACTATATAGAGATGATTATAAGTATGTTAAATCTTGTGAGTCTTGTCAAAAATGGGGAAATGTATCTAAAAAACATGAAATGCCTATGCAACCTATTTTAGAATGTGAGTTATTTGATGTTTGGGGTATAGATTTCATGGGACCATTCCCTATATCTTTTGGAAAAAGATTTATTCTAGTAATGGTAGATTATGTTTCGAAATGGGTAGAAGTTTGAAGCTCTTCCCACTAATGATACCAAAGTTGTCATACGATTCCTTAAAAAGAATATATTTACACGTTATGGCATTCCGAGGGCTATCATTAGCGATAGAGGTTCACACTTTTGTAATAGACCATTTACCAAGATAATTGAAAAATATGGTGTAACGCATAAGTTAGGAACGCCCTATCATCCGCAAACCAAAGTGGTCGCAGAGGTGTCTAATAGAGAGATCAAAAGAATTGTAGAAAAGACAAGTGGATTCAAACCGAAAAACGGCGCGTTAAGCTAGACGATGCATTATGGGCATATAGAACAGACTTTTAAAACACCAATTGGTTGTTCTCCCCATAAGTTAGTTTTTGGTAAGTCTTGTCATCTCCCAAGTTGAGTTAGAACACCGAGCCTTCGGGCTATTAAATTTCGAATTTCGATCCTAAGGCCGTCGGTGATCATAGATTGCTTCAATTGACGTAACTAGAAGAATTCCGTCTCGATTCTTATGAAAACGCTCGAATCTACAAGGAACGCACGAAATCTTTTCACGATAAGAGAATCTATAGGCGTGAGTTCCATGTAGGTGATCGAGTACTCTTGTACAATTCACGTTTAAAGTTATTTCCGGAAAGCTTAAATCAAGATGGACAGTCCATTTAAAGTAACAAGGGTTTACAAATCTCGAGTCGTTGAACTAATCGATGGAAATACAACTTTTATAGCCAATGGCCATAGAGTAAAGTTATTTGTGGAAGGAGAAGGAACCGCACTAAAAGAAGAAATAATGCTACTAACTGATCCTCCGACAAAGTAAAAAGCAGAGAAATCAAGAAACTGAAAAGTAGAGGAACTAAATTCAGCCGAATACCAGGTGCTATCTATCTTTACTCTACTTTTCTGTGTTTTTATTTATGTTTAAATTAGTTTCGTCTTTTACCGGATAGACGTAAAAGAACTGGATGTCTTTTTTAGATAGAATAGGAATTTTTATGTTGCTTTTGAAATTAGGCTTGGATAAAGATGTCGCGTTTAAAATAGAAGCTTCGGTTTTTGAGAAAAACGAGCAATTGTTGAGAGAGATCGATTGAGAGAAGTATGTAATGGAAAGTCGAGAAGTTCGATAAAGAGAAGGGCAAAGTTTTTAAGGAGATGCGAACTGTGGAAAAAGTGAGCATGAAGGGAAATGTAGGAAAGCACAACCAAATCCCGGATGAGTGTTTGAATGTTGTTAAGAAGGGAACGATTAGGTGGTTATCCGAAAATCCCGATGGAGATCAAAGGAAAAATTCGAACGCCTCATTTCTTAAGGTTAGGTTGATAGAACGTTACGCCGTAACTCGGAAGATTTAGAAGTATTGGAATTAGGACCCTCGTGAATTTTGTAATATTTATAAAATTTTTATATAACTTTTGGAAATTTTATAAATAGGATCTTTATGAAATTACTTAAAAAGATTTATTAAGTTTTTTTTATATAAAAAAAAAAAAAAAAAAAAAAGTGGTCGGATCGATCCGACATAACCCCGGATCGATCCGGAACCTGAAAAACCTAAAAAAAGGGACGGGGTCCCTCCTTCTTCTTCTCCTTTTATTTTTCTCAAACAGCCGCCCCTCCCCTCTTCCCCCCAATTCGAATTTTTTTTATTTTTTTTATTCAAATCATCACACAACATCACCATTAAACTACCCCAACTCTTAAACTTCTCTCATTTGCCTCTACTCTCTTCAAATTTTCATTTAAATTGAAGAATTTTTCAAGGGAAGCTTCAACTTTTATTCCGGCGAATTTTCATCGTTTCCGGCCAAATTTCAACCTTTTAAGCTTTGGAAGGTAACATTGTAGTCCCTTATTTTGTTAATTTCGTTTTTTATTTCACTATTTTGTGTAACTCATTTGTGTTGTTTTGTGTTGTTTTGTTGTTGTTTTGTTGTTTTGTCATTATCGTAGAATGGCCGAATCATCGAAAGCCAGTAAAAAACGTAAACCGCATATCCCTACCCAAATTCCAGTCATCGAAACTAGGCCTTTAACAGAAGAAGAATTGACTGTTAGTTTTGATAGAACCGCGTCTACAGCAGCTAGAAACGCCTTAAAAAAATAAATTTGGACGGTGTTTAGTTGCGCCGAGAGGGTTTGGATTTTAAGGATTTGGGAAGGGAGGTAAAAGAGATCTTTGAAAGGCGACAAGGATGGAATTAGCCGCTTTAAGGTCGGGAGAAGTTAACACCACCTTAGTAGCCGAATTTTATTCTTTGGTAGCAACTCACAATGCTACGAAGATGGTGAGTTAACTTCGTCAACCTAAGAACTAGGACAAAGGTGCCGTTTACTCCTCACATTATAAATGCTATTTATGGTATTCCCGATGTACCGTAGAAATGAGGATTATTATACGCTTTGGAATTTGGATGAGCCTGCGGACTTTGATTATATTGTTTCACTAGCCCGTAATGAGTTAGATCCCACGCCGTCCGGCATGAAAACAGTTTTCTTATGGAAAATGTATACGGGATATGAGAGCCATTAAACGTTTTATTAGTCACACTCTTTACCCTACTCGACATTTTACATCTTTTGGTAAAGAGGATTTGTGTATTGCTTGGGCTATAGTTAATAATATACCCGTGGATGTAGGCGAGTAATGTGTAGAAGGGCCAAGGAATTTGCCCTGACTGCTAGACCCGGCAGTCACATGCCTTTTCCATGTTTTATTTCTTCCTTGTGTCGCCAGATAGGTGTCCGTGAGCTCCCAAGTGATAATTTGATGATGGTGGATGACACACTTATAGGTCCTAGTTTACCACTTAGGCCGGCAGGAAGAATAGATTTTTTGGACCCTAACCGTCGACGACCTCAGCCTACTCCATCCACTGATGTCCCTCCTTCATCCAATCAAACTCAAACTCAACTTCCGAATACCATCACTTACGACATGTTTCAATCCATGGCATATGATGTTCATCGTGCTAATGCCAATATGGTCGTTTTTGCGGAAAGGAATAAATTATGGTCTCGAAGATTTACGTCAAGGCATGCGAGGTTTATATCAAATGAATTTACCGCAAAACCCTACCTATGCCGAGATGGATATTCCGCATTGCCAAACCCAGCCTTATACCTTGCCCGATTTCATTCCACCGATGCCACCTCGCTCGTACTTCCAACAAATGCCACATTCTTTTGGATTTCAAACTAGTGGTGTAGGGGATTTTTCGACAGTACTACGGCAGTGTGACATCCGAATGGGCCGGATCCGGATCATTTGGCCATACCACGACGGGATGGGGAAGCACTTTTTCGATATTACGAGAGAAATGAGCTCGATGGGACTAGATAGCTCGGTACGGATGTCCACTTATTTTCAAGATCCATCCCAAGAATCGACCCGTTATCAAGCTATGCCAAGTTCAAGCCACGTCGAGATGAGTGATGAAGAGGAGTAATTTTAAACATTCTATGATTTTTGACATTGAAACATTTTATTTTTCGTACAATTTCGTTTTCGTAAAATTTTAGGTTATTTTGATTTTGGTAGGATTTTATTTTAATACGATCTTCATGTTTTCGTTACATATTATGGTATTACGCATCGTGTAGTAAAATTTATGGTTATAACACAATGAAAATGAACCAAAGATAGGGAGAAAACGTGTCATCTAGAAAAATCTAGGCATTTTACAAGCAAAATCAACTCGTCCGTGAACAAGAAGTGTTCCGGATCGATCCGGCCTTTTACCGGATCGATCCGACTGAGTGTACCGACCGACAGATTACTAGTTCGGAGGCCGGATTGATCCGGCCCTTTCTCGGATCGATCCGGCAAGTACAAAAACGCCAAAACAAGATATCTTTTCTACTTTTGCTTGATAGATTTATTTCTATAAAAGGAAAGAGCAGCAGCCTTGACCTTTGCTCATTTCTTCTTTCCCTCTATCTAGCTTAGTTTAAATCTCTCGTGTCGAAATGTCTAACCGCTCCTCTCCCTCGGTTAATAGTTACGAACCACATACGCCTGATGGTGTGGTTCCTGAAGGGCATGCCTCTTGTTTTCATAATGACGTCCCGAGACATCTAAATTTCGTCCGTTCTCCTATTCTGATGGAGAAAGGCTTAAACACAAAAAAAATTGATCAGTGGGGACGAAATCTAATCCGAGGTTGCGGATGGAAAAAGTTGATTAGGACTCCCGGAGGGTAGAATAAACATTTCGATTGTCGAGAGATTTTTATGCGTCTCTCACCGAGATAACGTCGTAGCCTCGTCTCAACTTATTACGCTAGGGGAATCGTTATTTCATTTTCACTAGTCATCATAAATCAAATCTATCAAATCCCACCATGTACTTTTGATCGAAACCCACACTTCGAGTTTCTTTGGGAACTTGGAGATGCGTATAATGTTGTAAATCGTACTGCAGAAGCCTTTCAGTTCATATTTCCGTTGTTTGATCATAACTATGATTCTTCAACTCTGGCCTTACCCCCTCATTTAAGGGCGTGGAAACGCTTTATTAATTCTCGGATCTATCCAACTAGAGATTTTTATAGGGTTACGGATGATGAAATGCTGCTTTTGTATGCACTAACCATCGGAGCATACATTGATTGGGGAGTTTTGATGTTTAAAACTGCAATTAATTTTGTAGTAGAGAGACGTAATAGGGGAAGACCGTTACCGTTTGCCTGGGTTATCTCTCATCTTTGTGTCCAACTGAATCACGTGCCTGAGTTTACTACTGACGAGATTTTTCCATCTCGTGATTCTCAGTTAGGATTACTTCCGGTGGATACTCCCGGATGTTCATCTACGGTTTGATAATCAGTTAGAAGTTTATGTTTTTATGTGATAGTCGTTTAAGTTGATCGTTTAATCGTTTTTTTTAGTTTGTAATAGTTTCCTTAATGTTTAATATATATGTCATTTACTTTAGTCAAAATAATATATGTTTGTTAAAAAATTTAAAAAAAATAAAAATAAAAAAATCAAAATTGTGTAAAATTTTAATTTTATTTTCGAACTACTTTTATTTACTCACTGAACATCGGGACGATGCCATTTCGTAAGTGGGGAGTAGAGGTAAGTTAGTAAATACAAATTAAAATTTTCTTATATAAAGTTATACTTAATTGCTTAATACTTAGTTTAATTTGTCTTGGATCAAAATAACTAGATAATATATAATTAATATGAATAAAAATAGTATAATTTGGTAAGAATAGATTTTAATTAAGTAAAGTAAATTTGATATATTATAATTATATTATATATGTCAATTTTAGATTTTTATAAGATTTTAAGTATATATAACTATACATAAATATTATCAAGTAAATTTCATATGAAATTTAACGAAAATACTTATATTTATAATGAATTTTTTTAGAATAATTTTCTTTGCAAAACGAAATATGAATATGGAATCGGATTAGGAATGATGAGATTTTTGACACCACAAAAATTACCTCAGCCTTGATTAGAGTGATTAAGACCTCACTCGAAATAGCCATTTTTGATTATAACCGACCCTTGGTTTATTTTGGTTTACATTTCCTAAAAATCCCACGAGTTTGTACGTACTTATGAAAGGAGATAATGGAACAGAAGCTAAGAATGGTGTATGCTGAGGTGAAAAAAAAAAAAAAAAAAAAAAAGAAGAGATATATATAAGAACGAAGCACCATATTTACACAGAATTAATCGAATACCAGGTATCTTCCTTATCTTTGATCGACAAATACAAAAATCGGTAGCAGCTTCCAATGATTTGAGTGCAGTAGGGTGTTATCTAGAAACGTCCTATATCACTATGAGGTATAAAGCTCCCGATAAAAATTCGAATCATAAGATCTCAAGAATGATTACGAGTTTAAGGAAACCGGACTCGTAATTTTAGATCGAAAGAGTATTACTCCGATCAATCTTGATGAAGCAATGCTTGTAAATTTGATTTTTCTACACACACTCACGCTTTTAGTTCTTAATATTGAAAAAGAAGAGAGAAAATCTGAAAAATAGTTGGAATAAGAGGATATTATTAATCGAGATTGTTTTTGATCAAACGTGAAGGTGTAAAGTACGTACGACTTGCCTCTTTCTCTTTTTGATTTCCTTTTCTATCTTTTCGATTAACCAATGTCCCATCCTAAAAAGTATAATTACTTGACTTAGTCTTTGATTCCAAATATTTCATACAAGTTGAGATAGGAAAATAATTCTAGAATTTTAATTATATTTATTGAGTAGATTTTGTGAAATTTCATTTGAATAATAGTTGATAAATAATTTATCAAAGTTATCTACACTTTTTATCTTGTTAATTTCTAAGAAAGATATAATTAATATGGTTATAATATTGAAATGATATTTTACTAATTTGAAATATAATCTACCACGTATATTATTTTTATCGTCATTTTTATATATATTACCGCTTATTTTGCTCGAGGACGATCAAAGAGCTAAGTGGGGAGTAGTTGATGTATAACATTTATATGATAAAAATTACGATGTTTTATATACATTATCGACTCTTTTTATATAAAATATAAGTAATTATAACGATAATCTTATAAAATATTAATAGTTATGAATAAATCTAAATACTATAAAAATCAAGTAAAAATGATAAAAAGTTATAAATTTTGTACCGGGTTAATAACCGGAGTGTCGTGTCAGATTCACGTGGGTATTTTTGGTATTTTATTTACAGATCTTAGGTAAACCAAGACCCCGAGTGACGACACTTTTTGGAGTAAAATCATATCTTTTGAAGGAATTAAGGAAGTGCCACGAGTTTTAAAGTTCAAGTGGATCAATGGTTCGTGACACCGTATCAAGTTATATTTTCGACGAACAAATGGCCCATCAAAAAGGAATTTTCTGAAGAAAAGTCCTTCAGGGAAGTTGTAGATCTTCTCAAGAGCTTTCCAACGCATCTTGAATTATGTCATTTGGAGATCCATAGCTCAAGTTATGATTTTATCAAGTTTCAGATCAAGTTTGGAAAAAAATCTATCCGGATCGATCCGGAATTACCTCGGATGGATCCGAAGAGACATGATGATTACCCAGCATGTGGCCCTGCAGAGAAAAATCCAGGGGATAAGATTTTTCATTTCCGGATCGATCCGGCCCTTTCCCGGATCGATCCGGCTTGGAAAAATCTGCCTATAAATAGAGCAGCATTGCAGGCACATAGGGGGGTACAAAATATATTTTCTTTACCTCTTTTTATTAGTAGTAGGTATGTATATAGGCCTTATGCCATAAATAAAGTAGTATCGTATAATGCTCGAGAAATTATCGAAGATCAATGTTGTTGAAGTCGTTGTAGCATCCGGAAGAATACAAATTTTCGATTCAATTGTTGTAATCGGGTAAAATTTCTAAAGTATTTATGTTTGTTATGTTTGTTTTTATTTTCGTATAATGTTAGTAGGCTAAATCTAATAACTAGCCAAAGTTATGTAATCGTTTTATTTCGATCTTTTCGGTAAAGGAATGTTGTCTAAGTAAAATTGACTAAAATTGAGTTAATTGAATCTTTTTCTATTGATAAAGTTTGATTCGAAAGAATTCATAATCTAATTATGAATTGATGCTCAGTAGTTAGGTTATGAACTCGTTAATAGAAAAACCGGAGGGTAAAATTGGCCGAGTGAATAACGTGACAACGGAACCCGCTTTCCTACCCGGGGGCGATTTGTCCTAAAAAGATGAATCTTATTGAAATTTGTACTCGAGATCGTAATAATGTTAAATCATCGGTTTAATTGAAACTTAAACCGGAAAGTTGAATCGTCCGGCCTTGACAACCGGAGCCTTTAAATAAAATTGACCGTTTGACGAATGGAATGACTCCTTTTTATTCAAAGGTAGAATCGTACTCGGGACCCGTTCGTAAAAACCGTAACAGTTGTGGATCTTGGATCGATGACAATGGACATATGACAATTTCGTACGCTTATGTGAGGAGGAATTGTTAACCTCGAGTGCACCGTTTCATTTACTCAATTGAACCTAATATAAAAGGAAAGATCGAGCACATTCCATTCACTGAAAAGATCGTATAAATCAATTATATAAACTTTGGCTAGTTCTCTAATAATATATTTGGCATCTCGTATATTTATATCTATATATATTCTGCAACTTATGCATATCTATATATATTTATATATCTATATCTATTATATTAGAATAAATTTTAAATTATGCATTTATTTTATGTTAAGTAAAATAGTAGTGATCTGTGTTATAAAACTGAGATTTAGATCGAGTTAATAACAGCTCTTTGGTGTTTAACCACACTTAGAAGAATTACTAAGTTCCCTGAGGATACGATACTCTGACTCACCATACTAGCACTACAGTTTGACCCGATACACTGTCGGTTAAGGACTGGTATTAGCACTAGAAAAGGCCACGTCAGGAGGCTGAGCTGAAGTCTGTGATGGATGAGCTTGCTGAGGAGAAAAGGGGGAGAGAGCAGGCCACGATCGAACTCTAAACAAAATTAGCTGAGCTGGAAGCTACTATTCCAATTTGAGCTGCTGAAACCGTTCAGGAGTACAAGGCTTTGAAAGACTCTGCTAAGGCTTTAAAGCTATTGCTCATTCTGGTCTTGAACCATGGCTACAGTCAAGGTGTAGACGACGCCAGGGGCCAGTTTTCTAACATGGTCATAGATAATCTTCCCAAGAAGGTTTACTATAAACACAGGATGAGTTTGGGCTATGATAACCTTCTGAAATAGTTCAAAGAGGGTGTGGACATTGTGTCTAAGCACCCCAGAAAATCTACGGTTGCTCCTGGCTCGGCTCCGCCTACTTCTTCAGAGCCGAAATAGAATCCGACCCTTGAGGCTAAATCCTGTAGGGTTTATGGATTTATCTTTTTGAAATTTTGTTTCAAACTTTTTGTAATTTTCCTAACTTGGTAATAAAAGCAATTTTTTACTATGCACTTTCTTTTAGCACTTTCCTTTAAGTAATTCCTTTTTAAGTACTTATAAATACTTTACTGTTGGTGGGGTTATCCTGTCCCCTCAGTATGCCATGCCTCAACATATAGTTTTGGGTTGCATACTTATGTTTTTGCCTATATTCATATCCGTTTGCCGAGCCCGACTTGCGGGGATCGGATACCCGTTTTACTGAAGAGTCGGAAATATGCGGACATTTCAGCTGACATGGCCCTATTGAATCAGATGTGGGGAATGCAGATCTCAGATCTCGGCGAGTTGGGTCAGAAGTTCCGACCTTTCGCACTTAATTTTGGCGAGCTGGATCAGATGTTTCTGACTTCTCGTGTTAGGTTTCGACGAGGAGGGTATCAAATTTTGGTGAACTGGGCCAGAATTTTCAGACTTTTTGCATGTATTATATATGTATCGGCAAGCAGGGTCAGATATTTTGCTCACTTCTCGCATATTTTTGTTGAGTCCGACTTGACGGAGCTCAGATATCAAAATTCAGTGAACTGGGCTATAATTTTCCGACTTCTCGCATGTTTTATATCGGCGAGTAGGGTCAGATATTTTGCTGGCTTCTCACATGTTTTTTGCTGAGTCCGACTTGGTGGAGCTCAGATATCGAATTTCAGCGATCTAGGCCAGAATTTTTTGACTTTTCACATGTTTTATATCGCAGAGCAGGGTCAGATATTTTGCTGACTTCTCGCATGTTTTTTGTTGAGTCCAACATGGCGGAGCTCAGACATAACTAGTCTCATTAGACCATGCATGTATATTATGCCATGTAAACTTAACTAGGACCATTCATAATAGTGTGATAAAATCAACGATAAGGCTATATTGAAAAGAAAGGAAAACTGAGCGCTCATTGAGCACCATTTATTGAAAAGTTGTCTAAAGGTGAAAGAACAGAGACTGAAATTGCAAAAATTAGAAACAAATCAAAACTGCCCAGAACCTGCCGAGCTCCTTAAGCTAGGACCACGCATTTGCTATTGATCATGGCGGCATAGCAGTTCCTATCCACCTCCACGTCCCCTTTGATTGCCACTGCGCCATCTGCGGTAGGAAACTTCAGTCTGATGTGAGCCGGGGAAATCACAGCCCTGAGGTCAATCAACGCGGGTCGTCCCATGATAATGTTGTATGCTGATGAAGCCTTGACCACCATATAAGTGACCATGAGAGTCTTGCCATTTGATTCCTGTCCAAAAGCTGTCGTGAGCCTGACCATCCTATAGGATGAACCGGAGGACCTGCAAATTCAAAAAGAGGTGCTGAGACAGGGATTAGCTCTGAATCCTTGAGCTTCATAGATTGGAAAGACGAATAGTAGAGGACATTAACAGCACTTTATGTGTCCACGCAAATCCTCTTTACCAAATTTTTGTTCACCACGGCCTCTATCATCAGGACTTCGTTGACCACTGTAGCTTCCAGATGAACTCCCCGTCCGGTCCTGGGGACCATAAGTTACTTCCCGAGCTGGCTTCTGACCACTGTAGCTTCCAGATGAACTCCCCGTCCGGTCGCTTGGATTGCTTACCTCTCCAAACACATTTCTAGGGCCCTTCACAATGGTATTAATGGGGCGATTGTCTACCTGTTGATCACCATATGGAGATCGGTCTCTTCTTCTCTGGGGTTCTCCTAGCAACACCGATCTTGATTGTAGCCTCTATGCTTGAAATCCCTGCGATCTCGCTGCTCGGCATACTAAGACGATCTATGACCTCATCCAACTTCCCTTCAATGATTGTTGCATCAATATCTCTCTGTAAATCCCTACAACTCTCTAAATGATGCCCGATGTCTTTGTGGTAGGCATAGAACTTGCTCTGGTCCCTCCTTTCTAGAGAAGTTCACATCGGTGGTGGAGTTCGGGCCAATCCCTTCATTTCCATAACCGCGAGAACCAGCTCGCGTGGCCTATTTAGTGGGATAAAATCCCTCTGCTGTAAGGCTTGTTTCTTTCTTGACCGATCTGTGGCCGGGGTGGTCGCTCTGTCCTAAGTTGACTTCCTCTGCTTGTCAGATTGTTCATCTGTTTTCTCCTTCTTATGTTCTCATTTCTCCGAATCACTTTTCAGCCGGTTTGCTTCCTCTCCCTGGTAGTGCTTATACGCAACCTCCATACACTCTTCCATTGACCTGGGGAGTTTGTTGTTTAACTTAGCAGGCAGTCTTCCTTCCCTCAGCCCCACTACGAAGGAGGTGATCAGAATGCGTTCATCGGCATGCTTCACTTGCGCAGGCTCCTCATTGAACCGCTACAGAAATTGCAGCACCGCCTCATTTTTCTTTTGTTTGAGAGTAAGCAGGTGTGTAGCGTTTCTCTGGAACGGTTTGGTAGTGATAAATGTGTTGAGAAACATCTTTCTTAGCATCTCAAAGTTAGAGATAGACCTTGCTAGGATCTTCCTGAACCATTCTCGAGCTCGGCCTATCAATAGTGCCGGAAAGGCTTTGCACTTCATCTCGTCTGCGGCACAATCCAGATTCATGTGAGTCAAGTACTGAAACAATTGATCCTGGGGATCCTTGGATCCGTCGTACAGCTCCAGCTTGGGCACTTCGAACCTTGCATGTCGGGGATAGTTCTCCACCTGCACTGTGAAAGGTGATACGAGGGTGAGATCCATAGATCTTTTCCTAATATGGCGTTCAGCTCTGCCCTGGCAGCATCCATTGCTCAGGGATTTCATATTTGCTTCCCACGATTTGAGGAGGATGCCTAATCATCCTCCTTTCCTCGCTTATGCTTTGGAGGAGGATGAGGCATTTTCTTCTGCAATTCCTCCTCTTCCCGATCCTCCTCCTCATCATTATTTTCCTCTATTGTCGCTGCCTCGAGGATGGCATGTCTGGTGGCAATATCCATAGCCACCAACTGATCCACCAGTTCTTGGTGAGTGGAATTGAGAGCGCTTTCTTCTTGCTCTTGATTCTGATAGTTGGCGTTGGAGGCTTAAGCACCTCCATCATTGGCGTTATGGCCGTTTGCTACCTGTTGTCGTGTTGTAACCATAGTGATTCGAAGTCTTGAACAGAATTGTCAGTAAAGACCCTCATTCTAGCGCCAATTGACGATGCTGGATATCATCGGGTATCAAATCCGAGGGCTTGATTTCCTAGTGACAACTTGTTCACGATTGAGAACAAGAAACGATATAACGGGGGGTGGCTTTTTATGATGTTTTGACTGGGCCTGAGATGTTGTATCTCAAGTTGCCTGCGTATCCTGTTTATGAATCAGGAATCAAGTCTCCGTAGTTTTTTAGGGAGTGTTTATATAGAGGGGCTTGTGCCCTAGGCTGAGTGGTCCGTGTCCTTGTTGGACTCTGATTTTGTGTTCCCTAAGGAATGTATAATTATGGTTTGATCTCCTTGATTGCAAGAGATAATCACGGTAGTTTAAATGTGAGATTAGAACCTTTATGGTTGAGGATTCTTTCCATGTGTATCTGTTATGTTGTGCACGCAGGGAATCTTGCCTAAGATGCACTCAGGCCGACTTGTAAGGTCCGAGTTGAGCCTACTGAGCTCTTTCGCTCTAGCCGACCGGCAGAGGTCGGGGAGGCTAGCGGAGCCGACCTCCCATTAGGGATTCAGTTCCGATGTTAAGACCGTAAGGTGGGGCTCTTGAGCCTTAGGGTTTTGATCTTCTCTGTCCGTATTTATTATTGTGTTAATGTGTGGATGACACGTGTTGAGGTGTTGGTCCGACCTCCGTCAATAATATTATGATATTTCTTAACATCCAGCATCGTCAGAATGGTTATACAATAGCTTAAATTGCATTTTCTTACGTTAAAGTTGCCATGAAAGTTGAGAAAATTAATTATAGTTGTGATCAAGTATGTTTTTGATGCAGTATTCAAAGGTATACTAAATTAAGTTGACTGAAAAAACAAAATCAAAATAAACATAATCGGCCTGTGAGGCATTCATACATTGATGAAAATACAAAATAAAGATGCGGAAATGAAGTTTCAGATTCCAGGTTCATTTCCCAGCTTCTGCTATGTGAGATTAATTATTCAGTGGGACAAAAAAAAAAAAAAAAAAAAAGAAGAAGCCAATACTTCATAAAATTTTAGATGATTTAAAATGTTAAAATTTCTTTCTGCCGTTAGACCCAATGAAACTGTTTTTTTTTTTCCTTCAAATTTGAACTTGGTGGTTGACGTAGTCTCAAGTAGGAGAGGAGATCCTAGCTCTCATGGAGAGGAAAATTCCAACCAATATTAAACAAAACAAAACAAAAAGTAAGCCCTCATTTTGGATCACAGCCTGCTGCGTTTACAGCAGGGGATCCTGCCTCTCTCCACTTGCAATATGGTTCAAATGACAATCCAGTCCCTTCCAGCTTTTCTTTCATTACCTTTTCAAATCTCTCAGCCATAGAAGGATTCAAATAATTAACCCAATCTCCAATTTCACCCTTTCTGAAAAATGAACTGTTTTTGAATTTGTAAACAGTCACTATTTCCCCAGTTTTGTTAACTTCCATATTGCTAAGACTTTGAATGCTACACAAATTTTTTATATCTTCAATCAACCCTTTGTTTTCTTCTTCATCGTCGAAACCACACCCCAAAAACTCCGCCAACTTCTTCAGACAAGTGATTGTATCCTCCTTTAGGTCTTCATATTTCATGAATAGGATTTTTTCGGGATTTTCCAAACTTGCTTTCCAGTATCCAAGCATGTGATCCCATATTGGTCCATAAGTATCTTTTCCTTCAATAAAACATTCAAAAGCTTCCTCTATTGGAAGTGGCTGACCTACAAATTCGTTTTGACAAACGAAATTCCAGTGGGAGATTAATCTATCCAAAGGGTTCCTGCAGAGATAAACAATTTTCGATTTCGAACGTGTAATCGAATCCGGCAGAGCCTCGTAATGGACATGTGTTGAGAAGAGTCTTGGACTTGCAATGCTATCCAGATCTGGATTTTCGCTGCGTACGTACAGGTCGAATTCCAAGCACGGAACAAGTAGATGCGGGTTCGTGTCGTGCAGCGGGTTTGCGTCTAGTAAATAATCACGACGATTGATGATGGTATACATCAGAGCTTTAATCCAGGTCGTGCCAGATTTCGGAGCAGAGGCTAAGATGATATCAGAATCTCTAGCTTCAAAGTTTCTTTGAGAAGTGATCATAAATTTCAACAGAGATGTTGGGTACCATATATAATCATATTTGCTTAGCCGGTCATGGGACCAACTTTCTCCTTTTGGTAGACTTTGAATCCATTGCTGTATTCCCTCAGAATTGTTTCCAATAATTTCAGATTTTGATGATGCCATGATACAGATTGCCTGGAGAAAACAGACAAACAGGGGAAATATTGGAACAATTCAAGATGTAATAGTTATAAACAAGGTGGTGTGTGCATACATACCATCCTGGTAAGCTATATATAACATAGTTGCCGGCGTTTGTTGTTGGAATTGTCATAAAAAGAACAGAAAAATGACAATTACTTTTTATAAGAGGAGGGACAACTTCTATAAAAAAAATATTATCCGACGCCTGCTGTAATGCTGTTGCTGGTTTTTGTCTTTTTTAATTTTTTTCTTTTCAATTTGATTTTCAAACAGTTAAATTTTTTGATCTAGATCTCCAAACGTGATAAAAATTTCAATGAATTTTTTATTTTTTATGCTTTTCAGTTTGGGAGATGGTTCGATATAATTACATCGTTTTTCGTGAGAATCACTGTCGAAATCCACTCGGTGAATCTCGAAAATATCCGCCTTCCAAATCCCCCACATAAGCCACACGAATCTCGCAGTATCCTGAACACCCTGATCCTCTAGCAGCCTAAAAAAGAAATCCGTGAAAGTAGTACCTCGATACGATATAGTCGGCCCTATCTCTCGTATGCTTTGGTCGCAAAGTGATAAGGCCATTGTTTGATAAACTCCCTTACGATCATAGTGCCAAATCCGTCTATCCAGGTGCCTTTCTAGGAATGGTGGTCCCTAAGAGGCATCTCCCATGACCGAAACAACCGATGTATTATACACGTCCACGATTGTTTGAGTGGTCCAAATTCGTGAATCCAGTTATCCGTCGAGTCGATTGTGAGTTATTCCGGCGGCTCTGACAGCCCTCAGATCTTATTATCTGGGCAAAGGGTTCTACCTCGAGGTTCTCATGTCGATTCGAGATTAGTTGACGCGTTGGTCCGATATCCGAAGAATAACTTGGGCCGGAAGCAAAGGTTATATTTGTCAATAGACCAAACCGCCCTTAATTTAGGGCAGAAGGAAGGCTTGTGCCTATAAATACCACTATCCAAGAACTACGTGGGGCTTGATTCCTGGACTTTCACACAGGATACGTAGGCAATCCAAGATACATTCTTGGACTCAGCCATTAAACACTAAAAGTATCACCTTTCCATCAAAGACATAATCTTTCCTACATTGCATGTTCTATCTGATTCACCCTTAGATAATAAGAGGCCTTGACACATCACTGGTGCGTTATTCCGCATCATCATTTGGCGTTAGAAGGAGGGCCTTTCTATCGGTGAGTTGGAGAAAATATTGCGATGGCACCGCCTGGAAGAAAGAAAGCGGCAAGTAGCAAGAACATACATACAGGAGAGCACACGGACTTAGATCCGGCAGGGGAACAGAATCAGATAGTTGAAGACCCCGCCGGAAGTAGGCCCGCAGTTGCGCAAGTACAAAGACCCCAGCTTCCCCCACAGTTACAAGATGTTGCAAATCATCTATCGTCCTTGGATGAAGAAGCTTTGAAGCGTGTCGTGGCGTCGGTGTTTGTAGAAAAGGGACTTAACAATGTCCCGGATGAACATCCTTAGATCAAACAGGTCATAAAGAGTTAGATAATGCAAAAGGAAAAAAGCTGGTAGATTTACAGGAAGAGTGTGAGGCGAGATAGAAGCCAGTGCCACCAATGTCAAGAGACGGGCTGCGTAGGAGAAGCCTCAAGAAGGGTCGAGGATAGCATACGAGATGAATTCAATCATATCGTTGGTAAGGATCGAGACATCAACTGGCTCGAGTCGCCTTTCACTTATGAAATCGAGGATTATCCGATGCCAGAGTCTTTCAAACCCCCGAAAATGGACCCGTACGATGGCACAACGGATCCCGAGGATCATTTATATCGATATATATCATTGATGAGGCTAAGAATGCGAACGATGCTATGAAATGTCGGGCGTTTGATACTTTACTAACGGGTCGAGCACGAGAGTGGTTCCATAAGTTACGACCCGGGTCAATTTCTGGTTTTGTGCAACTGGGGCAGAAGTTTCGAGACGTGTTTATCGGGAACAAGAAGTTCCATCTAAGCTCTACCCATTTGACCAACATCAAACAAGAAAGGAATGAGTCGACTATCGATTATATGAAGCGTTTTAACCTAGAAGCTATGAAAGTCCACAACCTCAATGAGACTCTTCAAGTTAACTTTTTTGTTGCGGGGATTAGAAACATGAAGCTATACGATAAGCTATCCAGAAAGATGCCGGAAAGCATGGACGAATGTGTGAACATAGTCCATAAATTTTGCCAAGGTGAGGAGGCAGTGCGCCTGCACACCATCTCACTTGGCCTCAGCTCGAGGAATGACACCCGAGGCCAGACCAAGGGTCAGCCAAAGGTCATGGTGACGAAGGGAAAGCAAGTGTTTTTGATCGAATGACGGCACCGATTACATATCGACTTGGAAAAAAAGGAAATCTGAAGGATCGAGACTTCATTCCTCTTAATCGATCTCGGGGGGAAGTGCTAGCTATCATGATAAAAAAGAATATCGCCCGAACACCCAAGCCAATGTCTAAAGACCCGGAAAAGAGGAAAAATACCCACAAATATTGTGAGTATCACAAAGATGTGGGGCATGATAATGCTTTGATCTGAAAAGAGACATTGATGCGTGTATCCAAGACGGGCGGTTGGATGAAGTGGTTGACAGGTCGGAAAAGGACGACCCCAAGGGCCGTCGAGAGTATAAAAGGAAAAATTATATTGGACGAAGAGATCGAGGTCCATCCCCGAACCGTGAAAACCAGAGGCGTAGAGAAAGGTCACCCGAACCTGTGAGAAAGGATGACCGGAGGGATGATCGAAGAGATGAACATAACCGGGATCCCTATGGGGATAACCGCATCGGATACGGTGTGAACACGATTGTGGCGGATCACGAGTTAGATCGACCCCGATCCAGTCAACGCCCAGATGACGGATCGAGAGAAACGAAGAAGTTTAAGTTTACAACGGAGGTGGGTTACGGACCCAAGGACTATGTTCCTAGCTCTCACAGCCACATCGAAGGTTTGGTAATAGAAGCGGTCATAAGTCGGGGACTAATAAAGAGAGTCTGTGTCGACAGCGGCAGTGCCGTTAATATCCTCTATTACTCGGCTTTCAAGGCCATGAAACTGAAAGATGAAGATATTATGCCTTTGGCTACTCCGTTGTTTGGTTTCACAGGACAGGCTATCCACCCTGTCGGGTCGATTAAATTATTAACCACAGTGGGGATGGTGAAAAAGGACGGACAATGGAAATGACCTATGTCGTAGTCAAGGCCCCATCGGGATATAACGCGATATTGGGTCGACCCGCTTGTACGATCTGAGAGCTGTGGTTTCCACCTTCCATAACAGTATGAAATTCCCCACTTAGCATGGCACACATGAGGTGAGGGGGGATGCAGAAGTTGCAATGAGCTATAACATGGTTACAATCAAGGGAAAAGCGTCGGGCAAGTTTTGGTCAAAGATTTGATTCCCGAGGAAGAGGAAGATAAAAGCTGGATCTCTGTAGATCCGACAGAAGAAGTTTTGGTTTGGAAGGAAGAAAATAGCCAAGGGGTCCAGATCGGGAAGTGGATACCACACCCCGACATGCAAGCCTTGGTTGATCTGCTGAGAGAATTTCGAGATGTTTTTGCTTGGAAGGCTGACGACATGCCATGCCTGTCACCCGATATTTCAATACATCGACTCAACGTCGATCAAAAGAAGAAGCCGGTCAGACAAAAGAAGAGAAACCTCGCTCCGGAAAGGAAGGAGGCGGTTAAGAAAGAGGTTGAAAAGTTGTTAGTAGCTGGAATTTTAAAAGAGGTGGTTTACCCGGATTGGTTAGCCAATCCGGTTTTGGTAAAAAAAGCCTGATGGAAGCTGGAGAATGTGTGTTGATTTCACGGCTCTGAACAAAGCATGCCCGAAAGATTCATATCCACTTCCAAAAATCGACCAGTTAGTCGACTCGACATTAGGCTTCGAGGTCTTTGGATTTTTAGATGCTTATAGGGGTTATTATCAATCCTCATGGACCCCCAAGATTCTGACAAGACATCGTTTGTACAGACTTCGGAACCTTTTGCTTCGTGACGATGCCGTTTGGTTTGAAGAATGCTGGAGCCACTTACCAAAGGGCGGTGAACAAGATTTTTGAGAGGCTCATAGGTCGTAATATGGAAGTTTATGTGGATGATCTGTTGATTAAAAGCAAATCCCTCGAACAATTCCTCGTCGACACCAGGGAAGTTTTCGAGGTGCTTCGATCTACAAATATGAAACTCAATCCAAAGAAATGCACTTTTGGAGTCCGATCCGGGAAGTTTTTGGGGTATATGATATCAAAGGATAGGATTAGGGCTAATCCGGACAAGATCGATATCCTACGGAATATGCCCGCACCTCGTAGTGTGAAGGAAGTGCAGCGTTTAACGGGTCGAATGGCAGCTCTCAACCGTTTTCTCTCGATATCCGCCCAGAGAGCCCTCCCATTCTTTAAGATTTTGAAGAAGACAAGTCCTTTCCAATGGGACGAAAAATGTCAAAAAGCATTTGAGGATTTAAAGAGTTATTTATCTGACCTACCCACATTGTCATCACCTCGAGAAGGGGAAAAATTATTTGTGTACCTCGCTATCTGTGAAGAGGCGGTGAGTGCGGTGTTGGTTCGAGAGGGAAATCAGGGCCAGGCGCCCGTCTATTTTGTGAGCAAAGCATTGCAAGGAGCAGAGACCAGGTATTCACCCGCAGAGAAGCTAGCTCTGGGTCTAGTTCACGCATCGAGGAAGTTGAAACCTTATTTTCAAACGCACCCCATCGCTGTTGTCACCGACCAACCCCTAAAGCAGATTCTAGCCAAGCCCGAGACATCGGGACGACTAGCCAAATGGGTTGTCGAGTTAGCCGAGTACGACATCGAGTTCTTGCCTCGAACTGCAGTGAAAGGCCAAGCTCTGGTAGACTTCCTTGCAGAGGGATTATCAATCCACTTAGAACAAGAAAAATAGTCAACAGAGGAGCTATGGACGATCCATGTGGATGGGGCATCTAGCAAGGAAGGGGCAGGAGCGGGTTTATTGCTGGTTAGTCCGAAAGGAGAAGAGTTTCCCTACGCACTGCGTTTTGAATTTAAAGCCACCAATAACGAAGCAGAATATAAAGCTATGATTACAGGGTTGAAGTTGGCGATCAAACTGGGAGTCGAGAATCTCCTGGTGTATAGTGACTCGCAGCTCGTGGTAAGTCATATACGAGGCAATTACGAAGCGAAAGAAGAGGCGATGAAGAATTATCTGAAAGTGGTACAAGGGTTAATGTCGAAATTCAAAACAGTCCGTATCGATCATGTGCCTCGTAGCGAGAATAAACGTGCCGACGCACTATCAAAACTCGCATCGAATTTTAAATCAAGAAAGAAGGTCCTTGTTGAAATGTTGTCGGAAAGAAGCTACAATGAGGTAGATGTACAGCCGGTTACCCAAGGGTCGACGTGGATGGATCCAATAGCGTTATACTTGAAAGATGGGATCCTACCCTCAGTCAAATCTCAAGCAAGAAAAATTTGATTGCAATCTTCCAGGTACGCCCTGTTCGATTATATTCTTTACAGGAAGTCTTTTGTAGCACCATGGTTACGATGTGCATCCGAAGAGGAAGGGGCCTATCTTCTTGAAGAAATACACCGGGGGGCGTGTGGAAACCATTGTGGAGCACGAATGCTAGCAAGAAAGTGTAAACTACTTCTGGCCATCCATGCAAAAAGACGCGAATGAAGTAGTTACAAAGTGTAGAGCATGCCAAGTTCACGATGTGGTGACTCACCAACTGGCCCAGGAGATGAATGTCATCGAATCGGTGTGGCCTTTCGATGAATGGGGAGTCGATATAGTAGGTCCCTTACCTCGAGCTCCTGGCAGTCTCAAGTTTGTAGTGGTCGCTGTTGATTACTTTACCAAGTGGGTTGAGGCTAAAGCCCTTGCTGACATCAGGGCTTCAACAATTAAAAATTTTCTTTGGGAAAACATTTTATGCAGGTTTGGAGTTCCAAAATATCTAGTCTCGGATAATGGTACTCAGTTTTTGGATGAAAAAGTGCAGGATTGGCTCAAAGAATATAAGATCGAGCATAGAACAACATCAATAGCTCGACCACAATCGAACGGCCAAGTTGAACAGACCAACAGTCAACTGAAGTTCGGTTTGAAGAAACGATTGGAAGATGAGGGTCGAGACTGGGCTGCACAGCTTCCCAGCATCTTATGGTCCTATCGAACAGCGCCCAATGTGGCTACACAAGAAACTCCTTTTGCAATGGCTTATGGATGTGAAGCGGTAATACCGGCAGAAATCGGATTGGCTTCACCTCGAGTTTTGGCTTATAATGTAGAAACAAACGGAGTTGATCTACAGCTAGCAAAAGATGGTGTCGAAGAGAGGAGGGACGTTGCGGCGCATCGGGTGGCTAATTATAAAATAAAGATTTCTCAGTACTACAATGCAAGGGTAAAGTATAAGTATTTCCAAGTTGGCGACCTCGTATTAAGAAAAAATGAAGCAAGCAGGCAGGGCCCAATAGGCAAGCTCGAGCCGAATTGGGAAGGCCCTTATAAGATCTTAAAAGTTCATTCCAAAGGGGTGTATCATCTAAGCAGGGCAGATGGCAGCACAGTACCTAGGACATGGCATGCAACAAACTTAAGGAAATATTATGTTTAAAGTTTTGATGTCGTTTTTTAATTTTCGATGTTTGTAATGGGTCGACGCGACCGCTTGAACCCTAATGTTGACAATTTCTTAGCCTTTTTTTTTTCCTTTTCTAAGCTATTGATTACTTTGAAAAGCTGATATGAAAATCAACCTCAACAAGTGCCCATCGATACAATGAGGACGCAACGAGATAGTGAAAAGCCAAAGTCATTGACAGCGCTTAAATCACTCCCAACTTGTCGAGAGCCACGATGCAAGACAGTTGGAAGACGCCGTGCAGGATGTCTTATTCGACCAGATCATAAGCACCACGATGTGCGACAGTCGAATAAGGAACCATCAATTCGAATCGAGCTCCGATCAAAGGCTAAGTCAAGCCGACATGGTAATACATGGATAGATCGACTCGTAAACAAGTGTACCAAGAGTTATGTACTCATGTTGCACTTGGGGGGCTATAGAGGAATTAAGTCCAGAGGACCACACCTCGTAGGCCAAGGGGAATCAAGTCCAGAGGACTACCCCTGAAAAACGATAAGGGAATTAAGTCAAAGACTACACCCTAGTCAAATATAATCATAATGTACAAGGCAAAACAAGGACCAAAATAAAGCAAAGATCGAAAGTCGATATCAAATTAAAGGCAAAATAAAAGTTCAATCAAGTCAAGGCCACAAGGCCGGGGAAATCAAGTCCGGAGACCAAAAAAAGCAAGGAATTAAGTCAAAGTCACCCTATAAATATAATCATAATGTACAAGGCAAAACAAGGACCAAAATAAAGCAAAGATCGAAAGTCGATATCAAATTAAAGGCGAAAATAAAAGTTCAAAAGTACAACCAAGTAGAACTAAATTTATTACAACCAAATCGAATGGATATTGTTCAAAATTATTCAACAGTTCAAAATTATTCAACAAAAACACTCAGACGTCGGGGGGGATCGAATCGGAGGCATTGGGATCGGCATCAACATCCTCCTCACCTTCTTGGTTCAAAGCAGGAACCACGTATTTCTCATACAAAGAGATACCGGATCGGAGGTCATCGAAATATCAGCCGTATCGAGGGATAGCCTCCACATCATATAGATACGCCTTTCCGATGCTGGACACTTCGAATTCTGGAAAGATAGCCTTTACCTCATTCAGAGCGTTTGTGAAACCTCCCTTCATTGCCTGAGTCATTAATAGCATCATCTCATTTTTGAACTCTTGAGAAGCAAGATAATCTTTCTTTACTGTTTCCACACGAGATGTAAAACTGTCGACCTCAATCTGAAAGTCGTCTCGACAACTGATAGTTGCAATCAATTCGGTCTTGGTTGCATCGAACTCTGACTTTATCTTAGTCAACTCCGCATCTCTCTCAGCTAACTGCTTCTCAGCCTTTGACACATTGAATCGAGAAGCTTCGAGATCAGCTTCGAGAGTCAAGCGTCGACCATCTAGCTTCCTCACACTGGCCTCCAGCTTCTCGATTTTTGCCGTCTGCTTCTTTATGGTCTCTTCTTTTTCCGCCAAGACAGCAGATGGGGACTCCATTCTATTTATTGCCACCTTGGCAGCAAGTCGAGCCTGCAAAAAGATTTCTGTTAATTTGAGTCCGTGCCAAGTATAATTTCTAAGTTTTAAGAAAGAAGACTTACAGCTCGGATAGACTTGGAAAAATATTTGTTCAATTCGCCCGAGGCCATGGCCTCCAACTCGGCAATGGAAGTCTCAGGAATCATGTCGACAGTGTGTGGCTTCGGGGGAGCAAGGTTTCGAGCCTCCATTCCAGTACCATGTCTCGGCTCGGTGATCTTGAGACGCTTCCTCGAAGCGTTACTGTCCCCTCGTGGCTCTCCCACCAAGGCATCGTCAGGTAAACCCCTCAGAGTGTCGGATGTCGACGCGGGGGTAGGAGGTCGAGCGGGAGTCCTTTGACCCCCAGAAACTATCGAGCCGGATACAGGCTTTTTCGACTTGATCCCTATCAATTCTTGGATCTTTTTAGGATCCATCTTTTTTGGGTCCGGCATCTTGGTAGACGACTCCATTTCCGAAAAATATTCCACTGCAATGATGAAGGTCAATGTCAGTATATAATCGAGATGGAAATAAATAAAACAGAAGGAAGTGTAGCAATTCGATAAAATTAATGAAAATCCTACACAAAACCCGGACTTCTTCATCAAGTTCAATATAAGCGCCCGGGCCTGCCGTCTCGAGATCGGTATAAGCGTATAGAGGGTGCAAGTTCCGAGTTGCAATATCGGGATGAACTTGCTCGAGCATTCTGCACGCCGCAGGAGGATCGGAATCAAGCCTGTCATGCCATTTCTTAGGTCTTTTGTGCCAAGTGTGTATATCGAGGTTACCGAGACCGTGTCGGATAAAGAAAAAATTGGGTTTCCAATCCCCATGAGACGATATGGCCTTCCGTACAAAATCGTGGACCAAAGGAACGCTTCTGGAAGGTATACCACCCCACGTCCTGCAACCCTTGAATCATGTAATATTGCCGAAATAGGCGGACAGTAAACTCGACCTTTGCCACTCGACACGCTAGGACAAAACCCATGAGGCTCCTAATGCCGTTTGGAGCCAATTGCGTGACGCATATTCGATAGTGCCGGAGCACCTCGATAAGACACGGATCGAAGGGATATCTCAACCCTTCCTTTAACAGCGCCTCATATATGGCGCAGAAATCGGGGGGAGGGTCACAAGCAAATTGATATTGGCCCTGAGGGACTTGCATATTGTTGGAGGAGTACGGGATCTCGAATCTTTGGCATAAAGCCTTGATTTTCTCCTTAGTAAGGGCAGACATACACCCATAAGGTCCCTGACCTTTCATTCTGGTTTGGCGTTTGTTGCGCGTCGAGAAGTTGATTCTTCTTCCCCTTCTTCCTCCTCCTCTTCTTCTTCTCCGGCAAGATTCTGGACGGATATATCAAGTTGTTCAGAAACCGTCCTCTCTTGCGATTCGTCTTCCACTTCCGCGATATCTTCTGGATTTTGGGAATCGCTCTCACTCACAGACATGAGAGTAGAAAAAGCCAAGAGAATAAAGAAATAAAAGAAACAAAAAACTGAAGAAGTTTAAAGCTTACTTGTGGTTTTCGTTTTAGACAAGAAGAGTGGGGGGTAATGAGTCTTCACCGGCGTGGGCTCTTATATTCTTGTAAATCCTTTATATGATTTGAAGGGACAGACTTTGGGCAGTTATAAGGGAAAAATCGCGTTTATTAAGGGTAAAGATCATACATAAACCAATGAAAACGTTTCGTTTCCTGCGACCATTAAATTCTGGCACATTATGACGTCAGCCTAGGGTCACCTACTATGGTCCGGGAAATAGCCAGAATCCCGCCAAAACAAAACCTCGTATCGATTATGGTTTTCAAATCTTCAGATCCGACTTCAGCATGCAGAGAAGGCTTCTTTCCGATCTGGGGGGCTTATGACGATACGATATATGTTCTCTCCACGTGGGATTGTTTGAGTGGTCCAGCTGGAATGGGGGGAGAATCCAGGTGTATTATACACGTCGAGTTGATTGTGAGTTATCCCGACAGCTCTGATAGCCCTCAGATCTTATTATCTGGGCAAAGGGTTCTACCTCGAGGTTCTCATGTCGATTCGAGATTAGTTGACGCGTTGGTCCGATATCCGAAGAATAACTTGGGCCGGAAGCAAAGGTTATATTTGTCAATAGACCAAACCGCCCTTAATTTAGGGCAGAAGGAAGGCTTGTGCCTATAAATACCACTATCCAGGAACTACGTGGGGCTTGATTCCTGGACTTTCACACACGATACGTAGACAATCCAAGATACATTCTTGGACTCAGCCATTAAACACTAAAAGTATCACCTTTCCATTCAAAGACATCATCTTCCCTACATTGCATGTTCTATCTGATTCACCCTTAGATAATAAGAGGCCTTGACACATCACTGGTGCATTATTCCGCATCGTCACTGCACATCCCATACTCTGGAGTGGGGAATAAACAAGTTTGAAACCTTAAAATCTCTTGGAAGCTCATGTCTTACCTTTAATAATGACTTATTAGGTATACTCGAATGACTTGATCAAGTCATGAATTTTCATTCAACATAAGTGTCTTTTTTTAATTACCATTTAATATAGAAAGAATGAATCCAGCAAGAGACGGGACTCTCATTTTTTTCTTCCCAAAAATAGCTTGATTCTTATTAATTGAATGCAACCCAACGAACAAAATTGCATATTACCAATTATTATATATATATTGAGGGTAAACCTTAGTGGCTCGCTTGTTACGCAGGAATGTAATGGAATGGAATGAAATGAAATAATTAATTCCATTCCTGCGTTTGTTATGCAAGATACTAGAATATCGTTATTCAATCCCGAAAAGCAATGAATTTCGACATCGGATTTTCTGAAATTACATCGGAATATGGTGAATGTTGTCTCAAAATAGAAAAGCATGAAAAAATAAAAAAATTGGTTAAAAAATTTTCAAGTTCGGAGTTCAAGATTTAGAGATATAAATATTTAAAAATATGGATAAGGTATAAAATGGGGTTTTTTTTTTTTTTTTGAATGTGGACATATATCATCACAGAGGTGATTTTAAGTATGTGTGTTAATTCACAACCATCGAATTCAAAATTGAGTTTGATGATAATTAACCATTATACCAAACACATTGTCATCCTTTCTAGTCAAAAAGGAAAAGAAAAAAGAAAAAAATAAACCCTCATTATATATCATATTCTCCAATAAAACAAAGAAAATAAAGGTGGCCCTATCGGCATCCCAATTTTTACTTTTGTCACCATATTTCTAATGACACTACAAAATATTACTTTCGGCACTATAAGAATATTTTTATTTTATTTTTAACTTCGCATACTACATAAATAACGACAAAGTTACTGTTAATACCACAATTTATTTTAAAACTATTAAGTCTAT
This sequence comes from Gentiana straminea, assembly GCA_036785695.1. Classification (NCBI taxonomy): domain Eukaryota; kingdom Viridiplantae; phylum Streptophyta; class Magnoliopsida; order Gentianales; family Gentianaceae; genus Gentiana; species Gentiana straminea. Next base: position 850,885 of record JAVUPR010000386.1, on the reverse strand, counting down.
AATTTTACAAAAAATATCAAAATATCCCTTACACTTTCTCTATTTCTCCATTAACTCTATCATCTTCATCTCCACCCAAAAACCACTATTAACACCCAGAGGAAATTGCAAAATTGTTCCCGTAAGTATAAGGTGGTAGCAATTTTAGTCCCGTACAATTTTCATTGCATCAATTTCATCCCGTAACTTTTTAAAAAGTTGCATATAGGTGGTGATATAATAATAATGATAATGATATTAATTATCTCTTGTTGGGAGTGGAGTGAAGTGAATTAAGCAAGTGTTTTAAAAGAGTGATGAATGTGTGTAAGGGTATCCTGATCCCTGTTCCAATCAGGTGTAGGTGCATTCACAAAATGTAACATACAACTTATTATTAGCACAAGTTACTGATATCAAGCTATGTGCTCCCACTCCTTGTATCTCACAAACATAATACAGCTTGCCCCCCATTCTCCTCATCTTTCCTTTCCTCTGATTTCACACTCTCTGCACTTGCTATCAGATCTTGCAGATTCACATTCGACAACGCCAGATTATTCAGCACTGCCTCTTTCGGTGGCAGCTGCCGGAATCCTGCCTGATACGTCAGGTACTCTTTCTCTGCTTTCTTCTGTGGATTGTAGAATTCGATGTTCGTTCCCAAGGACGGAGCCAGGATTTTAAATTGGGATGGGATAATGGACTATATCAAGTTCATCGGGTGGGTTGGATTAAATATTTTATGGATCCGACTAGACTAGACTACTCATATTTTTTAGTGTAATATTTTTTTATCCGGGATGGGCTTAGCCCCCCTAGATTTCTACACACCTCCGTCCTTGTCCGTTCCGTTTGTTCCTTTCTCCACTTTTGATACCAGTCTCTCTTTTCCATCCGATAGGAACGTCGTACATGTATTACTAAATCCACAATCAAGTTACAACATCATTATTAAACGGTAACATAACACAAATGTATTATCCCACAACATAATAATGTGCAATCAATAAGCTACTACTTCAAATAAAGAGGACAATTAACATACATGTACCACAAAATCATCTCCTGCTTTAGCAGGCAGAACACAACTTCAGTTAATAATACAATAAAAAATCCAACGTGTTCATCATTGTGTAAAATATATCAGAAGTATCATTCCCTGTTATAAAAGAAACCAAACAAAAAATGCTACTCCCTCCGTCCCGACAAATTTTATAATACAACCGTTGTAGCAAGATTGTACCAAGTGGCATACATTACAACCATTCATTTCTAACCTTTCACACACGATAAAAGTGTATTATGTAAAAGAGAGTAAAAATGAGAGGCTCTAATGTATGCCACTTGGTACAACCTTCTTACAACCGTTGCACCATAAAGTCTCTCCTCCGTCCCATTTTATTTGTCATGTTTGACTTTTCAAAAAAGATTTTGACTAAATAGTATTTAATGCTTTCAATCTATTAATCGATCCAATATTTTTTCATATGATAAAGTATTACTTAAATAACATAAATATAAAAATATTGGATCATTTAATGAGATTCAAAGATAAAATACACTACAAAATCTCTTCGAAAAATTGCTCAAACACGACAAATAAAATGGACGGATGAAAGATACATGATTGGAACAAAATCATTTCTTTTTAACGAAAACATCACTTTTTTCCTTAAACAAAACAGTGATATTAATCACTTACAATCCATCTCCTTTAGGGTGCCACGGTCGGTGGTTAAATGACAAACTTCGGCTGCTATCGTTTATCTGAAAATGGAAGTGAAACAATTTAAATCGCCCCTTCCAGCAGCATCTGCGAATTGGGATTTGAGTTTTTGAATGAAAATATGTTTTGTTGGGAATTTTTTTATCCTACGTGGTATTCTTTGCCAAATTATGTGATCCACGTCAACATTAAATGCCAACATGGCAAAATGATAAAAAATGTCCTGAAATTGCAACTTTTTTAAAAGATACTGGACGAAATTGATACAATGAAATCGTACGGGACTAAAATTGCTACCACCTTATACTTACGGGAACAATTTTGCAATTTACTCTTAACACCCACCACCCAAACACCACCATTAACACCCTCCACCAACAACCACCGTTAACACCCACCACCACAGCCACCTTTCCTCCTCCTACAACCATCAAATCAAAACGCCCATCACACGCACCACCCAAAACATCAATATTTGTCATTTTCACCAACAAAAACTTTAATTTTCGCCATCAATTTTCACCATTTCAGAAAAAAGAAAAAAAAAAAAAAAAAAGTAAAATCTATGAGGGAGGGGAGCTGCATGGGAAGGGGGATTGATGTAAAAGGCTATAGAATTTATAAGCAAAATGAAGCTGATACTTTCAGCTCTTCAATCCATTCATCAAAATATCCAAAAGCTGCGTACATTTTTGGGTTCAGACCCCTTAAATACCCTAAACATAAAATAAACTGATAAGACGGAAATACCCCCGACTTACAATAAAATAAAATAAAGGTTATATATATCTAATTCTTTAAATGCCATCGACTACATCATCTCCATCCTCTTCCAAAATAATAAACTCTTCCTCGAGTTGGATCTCTACCGTTTGTATATCGTCGAGTGGGTGATAAGGAATCGTTCAACAACGTTGGTGGGTGGCCCGTTAACAACCTCAAAGACTCGCTAGATGGTCCATTCTTGCACATAACATTCCCATAGAGTCCATTGTAACAACACTCATCTCCTTCATGATGAACTTCCTTTCCATATTAGTGTTGTTCGTATCATTCCAACCCTCCCAAGAAATAGCTCGTCCACGAGTAAAAACAATACCGAAGTAAATACTTAAGTCTTCATATAATTCATACATTTCAGTAACTGGACAGGTCCCAAACATTGCAGTACCAGTTGCACAAAAAATTGCATAATGTCCGGTTAGCTCCAGGTCAATGTCATCATATATATCCTCCAACAATATAGACTAATTCACCCTTGATGATCTCACCATTATTTAAAACATTAAGAACTGCAATCCTTCCCCCATTTGCAAATTTGTATCCAGCGTTGTACTCCTTAAGCAGCCAAAGAGAAAACGCAATATCGGATCCTACCATTAAACCTCCAACAATGACCTCTGAAAGAGAAAACACAACTCCAAAGCCCAAAACTCCTTGAGTAGCCAAAGGATTCACAACAGATGTTGTATCATATATAATAGCAAGTGGCTTCAAAACACAATGGTTAGCAGACCCTAAAGACGAATAAGCAACGGCCAATTCAACAATGTCTACACAAAAGAGTGTGCTCACGGTACCCCAGTTAATGTGGATAAAATGTGGATGGTATGAGGAAATCAGCCCCTTTTGAGTGGTCTTCACGTCATCATTATAACCCAAAGCATCTGCCACTCTAACCATAAGATTCATCATGAATGGTAATGAAATAGAGAATCTAGTACGTAGGCAATTTGAACCATGCTGCTCAACAATCCTCTCCTTAAATTGATAGTTATTATGCTTTTGGTGTCTTCACTAAAACCATGATAGCCCAGTATTCCAAATTCTCCAAAGACTGTTGGCAGAGACAACATCTTCCCAACCCCTTTAAAGGCATATTCAGCCACTCCAAGGCAATTAAAATATACACTCATGTCAGCCAAAACTATAAAAAGAGACATCATGTTTATACAATAAAGCACATTTTCAGCCATTTCACCTCCCAAGTCTCCAGTGGTAACCACATCAACAAAAATACTCAAAAGTACAAGATATGACAGGGAACACATACAAATTATACCACCCCACGTCACCTTGATTATCATTTTTAAGGTGGGCTTCCAAACATCGTTCTCCTTATCTCTACCATCAGAGAATCTCATCAAAACTATCAACATAGACTCCTTTAAAGCTGAATTGATAACAATAGTTGAATATAAAATGAATATAAATGTGCCCTTTTGACTGTCAACCCATAGGTCGGGGCAAGATAAGAGGCAATTTTCGAGGCCCCTGAAGAAATTGAAGTAAAACGAAGTTATTCATACAAATTGATGAAGAACACAAGAACAAATTTGAAAAATAAAAGTGCGGGAAAAAGGAAAAAAAAACCAGAATTTGGGATTTCATTGATTTGCAAAAGTTAAAGTTTCAAGAATGTTTCTACTAGTATATATAGCTGTATTCTCTAACTTAACTACATGGAAATCGGTTACAACTAACTTAATTAACTGCAACCACTTCCAACCGTTTTATGTTGAAAGTGTTTGATGAAATGTCTCTAAAAGACTGTTGTTGTTGCTTGCTTGCTGGACCTTTATACATTTCACCCCCCTCAAGCCGGACTAGCAGTGGGGAAGATGTTTGAAATAGACAACTTGCTTAAGATGTGTTTGAATATAGTCCATCTAATGCTTTTGTTAGGATGTCTGCAAGTTGGTTATGTGTTGAGACAGACAAGAACTTGACTAGGCCGAATTGGACCTTTTCTCTCACCACATGGCAATCAATTTCTATGTGTTTTGTCCTCTCATGGAAAACTGGATTGTGAGCTATGTGCAATTGCACTCTCATTATCATAGAACATAGGAATTGGTGTAGAACCGAAATTTTTAAGTCTTGATGGATGTAAAGCAACCATTGTAACTCACACACTCCTAAGGCCATAGCTCTGTATTCAGCCTCTGTTGAACTTCTACTGACAGTTGGTTGTTTCTAGGATTTCCAAGACACAAGAGCAGATCCCAAAAACATGCAATAACTTGTTATTGATTTTCTTGTATCATGACAGCCCCCCTCCAAATCAGAGTGAGTAAAAGCTGTTAGTTTAGATCTTTTTTTCTAGGAAAGAATAGGCCTTGAGCTGGTGCTACTTTAATATACCTTAAAAGTCTGTTAGCAGCTTGTAAGTGATTTATGGTAGGGGCGACTAAGAACCGACTTAACCGGTGGACAAAGAAAGGACGTATCCGGTCCGGAAATAGTTAAGTAGAAGAGTTTGCCAATCGTGCTTCTATACATTGTATTATCTCGGTAACAATGACTCGTAATCACCATTTTGTAGGTGTGCCTTACTTTGCATAGGTATTCTTGCAGGTTTGCATCCTGTAAAACCATATTCTTGTAGGAGATTCAGTGCATATTTCCTCCGGCGTACGTAATACCTTCGTGATCTTGCTACTTCTAGACCTAGATAATACTTGAGCTCTGCAAGATCTTTTATTTGAAATAGATCGTAAGTAGGACTTCAGTTCAGTGATCAGTTTGCTTGGTGAATAAGCTATAGTCATGCTTGGATTGCTAGTATCCTAGATTATGTAGGGCTTCTGTTAGTTTGCAATTCCATTGCCTAATTGCTTGCTTCGAGGCCATAAAGGGATTTGATGAGCTTGCAAACTTTTCCTTTTGGAGCCTCATATATACTTCTTCCGTTAAATTACCATGTAGAAATGCATTATTGACATCAAGTTGATGTAAGTTGAGACCTTTTGTAGGCCGCTATGGCAAGTAACACCCTCACCGTATTCATTTTTGCTACTTGGGGAAAATGTTTCCTCATAGTCTATACCATATGTTTGTGTGTATCCTTTAGCAACTAGTCTTGCCTTGCATCTCTCAATTGAACCATCGGCCTTGTACTTGACCTTGTATACCCATTTACACCCTATTGGCTTCTTTCCGGGGGTAAATCAACAATCTGTCATGTATTAATGCCGACTAATGCATCTATCTCTTTTTGCATGGCTTCTTGCCATTCTTTATGTTGTATATCTTGATTATATGTTGAAGGTTTTGTCACTTTGTCTTCTGCCATGACAAAGGATATGTAATGTGATGAAATATTATGAAGACTGGTAGAAAAATTCAAAGGGTAAGGAGTTGTTGGAGAGGCCTGATTGCAAATGTATTCATGTAAGAAAGAAGGGGACCTTTTGTCTCTATTGGATCTCCCGACATTTGGTTCCCGTTGTGGATGATGAGAGCCCGTAGAGATAGAAGAATCCACCTCGATTGTATAGTATCATTTGCAGGAACTTCATCAAAGATGAGTTGTTACTTTGGAAGATCAAAATTTGAAGGAAAAAGATAATCATTAAACACAGAAGGTATAGGAAAAGACCATGTGGTCTGTGATTGTGTATTGTGTAGAGTAATGTATGGAAAATGATGTTCATGGAACACAACATTTCTAGAAACAAACACTTCTTGTGTTGATACATCTATCAGTGTGTATCCTTTTTGATGATCAGCATGTCCTAAGTTCGCACATGTCCTTGCCCTGGCATCAAACATTGTTCTAGCAACATGTAAAGTGGATGAAAAGACCAAGCAGCCAAACACTTTTAAAACTTCATATTCAAGTTGTCTATTGTGGAGAATAAGAAAAGGGCTTTTATTATCAATAATAGGAGAAGGCAGCATGTTGATGAGTTTAATTGCTTGGAGAACACAATATCCCCATAAATTTTTAGGTAGTCAAGATTGAAACTTCAGAGCCCTAGCAACATTCATGATATGTTGATGTTTCCATTCCACAACATCATTTTGTTGTGAAGTGTCAACACAACTTGTTTCATGAACAATGCCTTTTGCATTGTAAAACTCATAATGTTTAAACTTTTGGCCATTATCAGCTCTAATGGTCTTGATGGACTTTTGGAAGTGATTAAGAGCATATTGATAAAATGTAGAGATAACATTTCTTACTTCATCTTTAAACCTCAAGAGGTATATCCAGTATATCTACTAAAATCATCAACAATGGTTAAGAAATATGATTGACCTTGGATGGTTTGGTGTCTATAAGGACCCCAAATATCCATGTGTACTAAATCAAACACAGAATCAACAACATAATTACTTAATCAAAAAGGCAATTTCTTCTGTTTTGCTTGAGGACACACATAACAGACATGATCTTTTGGTTTTTGAATCTTATTACATGTATTATGCAGTAACAGAATTCTATTACTAGATAAATGCCCTAATCTATAATGCCATAACATGTCATCTTCTATTTTGCTTGATAAAAGGGATTGAGAGCAAGGGTGGAAAACACAGTGGGAGTAGAACAGTCTGCATGCAGTACATATAGCCCTTTATCCTTCTTAGCTAATCCAATAATATTCCTATTGGACTTGTCCTGCATTAAACACTTGCCAGCAATGAAAGTGACATAAACATTTGAATTATTTGTCAATCTAGTAATATAAATTAGATTGTATTTGAACCATGTTACACATAAAACAGGAGATAATATGAGATGATCATTTATCTGACTTTTCCTATAAATGTGATAGGGATGTGTGCACCATTAGGTAAAGTGACATATAAGCCTTTAACATGTTTCTTAGTAAAACACAGGCTGCTATAAAAAACAATATGGTCTGTCGCACCTGAATCCACAATCCAACAGTGAATAGATAGACCTTGAATCTGAGCAGAGTCTGGTTTAAAATTTGTAATGAATGCAGTGACTTGATTTACCATAGGTTGTGCAGAATCTCTTTTATTTCCTTCCATGATTTTCATTAACTGAGCTACTTGTAACGTTAGGCTCGGGTATTGGCTAATCAAAGGGATAAAAGGATATATCAAAAAGAATGAATGCAAGATAGCAAGAATCTTCACCTTCAATTCCAAAGGTCTGAATTGGCACCTCCAAATCTCGCATAATTTCCAAAGACGTCTCCTCAACAATAAATAAGAGATGAAGTACCACTTCAATAGATTTATCACACAACTTAGATTGCTTTGACTTGCAGAAATTGTCCTTCAAAATTGCCTTCAATAGAACTCACCAGTTGTTTCATCTTTATATACAACTACATTGAACTTCAATTAATAATTTTTTTTAACTTGAAAAGGGAGAAACATACATACAACAATGGACTCCGAACTTACTAAGGTACCATATCAACTTAGTGCCAATAATGTCATCCAGCTCTTGCCCAACTTCTAATGTTGTCACCACAACAATAAATAGAAACTTGCAAAACTTGCAGGATATCTAGGGAATGTAGACAAAAATTAGGCTAAGGGTCGCATTATAATGAGGCTAATCATGAATGGCTAGTTTCGAGTGGGGTCTCACCACTCTACAAAGTCTGAGATGGGGATAGGTGGAAAAATATGTTTGGGAAGGCCATTTGGCTATGGTTAAGTCAAAGAAATGCCATGACCTTCATCCCTAACTTCGACTCCAAACACCTTTCTATTTCGCCTCGAAATTATATCAAGCCTAAGTTCTAGTTTCTATGGAAGCATGCTTACATGATTGCATAAAAGCTTGCATGTTAACAAAAAAATCGGAATATACATACTCCAAGAATTCACACTACGGTCAAAGATTTGCGAGTTAAAATGTACCTCTAATTCGTTAAGGTTGCTCACTATATTGAAGTATCCATTCTATTAATCGCAAAACTAAACTATATGTTGTGCCAAAATGTATTCTGTTCAACTTGATACGCTCGAAAAATAATCAAAATTAAGTGCTTCTCGAGTATTTAGTGAAATTCCTCATTGTTGGACTAACTATGTCTCCACTCCTCACTTACGAACTTGCATTGCCCTCAATGAAAAGTGAGTAGTAAAGAAGTAGCTAAGGAAACAAGGAGGAAAAAAACGAAATAAACATAGTGATGATAGGTGCAAAATGGTCTCGGCGCAAGCCAAGGTGCGGCTGGCGTGCACCGAGAAGTGAAAAACAATTTGTGTAAAGCGAAGATGGCATGCGCCGGGCTAGTTACGGTGTAAGCCGAGATAATCCGAATGATGGGCATAAAGGTATTATAGCACAGAAGGAACTCGGGGGGTGTATTTTACATGCATAAGGTAATTCGGGGAGACATGCATCACGAAAGAAGGAGCGTAGCACAGATGCAAAGAACAAAAGTACAAATGGGATACCACTAAAATAAAGCATGCAAGCCTCGAGTTTATTCAGATAATTCAAAAACTAAAAAACAAATTCAACCAAGTAGAAAAGAAAGACATTGTTTGCCAAAGGCATTATAATTACACTGACACTAGCAGAAATAAGCACAACCTAACCAACACGATAGAACAAGCAACTGAACCAACTATAACACTGACATCACATGCTCAACCGACATAACAAAACAACGAATCAATCGGTATCACCGGAATCAGCAGAGGAGGAACCGCCAGGCAGATCATAGGGCATCAACGCCATCTGAGTGTGGCGACTGGAAAAGATTTCATCTGTGCAGATCACATGTACACCGGCCACATGAGTGCAAAGATGAGAGATCAACCATGAAAAGGGGATGGGCTTACGAAAGGTGTTCTTAGACAGCACAAAACACACAGCCGCTTGGTGAATGAGAACACCCCAATCAATGATGGCCCAAAAATTGATGGCATAGAGTAGAAACAACTCGTCATCCATGACTTTAGAGAAGTTGTCAGTGGGAAAAACACGAGAGTTGATAAAGTTCTTCCAAGCCCGCATATTAGAGGATAATACATCCGCTGAGAGATCACGATCATGGGCCTCACCAAAAAACAAGGCGTGGGCGGCCTGGTGCACTTGATGACCAGTCCGCTTATGCTATCCAAGTGCCAAGCCTCTTCGTAGTGGCTGTGGGGAGGTGCCAACTCTTGAGGGATGAAAAAGGCACTGTTGATGGCTTGAGGAGTGAAGGGGACCTGAACTCGGCGAATGGAGAGAGAGGTGGTGGCCTCCACAGAAGGAGTTTCGGACGGGATGGCGAAAAACTCATGCACCATAGTGATGTTGATGCGACCTTGAAGGGCTCAAAAAAATCGCTCCCAACCACCCCACAAGATACGCATCTCACCCCAAATCTTTAATCTTACGGGTATTCAGACCTTTCTGTAGCAGAATTGGTGAACCGCAATAGTTGGCAATGTAGTGGTCACAAGCAATTTCGGTGCCATAGTCGATGATGCAAGGAGTAGCAGATGGGGTATCGGTTTGAGAGGAGATAGAGTATGAGGAGTCGGGTGGTGATTTTGAAGTTGAGGAAGATGGGGAAGACATGGTGAACTTAGGAAAGGGTGTTAAAAGAAAAGAAAGGAGGAGGAAATTTTATGAAAGAAAAAAGGGGGTAGGGTTTATGAGAAGAGGGGAGAAGGGAATAAATAGGGGAAGAAAGCTGCAGAAACCCAATCGGCTAAGCATTACGATTTCCGGCGTAGACCGGACAAGGCCGGCATACGCCAGGTCTGAAAAAAGCTACCCTGGAGTGTAGGGAAATAGAATGCAGATTGTGCAGTGGTTCAGGTCATCTGGCGTGGACCGAAGATATTCCGGCGTAGACCAGAAAATTTTCGGCATAGGCCGAACATACGGACAAACGTATCAAATGTATGGTACCGGCGCAAACCGTGAACTCTATGGCGCACGCCGGATTAGGCAGAACAAAAACCAGTGAAGACATGATAAAAACCCCAAGCCAATAAAGTGCAAAACCACTAAACAAGGAGCTAAGAACAGGTACTGCAACTCAATGACATGCAAGAACATGCTCATACAAGGAATCAACGACCAACAACACAAGAGAACATACTAGGACAAAATATAATCTGGAATTGACAAACAAACAGTGTTTTCATTCGTAGCAACACACCAAAATAGCAACATACACAAAGTTTGCAACAAAATAAAAGAAAGGATCAGGCCACATGCGGCCGTCAAAACAAACAAAACATAGTTTGAGTGAACAACAAGAACAGACTTAAACATCGGGTTCCGACTCAGAATCATCCATGCTCTATCTCTGAACAGCCTCTCCTAACGTAACATCACTCATCCGGTGCGCATAGGATAAAAAATCATTGGGTTCACCAAACCAGCTCCTTGGAAATCCGCTGCATGAGGGTTGCTCAACATCTGGACAGGGTTTGAAAATAAGACAGCAGAAGCCAAAGTCTCCAGCCCAACACCAGCAGCAACAGTGGACATGACCACAGATCCATCCAAGCACATGGTACTCAAACATGTACTGATGGAAGAAATAGAAGACGGTATACTGACCCCAACAGAGAAAGCGTCCTCAGCACCTACACCTGTAGACATAAAATTGGACACACCACCAGAGGCAATGGAACATCTAGGATAAGCCTGGTAAGGGTGGAGATAGGTACAGTAGGCACCTAAGTAGGTAAAAAGTGAGGGTCGCATTGACACGAATCGAGATCATCAGATATCTGAGTAGAAGCAGGGTAAAGAGTTCTAAAAAAGGCACGCTGACCTCATAAACCAACACGCAAATCATCAGCCCACTATCGGACTCTCTCAAAACCCGTGGTGAGGTTTGCATCATGAGCCACTTGGCTGCCCTGAAGGAAATCCTTCTCGGACTCAAGGAATTCTGTGTTGGAGAAAATGTGGAATTGAATTAAAAATGAATTAAAAATGATTTTATAATCATTTTATTCAGTGACTTTTTTTAAGCGTATTTCGGATATATTCTTGTATAGAATATATGTAATGTTTTATTAATTCTGTAAACTACGTGAGTCGTAGATGAATTCAGGATTTGGAATCATTCAATTCGGATAAAGAGTGAATGAGAAATTAACGCTTAAAGTCGTTTTGTTGGAAAATTGATGATATGTCATATTGGGCCTATTGGGATTAAGTGTATGTTATGAAAAGGAAAAATGGGAAGAAAATTTTCTCCCACATTGGTTGGAAGAAGGAAAAAAAAGCAATATTTATATGATATTGTTTTAGTGTAGTTGGAATAAGAAACCAACATTATACACCGTTCTCTACGCGGGCGCAGGGGGGTGCAAATCCAATCCGGATTTACCCTTGGGCTTGTGCATTCCCGCGTGTCCTGCGTACACGAATGCAGCTCGATTTGAAGGTTCACAGTCAGAGTTCGGTTTTGCATTGCAACTGTTAATTTATTTTTCAGTCTGTCTGCTGAGAGTGAGACTGTTCATGTTCCTATCCAACTTTAAGTCGTGATTAAAGCTGAGGCTTTTAGCTTTCCAAGTTCCAACATAATGCTGATATTTATGACATTCAATTCGAGCTGAGGCTGTTCATTTCCATCAGTTTTTCCATGTCCTTTGCTATATAAACGAGCTACATGAATGGGAAGAAAAACACACAGAAACAGAAATACAACACCAGAATTGCATGCATACATACATTCTGCTGAATACTGTTCTTGCATCAAGTGAAGAGTTTCTGAAGTGCTGTAGAGTTCGTCGTTGTTCAGAGTTTGCAGTACCATTATTCTGAAAGGTAATCTGAGAATTCCTGGGAGACAATTGCTGTAAACCGGGGTACATACCGGAGCAAATTTGTCTTAAGGAAAGAGTTCGTCTCGGCTCAGATCGTAGCATATCCTTTTATCATTGTTATTGTTTTTTCTTTCTATATTTTGTTGTATCTGTTTCGTCATCAAAATTAATAAAATTGTTGTTTAATTCGGTTTGATTATTTTAATTATACACGGGTGATAACAGCTTAAGACAAATTTTTTAGAACCATAGTTCTAAATCAAACCTGTGTGTAATCGAAATATCCTGACGAATTTTTCATCTTTTTTATTGGTTATCTAGTCTGTTACAGTCTGTGAAAGACCTGTTCATAATAAAATTAAAAAAAAAATAATTGAAATTCGGCTAAGGGCCACTCCAGAAATTTCGGCTGACTAAAGCTGAAGTTCGGCTAAGGGCCGCTCCAGAAATTTCGGCTGAGTGAAGCTAGAAATTCGGCCAAGTGCCAGCGGTTGAGTGAAGCATAAATTCGGCTAAGTGCTGGCGGCTGAGTAAAGATAAAATTCGGCCAAGTGCCAGCGGCTGAGTGAAGCATAAATTCGGCTAAGTGCTGGCGGCTGAGTAAAGATAAAATTCGGCCAAGTGCCAGCGGCTGAGTGAAGCATAAATTCGGCTAAGTGCTGGCGGCTGAGTAAAGCTGAAATTCAGCTAAGTGCCAGCGGCAGAGTGAAGCAGTAATTGCTGAAACTGTTCAACTGTCATCACTAATATTGTTCAGTTTCAAACTCATTTTCTCTTCTGATTAAAGTTTATCTTCTGTCTCGAACAGAAATGGCATCTGACGGTCAAGTGACTCCTACTCCGGATGGTGCGCCAAACGGGGGACAGACTTCCCATACTACGGGAATTGTAACACAGATGACCATGGTTACTGGTGCAAACCATGAAAGACCGGAGAAGTTCAACGGTTCCAACTTTAAACGTTGGCAACAGAAGATGTTGTTTTACATCACAACACTTGGGCTAGCAAGAATGCAGGTCGATGACCCGCCAGTGGCGCCACCTGAAACTTCTGAAAAGACGGCTTTTCTTGCTGTACAAAGCTGGAAGCACAGTGATTTTCTGTGCAAGAATTATATTCTTAATGGTTTAGATAACATGTTGTATGGTGTGTACTGTGCTTATGATACTGCTAAATCATTGTGGCAAGCATTAGAGAAGAAATATACAACCGAAGATGCTGGTGCCAAGAAGTTTCTTGTCAGTAGGTTTTTGAAGTATGAAATGAATGATACTAAATCTATTGTGAAACAAGTGGAGGAGTTGCAAATTCTGATATCTGAGATGATAGCAGAAGATCTGAAAATCAATGAGAATTTTCAAGTGGCCTGTGTCATTGAGAAGCTTCCCGACTCGTGGAAGGAATACAAGAGCTATTTCATGCACAAGAGAAAGCAAGTGACGATGGATGATTTAATTGTTCGACTTCGCATTGAGGAGGACAATCGAGCATCCGAAAAGAAACGTTATGTTTCTGTTGGACAAGCAAAGGCTAACATGGCTGAGGTGAAAAACTAGAAGAGAAAGAAGCCAGAGAAATTTCCTAAGAAGACTGGGGAATCGTCCAAGAAGCCGACACCATATAAATTCAATGGTGATTGCCGCAACTGTGGCAAGTTTGGACACCGTGCTGCAGAATGCCGGTCAAAGAAGCCTTACAAACCTACGGCTCATATGGCTGAAACTGAGGGAGATGATGACAATCTCTGTGCCATGGTGACCGAGTGCAACACCGTGGGGAATCCGAGGCGGTGGTTTGTGGACACGGTGCCACTAAACATGTATGTGCGACCGTGAGATCTTCTCAACCTACAAGGTCGGCAATGGTGAGAAGTCAGGATGGGAAACTCTTCCCAATCAACTATTCAGGGAACTGGAAACGTGATTCTGAAGATGACTTCTGGGAAGAAGCTGACACTCACGAATGTTCTCCATGTTCCTGACATACGTAGAAACTTGATTTCTGGTGGTATGCTGAATAAGAATGGTTTTAAACTTTCTTTTGGTAATGACAAGGTCATTTTGACCAAAAAGGAGATGTATGTTGGTAGAGGTTATTTTACTGAAGGTTTATTTAAACTGAATGTAATGGCTATAATGCCTAAGAATGCTGTGCCCACTGAGGCTAATAAAAATGCTTCAACTTCTGCTTACTTGATTGAGTCTTGCACTTTATGGCATAATCGTTTAGGACACGTTAATAATATATCAATTCAAAGAATGATGAATTTGGATTTGTTACCTAAACTAAAATTTAACCAAACCGGTAAATGCCAAGTATGTGTTGAAGCAAAAATGACTAAAGCGCCATTTCAATCCGTGGAAAGAAATACAGAACCTTTAGAATTAATTCACACCGATTTGTGTGATTTAAAGTTTGTGCAATCAAGAGGCGGTAAAATGTATTTTGTAACTTTTATCGATGATTGTACAAGATACTGTTATGTTTATTTGCTAAGTAGCAAAGATGAGGCTATCGAGGCATTCAAAAATTATAAAAATGAACTTGAGAATCAACTTAGCAGACGAATCAAGAAGGTTCGTAGTGATAGAGGTGGAGAGTATGAATCGCCATTTGAAGGATTATGCCTAGATTCGGGCATCATTCATCAAACTACTGCTCCATATGCTCCTCAATCTAACGGAATTGCTGAACGCAAAAACCGTACTCTGAAAGAGATGATGAATGCTATGTTGATCAGTTCTGGTTTACCTCAGAACTTGTGGGGGGAGGCTCTTCTCTCCGCCAATGTAATTCTCAACAGAATTCCATCTAAAAAGATGGATAAGACCCCATATGAGTTGTGGAAAGGCCACAAACCAAGTTATAAATACTTGAAAGTGTGGGGGTGTTTAGCAAAGGTGGAAGTGCCTAAGCCTAATCAAATCAAGATTGGGCCTAAAACGATAGATTGCATATTCATTGGGTATGCACATAACAGTAGTGCATATAGATTTCTTGTGCACAAATCTGACAACCCTGATGTGCATGTAAACACAATCATGGAGTCAAGAAATGCAGTGTTTTTTTGAGGATGTCTTTCCAAACAAAGAAAGACATAATGAAGACTCAAATTCGACTAAGAGGGCACACAAAAATGTGGGGGATGATGTTTCAGAACACGAGGAAGTGGAACCTCAAAGGAGTAAACGGGCTAGGACTTCAACGTCTTTTGGGCCAGATTTTCTCACCTACATGGTAGAAAATACTCCAACGACATATGCCGAGGCTATGTCTAATCCAGAAGCACCTTTCTGGAAAGAGGCAATTAATAGTGAGATAGATTCCATTATGCAAAATCACACTTGGGAATTGGTTGATATTCCACCAGGACATAAAGCTCTCGGATGTAAGTGGATTTTCAAGAAGAAGCTTAAAGCTGATGGATCTATTGATAAGTATAAGGCCAGGTTGGTAGCTAAGGGTTATCGGCAAAAAGAGGGTCTTGATTTCTTTGATACTTACTCACCAGTAACTAGAATCACTTCTATAAGGGTTCTAATTTCTCTTGCTGCAGTATATAACTTGGAAATACATCAGATGGATGTTAAAACTGCATTTCTGAATGGTGAATTAGACGAAGAAATTTATATGGAACAACCCGAGGGGTTTGTGGTTCCAGGTCAGAAAAACAAAGTGTGTCGACTCGTTAAGTCATTGTATGGACTGAAACAAGCACCCAAGCAATGGCATCAAAAGTTTGATAAAACTATGCTATCCAATGGGTTTAAGATCAACGAGTGCGACAAATGTGTCTACATCAAACATACACCTAATGCTTATGTGTTAGTGTGTTTATATGTTGATGATATGTTGATTATGGGGAGTACTCATGATATGATCATGAATACCAAAAAGATGCTGACACGTAACTTTGATATGAAAGATATGGGACTGGCAGATGTAATTTTGGGGATTAAAATCTCCGAATATCCGAGGGACTAGTGTTATCACGGCCTCACTACATTGAGTCCGTCCCGAGGAGATTCAAAGTGTTTATAATGAAAGTCCCGTGAAAACACCTATTGACTTGAGTCTTCTCTTAGTCAAAAATAAAGGTGACCCCGTGTCTCGCTTAAAATATTCTCGCATTATCGGTTGTTTAATGTACATAACGAATTGTACTAGACCGAGATATTGCATGTCTTGTGAATAAACTAAGCAGTTTACAAGTAATCCTAGTGAGGATCATTGGAAAGCTCTTATTAGAGTACTAAAGTACTTGAAATATACAATGAACCTAGGATTATGCTACACAAGATATCCAAAGCGGTATTAGAAGGATATCGTGATGCAAATTGGATTTCGATACAAAAGAATCAAAATCCACAACCGAATATATTTTCATGATTGGTGGTGCCGCGGTGTCCCGGAAGTCCACTAAGCGTACGTGCATATCTCGTTCCACAATGGAAGCTGAGTTTATTGCATTAGACAAAGCCGGTGAAGAAGCTGAGTGGCTTCGAAATTTCCTAGAGGACATTCCATGTTGGACAAAACCGATTGCTCCTATTAGCATACACAGTGATAGTCAATCGGCTATACACCGAGCACGAAATAGTATGTATAATGGTAAGTCTAGACATATACGTCGACGACACAATACCATTAAACAACTGATCTCTAGTGGTGTGATTTCTATCGATTATGTAAAATCGAAGGAAAATCTTGCGGATCCGCTTACAAAAGGTTTACACAGAGATCAAATGTCGGTTTGACACTCGGAATGGGACCGAAGCCTATTGAAAGATAAGCTTTGTAATGGTAACCCTACCATGTTGACCGGAGATCCCAAGATCTTGGTTCAAAGGGACAACTAAGTTATGAAGTCGTTGATGAACACTTACCCATTCGTGAATAAAAGTGTTGTCGCGAAGTGTGAAGGATAAGTGAAAACTTTTAATGATTCCTATAACTTGATTAAATTCGAGTGGGGTATGGCAGAATACTCTTGATAGGAGGTCACCTATGTAAGTGCGAAGTGGGGCCGCTTCAAAGAGAGTTTAGAGGCTAGAATTCTCTAACGCACTTTCTGAAACCAGGTGTGATTCAGGGCCAAAACGAATCCACTCATGAGAACCATGTACAGTGCTAAGGGAAATATTGTGTGAGTACTATTGTCTGGTTTTACACTAAAGGCTGAACAGTTCAAGACTTAAGTTCACTGATTAGCCGAGTAGATCCGATAGTATTTTACTAAGGCAGGTTCAAAGCCAGAAGCTACCTCTCCTGATGCAATATTTTTCTGCCAGAATCTCTTCAGAGTCTGCATCTGCATTAATTTCCATTCATGTGGGGGATTGTTGGAGAAAATGTGGAATTGAATTAAAAATGAATTAAAAATGATTTTATAATCATTTTATTCAGTGACTTTGTAAGCGTATTTCGGATATATTCTTGTATAGAATATATGTAATGTTTTATTAATTCTGAAAACTACGTGAGTCGTAGATGAATTCAGGATTTGGAATCATTCAATTCGGATAACGAGTGAATGAGAAATTAACGCTTAAAGTCGTTTTGTTGGAAAATTGATGATATGTCATATTGGGCCTATTGGGCTTAAGTGTATGTTATGAAAAGCAAAAATGGGAAGAAACTTTTCTCCCACATTGGTTGGAAGAAGGAAAAAGAAGCAATATTTATATGATATTGTTTTAGTGTAGTTGGAATAAGAAACCAACATTATACACCGTTCTCTACGCGGGCGCAGGGGGGTGCAAATCCAATCCGCATTTACCCTTGGGCTTGTGCATGCCCGCGTGTCCTGCGTACACGAATGCAGCTCGATTTGAAGGTTCACAGTTAGAGTTCGGTTTTGCATTGCAACTGTTAATTTATTTTTCAGTCTGTCTGCTGAGAGTGAGACTGTTCATGTTCCTATCCAACTTTAAGTCGTGATTAAAGCTGAGGATTTTAGCTTTCCAAGTTCCAACATAATGCTGATATTTATGACATTCAATTCGAGCTGAGGCTGTTCATTTCCATCAGTTTTTCCATGTCCTCTGCTATATAAACGAGCTACATGAATGGGAAGAAAAACACACAGACACAGAAATACAACACCAGAATTGCATGCATACATACATTCTTCTGCATACTGTTCTTGCATCAAGTGAAGAGTTTCTGAAGCACTGTAGAGTTCGTCGTTGTTCAGAGTTTGCAGTACCGCTATTCTGAAAGGTAATCTGAGAATTCCTGGGAGACAATTGCTGTAAACCGGGGTACATACCGGAGCAAATTTGTCTTAAGGAAAGAGTTCGTCTCGGCTCAGATCGTAGCATATCCTTTTATCATTGTTATTGTTTTTTCTTTCTATATTTTGTTGTATCTGTTTCGTCATCAAAATTAATAAAATTGCTGTTTAATTCGGTTTGATTATTTTAATTATACACGGGTGATAACAGTCTAGTCGTCAAAGGCAAGGTTATGGACAGGAGTCGTGCTAGAGTAAGGAATGTTGGAGGAGCTAGGTCCAGGGGCACGGCGGGGAGGTAGGTCTCAGGATGGTGCAGGAGTGTCAAAAGCAAGACGGCCAGCAGGGAGTTCAGGAAGGTGAGGGCCAATCACTGGTGCAGTGGGTGGAATGAGCCTATCACCTAGAAGACTACGAACTGTAGGTCGATCACAAAGAGCATAGATTAGGCCTGGAAAAGGCATATTGCCATTCTCAAAACGGTTAAAAGCAAAGTCTATAGCCTTTCCATAGATGAGCCTGACCTACATTGACTGAGACGTTCCTCACAACTTCCCATGCTAAACAAGCTTCGTCATAAGTGAAAGCGCTAATATGCCTAGAGGGAAAGACATTGTGGCCTAAAAAGTGCTTCAAGGCTCGAACGTCCTTGATTCATCCACCAAATTTAAACCTTTTCTCAATCCATGTGGTGGAAGGATCAAAAGCTTGTTGAGCCTCGAGAGCTCGGGTTTGCATCATACCAGCATCACTAAGGTTCCAAACTTCAGAATAATCCCTCTCAATGGTAATATCGGGAATACCATAAAAATAATTGATGACCTCAGGAGAGAAAAGGACCGTGGCGCTACGAAGGGAGATCGAATATACTTGTTCATCTTCCTGAGGCTCGATGATAGAGAGCATCGAATAGAACTCGGCTACCATAGTGGCATTGATAACGCCAGTACGAACCTCGGCAAACTTTAACCAACTACGACTCTCAAATATTTGACGAAACTCGGGGCTAAGAGAAGGAAACTCGATGCCTCGCTCAAGGAGAAGATTACACATCCCAAAATACTCATCAAAAGCCTGAATGGCGGCCGGAGGAGTAGTAAGATATGGCTTTCTCGACAATGGTGTGAGGACGGGGTTGATGAATGGGTACCAAAATAGATGGAGTGCTGGTTTTTCATTTCTTACCGGTGTCTTTCTTACGAGTGTTTGAGGGTTCGGCTATGACTAAGGTGGTGATCCAGACAACAATAATTTATCCAATAAAACAAATTAATTCTATCTTCCAATTCGAAATTAAAAGAGAATAAATTTAACATTCAATGAAATGGAAGAAGAAATAAAATACCTTATTGTTGTGTTAAATCACCGATGAATATTGGCCGGAAATTATGGAGACTTTTCGGAAAATTGGGTGCGCTTCCAAAAGAATAAAACCAGTTTCTTCTTCAAGGGAAGGAGAGAGAGAAAAAGAGAGGAATAATTGAGAGTATGAATTTGGGAAGTAAAAGAGGGTGGGGTTGCGGAGTTTGGTGAGAGGAGGTGCAAAGGGGTGGAAATGGTGTGAACATGGGAGGAAAAACCAATAGATAGGAGTTATGCATGGGGAGAGAGAGAGAAGAAGAGAAACTGATTTGAAATTCAAAAACCGTCCCACCGGTGTAGGCCATGAGCTATACGGCGTACGCCGGAAAACTTAGGCAACTCTCAGGTTTTCCCAGGAAAACCCGGCACAGACCGTGAATTACACACGGTGAAAGCCGTGTACAAACCTCCCAAAACAGAGACTTCCCTCAAAATCCGGTGTGAGCCGGCCCAGTCCCAGCACAAATCGAGAAACCAAAAAGATTCTAAAGATGAGTTCTTATATCCCTTGTTGTTCACCAAACTAGGTAAGCATGTTTTGACACAAAAGATCATACAATTGTGGGCTGCCTCCCGGCAGCACTTTTGTTTAATGTTGTTTTCTCGACGAGATTATATGATAAAAATGATGGTGATTATACAATGTACCATGCAAGGAATTATACGGTAGAAACATGATTTATACAGATTTGTGAAGGATACCACTAACAATAACTCACATAAGAATGTAGCAATTAAGTACAAAATCCAACCGAAAGATAATGCTTAAGAAGTAGCAAGAAAGATAGTACACGTGGTTGCCAAATTCAGAAATATAAGATCAGGTCACTGTAGCACCCCATATTTCGTTTTAGGTGAGGTCAGACCTGCCATTTTTTTCAGGTTCCACGTCCAAATTTTGGGCGATTTCGTCCAAATTTGTGCTATTTCGTCCAATTGTGATAGAAATACTGTCAAAAATGAAACCAAGGCCAAAAAGGACAGATCCATCTAAATTAGGACAAATTCTGTCTAAATTTAGACGGATCCGTCTAAATGGAAACATTTCCGTCCTAATTTAGACTAGAATAGTGGGGGGTTCAAATTGGACGGATTTCGTCCAATTTCGACTGAATTTGTGCTGCACTTCGTTGAAAGGACACTCGCTTCATCCAAACCGAAATCTCGGGTCGTCAAAATTGAAAAACCCTAGCCTATTCTCGCTTCGTCTTTTTCCTCCTTCCCCATTTCATTCTGAACAATGAGAACGCCCAAATTTCTTCCAAATTACAGAGCCAAAAAAAATTGGAACGGGAGTGGATTGAAATTGGAACCATATCATCACAATGGCTCATCCTAATGAAGAAGCATCTCTTGTGTAAGTCATTTACGGTTTATTAGTTTTAATTTCTAAAATTTTATTGTATACATTCGAAATTTTAATGTTTGATAGTGGTATATTTTATTTTTTGATTTGAATTAATGTATGGAATTAATGTATGATAGTGTTGTATGTATAATTTCGATTTTTTTATTCGTATCAATGGATAATTCATGTATGCAATATGTATGATAGTATTATTTTTTTTATTTGAAAAAATGTATGATAGTGTTAGTGCTCGATTATTTTGTAAATGATAGTGATTATTTTGTAATTCAAATTATAGAGATGCATGATAGTATGATAATGTGGAGAAAATGTATGGCAATGTAGACAATTTTTTAGATAGGAATTAATGTATGATAGTGTCATGTGAATGAAAGTATAGTTTTTTATTCGAATAATGTATGGTACTGCTCATAGTGTTGTTTTGTTTTGAAATGAGTAGTATAAATACTTTAATTTTTACATGTGTAGTATTGTATGTTATAGGTAATTTTGAAAGTGATTTTGACATTTGTATTATTTTATGCCTTAATTTTGTCATGTGTATTGAAATTTTGTAGTATGAAATGCCTTAGTTGATTTTGAAACGTGTAAGATGGTGTATCTTTTGAAATAACACAAGAAGGGGAAATTAACCGTTACGGGCAATCACAATTAAAATGTCCATGATTTAATAAAGAATAAATCTATGATTAAAAAACGTGAAGCAAACGACAAATAAATGTTGTATGAAATTACAAAAAGAAAAATCTCGACCTATTCTATGGTATGCCTCGACCTGATGAGGTTCTTAGAAATGCATTCATCCTTAGGGCGTTTTCGATTCGTTCTGATCCGCTGTGTCGGCCTAATCACCAGGTTTTGTATTGGGGCTCCTTATATAGCGTAACTCGTTGAAAATTTCATTAGGTCTCCTCAATAGAGAATCTTTTCCCGTTCTCAGCAGCTTGGTAAAGCCTCCACCGGAAGTGAGGCATCCATTTGATCGAAATTATAAGCTCTGTTCTGTTGGCTCAGTCCAGCATCTATTCTCCCACGTCATCATCAAATATTCTATGATGTTGGTAAAAACATTCTTCTCTTCTATCACCCCGTCTCACGTTACAACACAACGAAATTTGAAGAAAAAAAAACCTAAGAATGTGTGTGTGTGTGTGTATATATATATATACACACACAAATATATATATACGTATAAAAATCTAACCATATATATATATATATATATATATATATATATATATATATATATATATATATATATATATATATATATATATATGGTTAGACACAACACAACACAAAAATATTCGGAAAAACCTAACATTGTGCTTGTATATATATATATATACACACACACACACACACACACACACACACACACACATACATATATATATATATATATATATATATATATATATATATATATATATCCTTCAATTTGGGATGCATCCTATTATTTGCGCATTGTCCCAAGGATTTGGTCGTCATTTTTGTCGTTTTGTGGTCTTCTATGTTTTTTTTCTTTTTTTTTTTTTTTTTTCGTTGGGTCCTGTTAAACGACGTCGTTTGAGATGTTACCACATACGTTCTCCACTGCCGCCTCTCTTTGCCAGTAGGAGTGAAGAGAAATGCGCACTACATGCTGAGAGTTGCAGTGGTCGTACATATATACTGTTAATTGAACATGCATTTGAATTTCTGCTCTCTCATTTTCATCTGCTCTCAATCGCTTGGTCGGTGGTTCATATGTTTGAAGAATAGAAGAAAGGTTCTCGTGTAATTGCTCTTCTTCATGTTTTTATGTTTTCCTTGCAGTTCATGATTATTGGTTTTGTTGGTTTATGTTCGGTATTCTTGGGTTTTTTGGGTTCTGAATTATTGTTCCATTCATCATTGATTATATACTTTGCTATTTATCTCTTTGGGGTCTCCCTGTGCTTTTCCTCTGTCTTCAATTTCAGAAATGTGGCGTGTTAGTTTGTGTTTCATTGTGTAGATGAGTTGGGCTTGTAATGGTTAATCCATTGTTTTTTTTTTTTGAGTTAGTTTTTTTTTTTTGAGTTAGTTAATCCATTGTTACTAATGAAAAAGTTTAAGAAAAATGAAAAAGAAATGACAGAAAAAAAAAAGCGAAGGCTTAATTATATTTTTAGGGCCGGTTTTGCTTGTGCTCTATGTTTTGCTTCAGGTTATATACTGTAGTATTGTTTGGCTATGTAAAGGAGTTAGTCCTGTACTGGTTAATCTACTGTTATGTGCATGTTTGTGGTGTTTTGTTTATTGCATGTTGGGTTTTGGCTTCCCGTCGGGTGAAAACAAGGTTGGAGAATAATAAACTGAATTGATAAGAGGGGATGTTCGTTATTTTGCGGGCTTATGTTATTTCTTTCTGTATCTACACTGGTGGTTGTTTGTGTGTTGCAGCATTTTCAGGTTAGTTTGTTTAGAATGTTTATAGTTTTCATCTCTTTTGTCGTCGGTCTATTACTTTACTGTATATTGCCCGCGGTTTTAAGTCTTCTTGATGTATTTAGTTTCGGGTTAGAGTTTATAGCGTTGTGTAAATGAGTTAGTCCTGTAATGGTTGATTGACTGTTGTGTGCTTGGTTGTGGTGTTTCCAGGTTTACGAGATTTCTTTCTCTAGCTACGTTGGTGGTGGTTTGTGTGTTACAGGATTTTCAGGTTAGCTTGTCTAATACGTTTGAAGCTTTCCGCTGTTTTGTCATGCTTTTATTACTTTACTGTATTTTGCCTATGGTTTTAAGTCTTCTTAGGGGTTATTTAGACTTGTGCTTGGTCACCTGTGCATTTATGCCTAAGATTAGTATAAGGATGAAGGTGTTGTGACTTGGCTGGGATAGATGAGTTTCGATTTTTTGCGGTTTGTGTTTTGGGTGCCTGGCTTTTGAGTGTTGTAGGTGGCCTGTGCTGTTCAATACATCTTTTTACTGTACTTGGTTGGGGTAGAGAAGATCGACTTTTTCCCTTTTTCGTGTGTTGGGTGCCTGGTCTAGGTGTGTCGGTGGATGTGCATTAGTTTGTTCCAATGTTATGCATGTTGTTGTAGTGCTTCCCTTATTGCATGCTAGGTTTTAGGGCCGTTTTTGCTTGTGGTCTGTGTTTTGCTTCAGTTTTAACTTATCCATGTACTTATTATGAGGAATTGTTTTCCAAATTTTTGAAGTGCAGAGATACATTTGTTTTCTTTAGTGTGTAGACATCTAAACGGTTTCAGTTACCTAGAATACAAGTATAGGCTTATGGTCCTGAATGGGAATCCCTCCAACTAATTGTTGGTTAGCAGAGAAATGGACTATTTATTGTGTGCCCTGAAGACAAATTGGTTTTATGTCTGCTTCAATCATGAAGCATATAAATATGTGTTTGCTAAGTATTAACAAGATAAAGGAAGCATTTTTGTGTATTCCAACTAACGATGCATTTTTACTGCCTTTTGGGCTAGCATGTTTATAGAAATGATAGTATTTTCTCGTGCCTGCGAAGGGATGAGTGACTAAATTTTGTAGTGCATTACAAAAAGTTTATCAAAACATACAAAGAAAAAAATATTTATTCCATGTTGGGTTTTACCTTCTCCGGAGCTCAAAACAAGGCCAGACAATAGTGAACTTTATTCATCGGTTGGGATGTGCATTAGTTTGTTCCAATGTTATGCATGTTGTTGTAGTGCTTCCCTTATTGCATGCTAGGTTTTAGGGCTGGTTTTGCTTGTGCTCTGTGTTTTGCTTCAGGTTATATACTGTAGTATTGTTTGGTTGTGTAAAGGAGTTAGGTCTGTACAGGTTAATCTACTGTTATGTGCATGTCTGTGGTGTTTTGTTTATTGCATGTTGGGTTTTGCCTTCCCGTCGGGCGAAAACAAGGCTGAATAATAATAAACTGAATTGATAAGAGGGGATGTTCGTTATTTTGCAGGTTTACGTTATTTCTTTCTGTATCTACGCTGGTGGTGGCTTGTGTGTTATAGAATTTTCATGTTAGCTTGTTTAGAATGTTTAAGGTTTTCTGCTCTTTTGTCGTCGGTCTATTACTTTACTGTATATTCCCTGCGGTTTTAAGTCCTCTTGCTGTATTTAGTTTCAGGTTAGAGCTTACAGCGTTGTATAAATGAGTTAGTCCTATAATGGTTGATTGACTGTTGTGTGCTTGGTTGTGGTGTTTGCAGGTTTACGAGATTTCTTCCTCTAGCTACGCCGGTGGTGGTTTGTGTGTTACAGAATTTTCAGGTTAGCTTGTCTAATACGTTTGAAGTTTTCCGCTGTTTTGTCATGCTTTTATTACGTTACTGTATTTTGGTCGTGGTTTTAGGTCTTCTTAGGGGTTATTTAGACTTGTGCTTGGTCACCTGTGCATTTATGCCTAAGATTATCATAAGGATGAAGGTGTTCTGGCTTGGCTGGGATAGACGAGTTTCGATTTTTTGTGGTTTGTGTTTTGGGTGCCCGGCTTAGGAGTGTTGTAAGTGGCTCTGTGTTGTTCAATACATCTTACTGATGTACTTGGTTGGGGTAGACAAGATCGAGTTTTTCCCTTTTTCGTGTGTTGGGTGCTTGGCCTAGGTGTGTCGTCCGTGGCTCTCGCCGTTGAGTACATATTACTGTTGTAGCCTTCGCGCGGAGATCGTTTCCTATGGAAACTTGTCCGTCTTTTTTGGCTATTCGGGCACCCCCGAACGCCTTTGTCCGTCCCTTCGTTTACCGGTTTTTTTTTGCATCGGCCAGGCTTTTCTTGGCGACATGGATAATAGTGGTTGTTCAGACCGAAATGAGAGGCGGAGGAAAGCTTACTCTGAGATGCCGGTTGATAAAAAGGCTGAGTTACTTAAGCGACGTAGGATGCGTTATGCGCTTGCTCGTAATTCGAGAGAGTCATCTGCTGGCCCAACTGTGGAGCCGATTAATCCGGTAATAGGACCGTTCGATTCTTCGGCTAGCTCCTCCGCGTCGCACCCGACTAGGGGAGCAACCGTGGAACCAATTCCTTCAGGCGACGTACCGGTTGCACGTGCGAGAAAACGAAATAACCGTGCTGAGATCAATTCTGCTCTTTACCCACGGAGAAGACGGGCTGGCCCTGCGGATGTGCCTCGTCCTCCCTGTGAACCTTCTACTCTCCCTACTCCACCCTGCTCCATACTGCCCAGAGCTCCTGCTTGTGACTATTGTTCAGCTAAGCGCTTCTTCCACGAACCGCCATCGTTTTGTTGTTCTGAAGGGGAAGTGAAGTTGGCGCCTACCCGCATGCCGCAGGAACTTCTTCGATTGTTCACCTCTGACGATCCGGATTCGGTTCAGTTTCGACGGTATGTCCGCACCTACAATAATCACCTTGCTTTCACAACTTTCGGGGCTAAGACGGACCCTGAACTGATGAAAAACAAGCAAGGGATTTATACATTCACAGTGCAGGGGAAAGTGTATCATAGCCTTCCTCCGTTGCAATCGGCCTCTGAGCCCCCAAAAAACCTACAGTTGTATCTTTATGATGGTGAGGCAGAGTTAGATCATCGAATCTCGCTGTCAACAAGGTTGGATCGAGGTCTGCTACGGAAATTATTAGACATACTTCGCGGAAACCCTTATGTGGTTTTCCTAAAGCAGTTAAAAGATCTTGGAAATCTGTCCGACCATCGGATATGTTTGGTTAATACCCCAAAGCTTGACCAAAGGGTTTACAACCAGCCCACGTGCAATGATGTTGCTGCAATACTGACTGTTGAAGACGAGAATGAGTCTTACCCTCAGTGCCATATTCAGGTTTACGCAAAGGATAGCAACCCTTATAATATTTCACACAATTTTGCGTGCTACGATGCCTTGCAGTATCCGTTGTTTTTCGTGCACGGGGAGAGTGGCTGGCATTTTGGTATAGAAAAGATGCCTCCGAACCTAAGGAAGCGGATATACAGTTTTAACGTTGGATTAAGGGTATCTCCGGAGAATGCAGCCAGCGTACAGGATTTGCTGGACTGTGAAAATTCAGGTAACTTTCGATTTTCTTCTACTTGGAATACCCTACACCTTGTTAAGGCATTAGAGGCCATGGATTTGACTCGTTGCTTTCACTTTTTTACAGCAATGGCTAGCGGTTCGCGCAAGAGGAATATTGTCTCATGCAGACAGTATTACTGCTACAAAATGCAGATTAGGGATTCGGATGAGTCAGGCCTTTTGCACGGGGGCCGTTTGTTCCAGCAATACATCGTCGATATGTTCGTGAAGGTTGAGTCGTGTAGATTAGAGTATGTTAGGAAACAACAAAAAGAAATACGCACTGAATATCTGTAGGGTTTGATCGATAGTATCAGTAACGGTAACTCTTTAGGCTCAGCTGTTGGCCGGAAATCTATTCTACCGCCATCATTCATGGGAGGCCCCCGAGATATGCGGAGGCGATATTTGGACGCTATGGCTCTCGTTCAGCAGTTTGGACGACCGGATTACTTCATAACAATGACCTGTAATCCGGCTTGGCCAGAGATTGCTGAGCATTTGCTGCCTGGTGAACTTCCCCAGAATAGACCTGATCTGCTTTCTAGGGTTTTCAAAGCGAAAGTTGAAATGCTGAAGAAGGAGTTGCTGACTGATCATATATTTGGCAATCCGAGTGCGTCGGTGTACTCGATTGAATTCCAGAAGAGAGGGCTACCTCATGTGCACCTTCTTATCATATTAGATCGGGCATCCAAACCAGTTAACCCTGAGGCATATGATCGGTATATCAGTGCCGAACTACCGGATCCCGACAAGGATCTGGAATTGTTCAGCCTGGTGACTAGCCATATGATGCACGGACCATGTGGTGCAATGAATATGAAATGTCCGTGCATGCGCAATAGGGTCTGCAAAAACAAATTCCCGAGAAGTTTTACAGACCACACGACTCATGGACAGGACAGCTACCCATTGTACCGGCGTCGTGACACAGGCATCTCGGCTATAGTTAGAGGTCAGCGTTTGGACAACAGGTGGGTTGTGCCTTACAATCCATACCTTCTTAGGAAGTATGACTGCCACATAAATGTGGAAGTATGCTCCACGATCAAGCTTGTCAAGTATCTATATAAGTACATCTACAAGGGGCCAGATCGGATTGCATTTCAACTAAGTGCAGGACCTGTTGATGATGAAATTCAGGAGTATCAAAAAGGCCGTTGGGTATCTCCTCCGGAAGCTGCATGGCGCATTTATTCCTTCCCCTTATTTGAGATCCACCCCGCCGTCGTTGCTTTGCAGATTCACCTACCGAATAACTACAGTTTGTCGTTTCGAGCAGATGCTGATCTTGAATCCGTGGTGAGTAACACATTCTTTTCACGGACAATGTTGACGCAGTTTTTCCAGATGAACCAGTTTAATCCTCATGCGCGGTCATTGAAATGCTTGTATAGGGACTTTCCGAGGTACTTTGTTTGGGACAATGGTAAGCGGATTTGGACGGAGCGGAAAAAAGGCAGGGTGGTAGGCCGTATGCTGTCTGTTCCTCCGTCAGAAGGCGAGCGCTATTATTTGCGACTTCTTCTAAGCAACGTTGGTGGTCCTGAATCGTTCGATGACTTGTTGACAGTTGATGGCCGAATGTACAGCTCGTTTCGAGAAGCAGCCCTACAACGGGGATTGCTAGCAACGGACTCTGACCTACATCGGTGCTTAGATGAGGCTGTGGCCTGCCAGATGCCGAGGCAACTACGGTATCTGTTTGCTTCAATTCTTGTATACTGCTCGCCTTCTAATCCTAGGGAATTATGGGACAAATACTCAGAATCTATTTGCGAGGACTATACGAGAGCCGGACCCGGTCCGGAGATGAGCGCCTCCAGGCGCGCACGTAAAAAGGCCCTCACCGATATCTTGTACTTACTTGATGATATGGGCAAGAAACTTTGCCGCATTGTTTGGGGCCGAAGCGGACTATGTATACGTAACCATGGATATGTCAAAGGAACTTCGATGAGAGGAATATTCATGTGGCCGAAAATGATCTCTTAAACATATCACGCTTAAACCCACAACAAACCGCAAGCTTATAATGCGATCATGGACAAAGCCCTAGCCAATGAACCGGTCGTCTTCTTTGTGGATGGTCCCGGGAGGGACCGGTAAGACGTTCCTTTACAAGACCATCCTTGCATCGTTGAGATCACAGAACCATATTGCTGTAGCGACAGCCACTTCTGGGATAGCCGCCTCCGGTCTTCCGGGTGGGCGAACGGCACACTCTCGGTTCAAACTACCGCTTCATTCGGATGAATCACAGATCGCCGCAGTTAGCAAGCGGTCTTCGCTGGCCAGGCTGCTACGGGAGGCCAGGTTAATAATATGGGACGAGGCTCCCATGGCTCATAGAAAGTCGATCGAAGCGTTCGCGGAGATGTTAAGAGACATAACGGATGTAGATAGACCGTTCGGAGATAAGATTGTAGTGTTTGGTGGGGATTTCCGACAAGTTTTACCTGTTGTGACAAACTCGACTAGGTTGCAGCAGATCGATTCCTGCCTCATCAGTTCACCTTTATGGAACACCTTCCAGAGAATACATCTAACTGAGAACATGAGGGCGCTAGAGGATCCAGACTTTACCGCTTACTTATTGAGGCTTGGAAATGGAACAGAGGCGGAGGATGCAGATGGTTACGTGACATTGCCTGAGAGCATGGTCATTCCATACACGGACATGAATGAATCCTTACAGAGATTGATCCGCTTCGTATACCCTGACATGGACGTCTTCATCGACAACCCCACTATGATTGTTAGTCGTGCTCTCCTTGCTCCTACAAATTCCTGTGTAGATGACATTAACGCTGCCATGCTTGAGAAATTGCCGGGAGAAATGTCTGTATACTACAGTACAGACGTTGCCATAGATCTACAGCAACAGGGGGACTACCAAGATTTCCTAAACACACTCAATCCGAGCAGCCTTCCGCCACACAAACTCGAGTTAAAGGCTAACTGCCCTGTTATCCTCCTGCGGAATCTAAATCCAACAGCAGGATTGTGCAACGGCACAAGATTAATATGCAAAGAATTGAGGTCTTATACGATTGTAGCGGAAATAGCGAGTGGTCCAAATGCAGGGGAGGAGACAATATTGCACAGAATCCCCTTGGAAGCATCGAACGAAGACAAAAAATCAGGGATACCCTTCAAACGATACCAATACCCGGTGCGCTTGTGCTTTGCGATGACAATTAACAAAGCACAGGGACAAACCTTGGATCGCGTTGGGATTTATCTTAGAGAACCTGTATTCTCGCACGGGCAGCTGTACGTTGCACTATCCCGCGCCAGAGATCAAGCTCGTCAAAGTGCTAATTGTGCCGCCGAGGTGGATGAGCCCTACCATACGTGTAAAACTAGGAACATAGTCTTCGAAGAAATTATAGGGCACTAAGCGGACACGAATACCGAGCACCGAATGCGCCGAAACATGGTAAGCCTTTCCGGACATTAGTTTCGCCTAATCCGGTTAGTGTATTTCCAAGGCTGAAAGTAACTTGTATGTGCTTAATCCTATTTTTGAATGTGAACTATAACAACTTAAGAACAAGCTAAGTTAAAGTATTTTGGAATCGATGGTAAACGCTTGATTTTAACTTACACCTAATAGCTAAAACTAGCAGGCACCATGAATTCTCTCAAATCCTTTAAAACAACCTATACAAGTACGCAGGATAATTAGATATTTCACTAGGTAAAAGGAATTAAAGTATCATACCAACTGATCCCATATATAATTCCAGAAATCAAAACAACAGAACGATAAGAGAAAGATTCAACCAACTAGCAAAACAAAGTCGGGAGGACTACAAGGTCGATGAGAAACTTTCCAAAAAAATTGCGTATGCTTGCTTTCTCGCATTTCGATTGTATTGAACAAAGTGTAGATTATCATCTTATACGGTCATGTGGACTTTATGTCTTACGTAGTTTTTTTGGGCCAGAGACTCATATAGCTCATTTTATTTATTTCCTGGGTTGGTTAGGCGTTCTTCTGACTTTTAATTTTTTTACCTCTGTTAGATGTCATGGTGGTCTGGTCGCCTGGTTGTTTTGGTATCATGAATAAATGTTTTATTATGATTAGCAGGTCATGGCCCCCGAACTTTTGATCCCATCGGTGCGGCCGGAGTGATACTAGGTGGCGGGTCAACGTCCTTGTTCTTGAGAAAGGTAACGTTATGAGTCCCAAACCTGGGAAACGGCTTCAGAAACTAATCCTCATGGACAAAGAGGTAAGTGACATTTCCCTCATTTCTCACTTGCTCTTGATAGCCTTATTCTGCAATACGGAGTTCTGCATGGGTCGCCCTATTAATCATGCCCTCCCGATGCATGCTTAGTCTCATGTGCAACATGTTCATGACTTCCCTTTACTTACAATGCAATGGTAACCTAGGCTTTTTAGAGCATCCTGAAAAACATAATAACAAAAAGCATAAATTGCAGCTTTTGGGATTCTGTAGATGCCTCAGAAACAGAAAAGGAAAAGGCTCCATCGAAGTGTTGCATATAATGATGTTAATATTGTGCCTTGTACTTGTCACTGTTGTAGTTTTCTATAGGTCGGGCATTTGCCCTGTGCGTTCTTCTTTGGTGTAGTCGGTGTAAGTGTAGGCATTCTACAGGTCAACAGACTAAGGTCCAAATATCGGTTCTTGCAGGGGAATAAAGTCCAGGGAAATATCTCGGGATGCAAATACGTACGTCTTCCGCAACACGCTTTCCTTGTTCAAAACTTACTGCGTGGGTGGAGCGATAGTCAGTCCCCTAAAAGACGGTTACGCGGACAAATACCCTGGAGTCACGCATCAATGGAGCATCAATAGGCCAACCTACATCAAGCGGATCGAAGACACGCCGTACACCATACCTTACCCAAAGGTTCCATATGTTAGCTGCACTCAGATGATTGAAGCCGTGGGAACAGAAAGAAGAGTAGGTATGAAAAAAATAAATTTATTTCTGAGCGAGATAATACCTGAAAAAATAAATAAATACAACACTCTTTCTCTGTCATTTCACAGATTTATTCGCAGTAGTCATTGACGTAAAACCGCCGAAAGAGATAACCTTCAAGGGAAAGCTTAAGCCCTTACAGGAATGCACTATCATACAACAAGAGTAAGAAAACAATTGGCAAAGTTATTACACGCTTAACTGGATACACGGTTACGCTAACAGGTTTGCAAAATGCAGGTTGCGACCAATGGTATTAACTTTGTGGGGAAGTTTCATGGATCTTCAAGGAGTAGAGCTCCTTGACAAAAAGGATTCGTACCCTGTCATTCTAGGGAAGAACCTTATACCATCCACTTTCACAGGTACGCATTTAATTCAAAAGATACTGGTTGTGTGTGCCATCAACCACCATATTCTAAACTTGGATGACACATATTTGTCTCATAAACAGGGCTAGCACTGGCTACAACTCCGGTTAGCACAATTGCTATTGATCCCGATATACCACAGACTTCGGAGTTTCGTGCCTGGTGCGTACGCCTGACTTTCGCTATTGTCTTAATAAACTATACGTTCACACAGATTCTACTCCGAGAGCACTAAAAAGGAGTAAACGAGGCGTAGCCTTTTTTTTTTTGGCAACTGTCTTCGTTAACAAAAAAATGTTCTGCAGGCTTACAGATCATATGACCGTCATAAAGAACATGGAAAGGACACCGACTCGTGAAACATTCCAGGGCTTATTGGCTTTTTCCCCAAGTCAACCCGTTGTGAAGATAGCAGACATAACCGTTGATGGAAAGGTTGGTCAGTAATAAATATTTCAAACAGAAGCCGTGTTCGCAACAACTTTGGCCATATCTTATCAATGAAACAGTTAACTAATGCTTCAAATTCACTGGCAGAATCCATGGGTGAAAATACGGGTTACAGTGGACAGAACAAGACAAAACCTGACATATACCGCATGCCCGAAATGCCTATACATGATCACCGCCGACCCTGGAGAGAGATATTTCTGCTTTACATGCGGCTGCCACCAAGTAGCTGAAGTCAGGTAATTACTTGCCAGCATGAAATAACTACTCAAAAAAATTTACGCGTAATACATGGCCACAAATAACCGTCCGCAGGTGCAAGCTGAATGCTACTGTGGCCGACGATTCAGACACAGCTAAAGTAACCCTGTTTGACGAGATCGCTGAGGAATTGCTTGGGAAAACAAAGGTCGAGCTTCATGCCATGACTTCTGAGGTACAAAAAAAATACACAGCTGCAAAATCCTTCGTGCCCACTGACTATCCAACATGCTAACACACTCATTCTCCAGGAAACACATCAGCTGCTGGAGCGGACAAACACAAGAATGCAGGATCATACATTCCACATGCAGCTACGACCGCAAAAGAACAATGAAGGTCGGAGCATGACAAAATATACGGTTCAGCAAATCCACTTCGGAAACCGCAATGATACAAAAGATGGAAATAAGGAGAAATTTGTCAAGCACGGGCCTGTTTGTGAAGAAAAAGGTAACAAACGATTATCTAACCTAAAATTCCTTTTGATACACGCTTGCCTTACATAAGGGAAGAATAAGAAACTGACGAATTAGAAAACGGGGTTCCCCAAAGCAGGATTCACAAAGAATGTCGCACTCCAACGTGTTGTGCCAGGAACCGAAGGAACAATGCCAACCCAAAATCTGGGAATGAACGAGAAAGACGACACGGCGGCCACAAGTGAAGAAGGCAAGAACATCGACCCCATCGACCCTTTAAAGAAAATGAAAGTGGGAGACATCTCGAAAATGGGGAAGCAAGCAAGAAATTATCTACCGAAACCACATTGCACCTAAAACCAAGTTATCTTTTGTCTTGAAATCGTGTCAGTCTAAAAAAACAGTTTATCTTTTGCTCTAGATCAATCTCGCATGAAATATCCGGAATGCCGCCTATCGGTTTTGTAAATCGGGTCACTTTTGTTGTAACCATTTTGCAAATGTAAACATTGAATTTAAATTCCAATTGGCTACATATAGCGTAAGGATATATGAATATGAAATCACTGCTGCTTCTCCCACAAACAAGAAGGAATTCCTTATGCATGTACCGCAGGTAACTTCCATGCACATTTTAAATGTGATTAAACATTTCAGTCCTCTCCTACAGTCAATATTTTTCACTATGCTATAGCAGTTTAGGATATGCATTCCTGCAGCTGTTATTTTTTGCCTGTTATTTTTTGCAGTTGTTTATCGAAACACAACATGCTAACGCAGATTTCCGATTAACCCAAACCGCAGTATGAGGGCCCATCCCGTGCAGCGCATGGTGCCGTCAGCTAGTATATATATATATATGGTTAGACACAACACAACACAAAAATATTCGGAAAAACCTAACAATGTGCTTGTATATATATATATATATACACACACACACACACACACACATATATATATATATATATATATATATATATATATATATATATATATATATATATGTATATCACAAGGCTCCCATGTGTATATACATATACATATATACACATACATATATACATATACATATATACACATATATATACATACATACATACATATATATATATATATATATATATATATATATATATATACACACACACACACACAAAAAATAGTGACTTAAATGTATAGTTTCTCACATGTATATGTACATACTTATATAAATGTTTATTTATAAACTTATATATGTGTGTGTATATATGTATGTATGTATGTATGTATATATATATATATATATATATATATATATATATATATATATATATATATATATATGTGTGTGTGTGTGTGTGTGTGTGTGTGTATATATATATATATACAATATTTTTTTTACCACTATTCAATGCAACACTAATTATGTATATAGTTGTATAACAATTTTATAATAACTCGCAGCTTTCCGTTAATGGGACCTATGGAGAATTAATTCATTCGCGTGAATTTTTTTTTGACGGTCAACTGAGGTTCAATGCGGAAAGAAAATAATAGAACGATTAAAATCCTTACTAGCTGAGTATCGTGCACCAAATGTTGACTTGTTTGAAAGATTGACGAATTCAATGTTTGGTCGGTTTATTGGTTTTTATGAGCATAATTGGGAGTACAAGGGGCAGCTTATACTATTCCTGTATTTCTTGATGGTTTATCCAGACAGCGACTACGAACTTCATTTTAAGGTTGGCGATAATAGAGTGAAGTTTGGAAAAAGAGAGATTGCAATGATGATGGGGTATAGATTTGGAGATTTGAATGGTCAATTGCCTGGAGAGTCAATGTGTATTGTTGAACCTTGTGAACTTAAGGATTGCGCCTCGACTATCACGTTGGCAAAAATCGAAGCAACGATTAAGTCAAAGAAATGTAACCTTGAAACCGTATATCGGATGGGTTTGGTGTACCTAATTTATGGCCTACTAATCGGACAAGACCCTGTATTAGTAATACCGAGCCGGATTTTTTTATTGTTGACAACCTACAACTTACCGAGACTTTTCCATAGGGGGAGTATTTGTTTCAGAAATTGATCTGGAATTCGCGTAAGATAGTATAGGCATGCAGTTTACTTGAACCTAAGGTTAATGGGAAACCGCAAAAGCCAATAGTATCTGGTTGTTTGTACGTGTTACAGTTGTGGTCTTTTCATACCATGCCGAACATTATTACGAATGGGCAATTCGCATCAGTGAGTGGCGGACATGCTAATGATCTTCCGGCTATGTTGAGATGGAAATGTTTGAAAGGCGGGGTGTATTCTGATAAACTGAGCTCCAAAGCCGTTAGTCCATGGGTATGTACCGTAATTTCAATTTTATCAGTTTACATTGTCTGCAATTCTTTTAATATATTGTATCTAAAAAGTGTTTTTTTTCTATATACAGAATGGAATGCCCGATGATGTTTTGAGAACCGCCGCTGACAAAGAGTATGAAATTTCTTTGGGGTTGACGGCGGCGGAGGTTACAGCTCTACCTCGTTTATTACCCGTCCCTCCCGTCGTAGCCTCGCCCCATGTCAATGATCCGGCCCATGCCCCTGGTTCGAGACATGTTTCCACTGGCTATCCTGTGCATGGCCTCGTACATGAGTGTCCAGAAATCGATGATGAGTATGTGCGACATAGCCAATCCTGTCGTGTGGATGCTCGGTCTACATCCGCACACCTTCCGGGTAAACTGCAAGAGGATATAGGCGATGATAGTGTACTTATTGTCGACGGTGTGCGGTTGGATTCACTGATTCCAATCATTAATCGTATAGTCCAAAAAGAGTTGGAAAAAACTAATTCTGAGTTAAGAGACGTGAAGGCTCAGTTAAGCAAAACGAATGTTGTGTTAAGTGAAGTGATGGTTGAAGTAGGGCGTCTGAAAAGTCAGGCCGAGAGACAGGTTTGAAATAACTCCTAAATGAGAATTTCATTCAGCTGTCTTGTTAAAATAAATTTAAATTCACACTCTTCCCTTTAACTGACAGGGGACATTGAGGCCGAGGACAATTGTATCAGAAGGCTCCCGTGGCAGTGATTCACATCCCAACAGTACCCAAAGCACACCAGTCACCATTAGGTATCCGTCTTCAGTTCCACAAGGCAACCGTGATACTGAGACACCACGAGGCTATGACAAAAATACGGCCCAGGTATAAATCAACTCTTAAATAGAATATCCATTGAGTTGCATTGTTAACATAAATTTTCATCTGACAGTCTTTATTTAATTTACCGGGTACACCAGAAACTGTTCAGCCGGTATCAGGGTCCCAAGCTGGGCCTTCTTCGGGTCTTCGGGTATCAGGGTTTCATGCTAGGCCGTCGTCAAGTCCACAAGGCACACCATCCGTTCAGGGTCAACACCCTGAGACAGAGCAAAGCACCCATCTTGACCCATTGAGTGATGATTTTTCATTTGAGTGTGCTGGTCTAGGTCAAGAATTCGATATTGATGATGTACATCCGGAGATCAGTTTGATGGACACTGGCACTCTTTTAAGGCACCAAGCAATGCCAAGTATGAATAGAATGAGGGGGATGGGGAGAAGGAACTACAGAGAGCCTTCTATTAAAAAAAATGGCCCTTCGATCGACCCTAAGGCAAACTGAGTACGTTAAGAAGGCTAATACCTAGTGGATTTAGCCTAAAAAATGGCCTGAGGACGATAGGTACCCACCCGGCCGGAGGACTATCGATGTGGACCTGAAAGAACTAAAAAAATGGTTGATCAAAACAATGTGAAAGAACCAAGTTATTAGTAAGGGGATGAAATCCGACGACGAAATCTTACCTTACCCTGTGGATCGAGAATTCTTCAGCTATATTTTGTTTAAAGGTTATCAGTTATATTCGCACGTAAACTCATTTAAACTTGTATTCGAATTTCTTTAACATGTATTACGGTTTTTTATTTATCGTAATATTGTGACTGAGTAAAAAAATTCCATTTGCAGCATATTGATGTGTATATGGGACTGTTGTCTGGTCGTATGGCAGCTCACTCTGATAAGTATGGAAAATATGCGAGATTGTGTTATTCCTCATTCGCAAGTACTCTTGTGCATGAATTAGAGAAATGGGATGGTGACATGGATGTGGTGGTTCCAGCAGTTTTTGTTGGTCCCTTGAAAAGGCTTTGGTTAAGTTTAGAGGGGGGGGGGGTGAATAAACTTAACACTTAAAACTTTGGAGTTAACAAATTTCGCAACTTCAACGTACTTCGATACTTCGCAGTCCGTCGAGACCTCGCAGCTTGCCGATAAACAATAGTTCATCGACAGTTCGGTTTTTGAATTTGTGCAAATGAATTGTATCAAAATTAAGCCTTAAAACTTGTTGTTAAATACGATACTAAGTATTAGATACTCGCAGTGCAAGTGTGTGATTTCGCTTGCTAGATTCGGTAGGTTGATGTGTGTAATAGACTAAGTGCGAATATAAATGCCGAAAGTAAGTAGCCGTATTTTATAGTGGTTCCGGTGGTGTAATCCCGTCACCCACTCTTCTCCTATGATGTTGGAGGAAATTCACTAGAGATCTTTGATGTAGTCGTTACAAAGATTCCTAAGTTGCTTGTCCTTCACCAATAACTATGGCTTCACAAACTGAAAACTGGGAGCAGGTAGGATTGCTGCTCCTGAGTCTTCCACTGGTCCTTGAATGGTAGGATTGCCTCTTCACCAACTCCACCACAAACAACAGTCTTTCACACCCAATGATGCTTCACTGTCTTCGAAGGGTTCTTTATAAAATAAAGAGTGAATCAAGTAAATGATTCAAACTTGCGGTAGCTTGATTAGGATGATATAATCGGCGGCTTGCGCCTTCAAGTATGTAATCTTGATGTAGCTTGAATACGTAATGCACTTGAAGAAATTCACTAGATCGACGAAATTTTATGCTCGGTAAGTTCAACAGGGTGTTTTTCAGCTCAGAGTTATCTCTTAAAGTTTATCCAAAATTCATCATCTTGTTTCTGAGTTGAAATTCTTCTATTTATAGGCAAGAATGCATGTGACTTGTATTTGAAATTCAAATGTAACCGTTCCTTGTTTTTATCCCGTCTGATTTGCATTCTGTCACTATTCATAGGACTGACACTGTCAGAATTCCTTTTTGATAGTGCAGTCTGTCCACCCTTTGACTTGTGTCTATTGGATAAAGTCCTGAATCATCCCAACGTTCTTTTAATCCTAACCACTGATTTGTTTGATCAAATCAGAGGTAGTTGGCTGTCCTTATCCATGTAATTTTCTAATATAATCTTGATTTAATCGAGGTATTATATCAGCAGGTTCATCAGTCTGCTGAAGTACCTATCAGTCTGCTGAACATCAATTTGCTGTGTATAAAATATAATGCAGCTGATTTCTTTTATCTAACTTTTGTTTGTTAAGTTAGATTACACCTTTTTAAATATAACCAAGTTCCAAACTTCATCCAACTTATGGAACTTAGATCTTCTACACAAGGTATATGTAATCAGTTTAGGTCATCACAGACTTGCCTAAATTCTGATTCCATATCCTTGACTTTAATTACTAAGTTTGATCCCTTAGCCTTCAGAATCGAGTTTGAACCCTCACCTTTAGTCTTCGCCTTCGCCTTCACAGGTTCCCGACTAGTCTACCGACCTATCTACCCTATCGACATTGACTAGTCTACGATATCAACCAAGACCACTTTACGTGTTTGTTTGATCAAACCTATTTATGAATCAAACTCTAATAAGCCTATACATTTGATCTAGACATCTTTTTGCCTTTGCACTATAACAGCTAGTATGGCACTCATCATCAAAACATAGAAATAAGTCTAACAATTTCCCCATTTTTGGTGATGATGCCACTACCCTCACCTAATCAGCAAAGCAAAAAGATTAAGACAAAAACAAAACAAATATTCATCTTTCATTAAAATCATTTGTTCAAAGCTATTACAGTCTAGAATCAGCAAAGACATAATGCAGTTAAAAGTATGCTGATCTACTGTCTCTTTTCTCTTTCTTGTCTAGCCTTCTCAGCTTGCTCTTGATAGGCTCTGATTTGTTCTATCATATCCCTCATCCACTCATTTTCAATCAAAGTAAAATCAATGTAGGGATTAACTTGTTTCCACCAGCCCCAAGCTTCAGCAGGGATAAGATTAATATCATTCACTCGAATCCAAACTTCATGTACAGCTTCCTTGAATTCATCAAGTGAGTCCTTTGCTTTTGTGATAGGCAAGACCCTATCACCTCTCGCCACTTCTTCCACCTCTTCCACCTCTGCCTCCTCTGTAAGTTGCCCTTAAGGCTCTGACTCTTGCTTCCCAAAATTTCAATGCCAAGAAAGAGTTTAGACCTTCAAGATATCCCATGTCCTGATAAGGTCTCATTCTGTTATAGTATTCTTTCTTGTATTGTCTAAGGAGATCATCAGTAAGTTGAACTCTGCCAGGTGCAGTTGCCTGAGAGAATTGATCTCATCCTCCCATCTTTTCTTTGCAAAGAGTCTTGTAGCCTCTTTTTCTGCAGCTGATTGGCCCTCTTCCCCCTTAGTGACATCATCAACAAAATGGGACATAAGGCCATGAATACCCTCCTGTGAGATTACCACTCTATTCAATTGAACTTCCATAATTTCAGTTCTTGTATCAATGTCAGTAATCCTTGATTGCAGGGTCTCCTCCAGCAGATTGATCCTTTCAGTAAGTTTAGGATCAGGCATAGCAGGTTGTTGTGCAGCAGCAGGGCTCGTAGACTTAGGTGTATCAGCAAGGTTGTCAAGTTTCTGATGGATGGAAATAAGTTGGTCTTTCAGAAACTTATCTTTCAAAGTATTCCCTTGCTTGATTCCTCTTACATCTAGCATCATATCATTGACAGCATTTTGAGTGGATGCAAAATTTGAAGTAACTGTATCAGCAGATTGTCTGTTTTCATTTATCAGGTTCATCGCTTCTTCAAATCTCTCGTTCTTGTCCGTCCGGTTGAGTCCTTAATCGTTGCATATCATGCCTCACGCTTCTTAACTCATTCAACACCTCAACGGCACTTCACCGGTCATCCTTCCACCAATAGCTTCATCGGCGGTGCTCCTCAACATTGTACTGTGGCCTCTGATTGCTTACAACCACTGCCCAACTCCTATCTAGACCAGCAGGGTTAGGTCCTTCATATTCCTCCAGAATAGGATCAAGGGCAGGTTCCTCAAAAACAGGTACAAATGCCTGAGGGGGATCAACATCAATATTTTCTTCTTCAGGCATATGAAATTCCTCATCACTAAAATCATAGTCCAGCATCTCTCATCCTCATTAACAGCAGTCTGCTGACCATCTTTCCCTTCAGTGGTCTTGTCTCCGGTAGGCTCCACTACAGCAACCTCACCAACAACAGCAGGAGTTTCCTCCAAACCCAGAGTTTGTTCCAACCTTTGTCCAGTGTCGTCCGAGACTCGGCGGCTGTACCTCCCGTTCCAACCTTTGTGCAGTGCTATTTGTACTCCAAACACTCCGTACCTCCTCTTCAACTCTCTGTGGATTGAATACAAAATTTCATTATCCACTTGGAATCCTTCGCATGACCAATCTTGTGCGTGATGATGGCGCTTTTAGTGAGAATGCCCTCAAAGTAAAATCCATCTTGATATTCAATGGATTCTTCTGAGCTGGCACTAGGTTCATTGAAATCAGTAACTTTTTCTCCATCCAAATCCTCACTCTGTTCAGCTTCATTTTGTGCAGTATGCTCAACATGGAATGTAGAAGATTCATCAGCTAGCCTACCAGCACTCAATTTGATTCCTTCATTGATCAATGCTTCCAGATCATCCATGGTGAGATCTTGTAGATCCTCATCCATCTCTCCATCCGCGGCCCCCTCGGCGGACTTACCGATCGCGGATCGTTGTGCGGTGGTTCAATGATTACTTGCAAATTCAACTTGTTCCTCCTGGTCCAGAGGGAAAATCTCCTCTAGAATCTGATGATGAGGATGAATCATCATCGCCATCTCTTGGATCTCTAAACTTGATACTCTCCTCTTTTGTTGTTCATCAAACAAATGCATCAGCCTTGATTGCAGCAGGGTGGTATCAACCAGATCCAGCAAGTTCTCTACTCCCAATTTTTCAAAAGCCCATTCTTCAAAATCTGTCATAGGTTCAGCAGCTGGCTTTTGTCTCTTGTAGAAACGAAACTTCCATTGGAAATAGTCAGCAATTTTCTGAAGTTTGGGATCTACATACTCTTTTGTTTTCTTCCTTTCTTTCACATGCCTTTCAAATGGCATGAAAGACCTCCTGGGAGCAACTCCAGTACCTTGTTGACCTCCAAAGGTTCCAACAAGTAGGTTCATGGTTTCTTCAACAGATGTTTGAAAGTCAGTAGGTTGCTGAGATTGTACATTAGTGCCTACTACTTCCATCTGTACCACACTTGGTTCCCCCTGAATTACATGCTCATCAGCAGGGTTAGCAGTAGACTGCTCTTCCCCCTGAGTTCTTGCAACATTTGCAGGGTCTTCAACCATTTCTTCAACTACTTCTTCAACAACTTCTTCAACTACCACAAGCAGTTCGGTTCGGTGGTTTGCCGTGGTTCTTCGAGAGATACTACGGCGAAGCTCGTGGTCGGTAGATCTCGTATATCTTCAACAGATTGCTCAACAACAACCTGTCCAGAATCAGTAGTCTTGACAACCTCTTTAGGTGAGGAGTCAGTAACCTCCACAGGCTTGATTATGGTCAAGGGCTCAGCCTCAACAACCTCTTATTCCTCTTATACTGATGCTTCCTCTTGGACTCTTTGAGCCTCCAAGTTTTTCAGTTCTTTCCCCTTTCCATGTTTCTGTTTATGGATAATTTATTTTCTTCTCTTGGAAAGGGGTTCATCATCCTTTTCAGCCACAGTAGACTTCCTCTTTCTACTGGCTTCCTTCTGTTGTTCCCTCAATATTTCAACAACGCTTTTTCTTGCAAAGCAACGGCGGGGTCGGTAACCTCCACTGGACCTCGCGACTCGGCGGTCAGTGTCGTTTGCTTCCTTGTTTTCTTTGAAGGCTTTGATACCTCGCTTATCTTCCTTGTGTCTCCACCTTTTCTTTTCTCAGCAGCTTTCTTTGGTGCAGCAGGTTTAACAGATATCTTCTTATTTTGTTGGACCTGCTCACCACCAGCATCACCATCATCTCCACCATTATCATCATCAGCAGCCTCTCCAGCAACCTCTTCATCATCATCTAGACCAGGAATAACATAATCAATTTCCATCAAACCTAAGGGCAGGGCCTTGGACTTCCTCTTTCCCTCTTTTTCTTCCTTGAAAACTTTCTTCATATAATGAATGAAATAACCAGTCCAATCAAATTTCATGCTCCTTCAAATGATTATCATCAACTCTATCTTGGGTCCTGATAGAGTATCCATA
The DNA here is from genome assembly GCA_036785695.1 of Gentiana straminea. NCBI lineage: Eukaryota > Viridiplantae > Streptophyta > Magnoliopsida > Gentianales > Gentianaceae > Gentiana > Gentiana straminea. Next base: position 807,762 of record JAVUPR010000386.1, on the reverse strand, counting down.
CTTCCAACTAGTCCAAGTATGTTTTTAGCAATGAGTTTGCTCAGCAGACTGTATTCACTTCCAATATGTTTGCAGTTGATGCCTGGAACAGATTTGGTGGTTGCATTTGTTTTGATCTGATCAACAAACGCCATCTTGTCCAATCCCATTTCTTCAGGATTGACTGAGCCATCCACTACTTCTTCAAATCCAAAAACTTCCCTCAGCAAACTTGAGGAAATTTCTATTTCTTGTCCATTCACAGCCGTTTTAAATGCTTCAGTTCCTTCCTGTATTTGAATGTTTCTCCAAAAACTGACAACATTTGTATATGAAATTGTCTCCAGTCTTATATTCAACACATTCTCCAGACCGGCATATCTTCTTATTCTTCGACCAATGTTAATGGCCAATTCATTTCTTTGCATCCACAACAAAGCCTCTAACACTTTGGCTTGATTCAACTGGACATCAACCTTTTCCGCCATTTGTATGAGAAGAATGAGATGAAGAAGATTGATTCTCAAATCCGTGTTCACACAAAGGTAAAAATCACGGTGATAAAGCAGATTTGCAAGTAGAGAATCATTGTGTGATAGCCTGTATAAATAGACAGTGATTAGTTGTAACTGTCAGTGCACGTACATTGATGCTTGACCACGATTAATCTGAATAAATGCTGGCTTGACACGTGTTCCATAACGTCTGATAACCGTTAGATCGTGTTAACTGCGGTTATAAAGGATAAAATAAATATCCCGCCAAACTGCTTTTTGACTTTAATAACTTTGACTGAGTAACGTTCCATCCAGCAGGGTGATCCTCAGCAGGGTGGGCTCGGCGATCTGTCGATAAATAGACTTCGGCGCTCCGCCGGCATAAGTACTCGCCGATCCTTGTTTTTCTTCTTGTTTTGTTCAATTGATAATACAAGATGAAGTTTAATACCAATGACTGATCTGTCAAGTGAGCTCACCCAACATGACAAAGACCAATCCCCTTGGCAACCTCATTTGCTCAATTGTCCAAACATAAGTACATGGAATTGTTGATACCAATGACTAATCTGCTAAGTGAGCTCACCCAACATAGCAAAGACTAATCCCCTTGGTGAATTCCGACACTGCCGATTATCACCAACTTTTATAATTCCATGTTCAGTCCTTAGTTTAGCAAATCTTTCACTATCAAGTGGTTTAGTAAAAATATCAGCAAGTTGATTTTCAGTAGGGATGTATAGAACCACAACATCTTTCTTTTCAACATGATCTCTTATAAAATGATGTCTCACATCAATGTGCTTGGTTCTTGAGTGCAAAACAGGATTTTCTGTGATTGCAATTGCACTTGTGTTGTCACACATAATTGCAATTTCCTTTTCTTCAATTCCATAATCCCTTAATTGTTGTCTTAGCCATAGTACTTGTGCACAGCAACTTCCAGCAGCAATGTATTCAGCTTTAGCAGTGGAAGTTGATATAGAATTCTGTTTCTTGCTAAACCAGGAAACTAGTCTATTTCCCATTAACTGACAGGTTCCTGTAGTGCTTTTTCTATCAATCTTGCATCCAGCATAATCAGAATCTGAGTAGGATATAACTTTGAAGCTTCCTTCCTTGGAATACCATATCCCTACTCCCAAAGTCTCTTTTAGATACTTGAGAACTCTCTTGACTGCACCTAAATGACTTTCTTTAGGTTTAGATTGAAATCTTGCACAAACACCTACAACAAAGGATATATCGAGTCCGTCGGCGCTTAGGTACAAACAGATCGCCTATCATCCTTCTGTATAAGGTCTGATCAACATCTTTGCCTTCTTTATCTTCATCCAGTCTAATATTTGTACTCATAGGAGTTGAATTCTTAGTGCTGTTTTCCATACCAAACTTCTTCAGCAACTCCTTGGTATACTTGGTTTGATGAATGAAGATTCCATCTTTCATCTGTTTAACTTGCAATCCCAAAAAATAGTTCATTTCTCCCATCATACTCATTTGGAATTTACTCTTCATTAGATTTGCAAACTTTTCACAAAGTAAATCATTTTCAGAACCAAAAATTATGTCATCAACATAGATCTGTACCAGCAGGGTGCTGTCCCCTTCACTGATTCTGAAAAGTGTCTTGTCAATGGTGCCTTTTGTAAAACCATTATCCACCATGAATTGAGATAGAGTCTCATACCATGCTCTTGGTGCTTGTTTTAGTCCATAAAGTGCTTTGTTGAGTCTATACACTTTATCTTCTTGATCTTTAACTTCAAATCCAGGAGGTTGCTGTACATACACTTCCTACTCTAGAATGCCATTCAAAAATGCACTTTTGACATCCGTTTGATATACCTTGAAGTTCTTATATGCAGCATGTGCCAAGAATAATCTGATAGCTTCCAATCTTGCAACAGGTGCATAAGTTTCATCAAAATCTATTCCTTCTGCTTGAGAATAGCCTTTTGCAACTAGTCTGGCCTTATTCCATACAATGGTACCAAATTCATCAAGTTTATTTCTGTATACCCACTTAGTACCAATGATATTTGCATAACTTGGCCTTTCAACTAGTGTCCAAACTTGATTTCTTTCAAATTCATTTAATTCTTCTTGCATAGCAATTATCCAATATGGATCTGAAATTGCTTCTTCAACAACTTTAGGTTCCATTTGAGATAGAAAACAAGTAAACATAGCTTCCAGTTGTCTTCTAGTCCTCACACCTTGCTGTACATTGCCAATAACTTGTTTAGCAGGGTGATTCCTTAACCATTGTGGATTTTGGTTAATTTGATTTTCAGGAACCTCATCTTCGCAGGGGTCTCAACGTAACTTCTTCTACAGGGGGGTCAGCAGATCCTTGAACTGCTTCAGTTGTTGCATCAGTAACATTATCAGCAGGGTGTTCAGCAGGGGCAGTATCAGAAACTTTTAAATCATTGAATCTTTCCAAAACTTCAACACAATCTGGATCAGTGACTTGTTGATTCTCAACAGGTTCACAATCTTCATTTTTCATGCCAGTAAACTTAGGTTCATCAAACACAACATGGATTGTTTCTTCATGTTTCAGTGACCTCTTGTTCAGTACCCTGAATGCCTTGCTGACTGAAGAATATCCCAAGAAAATCCCTTCATCTGACTTATGTTGGAATGTTATCAAGTGTACCTTATGATTTAGGATAAAACATTTGCTTCCAAATGGATGGAAATAGGATATGTTAGGTTTCCTTCCATTCCAAACCTCATAAGGTGTCTTCAGCAGCTTCTTGTTTACTGATGTTCTGTTTTGTGTATAGCATGCTGTATTAACGCTTGACCCAATATCTTTCGTAGCAATGCTTCACAGATCATTATTCTTCCTGCTTCTTTTAAAGTTCTATTTCTTCTTTCAAAGAACCCCATTTTGTGAGGTGTACCAAATAGACGAGCAAGTTGATGTAGTACACCATTCTGTTCACAATATTCTCTTATAATTTTGTTGAGAAATTCAGTACCCTGATCTGATCTTATCTTTATTACTGTTAAACTTTTCTCATTTTGTAATCTCTTCAAAAGATTAGGCATGCTTTGAAGAGTTTCACTTTTCTTGTTCATAAAAATCACCCATGTGTACCTTGAATAATCATCCACAACCACTAAAGTGTACTTCTTTCCTGTTACACTTGTTGGAGTTATTGGTCCAAAAAGATCCATATGCATCAGCTCCAACACTCTATTAGTTGATTGTTTGGTCTTTGATTTGAAGCTTGACTTTATCTGTTTACCCTGCTGACATGCATCACATATAGCATCCTTCTTGAATGTGATCTCGTGTAAACCAATCACCAGCTTCTTCTTTACCAACCGATTGATATCATCAAAGTTTAAGTGATTCAACTTCTTGTGCCATAACCAATTGAGTTCGGACTTGGTATGCACAATCAGTGTGTTTCGGATCTCGCAGTAGACCAATCAACAACATACATGTTCTGTTGTCTTCTATCAGCAAGTACAACTTGATCACCTCTTTCACTAATGACAATACAATTGTTTTTGTCAAAAGTGACTTTATATCCCATGTCACGAATTGTCCAAAGGCTCGGCAAGTTGTAGTCCAAATCCTTCCACATATGCAACATTCTTGATTGTAAGTCCATTCCTCACAAGTGTGCCATATCCTCTTGTATATCCAGGTGTATTCTTGTTGCCAAAATTCACCCTTGGACCATCTTTTGTCACAAAATTTGACAGACAGTGCTTATTCTTTGTCATATGTCTGGAACACCCACTGTCAAAGTACCAGACACCCTACAAAACAAAGTTAATGCATTTTAGGTACCCAAACCTGTTTGGGTCCATAGTGGTCAGTGGCAAGCATGACCCTTGTTATGTTTCCATAAGGTCTTCTCCTGAATGTGTCATACTTTGGTTCATACTTTGGTTCATACATGTATTCCACACATCCATAGGTTCTAACAGTAGGTTGTGTAGGAATCACATATGTTTTCTCGGCCTTTTGGTTTATAATGTCAGTTTGAAGTGATTCTTGGTGTTAGAAGCATTAGTATAACCATTTGTTTGTCGTCTGTTAGGAACAACCCCGTAATATGGAGTCCGCCGAGGTCTTGTGTAAGTCCTCTCGCCGATCCCATTGCCTAGGTTTTACCCTAGTAGTATGGTTATACTTATCGTTTCTAGCATTAGGTGCGGGAATATTCCAATCATCATCGGTAGGGAACAATCTACCTTTCCCCCGAGATAAGTATCCCTTGAATGATTAACATTTTTGGGTTTAGGATTCTTATCCTTGGAATATTTCTCGTCTCTTACCTTTCGTGGTCCAAATAGACTTGGTAGCAGTGTCCGCTATCGTTGTGCTTAGAAGGCACAGCAGTCCTATTTTTAGATTTACTCTTTTTATTAGGAGCTGTTGACTTCTTTGACTTCTGATTTTGCTTCTTTGAAGCATTCTCATTGGGTTTTACTGCCTCAGCAACCTTACTGGGAGTTGGATCTAGTGCAGGTACAAACTTAGGACCAATTCTGGAACTAGGTTCAGTGATCTCACTGGATCCACCATTGTTAGATTGTTGAGTTCCAAATCCAAGCCCTGTTCTATCTCTATAAGGCTTTCCTGATTTGTATGCAGTATTGGAACAAGATGGTTCAGCAGATTCAGAGGCTGCTGGATGTTCAGCAGACTTATATTGATTATGTCCAACATCTTTTTCCTTACCTTTGAGAACCCTTAATTCAAATTTTCTTTCAATCTTCCAACTTCTAACTCAAGAGCTTCTTTTTCACCTTCACAATCTCATAACCAGATTGTATTATCCTCAGTTGATTAAGGATGGCATCCAAAGTCTCATTGTTGTCAGAATTTCTAGGATTTGAACCACAAGTTGATTCACAATCACTTCCACCATGAGTATTAATAGATACAGTGTTGTATACCTCCTCGCCATCCATATTGGTCATCAAAGCATAATCTTCCATATCGGCAACCGGTCTTTGTGTCATCCGATTCATTTCCTTTTCGTATTCCACATCATACCCCGATTCATCTTCGCAACCATAGCCTTCTTGCCATGTCTTCTTTGTTGACTCTTGGTCTTCGCAGGTCCGGACAATCGTGTCTAAAATGTCCAGGCTTTTTGCGCTTGAAGCAAAGATAATCGTGTTCCTTGCCTTGTTTTAATTCGGGGCGGTCGGGTTTGAAGTGTCCTGGTTTCTTGCAATGAAAGCACGTATAGTCATTATCTTTCTTTGGTTCTTCTTTCCTTCTTTCGGTAGGCCTCTTTGTGAAATTTCTTGAAGTGGCCTTTCCGGTCTTCATCATCCCGATTTTCTTGCTCGGTAGGGCAATCGCTCTTGCATCTCATCCAATGAGATCATCCCGTCCTCCCGATGTTTCTTCTTGATGTGAAGCAGCCAATGCGATGGTCTTTGGCTCTTCTTTTTCGGGCCTCGTGCACAAGCTTTTTGCTAAATTCATAAGCCTTTAGATCTGAAAACAATTTGAAGGTGTCTTCTTCATGCAACTTTCTCATTTCTTCAATTGCAGTCACCTTCATTTTCCAAGCATCTTTTGCAGGTAGAGATTCCAAGATTTTGGTGTTTATTTCCTCTTTTGAATATCTTACACTCAGTAGAGTGAGTTCATCCAGGATTGCATTGAATCTTGATTCCATTTGCTCAATGGTTTCATTTGGCAGCATCTTGAACTTTTGGAACCTCTTTCTGGCCACACTGATTTTATTCTTCTTTATTGCATCAGTGCCTTCACAGATCAAATGTATCTTGTACCAAAGCTCCTTTGCAGTTTTGTAATCTTTAACCTTCATGTACATATTGCTATCCAATGTTCTATAAATGATATCAATAGCAATGTTGTTGAGATTTGCTCTTTTTCTGTCTTCTGCATTCCATTCTCTTTTTGGTTTAGGAATGTACTCAGTTGTATCACCCACTTTTACTGCCTTGGTAATCTCCAAAGTGGTCCATCGCTAGTACATCCATCATCTCATCATGAGTTGCGCAAGGTAAGCTCGCATTCGACGTTTATACTCATCAAATCTATCTAGAGAACACATCAACATAGTTCTAGCATACCGTGTGTTATCCATGATGCAAGTCTTTGAAAATCGGTAACTTGAAAGAAAGTTTTAAAGAATTTTCACAAGCACAACAAGTAGGATTTCTTCGAACGGAAGCACCGCTTTGCTCGATACCAATTGTTGGTCCCTTGAAAAGGCTTTGGTTAAGTTTAGGGGGGTGAATAAACTTAACACTTAAAACTTTGGAGTTAACAAATTCTGGCAACTTCGGCGGCCTGCTGATACTTCGTTAGTCGGCGAGACCTCGGAGCCTTGCTGATAAACGTAGTCTATTGACAGTTCAGTTTGCTGAATTTGTGCAGCGGGAATTGTATCAAAATTAAGCCTTAAAACTTGTTGTTAAATATGATACTAAGTATTAGATACTCAGTAGTGCAAGTGTGTGATTTCAGTTGCTAGATTCATTAGGTTGATGTGTGTAATAGACTAAGTGCTGAATATAAATGCTGAAAGTAAATAGCCAGATTTTATAGTGGTTCCAGGTGGTGTAATCCTGTCAGTCCACTCTTCTCCTGTGATGTTGGAGGAAATTCACTAGAGATCTTTGATGTAGCTGTTAGAAAGATTCCTAAGTTGCTTGTCCTTCACCAATAACTATGACTTCACAAACTGAAAACTGGGAGCAGGTAGGATTGCTGCTCCTAAGTCTTCCACTCGGTCCTTGAAGGGTAGGATTGCCTCTTCACCACTCCACCACAAACAACGATCTTTCACACCCAACGATGCTTCACTTTGTCTTCGGCAGGTTCTTTATAAAATAAAGAGTGAATCAAGTAAATGATTCAGTTGCAGCAGCTTGATTAGGATGATATAATCAGCAGCTTGCAGTCTTCAAGTATGTAATCTTGATGTAGCTTGAATACAGAATGCACTTGAAGAAATTCACTAGATTAGCAGCCTTATGCACAGTAAGTTCAGCAGGGTGTTTTTCAGCTCAGAGTTATCTCTTAAAGTTTATCCAAAATTCTTCATCTTGTTTCTGAGTTGAAATTCTTCTATTTATAGGCAAGAATGCATGTGACTTGTATTTGAAATTCAAATGTAACCGTTCCTTGTTTTTGTCACATCTGATTTGCATTCTGTCACTATTCATAGGACTGACACTGTCAGAATTCCATTTTGACAGTGCAGTCTGTCCACCCTTTGACTTGTGTCTATTGGATAATGTCCTGAATCATCCCAACGTTCTATTAATCCTAACCACTGATTTGTTTGATCAAATCAGAGGTAGTTGGCTGTCCTTATCCATGTAATTTTCTAATATAATCTTGATTTAATCGAGGTATTATATCAGCAGGTTCATCAGTCTGCTGAAGTACCTATCAGTCGGCTGAACATCAATTTGTTGTGTATAAAATATAATGCAGCTGATTTCTTTTATCTAACTTTTGTTTGTGAAGTTAGATTACACCTTTTTAAATATAACCAAGTTCCAAACTTCATCCAACTTATGGAACTTAGATCTTCTACACAAGGTATATGTAATCAGTTTAGGTAATCACAGACTTGCCTAAATTCTGATTCCATATCCTTGACTTTAATTACTAAGTTTGATCCCTTAGCCTTCTGTAACTGAGTTTGAACCCTCAGCCTTTAGTCTTCAGTCTTCAGTCTTCAGCAGGTTCCTGACTAGTCTACTGACCTATCTACCCTACTGACATTGACTAGTCTGCTGATATCAACCAGCAGCCCTTTACAGTGCTTGTTTGATCAAACCTATTTATGAATCAAACTCTAATAAGCCTATACATTTGATCTAGACATCTTTTTGCCTTTGCACTATAACAGCTAGTATGACACTCATCATCAAAACATAGAAATAAGTCTAACAGTTTTGACAATAGAAACTCCTACATGGACCAAGAAAACAATTGCCTATGCTATCTGGATGATTAATGAGTGTTGAGTTATGAGCCCCAGTTGCAAATAAGTTTGATTAATTTCCAAAAAATGTCCTTAAATGTGGTTTTTACTAAAATACCCTTGTCACTAACCGCCATGAAGATAAAACTTACATCATATGGCAAACTCTTGTGTTTAATCTTCTTTTTGCAGGATTTATTAAATTATGTGTTAAATTCCTTTAATTAGTAATTTACGTTATAAAATTAATAAATTAATACCATTAATTTTATAAGTAAAATTTTAATTAAAATAATTTAATTCACATTTTCTTTGGGCAGGGCTTCTCTGCTTTAATCCGGCCCAATACTCCTTCTAAATCTATCTGGCCTCTTTTTTTAACAAAAATTTCGACCCTCAAACCTAACCCTAATATCCTCTCAGCCCTCAGCCCTCGGCCGTCCCTCATTTAGTTTCTGAGAAACTTTCTTTCTCGCCTCCTCTTCCAGAATGCTCCTTGTGTATCATCTTCTTCAATGTATCCGATTCTTCGTATCCTTTCCTTAATTGCCTCCCCAGATTTCTGTAAGACCTTATCTCTTCTCTATCGATTCAATCACATGCGATATATGATTCGGCCATGATTTCTGGTTCAAAATCGAAGCCACCATGTGCGGAAATCCTTGATATTTCTGTATTCTTGGAAGGTTTTTGAATGAAAATCATTTCGAATCATCCCTTCTGTTTCTGAGAAGGTTTCACCTCTGTTTCTCAAGCCACCATGTGAAAGGTTTCATTTTTGGAAGTCAATCTCGAATCAAGTATTTTTAAGTGTGAAAGGTGCCATTTATGTATGGGTATCTTTCAAAGATGTGCTTAAATCGAAGCATTTACTCCCGTGAAAGCTTCAACGCCGTAAAGGTCGTATCTTTTCGTTTATGTTGATATCTTCTCGCTTATTTTACCGATTTGAATCTTGATTCGCCTAATCTTTCCATTACTTGTGTTTACGTGTCCCCCTTGATCGGTCCTAGAGCATTGATGGCATAAGGTCCGTGCATTTGACCACATGTGTAAATGGAAGATCTGCAGCTGTAATTTAGGCAAGGCAATCTTCTTCAGCGCGTGTAAAATAATCTGGTGCTTTATTACCCGGATTGCAATGGTAATTTGACTATATCTTGTACCCTAGTCCGGTCAAACCAATTCAATTGAGGGTGTTTACCCAATGACACTGAATTGGAATCTGCTGAGGGCATATAAGCTCAATGATGGCCAAACCAATAATCTAAACCAGTCCTTTTTCGGTCTGTGATAGTATTAATTGGTTTAAGTCTGTGGTCAAGTTTTTAAACCACTGATCAACCCTTGTGTGTTATGTGCAAAGTGTTTTGGTTGATCAACCCGGTTTGTCTAGTCCCCCCTTGTGGTCTAGGTTTCTTGGTTTCACGAGCTTTTTGGTTTAAAGTCTCGAGCCTCTCCTCTCCCTATAAATAGCTCCCTCCTCTCGAACTTTTTATGGCATCGGTTTTCATTACAAAAAAAAACAATTGCACTCTCTCTTAAACCTTTTTTTTTTGTTAAAAATATCGTGGGTCGAATTCCCTATCACTTGCCCGAAGTGATAGTGAGTTGGTTGGAATCTTGCTGGAGTGTGTATAGCTTGAGGACTGGCTAAGCTATACACAGGACTCAGGATAAACCTCTCTGTTTGTCTGCATTGTAAGGTATTTCAATTCAGAAAACTCTCTTTAAAAGTGCTTTTGTTTAACTGTTCTGTAAAACTATGTCTCAATTAAGTTGGTCTTGAATAGTCCTTTAAATTGAGTCTGAGTCTGTGATTTGATCTGTGTGGTTGTGTTTTAGAATCAGGAATCACCATTGAAAGCTTGAGTCAAGCTCTGGCCCTGAGAGGATTCTGGCTTCATTCACTTATATTTCATGGTGATCTGATTTTGTGTAAATCCAACACTCGGAAAAATCACCTACTTGTCTTGTGTTGCTAAGTGACAAAATCTACGAAAGTTTCGAAGGCCGAACTTCGTGTTTCAAGGTTGTGGCTTCAGTTCTTATCTGTGCATTTGGTCACCAAAGTCAGTTTATATCCCCTTACTTGCTGGGAATTTTAGGCTGCTTATCCTTGTGATTTGCACTTTAAAGTTCTGCCCCGTGTTGTGCTTATTTGAGTGTCTTTACCTGCTTCTTCCGTGTCCTAACTCTGCTACACAAAACCTGTCTCTGAGCTGCCTGCACAACCTGTTATCTTCTGAGTTTTCTTTTGAACACCTTGTAATAGGTTTTTATTTCTGTTTGTTTCTTTTGGCAACATCTTGGATTTAGCTGATCATTTTGTGATCAGTTACAATACTGATTTAGACTGTCAAATTTGAGTTGAGACTCAAGTTTGACATTCGGTTCGATCTTTGGCCGATTGATCACCTAGTCGATCCTTGGTTGTTTTGCTCACCGAAATTAGTGTAATCGGTATCGCATTTAGGTGCTGATAAACTTCAAAGTTAATTGTGTTTATCATCACTGAAATACAGCTGATATTTTTCAGTATGAGCAGTGCCCTTGACTGATCTAAGTTTACTTGTTGATCAGTACAAACTCAGTAATTCATTCGTTTTGTAATTTGTTCAAGTGTAAGCTGTCTTGAATTCAAGTATATATATTTTGATTGATTTCATTTTATTACCTGTGTTTCATTTATGTACTAAACTGCTGTGAAATAAACTGTTCTATCATAAGCTATTAAAGTTGATCTGCACTTGCTTCAGTACCTGTTTAAACCACTTGATCACTTAGGTTATACACAAGCGAATAATTTGTTAAATAGCTTCCGGTTTAACAACTTAGTAATTGTGTAGTAAATTTGCTCCAACTTGTCCCTACTTGTTTAATTTTCGAAAAAGGGGTATATTTTATCAACACTCTATTCAACCCCCCCCTAGAGTGTTTTACTGCGCATTGTCGATCCAACAATGAGCGGCATTGGGTGCTTGTGTGCATGTCAATTAGTGAATGGACAATAACGGTGCACAACAGCCGATACGGATACGGTGACTCGGACCATATTGACCTGATCATACAGAAATGGGCTCGATACATGAGGTTGTTATTATCGGCATCACGAGAATGCAGGACAATACAATGGATGATCCATCCATCTCCAACACAATTCTTTACAGTGCGGCATGACGAGACTGGATGTCCACAGACGGAGAAGTGGTACGTATAAAACCTTATTCACATTTGTTAATTTCAAACATTCAGTTGTAAAATTTATGGTTTTAATATGCAGGGAACACTTGTGCGTTTTTCACCCTAAAGACTATGGAGCATATAATCATCAATGACGCGAGCATATCTGAGCTGAGTGATGAAACTTTTCACAGGCTTAAGACCAAATTGGCCGTAGATCTATTTTGTCAACGTATAGCGGTGTAATTTGTATATTAGATGTTCGGAAGTCGTGTACGTACAACATTTGACATTTTTTTTGGTTTTGTCTCAAATTATGGCGTTGTAATATTTATATTATAAATTTTGTTTGATTTTTAGATCAAAGAGGGTTTTTTATATTAGTTCGAATATTCTGAATTCAGTAAAAACAATCGAATATATAAGTTGGTACTTAAAGACTATTGTTTTTAATAATCCACTCATCATCGAAGCAAACGTAGTGGATTGATTCGCTGAGTTCTAATTGATTCACTCACTCTAGGCTCAGGAGGAGGAATACGATGAGTTCTAATTGATTTGGGAACAATCCAATCATCCTCGAAGCAAACATAGTAGATAGGAATTGATAAGTAGTAAAAGCAAACCTAGTTTACAACATAAAAAGAAAGAGTAATGATACATTGGCTTACACACGGGGCTTACAAACATAAAAAGAAAGAATAATGACACATTGAGATAACATTAAGATGACGCTTAAATAAACCAAGGGTGTTCATTAAATACGATAGGTGGGGTTTGCCAAACAATGTCATCCGTGTCATTTTCCGTAGCCCCAAAGCTTCTCCATGGCCATGATAAGAAATGGGAAAAAGATATAACCATAACCATGTCTCCCCCTTGCTATAATGTTAATTCTATCTACGATGTATCTTCCCACGTTAACTTGATGATATAAAACTGCGTATGCAAGGATGTACATATCCAAAGTTTGGTTGAACGAGATGTATGGTACCGTGGATGCGATATGCAAGAAACATAAGCATGACACGTACCCACTCGGCATTTAATTTAGTAGGAATATATTCAACCAAACCATCATTTGTCCTTTCGTTAAGAACCCGAAGATGAGTCCCACCAAATGCATCAGCCAGTTCATACATCAAATCCATCCCATTGTCCAACACAATCCTAGGATGATGCCTGAAAAATTCTCACCGTCTGGCACTTCTGGAAGGCCATAGTTGCGGTTGATCAACCCTGCATCCAAGCGTACAAAAATGCCTCACAGTCTTCGCACTATGATTGTAGTCCTCCCCCAAAAGTCTCCCACTCTCAATAATTGCATAGTACTCACGAACGATTGACCGATTCATACTCACCGTTCCATCGGGGTGTTTGCGAAACTAGACCACCCAATGCTAAGTAATATGTTTCCCAAGAGTGTTGGCAGACTATCCCACGATAACCTCCTCTCGGCAACAATCGCTCTAGCAATCCAGTTTGACCGTCCAATTTGGACGATCCCGTCCATATTTTAGACGCTCCCAAGCAAATTTGTCACGGCATCCATGTGAAAAGACGTGCCCCTGACTCAATGACGACACAACCTGAACTCTAATGACCTCTATGACATATGACATCGGCTGGACAACATGGCTAGTCAAAACAAGCATTGATTGGAAAGGTCGGTGTGGTGGAAACCCGTTCAAATTGGACGATTCCGTCCAAATTTTAGACACTCCCGTGCAAATTTGTCACGGCCTCCACGAGCCATAATTCCCACCGACCTTTTCAATCAATGCTTCTTTTGACAAAAAAATCTGTATATTGACCATTCATTTACGAAACCATTCATCCCTCTCATTTCTCGTTTATTTTACTCATATAATCTCTTTTAGTGTTCCTTTCAATGGCTAAGCCACAAGCTCGTGTGCTCATTTCCAATAACGAAATTGATTTGTCGTTGGACGAGCAGTCTCTCATAAGCCATTTCACAACGGAAGATGAGAGACGTGAGTATGTGACTAACTAGATGGCAAGAGCTGTCGTTCCAGAGAGGTGATTGAATATGAAGAGTCTACCTAATTTGATCAGCAACTTGTTCCGAGATAACGGTTGGCATGGTGTCCGCCAAAGCCCATTAAGCTTTCATCACATGAATCGGTTTATTGTGCATTAATTCTACGCTTGTGTAGCTACGATAGGACTCAATGAACGGTGCATCACAGCGCGAGGTGTTCTTGTCATTTTGAATAATACATGGATGAACGTCGAGTATGCCATTCTAGAATATCCTCAGGGTTTGGATTTCTTTCTTTTTCTGGATGTTCCTGAACTACTACAGCGTGACATGGCTGTTTTGTTTGAGGAGACGCATCTATGGGAACGTGTGAGGCCTTGACGGCCTACCCGCTTTTCACCATTGTCCTGGTCCGGTCCATTCCTTCGTTTCCTGATTATGTTTCTTGCCACCAACATGTATGGTACGGTGAACTACACCGCACCGATATTTGATATGTACGCCATTGCGTACGCATCTTTTACTTCCTCCTTCGACGTCGGAGAGTATATTTTGTCTAGGATTCAACAGATAGAAAAGGGCAATGCAGGCGATGGATATATATTTTTCCCGTATTTGATCACAGCTATTTGCGTGAGGTTTGCCAGGGTGGCGGAATATGTTGAAGATCACGTGACATACGGTCATGATGATGTTATCACCTACGAAACTTTTAATCATGATGACTTTTAAATTTTATTTTTCCTTTGCAAGTTATTTTCCATCAAGAATGAAGAAAGTTATAGACTTTGTTGAAGTTGCATATCTTGTTTTATGATTTCAGTTTTTCTTTCTTCTCGTAAGTAAAGATGTACGTGTACGTCCAACATTTGACATTTTTTTTTGTTTTATCTCAACTTATGGCATTGTAATTTTTATACTATAAATTTTGTTTTCTTTTTAGATCGAAGCGGGTTTTTAATATTATTTCGAATATTATGAATTCAGTAAAAAAAAACAAATATATAAGTTGGTACTTAAATACAGTATCTAAGGACATGAACCAAAAATCGGTCAATACATTTCTAGTCGAGGGGACTATCACATTGATTTGCAAAGAAAGAAATCAGGAACCTCCAAATCAAGAAGTAAGGCAAATGCTAGTTCTGATCAGGAAAGGAGGGAATGGACCATACATATCTTGGAAATTCTAAAGTCATTTAGGTTCAGATTTTATGAATGTATTTTAGTATCATCTCAAAATTTAGACGGATCCGTCTAAATGGAAACGTTTCCATTCTAATTTAGACAGGAAAAGTCGTCTTATCAAATTGGATGGATTTCGTCCAATTTCGACGGAACAGAGGATTTATGGCGATAAAACCTGCACCCCAATGATCCATACGACGTACGACATCTACTGGACAACATGACTAGTCAAAACAAGCATTGATTCAGAAGGTTGGTAGGTAGGAACTCGTGCAAATTGAACGGTCCCATGCAAATTTTGGATGCTCCCTTGGAAATTTTTTGCCTCTGACTCGATGGCGACAAAACCTGCACTTTTACACACTTGACAACTCTATATATACCGTGAGCTTTTACACTACCTCTGTATAACCCTTAGTTTTACTTTGCCTTAATCACAATGTCTGAACCAAATTCCCCTGCGTCTTCCGGTCCTCTAGAATGGCATGAACCAAATTCCCCCGGGTCTTATGAACCTCCGGCATAGAATCCTCATCAACCTGTGTTTGTTAATGACCGTTGAGCGGGTGTTAATTTGGGCTACGACTTTCAGACACTGAGGTTGAGGTTCCGAACAGACGAAGAGTGTGCAAATTGGATTTGACTCTTTCAAGATAAAGCAATTGTCGGAGAGAGGAGAATTGTATGGGGAGAGTCTACCTACCAGGATGTTGAGTCTCTTATGCAGAATTTTGTTGGAGCACCTTGCAACTAGTCCCGCACCGACATCGACTATGAATTGATCAATTATTCGTGAATTCTATGCAGTTGTCAGGTCAAACGTAGGCAATGCGACACCCCATAGCATCAGGGGTGCACAAATTACGTGGAGTAGATGTTGCCTTGGAGGTGGACTGGATCAATAACTACTATGGTGTAAGTGGAGTTGAAGAATTCAATCACTTCTTCAATAGGTATTACAGCGTTGATGCAATGCAACGTCTAATTGCTCGCCGTCAACTACCTACCGAATGGGAGTGTGTTATGATCAAATGGTTTGCCAATAGCGTATATGGTACTATACACACTCTTGAACCGACATTTGATTTGTATGTTTTGTTTTATACAGTTCTCCACTACGAAGTTGACTTTGGACTTTACATCATTAGTAGGATTTGTGACATATCGCTTGGCACACATGGTGATGGTTATATCTATTAGCCATTTCTTATCACGGCTATCACAAGACAATTTCACGTACCGGAGTATGACACATATGACATTTCTTCGGAAACCTCCCCTTTCATCTTTAATGACTACCATTAGGTTTATTTATGTACTTTATCATATTTTCTCATGCATGTTATTTTCCATCAAGAATGAAGAAAGTTATAGACTTTTTTGAAGTTGCACATTTTTCTTTATGATTTCAGTTTTTCTTTCTTCTCGTAAGTAAAGATATAAAAGACCTTGTCCGATGTTGCAATTTTTTTTATGCTTTCTTGTTTTTCTTTGTTATTCTCACAATTAAAGAAAAAGCTAATGAATGATCTTTCCAGATCACATGAAGTGGTTCTTCCATCCCTAGTAGAGGGGACTATAACATTGATTTCCAAAGAAATAAATCAGGAACCTCCAAATCAAGAAGTAAGGAAAATGCTAGTTGTGACTAGTCTCTAGTGTATGAAACGGACAACGAGCACCGCGTACCAGAACCTGGGTCAATTACATACTTGAATAGTTTGATTCGTCATAGGATTAAAGATGCTTTTTTAAACAAAGTGTTTGGTCCCTTGGTAAGGCTAACACAAGTTTAAAGGGGTAGGGTGAATAAACTTGTCACCAAAAACTAGATTATAACAATTAATGTTCAATTTTAACTTGTGTGGAGTTAAGTTATCCTAGCTGAGTATAAGTCAGTCTTGACTTATGCTAAACCTAGTTAACCGGCAGCGGATTAACTTAAGTCTTTAAATGAAACTTGAGTTTATCAGTTTGTCTAAATATAATGCAATGTAGTGCTGACTTAGTTTCTTGTGTTTGCTGAGTGTGATCTGATGCAGTATAAACTTAGATGAATACGTAAAGTAAATAAGTAAATAAGAAAAGAATTATAGAGGTTCCAAGTGGTGTAATCCTGTCAGACCTCTCTTCCTCTATGATGTAGGAGGCCAAATTCACTATGTTTTTGAGGTTTACAGTTACAAGACACAAAGTAAATTCTAAACACTTGATTGTCCTTCACTAATCCCTAGCTTCACAATCTTCCAGTTTCAGTCTTCAACATGTAGAAATGTTGTTTGAACTAAGCTTGCTACATTGGTCCTTGAAGAGTTGGATTGCCTCTTCACCGGCTCTACACAAACATAGTCTTCCTGACTGCACTCAACTGTCCTTCACACCTTCTTGGTGTTTCACAGTCTAAAACTTTGATAAAATCAAAGTTGAGACTTGAATCAATAACTATGATTCAATTTGTGATTCGAGCTTCTTCTTCTAGATATGTATGATATGCTCAGATCTGTTTTTCTTCAAATGATTGAACTTGATCTTTCTTTTAATACTTATTAACACTTGAAGATATCTTGATCTTGCAATAAAATACTTAGCATGAGTTCTTTTGATTTACTTTCCTCCTTTCTTGAATCTTTCTTGATAAATTTAACCTTAAAACTCCGTGCATCTTGTTGTGATAGAAGTAATCTATTTGTAGGAGTTTCTCCAACGGTTAAATGATTTAAATGTTTGAAATTGAATTATGTAATCGTTGGTGGTTCTGCCAATCCTGATGAATGTCAGTGTCCTTTCTGACATTTTTGTGTAACCAATAAAATTTTGTGCCAAAGACCCAAAAGTACACAAAACGGACTTATTGGACTTATAAGGAGAAAAAGGAATCTGTTGGACTTATAAGGACACAAATTAGATAGATAGACTCAAATACGCTTAATGAAGAAAAAAATAAAAAATAAAAATAAAAAAAGGGGAGGAGGCGCTGATTGTGTTTTTTTTTTAATGCGTTCAGGTTTTGTTTTGTTTTTTTTTCTCAGGCGTTCATGTTTTTTTTAACCGATGTATTCACCATTGTCTCAGGCGTACATGTTTTTTTTTGAACCGATGTATTGACCATCGCGATACAATGACCACCCCCGATACATTGACCACCGCGATTCAATGACCATCACGACGCATTGACCACCCCGATGCATTGATAACCTCGATGCAATGACCATCCTGATGCATTGACCACCGCGACGCCCGATGCGATGACCATCACGATGCAGAGACACCATGATGAAGTGACACAGCGATGTAGAGACACGGCGATGAAACGACGCCGTGATGCAGAGACACCGCAATGAAGTGACACCATGATGCAGTGACCACCCCCCTCCCCGATGCAGAGACACTGTGATGTAAAGACGCCGCATTGCAGAGACACCTCGATGAAGTGATACAACGATGTAGTGACCACCCGCGATGCATAGACACCTCAATGAAGTGACACCACGATGCATTGACCACGCCAGATCCATTGATCACCTCGATACAGAGACATCACGATGTTATAACATTTGATGATGCAGAGACGTCGTGAATAAGAGACACCGCGATGCAGAGACACCGCGATGAAGTGACACCGCATTGCAGAGACACCGCGATGAAGTGACACCGCATTGCAGAGACACCACGATGCAGAGACATCGCGATGTTATAACATTTGACAATACAGAAACACCGCAATTTAGAGACACCATGATGAAATGACACCGCAATGCAGAGACATCATATGATATTGAGTTATGCATTGACGTATTGTTATAGCGATTTATGCAGTGATGCCTTACGGTATTACTTTATGCAGTGACGTCTTATTGTATCTATTTACGCAGTGACGTCTTATGTCGATTTATGCAGTGACGTCTTATTGTATCGGTGTATGCATTGACGTCTTATTGTATCGATTTATTCAATGACGTCTTATTGTATAGATTTATGTAGTGATATCAATGTCACTTCATTAATTGTCTAATGTATGTAGTGACATCTACAGTGACATCAATGTCACTTCATTAGTTGTTTAATGTATGCAGTGACATATGTAGTGACATCAATGTCACTTCATTAATTGTCTAATGTATGCAGTGACATCTGCAGTGACATCAATGTCACTTCATTAATTATATTAATTTGGCATGTTTGGCAACGTAGAAACTCTAATGGCGTGTTTGAATTGCGGTAATGGAATGGAATGGAATGTTTTTTTCATTACATTATATCAATTTGGTTTGTTTGGCAACGGAGGAATGAAATATGATTTCATTCCAACGGAATGAAAATGGATGATTTTCATTCCATCCAAAATCCAAAAAATACACAGATTGTGCATGGAAATACACACGACCCTAACCTTTCCATCTTCAAATTCAAAGCTTTAGCCGAATCATTGCTAGAAACCGCCAGAACTTGTCATGACGGGCTCTATAGAGCCATTGATATGTTCCTCAAGGTTGTATGCATATCAATCTTAATGATCCTAAAATTGGTTTTGTTCAACCAAAGTTCTGTGCCTAAAGTACTTTTTTGCAGTCACATTCCTCGTTACCAGAATACGAGAGCAGAAGGTTGTGCAAGTTCATGAAATGTGATAAGCTATCACTGGATGGACGGACACATGCAGCACAAAATGATAGGCTGCTTATGAGGACTACAATTCAGGTAAATGTAAGAAAAAGAAAATGAAAAAGCACAATCATTTTATCACCAAACCATGGCCCATAGTGCACATTTAATTAGGCTAAATAAGTTAAGTGTTTCCTAGTGCATGAAAACACCTCATCTGTATTGGGTCCGGGAAAGGGCCAGATCATTTAGTCAAACTGTAAGAAGCCTTAGATTTTGTCATAAAATGCAGGTACTGTTCTCGGAGCAGGTAAAACTGAGGTCCGAAATGCACGAAAATGATCAAAAGATAAGTGACGAAAACTCGGGCCATGAAAATAGTAACAGGTCAAAAGAGGAATTCAAAACACGAAAAGCAGAACTGGAAATGATAAAAACCAAAATGGAGGGCTTACAAGAAGACTATTTTGATCTACAACAAGAATACGGAAAGTTGGACAATAAGCATACAGCTTTATCAAGTTGGACATTTTCATGGCTCAAGAATAAGAGCCTGTCCTTGCACCAGGGAACGGTGAATAGGCAAGACACTAACAAAGGACAACAAAAATCAAGTTCAGACCAAAATCAAAGATTAGTAGAAGAAAATCAATGTCCTGAATGATATAGTCAGTATTTCAATGACGAAAAATCTTATTTCCGTAAACGCGTGCTTCTTTAATGGTTTCAGCTTATTTTATTAGATTAGGGGTAGTTTGGTACATGTAGATATATTTTGTCCTTATAAGTCCAACAGATTCCTTTATGTCCTTATGGGGCTAATAAGTATAATAAACTATACTTTTAAGAAATTAACCCTAAAATTTTCTGCTTTATAACAGTCAGAACCTTTTTCAGTTTTTATTGACCTCAGTATGAAAACTTGTCTTAGTCAGTTTTCAGCTTAAGAGCTTTAACTGAGTTTTTACTCTTCTTTAAAAATCTCGGTACTCTATTTTTCATCTGATTATTATTGACTTAATCAGAGTACACCATAACTCACAAGTCAGCCAAGATATCATTGTCCTTATGATACTTAGGTCTTCTTCCAAGATCCATAGTCAGTTCAGGCCATCACAGACTTACCTGAATTCTAACTTTACAGTATCGGCTTAAGTCTTCATATCTGAGTTTGAACCCTTAGTTCTTCAATCTTCTATAATCGAGTCGAACCCTCGGCCTTTCGCTTCTAGTTAAGTCAACCGAGTCTCGTGTCCCTTAGTGAACTTACCTTCTTCGCCTCTTCGGTGGGTGTGCTCTTAGTCAGTTTACAAAGATGGTTAATCTTCAGTTGTGAACTCAGTTCAACAAGTCAATTTCTCGTTTTCTCAGTTCTGAACCTAGAGCTTTTACAGTTCCTGTCTGATTTAAGTTATACAAATATCAGACTCTATTAAATCATATACATTGATTTCTAGACATCTTTTTGTTTGCACTATAACAGCTAGTTATGACACTTCATCAATGGGGTCAAATACAATATTTAAAATAACTGATGAATCATCATCAAAACGTAAATTTTATTTCCAACAGAAAGGATAATTTTTATACAAAAACAATATAGTCACAATCATAATAATAAAAATAAAAAGAAACAGAACTTATAAGATAAATGTTCAATGTGGAACAACTGCACGAAACGGACATCTAGTCTTTCTGTGTCCGGGGTTACCGCACAACGAGCAATGCCTACCGGAACCTGGGACTGTCCTGTCTCCTACCGCCGGGAGGCTCACCTTGAGAAGCAATCTTGAGGATCCTGGGTCAACCCCACCTCACTCCTATACTTTGTGTTTCCCCTCATACGCTCACTCTAGGCTCAGGCGGAGGAATACACTGATTTCTAATTGATTCGGGAACAATCCAATCATCCTCGACTGGAACAGGATATGCGCGTCCTTCATAGATACGTTGGAAATATTGAGCTTTATAGTAGTTAGAACAATAATCGTACAGACTCTTGCAGCTCTCACTTATAGCAGCGCAAGGCATCCGAAGTCCTTAAAACTCACTGTGATAATAGGTCCATTTACGCATATTTACCCTCGCACAAGTATAAATGTCCCCAACTTCGTACTCATCCCGGTCGATCGGCTTCAGTGTGAAGGTTCTTCTGGCCTGCAAAACCTCATTCATGAATTTTTCGACTTTAGGGGCTAACACGTTGCTACATGAGTACGTAGTTTCTCTCCTCATACAATACCAATCCTGCAACGTTGCCCTAATAAATTCAAGCAGATTCACGATACTCATCTTACATGCATCCCTGATCACGTTGTTAAAACTTTTAGCATAGTTGCTTGTCATTATTGTGTAATGTGTCCCCGGAAAATGCGATTTGTGCCCATTTGTCAAATCCAATATTCTCCAATTAACGCGATACTGGCTTGTATGGATGTTGATCCTGATCTTTTATGTGCTGAAATATTATTGCAAATCACGTTTTTGAAAATGTATACGCAGCTTCCCAGAAGGTGAATGGACAATATCCCGTGGTTCCGAATTTTTTATTAAGGTTCATGACTAAGTGGTGGAAATAACCATGGTGGGTGTTTGGAAATACATCTCTAACAGCTCCAATGATGCCTAGACCTCTGTCTGATACAAACACCAAGTCTCTACGTTCTTTGATTAACGACTTCACTTGAAGCATGAAATACGTCCACGCATCGATGCTCTCTCCGCGGGTCACGGAAAACGCTAACGGAAAGAGATGGTCACCTATGTCTACACCGATAGCTACTAACAATGTCCCCTCGCATTTTGTTTTCAGATGTGTACTGTCCACAACTAAGATAGGCTGACAATGCTTAAACCTCTCGATACTAGAATTCAAAGCCATGAAACAATACTTGAAGTTGCCAAGTGCATCAGGCTCTATGTCAGAGATAGTTCCAGGATTTTCTTTCTTTAACATGTAAAAGTTAGCGGGTAATTTAGAATACGATAGTGTTACGCTTCCGCCGATGAATTCCAAGGCTTTCTGTCTACACTGATATGCACACTGATAATCAAGATCTATGTTCAATACTCTTTTGACCTCAACTATTAAATGTCTTGTCATGAAATCAGAGCCGAGTTCAATGAGGTTCTCCCTTCCAAAATGACCTATAGGTCCGGGCCTTGTTTGCCTATGATATTTGGTTAATCGCTCTAATCCACAAGTGTGAGTTTCAGTGTACGTGGTTATCTAGAAGTTCTTGCAACCGTCAACCTTCCTACCGTCAACCATCCATTCGCATTTGTCTGAAGTAAAAAATCGTAGTTTTAACCTCTCCTTGTCGTACCTTAAAAGTTTCCACATGTAATTATTTTTCAATGCCTGGTAACTCGTTTTCATCTGCATATCTTCCTTGTCTTTCCACTTATTACCAATATACAGCATTCCTGTATCTTTCTTGTGAAACGCTCCAGCCCGTGGACACGGAGGAATTTCAGAAGACAGAATGCCAGACCCGAAATGAGTACCTCTGTTGCTATTAATACTTGCCGTACTAAATGTGTGACCAGTGTCAGGGTTCTCTTCCAAAAGTGCTCTCAGATAATTCATAAAAGATCCACCGATATTCAGGCCCGCTTGCATTGGTGATGCCGTAAGAGGAGGCGGACCGTCAAACTGCTGGCTTGTTCCATGTATGTGGACATTATGACTTGTCTGACCAAAATGATTCTAAGATGTTCCAACTTCATGCACTGGTTCACGCCTTCTACCACTATGTTGTTGGATGTACGGTGTGTGCGTCGTCTGACCAAAATTATGCCGAGACGTTCCAGCTTCATTCAATGGTTCATACCCTCTACCAATAGGTTGTTGACTGTACGTTGTGTGCAATGGCTGACTAATCATATTCGCAATTATTCCCCAATCGTAGCCAGGTTCACTTGTGCTGTCAATGACTTGATCACCTAATGTTGCGGTTGGATGGCAATTTCATGAGGGGTTAAGATTGATGTAGTAGGTACAACATGCTCTCGGGAATTTTGATTACAGTCAAGTTCGGGTGAAAAATCCTCAATTCCTCTATCATTTTCTGAACTATCGGTTGTTCATTTAAGTCAAATGCGTTGTCATTCATGTCTTCCGAATTGTCATCGTTCTTAACCGGTTCAGCGTTAACACATAGTTTGACGGTGTCTTTTCTAAGAATATCTTCAATGTATCCTAGCCATGTATCATCGTCCAAAACATCAATCGGCCCCTTGTAATCTCCGTACAAAAGTTTCATGACCAATGTATTGTTTGATACATCAATTCCTACTTTCTTACACACTTTCTGCTTCACTTCATCCAATTTCATATCGGTTTTCACACGAATCAAATAAAATTTTCCTTTCATATAAGACCATTTGTCGCTTTCTTTGTTGTATATCCACTCTCCGCCAAATACAAACATAACGGACACCATGTTGTTATCTATGAAAGAATTATTAATTTACATCAGTATAGAGTGAAATATGAAAATAGAATAATATTTACACAATAAATATATATTTATATGTTTGTATATATGTAACCATATGTGTATATATACATATATATATATATATATATATATATATATATATCAATTATTTTACACGTGTGTGAAGATTGTTTTGAAAAAAAAATCCTAATAATGTGTGTGTGTGTGTGTATATATATATATATACATGGAATATTTTTGTGTCGTGTTGTGTTGTTTGGGGTATATATATATATATATATATATATATATATACACACACACACACATATGTTTAGATTTTTATACACACTTGTATATATATATTTGTGTGTATGTATATACACACACACATTCTTAGGTTTTTTTTTCTTCTTCAAATTGCGTTGTGTTGTAACAGTAGATGGAGGGTGATAGAAGAGAAGATTGTTTTTGCCAACGTCATAGAATATTTGATGATGACGTGGGAGAACAGATGCTGGGCAAAGCCAGCAGAACAGAGCTTATATTTTCAATCTAATGGATGCCTCGCTTCCGGCAGAGGCTTTACCAAACTGCTAAGAATGGGAAAAGATGCTTTATTGAGCAGATCTAATGAAATTTTCTATGAGCTACGCTATATAAGGAGCCCCAATACAATGCCTGGGGATTAGGCTGACACAGCGGATTGGAAGGAATCGAATACACCCTACGGATGCATGCATTTACCTCATCAGGTCGAGGAGTACCATAGAATAGGTCGAGATTCATCATATGATTTATTTTCTTAAAATACATCATTATGTTGTTACCGATAATTTCATGGGATGAGCTGATATGATCACAAAATACGTAATAAAATACATATATATTTATAAATCTCACATGTGAATTGAATTTTTATCATCAACTACAACAGCAACATAATCAACTTATAACCAAACCAATAAAACACAATCGGTCTACATGTTTCGTTTATTACTACTAGCAATGACATTGACATAAGCCAAAATACAAATATATCAACTACATATTTCTCTAACGAATGTTGTTATCGAACTAATGAATGTCAATTTCGTTATCGAACTATCTCATACAAATATATCGAACTACCTTAAAAATCAAAACTTTATCATTTCACTACCCTAAAAAGTTAATTACCTCAAACATAGTCATCTATACCCTAAAAATCGAAACTTTATCATTTCACTACCCTAAAAATCGAAAATTTATAACTTTCACATGTTAATTACATCAAACATAATCATCTATACGAAATTTTAAATTATTGAAATAAAAATAAAATCTTAAGTGAAATGCTTACCCATTTGTTTAAAGATACAAGACCGGTATAATACAAGACCCAGCTTACTCCCTGCTCAACCTTCATTTTTTTGGTAGCAATGGTGAATTTTTGGCAGCAGTGGTGATTTTTGGGTGATGAAACGGTGAAGAGGATATGCTGGCTGAAAGAGGGGTGAAAAGGGTGAAATGAATAAGGATAATGTTTTAATGTTTTCAGTTTGGACGAGGCGTTTCTCATTAGGACGAAGCGAAGCGTAAATTCCGTCTAAATTGGACGCAATCCGACCAATTTGAAACCCCCCACAAATTAAGACATAAAATGACGGAAACGCTTAAATTTAGACGGATTCGTCCTAATTTAGACGAATCCGTCCTTTTTGGCCTGGGTTTCATTTTTGACTGTATTTCTACCACAATTGGACGAAATAGCACAAATTTGGATGAAATCGCCCAAAATTTCGACGTGGAACCTGAAAAAAAAAATGTCAGGTCTGACCTCTCCTAAAACGAAATATGGGGTGCTATAGTGACCTGATCTTATATTTTCTCTACTAAATTTATAGTCTATAGCTAGACTATCTCATGCTTCAATTGGTTGGGGGTCTGTAAGGAACATCACCTCTTGAGTTTGAGGGATTCTTTCTTCTTAAATATATACCTTCACTCTAGGGCCATTTGCCATAAATGCATTCATTCAATCAGTCAATTCCACAGCTCCGGATGCATGCACTTTAGTCACCATGAATGGTCATGTCCACCTAAGACTTAAGCTTACCTAGAAACAATTTTAAACGTGAATTGTACAAGAGCACCTTATCACCCACATGGAACTCACGTTGAAAGATTCTCTTATCATGGAAGGATTTCGTGTGTTCCTTGTAGATTTAAGCATCAAGGTGAAACTCCTCAAGTTCCGTTAGTTGGAGTAATCTATGCTCACCAACGGCCTTGGGATCACTGTTAAGAAACTTGATAGCACAAAAGGCTCAATGTTCCAACTCAACCAGAAGATGACAAGACTTGCCAAAAACTAGTCAATAAGGGGAACAACCAATCGGTGTTTTAAAGGCCGTTCGGTATGCCCATAGTGCATTATCTAACTTTACCTCCCAATTCTTACGGTTCGCATCGACAGTTTTCTCAATAATCCTCTTCACCTCTCGGTTTGATACTTCGACTTGCCCACTCATTGTGGGTGGTTCACGCCATTTTGCAATCAACTTGGTAAATGTTCGATTACAATAGTGCGATCCTCTCACTAAAGATAGCCCGAGGAGTACCAAATCCTGTGAACATATTCTTTTTAAGGAATTTTATTACCACTTTGGTATCATTAGTTGGATGAGCTTGGGCTTCGACCCAGTTAGATACATAGTCGACCATTACCAAGATGAATTTCTTACCAAACGATGGGGGGAATCCCCATACCTCAAACAATTCACACTCCAATATAGGTTGGAGAGGCATCTCATGTTTCTTAGAAACATTTCCCCACTTTTGACATGATTCACAAGAGCGTCCATAGTGGTGTGCGTCTTTGTATAATGTTGGCCAATAAAAACCACATTGCAAAACCTTGTAGGCGGTTTTCCACCTCCATGGTGGCCGCCAACCTCACGACCATGGCAAAAGGATAAGATACTCAAAATTTCATTATTAGGGACGCATCTCCTAATGATGCCATCCGAACACCTCCAAAAAAGGTCTGGTTTTTCCCAATAATAGAATTTTAAATCATGAAAGAACTTCTTCTTCTTTTGCCATGTCCAATGAGACGAAACATACTCACAAGTAAAATAAATAACAATGTTACCGAACCATGGCGAGCTCTCCTTCGGTGTAGCACCGGATTTGATGAGTTGCATTGTCGGGGGAGCATCAACCATGAGGAGTTGTTCGTCCGTAAATGAGTCTTTGATTTCTCGTCTTTTTCCTTCCTCTTCAACATATTCCAAACGACTCAAGTGGTCTGCTACCACATTCTCGCTGCCATTTTTATCTTTAATCTCAATGTCGAATTCTTGAAGTAAGAGAATCCATCTAAAAAGACATGGTTTTGCATCCTTCTTGCTCAACAAATATTTTAGTGATGCATGATCTGTGTAAACAATGACCTTGGACACGACAAAATAGGGGCAAAATTTATCCAATGCAAATACTATGGCAAGCAGCTTCTTTTCTGTCGTGGCATAATTGATTTGAGCCACGTTGAGTGTGTGAGATGCATAGTAAATTGCCTTAAGCACCTTGTCATGGCGTTGGCCTAGCACGGGCCAAACCGCCAAATCGCTTGGATCACACATAATCTCAAATGGTAGGTTTCAATCCGGTGCCATTAGCACTGGTGCACATGTCAGTTGCTTCTTTAAAGTCTCAAACACCTCCACACATTTATCATCAAAATTGAAAGGCACCTCTTTCTCAAGCAGATGGCTAAGAGGCTTGGCGATGCGTGAAAATTCTGCAATGCAATGCTTATAAAAACCGGCATGCCCAAGAAATCCTCTTAGAGTCTTCAGATTCACTGGTGGAGGTAAGTTTCAATCACTTCGATTTTTGCCTTGTCCACTTCAATACATTCTTCTGAAATTCTGTGACCTAAGACAATACCGTCTGACACCATGAGATAGGATTTTTCCCAATTCAGGACCAAGTTTGTGTCTCCACAGCGTTGAGGAACATGCTCTAAGTGAGACAGACACTCTCCAAAAGAGTCTCCAAATATACTAAAATCATCCATAAAAATCTCCAGAAAATTTTCCACCATATCAGAGAATATCACCATCATACATCTCTAAAAATTAGCTGGTCCATTACATAGTCCAAAAGGGATTCTTTTGTACGCAAAGATTCCATAAGGACAGGTAAAGGTCGTTTTCTCTCTATCCCCTGCCGTGATGAATATCTGAAAATAGCCTGAGTAACCATCCAGAAAGCAATAAAGTTATGCCCACACAACTGTTCCAACATTTTACTATGAACGGGAGTGGATAGTGGTCTTTCTTCGTATGATCATTCAGTTTGAGAAAATCAATGCACATCCGATATCCTATGACCTCTCATGTTGGAATCCACTCATGCTTGTCAATTACCTTTACCGTGAAACCATCCTTCTTTGGTACCACTTGGGTAGGGCTTACCCATTCACTGTCTGATATAGGAAAAATTATCGCCATCATCAATAGTTTGATGACCACTTTCTTGACAACTTCTTGCATGTGCGGGTTGGGCGGGGTTGTGGTTGGATACAAGGCTTAGCATCATCGTTCAAAATGATTTTGTGCACACAATCTCGGGACTTATTCCTCGAATATCTGCCACTGTCCATCCAAACGCTTTCTTGTGTTTCCTAAGCATCCTCAACAGTTGATCTTCTTGCAAATTGGTTAGTGACGATGAAATAATAACAGGAAGCAAGTTGTCATTTTCTAGAAAGGCATATTTCAGATTAGAAGGGTGAGGTTTCAACTCCAAGTTCCTTGGTGGCTCTTTCACCGAAGGCTTTAGCACTGGGTCATTCAGATCCAATTCCAGATAACAATGCCATGGTTGCTTCATAAAAGAACCACCCATATCCAAGTGAAAAATCACTTCTTTCATCTTTTCGTCATTCTCATCTCCTTCATAAATTGATAAAGCCAAGCACTCTTCAAGCTTGTCTTCAAAGGCCTGCAAGTTAGTACGATCCACACAAATAGAAGATATAGCATCTATGAAAGAACATGACTCCTACGAATTGTATGGATGTTTCATTGCCTTGAAGATATTAAAATGACTTTATCTTCATTTACTCGCAAGACTACTTCACCTCGTTGAACATCGATAAGAGTCCTTCCTGTGGCTAGGAATGGACGACCAAGAATAAGGGGCGTTGAATACTCTTCCTCCATTTCCATCACCACAATATTAACCGGGAAGTAAAACTTATCGACCTTGACTAACACATCTTTGATGACTCCCTTAGGATGTTTAATAGACCTATCTACAAACTGGAGAGTCATCTCCGTGTTTTTGAGCTTTCATATTCCCAGTTTCTTATAATCCCCATAAGACATGAGGTTAATGCTCGCACCGAGATCGCATAGCACCTTCTTAAACAAAAAACGCCCAATCGTACATGGGATAGTAAAACTCCTGGGGTCTTTAAGTTTAGGTGGGAGCTTGTGTTGCAACACTGTGGAGCATTTAATTGAGAAAATTGTTCTCATACTCTTTTCAATGCTTTTTGTTTGAGAGGATGCCCTTAAGAAACTTCCCATAAGTGGGCATGTTAATCAGTGCTTCAATGATAGGGATATTAACATTAAGGTGACGAAACGTGTCAAGGAAACATGCATACTTATTATCCATTTTCAACTTTTTAATATGCTCTATAGGGGGTAGGGTAAAGACTCAAGATCAATAATTTTAGGGATCGAAATCATACCTCCATTACCTTTATCCTCGGATGAAGATGGTGATGCTTCCTGGAATGTTTGTACATTTAGTCGTCACCATGTGTCATGATCTTGCATTACTTTCTTTGAAATACACTCTGAATTTTTCTTCATACTGTTGGTGTGAGCCGTGTCAAGTCTGGCGTGAGCCGAATTCTTTGCTGAACACTTGGGTTTTCCCTTATTGTCCCCGGCGTTAGCCGTATCATGTCCGGCGCAGGCTGTGTTATCAGCATCAGTTTCTTCTCCAACATGTTCATTGAATAAGGTTCTCAAGCCCTTGGATTCTTCAAAATTCTCGAAATTTTGATCCATTCCTCATCTTCACTTTCCGCTTCGACATGTCTATCACGTCTCAAAATATCATAGACGATCTCTTCTTCCTCTTCACTCAATTCTTTTTCTTCTACATTCCCCAAATCGTCTTCAAACTTATCATCCAAATCATCTTCAACTTCATTATTCCCGGAAATCTCAACTCCATTGCTACCACATACTCTTCCACTTCGGGTGATGATTGCATTCACTTCTCTTGGGTTTTTTTTGGTATTTCTTGGTAGTCCTCCCGGAGGTCTACTGTTCTTCCTTTTCCGTTCTCTACTCAAATGTTCTTCAACATTCTGCATAGATGCTTCTATAGTTTTCATCCTCAAATTATGTCCACTGATGGATGTTTTCAAGGTGCTCACATCCTTCGTAACTGTACCTATAGAAGTAATCATGGATTCCATATTCTTAGCCTGAGTAGACATCACACCCATTATATTTTCCATCAATTTTTCCCATTTGTCAAATCCTTCTATGGGTGGGGTTGAACTTTGCGTGACGGGAATGCTTTGTGTGGTGTGTTGTGGGTATAAACGACTTGGTGGTGGTTGGTGGTTGGTGGTTTTGATTCGAGAGATTTCCTTTGTGACCTTGGTTCTGAGCATTAGCATTGTACGAGCTCTTATATTAAGTAGGATATGGTGGTTGTCCTTGCTTCCTCGTGTTCTCGGACAAACGGAAAGTAGGGTGATCTCTTCGAATGGCAATGAAAGAGTTTGAATAAGCATTGTTCAAGTTCAGATGTTGTTGCATGAAACTCACTTCTTCCCTTGAATATCATTCAGATTCTACTATTCCCAATGACATGTTGTCATCATTCCTCATGCCATCATTCAAATTTTCCCTAAATGTATTGCCTTCTGAGCTTGAACTCTTGTTCACTTGCAAACCATCAAATTTCTTGCTAAGATTCTCCAATTGTGCTAAAACTTCTAATTTTGATGTAGACTCACCTACAAACGCCACTTTCCTTGTGCTTGAATTGTTTCCCACATTCTATTGTTTTTAGAAATCTTCTCAATAGCATCATACACAAATTGTGCTTCACTCATCATCAAAGGACCACCACATACGTGATCAACGTCCACACGTGAATCATTTCTTAACTTCCGGCAAAAGAGTTGAATCTGCATATCAAGAGAGTAACCGTGATCGGGACAAGCTCTCAACAATTTCTTAAATCTTTTCCAAGCACTTCCAAGTGTTTCCTTGGATCCTTGCCTAAAATTAGCAATCTCAACCTTCAATTCCAAATTCCTCCCCGGAGTAAGTATTGCTTTAAAAATTCATTTTGGATGTCTTCCCAACTTGTCAAAGAATGATGCGGGACTGACATAAACCAATCTCTAGCTTTTCCTTTCTAAGAAAAAGGGAACATCGACACCCTTGTCAACTCTTGATGAATACCTTGACTCTTGGCCGGGGTACATAATTCTTCGAATAGATACAAGTGATTATGCGGGTCTTCATCATCTTCATCAAGAAATTGTGCTCTTGTGTCAATTAATCAAAAAAGATGGGATTTCACCTCAATGTTATTCGCTCCATCATTGGGTAGACGAATTGGATTGTTGATTTCATTACTTCGCAAGGTTTGATCACAAATGTGCCTCGGGTTTGGAGGGTTATTATTATTGTTATTTCGGTTGTGGTTGTTGTTGCGGTTTAGGTTGTTTCGGTTGTTGGATTGGGATTGTTGCGGTTTGATGGTGGTGGAGGATTTTGTAGAGGTGGGTTTGGATTGTTGTGGTTTTGGTCATGGCCTTGGGCATGGTTAAGCCCTTGCTCGACTTGTGCGTTCTCAAAGTGCTCATCCATCTCTACTTCTTGATTAGATGATTCTATTGAAGATTCTCCACAAAGATAAAGACTACGGCGAGCTTGGCTACCTTTCTTCTCCTTAACCAAATCCCTAAGATACATGTTGATATCCGGAACAATGGGTGTGTCGGGTGCCTTTCCTTGACAAGAACGGTTCATCCACTACAGGAGAGAAACAACAAGAATACAATCAAATAACACTTGGTAACTTACCAAAGAGGTATACAACAAGAACTAAAATAGAAATGAGATTAGAATAAGTGTTGACTTATTCTCAAGAATTTCGAACTAATACAAGTATCAACCGTTACACATCCCCGGCAACGGCGTCAAAAACTTGATGGGTACTTTTTAGGTGTCCAATCTAACTGGTAGTGTACCGGGTAAATTGTAGTCCAGTAAGGGTCAAGGTCGTATCCACAGGGATGTGAGGTCAAACACCAATTAGTTATGATTATCTTGATCTAAGTCGCAAATTAACAAGAAAGTAATTGTTATATTCTACTAGTAATTCAACAGTTAAATGATAAAAAGGACTAACTAACCAAGGCAACGGCATTGAGCAACAATCTCTTATAGTGTCAAAGTAAAAATTTGACTGACCTATTAAGGGTGTTCAATTGTGTGAAACGGTGTACACCTAAGCTAATAACTCCCCATCATACGAGTGTACAAAGTTGCACTATGCCTCATCCTTGGTTTAAGAACCCTAAACCTAATGATTCGACATGATAAGAACTTGAGTACAATACTAGTCTATTCCTAGGATAAGAAATTTAACTCCAACAAACGTCAACTTTACCTTCCGGTTTTCCTACCTCTTTCTCACACCTAATATCTCCATTCGGTATCCATTAAGTGTATGTGTGCAAGTATTGGTTAATTACTCCAATACAAACAAGCCATACAATATAAGTAGGAAAAGATTCAACACAATTGAAGCTAGAAACATACACAATCATTCTCAATCAACCACAAGAGATTAAATTAGCTCAACTACAGTGCCTTGGCTAGTTATAGAACTAGCCACTCAATACTATAAGTACCAACATGTCAAGATTAGTATTCATAACAATGAGAACAATTAAAACAAGATAAAACTAAGAATTTACCAATCACATGTGACGGACTTGAAAAATGAGACTTTCATTCATCTTCCAAGAAGCTTCAATGGAGTTTGGTACACAATTATTAACCTTGCTCCAATTAAACAATCCAAAAGATTAAACTAAGCATTCGTAAGAGTTACATGTTTAATTAAAATGCTAATTGGGAATAATTTTGGCTATAAGAGCCTTGGAGGTGGTGGTGCCTTCAATAGGAGAGTGAGAGAAGGTTTTCTTCTCTGATCCTCCTCCAAAAATGAGAGCAAATATGCTCTTATGAATCTCAATTCAGTTTTCACCGGTCTGCGCCGGACCTTCTCCGGCGTGCGCCGAGTCACACAGGGTAGTTGGACCTGTCCTGCAACAAGAACTACTCTGTTTGATCAATCTCCTTAAAACACGGTGTGCGCCAGGACATTCACGGTCTGAGCCGAACTAACAAGAAAAACCTTCTGTTTTCTTTGAATTTCTACACAGTGTGAGCCGGAGTACTTCTGGCCTTTGCCGGATATAAACAGTATTTATGAGCTCTCTTCTTGCTTCTTGGATCTCTTCTCTAACACTCTCTTGACTTCAATCATCACCGCATTAAGGTTCCACATCTCGGTAACTGCTGCAAAACAAAATAAACAGATACCACTGGTAAATCTGATAACAAAACTAGGCTAATGAGCCTCAAAATATGCCAAAACAATCCGTTCTTCTAATATCTACTATACACAAAGATAGTCTATATCATCACAATATTTACTAAAATTGATACGAAAACATCACTAAAAGCTCAAGAAATGGGGATAAAACATAGTGAAATGCAACATCTGGTTGACTTACATCAATAACCCTTTACCCTGTCTTTATATCCTACAAATACTCCCTTTTTGGCTCTTGGCTCCAGCTTACCCTTGCTTACATGATAGTACACTGTGTTTCCAAAATCCCTTAGAACTGAGTAGTCAACAGGCTTGCCTGACCACATTTTAATTGGTTTCTTGAGATTGATCCTTGTGTGAGGTCCTCTGTTGATTAAGTTGTAGGCTCTGCTGATAGCTTCTGCCTAAAATCTCCTTGATAAACCAGCATTAAAAAGCATGCATCTTGCTCTTTCCAGAAGTGTTTGATTTAGCCTCTCAGCTACCCTATTCTGTTGAGGTGTATTCTTGACATTGCGAAGATGGTCCACACAGAGAGGGTCCACAACCAAGGTTGTGATTAAAGCTATTTCCCTACCATTGATTATTCTGAAAGATGGAGTTTCCATGGCCAAGGTTGTTGACAACTATTTTAGGGTATGTCGCGACGTTAACAACCAGTGAAGGTGGGGAAGAAACGGGCAGTGGAGCAATTAACTGGTGATGGTTGATACGCGAGATTTGCAGATGACCCTGTAATAAGAACATCATCAATATATGTCAAGACAAAGATAGAGTGAGAAGCATAAGTGTATATATTCATGGACTTGTCGGCCTTGGAAGATGAAAACCCGAATGTCTGCCATCGGTGAATTGAGAGAACCATGCATGACACACTTGACAAAGACCGTAAAGACTCCTCTTGAGTTTGCAAACATTATGGGGGTAATCCGGATGTTGACACCCATGAGGCTAAGGCTGCTTCATAAACATCCACGTAAGTGGCGGCAATGGAGCATTGCAGACTACCTGGTGATCTCAAATCAATCGTTTCTTAAAGACTTAAAGTTGAATTTTCACTAATTTCCAGTAGAATGTATCAACACATTTTTTCCAGGAGAACTCCAAAAATTATATGCCGTGGTACATGTGTAATTTAATCACCTTTTTTTTAGAGGGTGCAATATTTTATTTAAATAATATTACATAGAGAAATAATGCAAGGAAAAAAAACAAACAAACAAAGCCTATACTTTGGCGGTCTTAATTTGCAACACACTTATTCTACTCGTGCACCACTCAACATATGCATCACAGTATAACCGGCCTTGTGATAGTCCTATTATGGAGTCGACAACTGACTTCTTGTAGGGTTTGGAGCAAGAACTGACTTTCTGTTGGTCCCTTGAAAAGTCTTTGGTTAAGTTTAGAGGGGGGGTGAATAAACTTAACACTTAAAACTTTTGGAGTTAACAAACTCAGCAACTTCGACGGCACAATTGATACCTCGATGAGTCTGCTGCCACCCCAGTAGTCTACTGACAGTTGAATTTACTGAATTTGTGCAGCGGAATTATATCAAAAATTAATCCTTATTACTTGTTGTTAAATATGACACTAAGTATTAGATACTCAGTAGTGTATGTGTGTAAGTTCAGTTGCTAGATTTAGTAGGTTGATGTGTATAATATACTAAATGCAGAATGTAAGTACAAAAAGTAAGTAGGCAGATTTTATAGTGGTTCCAGGTGGTGTAATCCTGTCAGTACACTCTTCTCCTGTGATGTTGGAGGTAATTCACTAGAGATCTTTGATGTAGCTATTACAAAGATTCATAAGGTTGCTTGTCCTTCACCAATAGCTATGGCTTCACAAACTGAAAACTAGGAACATGTAGGATTGCTGCTCCAAAGTCTTCCACTGGTCCTTGAAGGGTAGGATTGCCTCTTCACCAGCTCCACCACAAACAACAGTCTTTCCCACAAAAGTGCATCACTGTCTTCAGCAGGTTCTTTGTAAAATAAGGAATGAATCAAGTAAATGTTTCAATTGCAGCAGCTTGATTAGGATGAAATAATCAGCAGCTTGCAGTCTTCAAGTGTGCAAACTTGATGTAGCTTGAATACAGAATACACTTGAAGATTTTCTCTGGATCTGTAGCCTTAAGCTCAGTAAGTTCAGCACATTGCTTTTCTTGATAATAGAATGCAGCTCAGGATTATCTGTCTTTTTCTCTTGTTATTCATCATCTTTTTCTGAGTTAGAAGTTCTCTATTTATAGGTAGGAATCTTTGTGACTTGTATTTGAAATTCAAATATAGCCGTTCCATGTTTTGTCCCATTTGACTTGCTTTCTGTCACTATTCATAGGACTGACAGTGTCAGAATCCCTTTTTGGCAGTGTACGCCTGTCCATCCTTTGACTTGTAACCATTGGATAAAATCCTGAATCATCCCAACGTCCTTTTAATCTCTACCATTGATTGTTTGATAAATCGAGAGGTAGTTAGCTATCCTTATCTTCTTTTCTTCCAATGTAATCTTGAATAAACCGAGGCATATATATCAGCAGGTTCATCAGTCTGCTGAACTATAAGTTGTTGTGTTTAAAACACAATGCAGCTGACTTCTTTTATCTAACTTTTATTTGTGAGGTTGGATTACACCTTTTTGATCATAACTAAGTTCCAATCACCATTCAAGTTGTGGAACTTAGACCTTGTACACAAGGTATATGTAATCAGTTTAGGTCATCACAGACTTCCCTAAATTCTGATTCCATATCCTTGACTTTGATTACTAAGTTTGATCCCTTAGCCTTCATTTACTGAGTTTGAGCCCTCAGCCTTCAGTCTTCAGCAGGTTCCTGACTAGTCTACTAACCTAGCTACCCTACTGATATAGACCAGTCTGCGGACATAAGTCAGCTGACCATTACAGTGCTTGTTTGATCAAACTTATACAAAGATCAAACTCTAATAAACCTATACATTTGATCTCGACATCTTTTTGCCTTTGCACTATAACAGCTAGTCTGGCACTCATCACTAAAACTCTGAAATAAGTCCAACAATGAACTCTTGACATCCATTTGATATACCTTGAAGTTCTTATATGCGTCATGTGCCAAGAATAATCTGATAGCTTCCAATCTTGCTACAGGTGCATAAGTTTCATCAAAATCTATTCCATCAACTTGAGAATAGCCTTTTGCAACTAGTCTAGCCTTATTTCTCACAATGGTACCAGATTCATCTAGTTTGTTTCTGTATACCCATTTAGTACCAATGATATTTACATGATTTGGCCTTTCAACTAGTGTCCAAACTTGATTTATTTCAAATTCATTCAATTCTTCTTGCATAGAAATTATCCAGTCTGGATCTGAAATTGCTTCTTCAACAACTTTAGGTTCCATTTGTGATAGAAAACAAGTAAACATTGCTTCTAACTGCCTTCTAGTCTTCACACCTTGCTGTACATTGCCAATAACTTGTTCAATAGGGTGATTCCTTAACCATTGTGGATTTTGGTTAGATTGATTCTCAGGAACCTCATCTTCAGTAAGGTCTGCTGTTGCTTCTTCAACAGGGGGTTCAGCAGATCCTTGAATTGCTTCAGTTGTTGCATCAGTAGTATCACCAGCAGGGTGTTCAGCAGGGGCAGAATCAGAAACTTTTAAGTCATTAAACATTTCCAAAACTTCAACACAATCTGGATCAGTGACTTGTAGATTCTCAGCAGGTTCACAAGCTTCATCTTCCATACCAGTGAACTTAGGTTCATCAAACAGAACATGGATTGTTTTTTCATGTTTCAGTGACCTTTTCTTCAGTACTCTGAATGCTTTACTGACTGAAGAGTATCCCAAGAAAATTCCTTCATCTGCTTTTGGTTGGAATGTCTTCAAATGTTCCTTATGATTCAAGATAAAACACTTGCTTCCAAATGGATGGAAATAAGATGTATTAGGTTTTCTTCTATTCCAAATTTCATAAGGTGTCTTCAGTAGCTTCTTGTTCACTGAGGTTCTGTTTTGTATATAGCATGTTGTATTAACTGCTTCAGCCCAAAATCTTTCAGGTAGTAATGCTTCACAAATCATTATCCTTCCTCCTTCTTTCAATGTCTTGTTTCTTATTTCAGCAACCCCATTTTGCTGAGGTGTACCAGCAGCATCAAGTTGATGTAGTACACCATTCTGTTCACAGTATTCTCTTATAACTTTATTTAGAAACTCGGTACTTTGTTGTCGATCTTATCTTTACTACTGTCAAACTTTTCTCATTTTGCAATCTCTTCAAAAGTTCAGGCATCTTTTGAAGTGTTTCACTTTTCTTGTTCATAAATACCACCCAAGTGTACCTTGAATAATCATCCACAACCACTAAGGTGTATTTCTTTCCTGTAACACTTGTTGGTGTAACTAGTCCAAATAGATCCATATGCATCAGCTCCAAGACTCTATTAGTTGATTGCTTAGTCTTTGACTTGAAGCTTGACTTTGTCTGTTTAGCTTGCTGACATGCATCATATATAGTATCCTTTTTGAATGTGATCTCAGGTAAACCAATCACCAGTTTCTTCTTCACCAACAGATTGATGTCATCAAAATTCAGATGATTCACTTTCTTATGCCATAACCAATTGAGTTCGATTTGGTATGCACAATCGGACATGTTTCGGAACCGAGTAGACCAATCCACAACATACATGTTTTGTTGTCTTCTACCATCCAATACAACTTGATCACCTCTTTCACTAATGACAATACAGTTGTTTTTTTTTTGTCAAAAGTGACCTTGTATCCCATGTCATAGAATTGTCCAGTGCTCAGCAAGTTGTAGTCCAGTCCTTCCACATATGCAACATTCTTGATTGTAAGTCCATTCCTCACAAGTGTGCCATATCCTATTGTGTAACCAGGTGTATTTTTGTTGCCAAAATTCACCCTTGGACCATCATTTGTCACAAAATTTGACAAACAGTGCTTATTCTTTTTCATATGTCTGGAACATTCACTGTCAAAGTACCAGACACCCTACAAAACAAAATCAATACTTTTTAGGTACCCAAACCTGTTTGGGTCCATAATGGTCAGTGGTAAGCATGATCCCTGGTATGTTTTCATATGGTCTTCTTCTAAAAGTGTCATACTTTGGTTCATACATGTATTCCACACATCCATAAGTTCTAACAGTTGGTTGTGTAGGATTCACATATATTTTCTGGCATTTTGGTTTATAATGCTGTTTGAAGTGATTTTGTTTTTAGAAGCATTAGCATAACCATTAGTTTGCTGTCTGTTAGGAACAACCCTGTAGTATGGAGTCTGCTGAAGTCCCTGCTGAGGTCTTGTATAAGCCCTCTGCTGAGTCCTTTGCTGATTCCATTGCTTAGGTTTTACCTTAGCAGCATGGTTATACTTATTGTTTCTAGCAGTAGATGCAGGAATATTCCAGTCATCATCAGTAGGGAACAATCTACCTTTCCCCCTGAGATAAGTATCCCTAGAATGATTAACATTTTTGGGTTTAGGATTCTTATCCTTGGAATATTTCTGGTTCTTTCCTTTTTGTGGTCCAGCAGACTTGGTAGATGTTCTGCTATCAGCAGGTTTAGAAGGCACATCAGTCCTACTTTTGGATTTATTCTTTTTATTAGGAGCTGTTGACTTCTTTGACTTCTGATTTGGCTTTCTTGAAGCATTCTCAGTAGGTTTTACTGCCTCAACAACCTTACTGGGAGTTGGATCTTGTGCAAGTACAAACTTAGGACCAATTCTGGTACTAGGTTTAGTAACCTTACTGGATCCACTCTTTTTGGATTGTTGAGTTCCAAATCCAAGCCCTGTTCTATCACCATAAGGCTTTCCAGATTTGTATGCAGTAGAGGAACAATATGGTTCAGCAGATTCAGAAGCTACTGGATGTTCAGCAGGCTTATACTGATTCTGTCCAACATCTTTTTCCATACCTTTGAGAACCCTTAATTCAACATTCAATCTTTCAACTTCTACTTGAAGGGCTTCTTTTTCAGCCTTTACAATCTCGTAACCAGATTGTATTTTCCTCAGTTGATTGAGGATGGCATCCAAAGCTTCTTCATTGTAAGAATTTCTAGGATTTGAACCACAAGTTGATTCACAATCACTTCCAGCAGGAGTGTTAATTGATACAGTATTGTATACCTCCTCTGTTTCATCCATATTAGCCATTAATGCATAGTCTTCCATATCAGCAACCAGTGCTGTGTCATCAGATTCATTCCATTTTTCAGATTCCACTTCATAACTTGATTCATCTTCAGCAACCATGGCCTTCTTGCCATATCTTCTTTGTTGACTCTTGGTCTTCGAGGTCCGGACAATCGGTCCGAAATGTCCAGGCTTCTTGCAATTGAAGCAGAGATAATCAGGTTCTTTACTTTGTTTTAACTCAGGACAGTCAGGTTTGAAGTGTCCTGGTTTCTTGCAATGAAAGCATAGATAATCATGTCTTTCTTTGGTTCTTCTTTCGTCTTTTCACTGAATTTCTTATTGAAATTCCTTGGAGAACCCTTTCCACCTTTCATCATCCTGATTTTCTTGCTCAGTAAGGAAATCTGCTCTTGCATTTCATCCAGCAGATCATCTTGAGCTCCTGATGTCTCTTCTTGATGTTTA
Source organism: Gentiana straminea (assembly GCA_036785695.1). NCBI lineage: Eukaryota > Viridiplantae > Streptophyta > Magnoliopsida > Gentianales > Gentianaceae > Gentiana > Gentiana straminea. The sequence continues at coordinate 767,605 of JAVUPR010000386.1, read as the reverse complement.
GCGGCTAATGCAGTTGTCTTTGGTTCCTCTTTTTCAGTGGTAGGAACCAATCTCTTGCTGAATTCATAAGCTTTTAGATCTGAGAATAATTTGAAGGTATCCTCTTCATGTAGCTTTCTCATTTCTTCTATTGCAGTGACTTTCATCTCCCAAACTTCTTTGTCAGGTAATGCTTCCAAGATTTTTGAGTTTATTTCTTCTTTTGAATAACTTACACTCGGTAGGGTAAGTTCATCTAGGATAGCATTGAATCTTGACTCCATTTGCTCAATGGTTTCATTTGGTAGCATTTTGAACTTTTGAAACATCTTTTTGGCCACACTGATTTTATTCTTCTTGATTGCATCAGTGCCTTCACAGATCAACTGTATCTTGTCCCAAAGTTCCTTTGCAGTTTTGCAATATTTAACCTTCATGTACATATTGCTATCCAAGGTTCTATAAATGATATCAATAGCAATATTGTTGAGGTTTGCTCTCTTTCTATCTTCAGCATTCCATTCTCTTTTGGGTTTTGGAATGTATTGTGTCTCTTCACCCACTGTTATTGCCTTTGTAATCTCCAGTGGTCCATCTGTGAGTACATCCACCATTTCTTCATGAGTTGCAGCAAGGTAAGCCTGCATTCGACGTTTATATTCATCAAATCTATCTAGAGAACACATCAGCATAGTTTTAGCATACTGGTTGTTATCCATGATGCAAAGCATTGAAAATCAGTAACTTGAAAAAGTTTCAAAGAATTTTCACAAGCAGAACAAGTTGGATTACTTCAGAACATAAGCACTGCTCAGATACCAATCGTTGATCCCTTGAAAAGGATTTGGTTAAGTTTAGAGGGGGGGTTGAATAAACTTAACACTTAAAACTTTTGGAGTTAACAAACTCAGCAACTTCAAGACTTTCGCGATACCTCGATAGTCTGTCGACACCTCGGCGGCCTGGCGACGGTTGAGTTTACTTGAATTTGTCTTTGTGGAATTATATCAAAAATTAAGCCTTATTACTTGTTGTTAAATATGATACTAAGTATTAGATACTCAGTAGTGTATGTGTGTGAGTTCAGTTGCTAGATTCAGTAGGTTGATGTGTATAATATGCTAAATGCAGAATGTAAGTGCAGAAAGTAAGTAGGCAGATTTTATAGTGGTTCCAGGTGGTGTAATACTGTCAGTCCACTCTTCTCCTGTGATGTTGGAGGTAATTCACTAGAGATTTTTTATGTAGCTATTACAAAGATTCCTAAGGTTGCTTGTCCTTCACCAATTGCTATGGCTTCACAAACTGAAAACTAGGAACATGTAGGATTGCTGCTCCGAAGTCTTCCACTGGTCCTTGAAGGGTAGGATTGCCTCTTCACCAGCTCCACCACAAACAACAGTCTTTCACACAAAAGTGCTTCACTGTCTTCAACAAGTTCTTTGTAAATTAAGGAATGAATCAAGTAAATGATTCAGTTGCAGCAGCTTGATTAGGATGAAATAATCAGCAGCTTGCAGTCTTCATGTGTGCAAACTTGATGTAGCTTGAATACAGAATACATTTGAATATTTTCTCTGGATCAGTAGCCTTAAGCTCCGTAAGTTCAGCAGGTTGCTTTTCTTGATAATAGAATGCAGCTCAGGATTATCTGTCTTTTTCTCTTGTAATTCATCATCTTTTTCTGAGTTAGAAGTTCTCTATTTATAGGTAGGAATCCTTGTGACTTGTATTTGAAATTCAAATATAGCCGTTCCATGTTTTGTCCCATTTGACTTGCTTTCTGTCACTATTCATAGGACTGACAGTGTTAGAATCCCTTTTTGGCAGTGTACAGTCTGTCCATCCTTTGACTTGTAACCATTGGATAAAATCCTGAATCATCCCAACGTCCTTTTAATCTCTACCATTGATTTGTTTGATAAATCAGAGGTAGTTAGCTGTCCTTATCCTTGTTTTCTTCCAATGTAATCTTGAATAAACCGAGGAATATATATCAGTAGGTTCATCAGTCTGCTGAGATACCTATCAGTCTGCTGAACTATAAGTTGCTGTGTTTAAAACACAATGCAGCTGACTTCTTTTATCTAACTTTTATTTGTGAGGTTAGATTACAACTTTTTGATCATAACTAAGTTCCAATCACCATTCAACTTGTGGAACTTAGACCTTGTACACAAGGTATATGTAATCAGTTTAGGTCATCACAGACTTCCCTAAATTCTGATTCCATAACCTTGAATTTGATTACTAAGTTTGATCCCTTAGCCTTCATTTACTGAGTTTGAGCCCTCGGCCTTCGCCTCTTCGACGGGTTCCCGACTAGTCTACGACCTAGCTACCCTGCGATATAGACCGGTCTCGTCGACATAAGTCGGTGACCATTACGATGCTTGTTTGATCAAACCTATACAAAGATCAAACTCTAATAAACATATACATTTTATCTAGACATCTTTTTGCCTTTGCACTATAACAGCTAGTCTGACACTCATCACTAAAACTCAAAAATAAGTCCAACACTTTCCAAATTTTGGTTCTCACAATGAGTCAACGGGAAGTCGATTATTGGTTTCAAACGATTTTCACAAGATCGGTTTTATGCGGGACATAGGTAGGGTGGCGGACCTAAATCTGACCAAAGGGCCACTCCCCCCCCCTTAATCGAAAAAAAATATACTAATATATGTAGTATGCATGTTGTTCCCCCCTACCCCACCCCCCCCCCCCCCCTTAATTTATGTATTTGCCTCTTTTAAATTTTTATTGACTCCATTACCCGAGATCGTGTGTCCGCTGGTGGATAGAGTGGTGCACGAGTAAAATATATATGATGCATGCGTAAAATGAGTGCGGTGCAAATATTTGCCCCTACATAATTATGGAAAACAATGTGATCTTTGATTCTTTCCACACAAAAAATAAAATAAAAAATAAAAATAAAAATTTGTCGGGCAAAAATGTACCACACAGGTTTATAAGTTATAACATAACAATAACCAACAAGGTGCTTGAAAACAAATTAACGCACATGACATGACAATCGACCTATGCAAAGATGCGAATTCCATAATATGTTATGTGTATGCAACAAAAAATCATTGATTTTTCTCATTTTATATAATGTATGACCAAGTCCACACGCTTTCGTCATAACTGTCATGACCGTGACAATTATATTATAAAACCTGGCTTCAAAATGTATGTATAATATTGGTTTGTTTCCTAACAGAGTTCTTTCAAATTACCAGTGGATATCGTACCACATTTTCTTAATCTTACCATTAATAATTGATTTCCAACCAAATCATTATTCATCAGTGACAATCATTGCATTTATTATAGTCACCTACTACCATCGTCTCAAAATGTAAGTTTATTTAGGATTTTTCACATAGTTTAAGAATTTAGTAAGTGTCTTTAATTTATTAATAAGAGCTGAAATATCATTTGACCGTTATTAATTCAAAAGTTGTGTAGTTGTGAAAAATGAGTGGTTGTATAGTAAATTAAGGGTACAATGAAAAAAAAATGTAATAAATGTTTCATTGGTATCCAAATATGGTGTTGGTGGATCCTTTGAGTTACGAACATGAAGGGGTAGCGCAATGTTGTTTGGTTTATAAAAAAATTTAAAAATCTATCAAAAAGCAATATATATATATATATATATATATATATATATATATATATATGTATGTATGTATGTATACATATGTTGAACAAAGTGTTATATATATATATATATACTAGTTGCTCGTGACCGTGCTCTGCACGGTATTGCCCTTAGCTTGCCTGCTTGATTTGCTTTTTAAAATGTGGTATTAACCAATTTACGGCCTTGCTTATTTTCTTATTAAAAAAGAATATATATACATGGAAGTAAATGAAGTTAATGCAGTTTATATGGCAGATAAATGTCGTTCAGCTTTATTTGTGTAGTTTTGTTGTACATTGAATGTTATAGGTTGGATGAAGTCAACCTGTTGCTTTTTGGGGGGAGTTTTAGCCTTGGTTTGTGTGAATTTTGAGATGAGTGAAGTGTTAGTTGTGTTATCTAATTGTTGTTATTTACTTATTTGGTAAATGACAAATATTGCCTCTCCTAAATTGAATGGTGTGTCATCGTTTTGCTTTTTTAATAAATGTTATAAGTAGTCCTATCTAGATTGTGTAGGTTCCTTAAGTTTTTTTCCTTAAGGTGTGCTGTGTTGGAGGAATTAGCACAAGAGAACGATGGTAACAATGTTGCTGAAGGAGTGGGAGAAGATGATAATACCGTTGTGCCTAACGGTGATGTTTTTTAATGTTTTTCCTTTGTTGTAGAAATGAAGCCATGCTATAGGATGAGTTGTGTTGTTTTTCTAGAGTGCAGTAAAGCAGCTGGTGGTGAATGTGAGAGTTGTTGTCTGTGTTTGTTTGATGTAATGTATGTTTTGTTTTTATGTAGTTTTGATTCCAGAATTATGAGCATTGTAGTTGTTCATCGAAATAAATGGCTAAGGAGATGTTTTTGGTGGAATTGATGGTATTTTAAATGATTTATAGGGGATATAATTCAGTTAAGGTATAATAAAGTGGGAAGTCAGTTAAGGGAAATGAAATGTGATTTGAGTATGCTAAAATTTATAAGTATGATGATAACAATCTAAGCAGCCATAGATGCTGATAGATAGTGATTGAGTGGACGGAGCATACCTGATATTGTTAAGAAAATATTATTTTGCTAAAATCACTCACTTCAGTTTTAGGGCCATTATTGTAGCATGAGGCATAAATCAGTTACCTACAGAGACAGAAATGGAATTAACTTTGTGTAGATGATACTTTGGTTGTTTTCATGGGAGTTGGATAGAGAAGTGTACCTTGTGAAATGGTAGTGGAAAGCTTCTATCTTGGTGGTACCTTACTGATGATCATTGTCGGAAGATAAATCTGAAGATTCTAATCAAATATTAAACACACTATTGTGCATAAATTAATAGAAGGGAAACAATCCCAAAAATATAATGCTTTACAAATTGTTCAAATCTAGTTAGATAAAGGATACATCCAAGTTAATAATAAATAGATAATTACGTAAAAAGGAAATAAACAATAGCAGAAAGTTGTCATTAACATTTGCATATGCTTAGTATGTACATACAAAAAGAAACCGAGAAAAGGGGAAAACGGGTGGACCGTTATTACGGCATATAAACAGTGCGTCTAGGGCAGTTTTTTGCGGATAGGTGGAACTTATAAACTATGTACGGGTGGAAAAAGATCTTTGGAGGCACCACTAAGCATCCAAAAGCATAAGTCTTTAGTTTTGTTTTTTTGGGTGACAACGTTCAAAAATGTTAGGAAGTTCCAAAATGATTACAAAGCCGGTAGTACGGTATCTTTGTCTTTGTTGTTCTTTGTCTAAATGAGAGTTGTTTCGGAGATACTCTTTTTTTGTTTCTTCGTGGAGTGGAAGAGCTTGAGGTGTTGTCTTGTTCGGTGTCGGATCCTTTTGTTGTGGACTCTATCTCCTCTAGATGCTTGGCTTTGGGTGAAACGGTGGTGATTCTGTGATATTATATTGTTATTTATGTTTGGTTCGTTGCACAATTCAAAAATGGTGGAAAAATAGGGTTGTAGACATACCGAGAATCTACGTAGATTGATTTGCACATTTGGGCTTCTTCATCAACTGAGCCGGACGCTTGGTTTTTCACAATCCAATCCAACAACGTGTAGCGAGTGATCTTGTCGGTGAATTTCTTTTTAGTTGCTTTTATCTCCATTATCGCTTTTTTGGAATGAAGGCTTTGCTCATTTATGTTGAGGAGGAGTTTTGTTGTTGCTGCATTTGTAACATGGAACCGGATTATGTATGAAAGTAGTCTTGTTTGCTAGTGTTATTGTAATATTTTGGTGGGTATGATTACCTGTTTGTCCTCTTTCTGAAGGTCTTCGGGTGATTTGCGTAGAAGCTTTGATGCGCATTTGTCAAAGAAAGTTACGTTGATTGTACGTGACGAGTCAGTAACTTGGGCAGTGATCTTGCAGCTGTTGAGTGAAAAAAGCACACAAAGAAACAAAATGGAGATAAACAAAATGCAGTAGGATTCAACAAGGAACATACAACAAAGGGGCCGACTCTCAGCAATAATTTCTCAATGAATATACTGCTAAAATTCCTAAGAGATTAAGGGAAGGGCTCTTTCCACAGAAAAGGGGATTCCTGCTACTAATTAGAACATGAGAAAACCAAACCAAGTTCATTAGAAGGAAATATACCAAATTAAAAAAGCTTAACAAATAATTGACTGCAGATTTGTTAAATAATGTTTCCTACCACAGTATTATTTAAGGTATACAGATTGTATATCAGTTGGAGATAGAGTTTTAGTGCTAAAAAAGATAAGTTGCAAACAGTAATTTGTTAAAAGCGAGCCCTACAAAAGCGGGAAATCAAAAAGGACAACAAATCGCCGCACAAAATTATACGGATTTGCAACAAAATATACAAGCCAAAATATTTAGCTTAAAGAACCATTTTAACAAAGCGCAATGTTCTCAAAACATACGAAGGAGAATGTTCGAAGGTCACATCTTCAAGCAATAATAGGCGATGCATAACGGTAATAGTTTTTGTCAATTTGGGAGAAGAGTTTGGTACCGTGGTAATGCGTTGAAGTCTTGTTGACAGAAGCTGAGGTGAAGAGTTCATTTGGCATTGCTTTACGTGTTCCGAAACATTTTGGGCATACGGTGTAGCACATTTTTTGATCCACATCGGTGATGGCCGGCGTGACCTCGGCGTGAATGATGCGTTACAATGTTGAAAACGCGATTAAGTAGTATTCATGTTTGTCTAGTATTATGTAACGGGACTATGTTGAATATTTTGCTTTAAGTACGACCTTGCTATCTGGTTGTATCGTGATAATGGTGTGATTTCAACGGTGCTTGTTTTATCGAGACGGTTTCGAGATAATTTGGCACGGTAGCTCCTGCACTTTTTTGATTACATCTTCATGATCTTTCACCCTTTTTTATTGAGAAGAATGAGCGTGGTAGTTGACATCATTAGGTGAAAACGTAAGATTATAGTTTAAGAAAAGTAATCTTGTCTATTTAGATACATCGCAATGATTTTTTTAACCATACGTACCATGATCGAGTAGCTTGGCCTCTATGATATACGGTTCAACCGCAACAAATGAGAAATGCAAAGTGGACAAAGAGATTCCTAAAATAATAAAAATGAATTAGGTTTACATTTGGGCGTAATATCCTTTTTATGTATCAAGGCTTACTATATTTCGGTTACCGAGAAAATGGTGAGGCTTTTAGTCCCTTGCAAAGAACGATTGGTAGTTCGTTTCTCAATACGAAAAGTTCGGCTCCACATTTATGGCCATAGTCTCCCCACGAGCGTAAGCTGTTATTGGTTTAAGCCTATAGGTTCATACGAGGGTAATGTTAGATATGTGAATATAAAATGGTAGGCTGAATCTTACGATAATAACGGGTTTCTTACTCATTTTGCATAACTATGCATTCACGCAAAGGCACCAATTTTGACCTAACTGGGACATAACGTGTTTCTTTTACATCAACAACAACAGCTAGTATGTCTGCAAAACATATCAGTGTGTTTAGACTATTGGTAAATGTACAAATTAGGAAAGAAAGGGTTTTTTTTCTATTAGAAATGTTACGTACCTACTGGGGCTCCTGTGTTAACATGTGACCGAAGAGATGAGAATCGAGTGGACCGAATTGGTGGACGGGGAATCATTTGGTCATGGTCTTTTCTTGCTCGTATGAAAGTAGTTCTTGACAACAGCCATTGGTATTGCTGCCCTGGGGAGTTGTGTTTGTATTCTTCTTTTATAGTATCGACATCAGCACCTCCGATGACATATGTGGAGAATGGCGTTAAATTACCATCGAGTAGTTCAATGTTAGTGTTCCAGATAACACCTTCAATTTTCTTTCCCTATTGATTTTATATTAAGTGCAGACATTATACATATCAAATGTTAGTTTTTCCTAAGGAATATGTCAAATAATTTTGAAAGGCAAAAAGAAGAAACTGGTTGATGGTTTACCTGCTCATCTTGTAGCAACAACTTCTGTAGTCGCCTACCAGTTTCATTGGTGTATACATTGCTTTTCTGAAGAATGAAAACCTTAACTCGCCAGTTCTCCGTTTGAGGAGTAATGTCATCAATATGCAGCAGCGTTGCCATTAGAATCTTAGGTTCAAACTTGTTGGGAACATGCAAAATAAAGCGAGATAGTATAAGTGTAAGCTTTTGTACATTATAGGTTTAGGTATTTACACTGTAAGTATGTTTGTGATTTAGTTATTTTCTTGAACCCTTTGGAGGATTTCACGGTATACTATGTTTTTAGTGGTGGATTTATTGCAATTTTCGGAAAAAGTTGGTGGCGCTATTAGTACTTTAATGGCAGAAGATTTTCGGGCTCTAGAAAGGGCCACGTATAATTGCCTATGTGAGAACACAGGTTCTCGTAAATATATACCTACACGATCTAGCGTTTGACCTTGTGCTTTATTGATAGTCATGGCAAAGCACAAACGAATCGGGTATTGATATCGCTTGAAAGGAATGGCACATTTATCTATGTTGGAATTTTGTAGAGGAATTTTGTGTAGGATTGTTTGTTTTCTGCAAAGGGCCCAGTAGCTATTTCAGCAATAATTGTATGCTTTTTTAGTTCCTTGCATAATAAACGTGTGCCGTTACACAACCCTTGCACCGGGCTCGGGTTGCGTAGGAGCATTACGGGAGAATTTACTTTTAACATTAGTTCGTGAGGAGGAAGGCTAGCGGGGGTAAGTGAATTAAGGAAGTCCTCATAATCCGCCTGGTGAGAACGGTCGAGTGCAACATCACTACTTGATGTATGTAATTAGTTCACCAGGCATTTGTTGTAACATCTCATCATTTATGTCTTGTACACACTCGTTGGTTGGGGCTAGTAGAGCGCTATTCATAACTGTATGATGGTTTGTTGCGAAAGCTTCAATATCTGGATATACAAATTGAATTAAATGTCTTAATGAAGTTTCTTTATCGTGAAAAGGAATCAACATGTTTATTGGTAGCTGGACATTTCCATTATCGTCCTCAGGTTCTGTACCGTCACCTATTCGTAATAAATACTCAGTAAAGGCAGGGTCTGCAATAGCTCTCATGTTCTGCGTAAGGCGTATTTTGTGAAGTACAGGCCATAGTAGTGAGCTAATTAAGGAAGCATCTAGCTGTTCTTGTCTACTTGCGTTGGTAACCACTGGAAGTACTTGTCGGAAATCACCACCAAAAACAACGATCTTATTTCCGAATGGGCTGTTAGTCTCGGTTATATCTTTAAGCATTTCAGAGAAAGCTTCTATTGACTCTCTATGAGCCATAGGAGCCTCATCCCATATGATTACCTTTGCTTCTCGTAGTAGTGTTGCTTGTTGTAGATTGTTTACTAACATTTGCTATTTTTTTTTGTTCCTCTTGTAACGGTAGCTTGAAACGTGAATGTGCAGTCCGACCTCCGGGAAGTACACATGCTGCCACACCTGAGCTCGCTGTGGCCAAAGCGATGTGTCCTTTTCACCGAATTGTTGCCAAGATAGCTCTGTACAGGAAGGTTTTTCCTGTTCCGCCTGGACCATCTACGAAGAATGCAGTTGCTTCACTTGACGCCACTTTGGCCATTATTTTTTCAAAGGCATACCGTTGTTGTTCATTAAAACTGTGGATATTTAACAGATCAGTCTCATCCACTGTTAGACTTTTCTCAAATGCCATTTCTCTCGCACCGGGACCTTGACGAGCTATTGCTTCAGCCTCCGGCCCCAACCTATAGTCCTCAAGTTTCTTTCCCATGTCATCAAGCATTACGGCAATGTCAACTAATGCCTTCATTTGAGCGTCGGTAATATTTGATGAGCAAAGAATTCCCGTAGGTAGTCGTCGCATAAAGGTTCCTTGTACTTTTCCCATAGTTTCCGTGGATCCGAAGGTGAGCAAAAAACCAAAATCGACACAAAAAGATGCCGTAGTTGTCTCGGCATTTGGTACATGGAAGCTTCCTCTAGGCATTTATCAAGGTCATAATCTGTCATTAATAGATTTCTTCGTAGAGCTGATTCTCTAAACGTACAATGCAGATAACCATCCACAGTTAGAAGATCATCAAACGATGTTGGAGCGCTAATATGGTTGAGCAACAAACGTAGATAATATCGTTCACCTTCAGTTGGACTAACAGAAACAATTCGGCCAACTACCTTACCTCGTTTACGTTCTGCCCAAGCACGTTTTGTCGAATCCCAAACAAAGTGTTTGGGGAAATCTTTGTAAAGAAGCTTCAAATTCATGGCTATAGAATTAGTTCTGTTCATTTGGAAGAATTGAGTTAGCATTGTTCGCGACAAGAAATTGTTTGTAACAATACTTGTTTATGTCTTGATTAGTGGAGAAAGAAACGAGATAGTTGTTAGGGAGGTGGAGTTGCAAGGGAATTACTTCTGGATGCATTTCGAACAAGTCAAAGGAGAATAAATGCCATGCTGCCTCCGGTGGGCCAACCCATCTGCCTTTTTGGTATTCATGAATCTCATTTTCACAATCGAACGTAGACATGTGAAAAGAAATTTTCTCAGGACCTTTGTAAATGTACTTATAGATATATTTCACAAGTTTAATTGTCGAACATATTTCTACATTGATGTGGCAATTGTACTTTTGTAGTAAGTATGGATTGTACGGAACTATCCAACGGTTGTCAATTTCATGGCCTCGCACACGCGCATTAATGCCGTTATTACGGCGTCTATAATGTGGGTAACTGTTTGAGCCATGTGTTGTATACTGAGAAAACTCTTTAGGGTACTTGTTTTTGCACCTTTTGTCTCGCATACATGGGCATTTAGGGTTTAAGGGACCACAAGGGCCATGTACCATGTGCTTCAGAACCAGACGATGTAGGTGTGGGTATCTAAGAGGGTCAGGTAGCTCAGCGCTGATATAACGATCATAAGCATCAGGGTTCAGAGGTTTTGAGTCTCTATCAACAATTAAGAGAACATGAGCGTGAGGTAAACCCCGCTTTTGAAACTCAATTGAGTATACGAACGCAACGGAGTAAGCCAAATATATGGTCCTTTAGAAGTTCAGTTTTGAGCATTTCCAACTTCGCTTTGAAAACTCGGGTAAGTAAGTCAGGCCGGTTTTGAGGTAATTCACCTGTGATTAAATGCTCTGTGATTTCAGGCCATGCGGAGTTACATGTCATAGTCAAGAAAAAATCAGGCTTTCCGAAATTTTGGACAAGACACATTGCATCCATATACCTCTTCTTCATGTCTCGTGGTCCTCCTATGAACGGAGGAGGGAGAATGGTCTTACGCCCAACCTCAGAAGTGGACGTATGCCCAACTGCAATGCTATCAAGTAAACCTTGAAAACAATCTGTACGGATTTCCCTTTGTTGCTTCTCAAGATATTCTAACCTTGACGTCTCAACTTTTACAAACATGTCCACAATGTATTGCTGCAGTAATCTTCCCGTGTGTAACAAGATTGATCGGTCATTCGCTCGTTTTTGTAGTTTATAACAATAATACGACGGCAAGAAACGATATTTCTTTTCCTTGAACATTCACGAGCAAGCTTGTTGCATAAAGCCAAAGTAACATGTGAAACGAGAGGATGGTAGGATAGCAAGGACAAGTAAATTGATGCAAGATACCTTCTTCTTCCTCACGTATCAATTCGTCAGCATGCTGAACAGTGTTGATTAGACCTTCCAAAGGTACTTTGCATCTGTAATTCCGTTTCCTTTTATTCGGGGGAAGCTTCTGAATGCCATTGTGCCAACCGACGTCTCCACGGGGGAAAAGAAGTGGATATTGTAAACCATCATAACATCCAAAATAGTGGCAGATCTTATGGGGAACAGCATTTTTTTCGTAGATTTGGATATGGCAGGTGGGGTTAAATTGTTCCTCACTCTCAGAGAATATAATTGCAGAAACGTCGTTACAGGTCGGCTCATTATAAACACGTTGATCAAGTATCGGACAAGTGACATGGCATATTTGGTAATTGTCAACAGATTCAAGATCTCTTACTTGTTTTAGGAATCTCACATATGGATTTTCAGATAGGATTTCGATCAATTTCCTCATTATGACCTTAGAAACACGTTTTGAGAGTTTCAAACGCTCTTCAAGCTGAGTATCTTCATCATAGAAATACAGTTCAAGAGCGGAGGGGACATCACCAGTTTTTCCAAATGAACCTAAGTAGTGATGAATCTTGCCTTGAACTTTAAATGTGTAAACGCCCATATGGTTCCTCATAAGGTCCCTATCTGTCTTGGCTGAGAATGTGGTAAACGCTAAGTTATTATTATAGCTTCTCACATATTTTTTGAAATCAACACTTTCAGGGTCTGACCCTGTAAACAGATCAACCAAGGCAGATGGCATTTCCGAGGGAGCAATACTAATTTCTCCCTCGGAGCAACAAAATCCAGGAGGTTCACGGTAGAAACGGTTGGCTGCGCAATATTTATAGTCAGGTCCTGTAGGCAACATGGCAGCAAGCGGGCTATCATTGTCACAGTTTTGCTGAGACAATAAGCCATCGTTCTGCGTGGCATCATTAAACCTAGCCGAGGGATACATAGCTTCGTCTATATACGCTTTACGGCAGGCAGAAGCAGTATAAGATGAGGAAGCCATGCCAACCTGAGGCATAATTCCTGTTGAATTTGCATTTTGGGGTATTTCAGGGCCTATTATTTGGAAATCGAGACGTAAATTGGATAGGCCGGTATTGTTTGAAGGCTGTTCGGTTTCGAAATTACGTGAAGCAATGTTTTCATTTGGAAGTGATGTTTCGGAACTCTTGCCGGCTCTCTCAGCGTAAAGCACACGCCGACGTTCATGGAAGGCAGCTTTCTTATCAGCGTTCATTTCAGCGTACGCTTTACGCCTTCTTTTATTTCTCTCATTACGTTGTTCTTCTTCCATCTAATTAGAGCGATAGAAATCTTTATTACCCAAGTTACAATACATATGTAATAATACCAAGGAGTTTTCTACGTAGGGGACATGGTGTTGACTGTGACCTAACCTGAAACAAAGGCCTACAGGGTGAGAAAAATTAGATAGCTAAAAGCAATGTCCCTTAGTAAAACTGCAAAACAGTTGGAAACATACGTGCAACAGAATTTTTCTTAGTAATTCTTGCCGAAATGTGCAGCTGAATCACATGGACCTTATCACATAGCTTTGAAAAATTAAACTTCAGTGATGAGAGGGTTTTCAAATTGTAACCTACAAATGTTTCCTTTAAGGGAGGGTTTTCAGATGATAGCCTACAATAGTTTCCTTTAACGATAGGTTTGCCACTTAAAAGACGAGATGCTATTACACGCTAGGAACGACCCGGTCTCAACATTAAAATACCAAAATAGATATCTAAGGTAGAAGTAGATTCCTAAAGAACACGTCCATGCTACATTAGCGAGTTTCGAACAAGGGAAAGCTATACAAATAACTTGTCAATTATACAAGGCAATCTGTTGCATATATTGTACATAGTATGCATAGAAAGCGAGATTTTACGTAGATCTCGTAACTACGGGGTTTGCAATAGATCCCAACTATTGAGGTTTGTAGTAGGACCTCTAACTACACTAACCTTAAGCGATATGCTTCTTTGCCAAGCCAAGCAAGTGCAACAAGTTATTCGCAAGGTTTGTTTAAAAGCGCAACCAAGTAATTACAGCTGTAAGCAGAATCAAAAAAGGAAAGTAGCTAAACAAACCTGAAAAGTACCTCAGCCAATCTCTAAAATGAATGGAACACAGAACCAATGAGGAGCAACAGCAACAACACTAACAAACCTGCAAATTCTAGATAAAAGCAATATATGAATGTTGAAAATCCATACATTCAACTTCAGCACGTAAATATAAATGGACACCTGTCTCCTAAAACAAAAGTGCTAACATCATTATATATTTGCAGGAAGAATATATATATTTTCAGTCATAAGACCATTCCTGCAAATTGCTAGGGACCTTTTTTCCCATATATTCACAACTACAAAATCACGAAAAACAAACCAGGACAATGCTAAAAGGTCTGAATAACAGGCCTAGATAGACGACAAAGTATGAAAACCAATACAGGACTACCCCAGGTAACCCCTTAGACACAGCAACCTTTAAAACTATCCTATAAAATATATTAACACAAATAAAATTTCCATTATCTCTATCTAAAATTAGGCACACAGCTAACCAAAAAAATGCAAAAGAGAAATGCAATTAAAAAGATTTCAAATTGGCAAAGAAGCATCTAAATATACCATCTTGCCACCAAAACAAGATGCATTTGAAATAACAGGCCAAACAACCAGAAAGCAAAGACATTATCTTCATGGAACTGCACAGAAGAATAACAAATCAAGTTACCAGGCACACCTACAATCCAAAACGAAACGCGAAATTGACAAAGGATAATCTAAAAAAGACAATATTACTCCAGAAGAAACCAAGTTACCAGGCACATATACATTCCAAAAAGAAAGTCGAAATTGACATAGGATAATCTAAAAATAGAATATTACTCTAGGGAAAAGCCAAAGCCATTATCTTGGTAGAAATAAATTAGAAGATAACAAATTAACCTACCACACACACATGCAATCCAAAATACTCTGAAACTGACAAAAATTAATGAAAAGTTACACTCTTGCTACAACATACTTCTCTAAACAATCCAAAAATCCGACAATCGGTAAAAAAACCAAACGAGAGAAATAAAAGTAGGAACGGGTTGATAAGCTGTTGAGCATCATTGCTAATTTTGAAAGATAATCACAGGAAAATTGAAGAAACAGGCATGCAATAATTTGGATCAGAACGACATTTACAGCATAGAAAATCAAAGAAAAGCAGGTGGAAGAAACACAGAAACAGACATGCAAAGAAGAGGAGAAGCATAAAATCGTACAAGAAGCACGATCGATACCTTAGTTTAAATTAAAAAGAAAATCAGGCAGATTTTGGAAAACACCACGCATTCATCATCATCAAGTATCAAACCTGCAATAAAACGGCAAACATCTTAAGAACATAAATTAGCAGAGCAAGAAGACATTAGAATTGGCCGAAAACAATGGTTGATAAGAACAATTTTCATTGATGAAGACGAAGAAGAGTAGAAATAAGAACAATTTTAATTGATGGAGACGAAGAAGAGTAGAAACCTACAGAAGAAGGAAAATAAGGGGTCTGCTGTTGAAGTAGCCGAAATGATTGATAATGGTTCATGAAATTGAACTTATACACTACACCTCAGGGCGGTGATCAGGGCGGTGGGAAAATCTGAGTGGGAAAAAATGATGTGTACGCCTAGCAGAGGAGGATAAATCGGCGGGTAATCATCCCCTTGATATAAATATAACGATGACCAAAGCGTCGCAAAATCTGTACGTTGAAAATCGTCGCGAAAAACAGTACTACCAAATTAGAAACTTTATATAGTAAAAACAATGGTTGATATATATATATATATATATATATATATATATATATATATATATATACATATGTTGAACAAAGTGTTGGAATAAGGGTGTGTCAAGAAATGTGGATGAAAGTATTCGAGTTAATATTTCCATTGTAATGCATGGCGATGGGATGGAATAAATTGGAGTGGATGATCTTGAATTCTTGGTGTGCTTGTTCTTGGTGACGATTATTTTTTTTGCAATCTATCATGGAATTTAATCTTGGTGGCCACCGTTTTTGCATCTGACTCATGTTTATGTTACGGTGTTGAAGGGGGATGAGCTATGTGTTGAGTGCAAGACGTTTTGATTAGGCTCACTCGTATTTCTCTTTTGATATTCTTTTTATCCTTTCGTTTAGCCCCGTCCCTGGCCTAACGTTACAACCGTGCAAGTCCTGCCTGACCTTAGTTAGCCTTGGTTTGACCTCGATTAGTAGGGATGATTATGAAGTATAAGCCTATGGTGTAACGTCATTAGTCATGCCAGTTGAGTGTAATAAATGATTGAGAAGCTATGCACACACACACACACACATATTATGTTTCCATAATAAGATATGTTTTGACCCGTGTTTATTTGCTTGTGGACTAGTTTTTACTCTTAGGATATTGAGGTTTCCCAAATGATTGCAACGTTGACCTCATTACTTGTTTTTTTTAATCTCTTGATTTGCTAGAGGGCGAGCAAACACTAAGTGGGGGGTGGTTGATGAGATTCAACTCATCTATAAATTCGTGTGTATTTTACCCCATATTTGTAGTCTATTCAATGTGATTTTGGGGTAGTTAGGTGGTTTTTATAGGCACATTTCACCACAGGTTAAATCACGAGATGATAGGGCCTTTATGTCTGAAATCTCTACATTATTGGTTCAATCGTGTGCTTGGTTTTGTTATTAATGTTTCTTACATGTACGGCATGATAGAGGGCGTAACGAGGATCGCAATAGTTAAAAAATCTGTCAAAAAGGAGTTCGTATGCAAAAATGGCGCAAGAATAAAGTTCGAGGCGAGATTTGGTGAAATAATGGTGATTGAGGAAGCCAAAATCCAAGTCGAAAGAAGAAAAGGGGAGAAAAATTCATTTAAGATATTGATATACCATACCCGAGTACGATCCAACGAACCCGCAAAAGATCCGACCCGCTGTCCCATCTCAGCTCAAGACCTCCATCGCCGCCAGCTTACCTGGCCGTAAGCCGATCTCCAGGTCATCCCACCAACATACCTCGCACATGTCAACGGATGGGTGCCGAGCATACTGCCTCCTAGTCCGTTGTCTAATCTTACAGGACGTGCCTGCAACCATATTTGGTGAACAGGATCCATGCTTGGCATTCGCAAAGGCAAGACTGATACGTGATCCAGACGACGACATTGCGACCAGCGTGCATGCGTGTCCGATCTTCTAATTATTTACTCCTGATTGTAATTAATTATGTCCCATCATACATAATTTAGTCTTTTTGTAATTAGCCTAATCGCCATTAGTGTTCTGCCTATAAATATGGGTACCCTATAATACATAGAAGGGAGAATTGTCGAGCTGTGTATCCACTTTCATACCGATCATATCCGCTGCCTGAAACTTCATAAAGCTCATCACCTCCACCAATCACCACTGTGAAAATCATATTAATCCAGCTAGATATCCATCTTAAAAACTTGATAAAACAACCGTGATATTTCCGACATTATCAGTTGGCTCCGTTACCGGGAAAATTATCAAGAATCACCTTTCTCCGGCAGCTTGCACCGCTGCAAATTCTTCTTCTACGGCATCTCCGGCAAGCTCACTGCCCACTTTCAATCTCCAAATTCAACAAAATCTCTGATTTTTAGGTTGTACAGCCTGGGAATCAACGTTTCCAACATCCTTGAAGCAGGTTTGATAGTAATGGCATTGATTTGTCAAACCTTGCAGGAAAGTTGAGAAAACTTTGAAGGACATCCTCATTGACATCCTAAAGGCTCTCACCGGAGTTCCATTCATTTTTCCAGTTTTCCTTAGTTGTGACAAGCTCCTTTTTATTCAAGTTCAGCATATTAAGGTTTTGGGATTGTTGCAGCATTACAACACCTAAGTTTTCATCGGATTCTGGGTTTCAAAGCAACTCCAACCAGCACCGCCTAGAGCTTGCTTGTTCAACAAGTTTACTTTCAAGTCATGCCTGGAAGGAAATCAGTGGAGCCTGCCACACCGGCCGGACGGGGCAATCGAGATACAACACGTGGCAATAACCCCCACGTGGCACATCAACATCACATCAAAGTGGACGTAGCCGGGGGTCGCGATCCGCCGGAGGTAACTGCGAACAATCACTCGACCCTGATACATGAAGTGCACTGAATGAAAAGGAAAAAGCCCAAGAATTAGAAGTCGCGGACACAATGAAGGCCTACGGAAAGCATATCGGCGAGGCTTCGCGCCAAAACATTGAGCAGCGGACAAATCTAAATCTAGAACGGGGCATGAACCTAAATACTCACGCGATGGCACCGAGAGCTCATATGGAGTACTTTGAGGATATGCGACAACATATCTTGCAGCTCATAGGCGAGGGATTTCCTCCATTACCAGGTAGCAAATTCATGTCGCCGGTACCAGCACGAACTGATGTACAACTTACTATGAATCCGCCAAGGATTACAAGATCGCGTCGTGAAGAGCGGGAGAGAACCAGCCATGCAACTTCTGAACCACACAGGAGGGAGAAATCGGCTCTAGCTCGCCTTGGGACCGTGGTTGACAATCACCGTGCAGCCCCCGAACAAGGGAATTTTGAGCAACCAGACAACACTAGGCGTGTCCGGACTCGAAATAGGGGAAGGGAGAGTCCCAACCTGAGCGAAGTATTGTACGACTTCATGTAGCCCTGAAGGTCGCAAATATGTTGGGATTAATGAAAAAACATATCGAGGAGCTACGAAAGGAAAGGACTATTAAGGAATCTAAGCCTACCTGGTGTACTAGAGTCTTGCATCCGGACCTCTTTGCAGCGGCTCCTAGGGGAGGTACAAACTATCCAAAAACTACAATAACTATCATGGCACCACAGACCCTCTGGACTGGCTATCAGCTTTTCAAATCAGAATAAGTCTGTGCACGCCAAGTGAAGATGCATGGTGCATCGTTTTCACAAGGGCCATGCAAGACAGAGCGGCCTCATAGATCCGTAACCTAGCCCTAGCCTCGATCTTATCTTGGGATGATCTTGTGAATAAATTCACAATGGAATTTAAATCAGTGGGTGGACCCAAAAAGACCTATATCGACCTTCAAGAGGTCTGACAGGTTGAAAAAAAATCTACTCGTAGTTACTACGAATGATTCTACAAGGTCTACGAACGGACAAGGGGTTTAGCTGACAACATATGAACAGCTTCGAAACAGGGCTAAGTCTAGGTTATCTCAAATCTTATATTGCTCTAAACCCACCAGCCAACCTCCAAGAAATGCTGAGCTCAGCAAGAAAGTACATCGCGACGGCAGGGAATGAAGGATCCTCGTCGTCGCACAAAGCCAGAAAAAAGACTGAACGTAGCCTACCCAATGAGACGCATAGGAACTGGGATCGAGACTTCAGGAAGCCCGAAAAGTTCAAAGAGGAGAACTAGACTCCCATCAAGGTTTCATACACACAGATGATGCATAAGGTAAGAGATGAGTTGTCCGAACCTCTCCCCATGAAACCAGACAAATGTTGGGATCAGTCCAAATATTGTGCTTTTTCATGATGACAGAGGCCACGACACAGAGGATTACATCCAATTGAAAAGACAATTTGAGAAGTTGTTAGCTCGGGGTCGACATAACCATTATAGAAGAGATGCTGGGGGAGCAAATCGAAATGATCGATAGGCACACCAATACGACAAAGAGATCTAAATAATCACGAGAGGGTCCCCCCAAAGAATAATCGGATTAAGCATAGAATCGGTTCCATCAACAAGCATGTTGAGAAACCCATTGTCATGCATGGAAACGAACACCACTTTCCTTTTGTTAGGAAATCTACGCGGTAATGTAGCGGAATTTAAAATTTATTTCCTATCGACCCACGATCGACTTCGTTTAAGCAATAAACAAATAAGCTAGTAGACGGTGGTTACCTCACTTGATCTAAAAGATCGACGCTTTGACCGTCTAAGGAGAGTAGAGATGCATGGAGCCGCCCAAGCATTCGGCCTCTACCACTAGTCCACACGAACAACCCGCCGGAATCCACCATTGGATTGCGACTAGAAAAATTCTGGTTGCTAGACTGGCCTTTTCTCTCTCTCAAAATCTCTCCACAAGAAGCTCTCTACTTTTCACAAGAACTATTAGCTCTTGGAATTGTGATGTACAAAAGAGCTAGCCAAGCCCTCCTATTTATAAGATGACCTGCGCCCCTATGTGATTCCAATCTGATTGGGAGAAGCTTCCTAGAAGATTGGGGAGAAAGAAAACATTTTCCTAATAAAATATGGAAAGTATCTTATATTGATTTATCTCATAAATATTCAATATCTTATATTAATATTTTCAATATTAATAAATCTATTAATATTGTCAATATCTTATATTGACTATATTTATCTTATTACCATAAATCTATTTTTTCAAAATCAATTAATATCTAATATTAATATTATGATATTCTTATTAATTAAATTGCACAAACCAAATGTATCCTATACACTTTAAAAGTGGCGTCCCTTCTCCAAAATAATTGGCATCCGGAATATTTTTTAATTAATATAATGCTATGATTAATTTATTTGCAAAATACATGTATATCATATATATACTTATTTCAAAATATATGTATCAATGTACATATTTAATTAATCAACATAATTAATATCTTGTATTTAATTTATCCATAATAAATACCACAATATTAATTTACCACTGTAACACTTTATAGTCGAGATAAACTTTCCTTATCTGTTATCAACTATAACCGCATTTTAATCAGACCTGATGTTCATATGTGTGTGACCCGATAGGCTTCCGAATATGTTGGCCGTAGACACAAAGTGCAAATTATGAAAATGACATTCATACCTAACGATCACTGGATAGTGTTTAGCAACACACCACGACCTCCAATCATCGGAAGAGTCAAATGCAATGACTACTACCTTTAATGTGAAATAGTTACCGTGTAACTTACAATCCTATCGCTGTAATAATATCCATACGGTCATTAGTCGAGTGTCAAAACATCAACAACCGTATCTTATAATTTGGATATCATGCTCTTTCGAAGTAACTCATTTACTTCCTCTTTGTAAAGATTCAAGAGAGTAAGACATTCCTTATAAGAAGGCCCTTTCGGATATTCACCCTTACTGATAGGGTACGCGATTCCCAGACGACCAAACATGTATACTCCACATGCTTCAGTATCACACCCAATCACTACCGCATGATCTCCGCATTGCTAGGGGAAACCTCAATAGTGTCAAAGCATGACAATCCACACCGCGATTCCATGAAGACTTCGGTCTAAAGGATAATTACACAACCGCCACATAGTGTGACACTTAATGTAAGAGGGTCAGTCTAACGTACGTATTCTCTAATACACGTCCACGTACAGTCCAAGTGTCTTTACACTTTGATAGACGTGATCTATCTCTGCCCTTAAAGACAGAAGACATCTAATACGTGCTAGTCTGTTCATACTATCAATGTCCCGTTTAATAGTACATCAGCCTAGAGACATTTAAGTATCAAACTTATTAAAATTATTAGAGATCTCATCAACCATAATTGCCTATCATTGTTTCTCTTTCACAGTTTAATACTAAGGACTTTATCATATAACAAATCATAATTGGTTCTTTAAAAAGAACATATATATGACAAAAGAAATGCCATTTAATATATGTACAAACATAAAGAAATAGTAGAAATGATCCGACCCGGTCGGATTCGGTCCAACCCAATTGGGTTTAGGACACTATTTCAACATCTTTTACTCGAAGCGAGCTCGTGACCGCGACTAATATGGAGGACTCATGCCTAAGCATTTCAGTGGTAACAAATCTCTTTTGTGTTAACAGGGTGATGATGGACACTGGAGCCTGGTGAGACATCTTGTATTTCAATTGTTTCAAGGAGCTCGGATTCAGCGACTCTAGTCTAAGGGTGCATAATGGCACCTTGGAAGGTTTCACGAACCATAGGATTCAAGTCAATGGGCCATTGTTCTCAACATGCAGATAGGAGACTACGCATCTTTCCAGATTGAAAAGGTAAACTTCTTTGTCGTAGATCTCCAATCCAATTATAACATGATTCTGGGAGCACCAGCGTTGATGCAGTTTCAAATGGTTGTCTCGATCCCGCATCAACGAGAAAAGTTTTTTGCTGAGGACAGAATAGGGGTATCAGTCAGCGAGCCTACGGTGATCCTCACGTTTATCCAAGCATCGAGAGAGGGTAAGCGAGCCCGCGTCAGCAACTGGCTCTACGACGGGCAGTGGGATGATAAGCATGGTGAGGGAATTAATTACGTCAGGAGTCGAATGTGAGACATTACCGGTCAGAGATGTGCCGGACTTCACCGCTGATGGTGAGCTGATCGAAGTATTCATTAACGATGCCTACCCTGACCAAAAAGTCAAGATCAGGGCTCATCTTCCAACAATAGAAAAGGAAGCTCTGATCGCTCAGCTAAAGGAAAGCAATGAGGCCTTCACATGGGTGGTAACATATATGAGGGGTGTCGAGCCCGAGGTCCACTACACTTCTTGAATGTCGACCCCGCCTTTAAGCCGATACAGCCGAGGGCACAGAAATTTACCCTGGAAAAGAGAAAGCAATAATGGTGGAGGTTGAGAAGCTTCTTCAAGACGGAATAATCAAGGAGTTAGCTTATCCCACCTGGTTAGAAAATGTAGTGATGGTAAAGAAACACAATGGCAAGTGGAGAATGTGCGTTGACCTCACTGATATCAATAAGGCTTGCCCAAAAGATCCTTATCAACTTCCTAAGATCGATCGGCTTGTCGACTCCATTGCCGGTTATGACACGCTCAGCTTTCTAGATGCATACTCTGGGTATCATCAAGTTAGAATGGCTGAATCCGATAAAGAAAATACGGCCTACAGGGCTACTGGGGATCTATATTACTATGAAATGATTCGGGTTGAAGAATGCGGGTTCTACCTATCAAAGGATGGTTAACAAGGTTTTCAGTTTGTAGATCGGGAGAAACATGGAGGCCTACATAGACATCATGGTCGTGAAATCCCTAAGTTGCGGTCATGCTGCCAATCTCAAAAAAACCTTCAAGACGTTCAAAGGCACTCGATGAAGCTCAACCCGGCCAAATGCACGTTTGGTGTCGGTGCGGGCAAGTTCCTGAGGTTTATGGTTAGTCGTCGTGGCATCGAGGCTAAGCCCGAGATAATCCAAGCACTCCTGAACATGCAAGAACCGACCACAATCAAGGAGGTCCAAAGGCTTTATGGAAGAGTCATTGCTTTGGGTTGGTTCATATCTAAATCAGCAGAGAAATGCAATCATTTCTTCAAAATTCTCAAAGGCAATAGGACATTCTCATGGGATGAGGAGTTCTCTAAGGCCTTTCAGGCCCTCAAGGAGTATCTCAGAAAGCCACATCTCCTATTTAGCCCCACTATAGGAGACTTTTTGTTTTTGTTCTTGGCGGCCTCAGACCGGGCTGTAGCCGCCGTCCTTGTGAAGGAGACCGGAACTCTCCAAAATACCATCTACTATGTAAGCAATGCTCTCATTCCAGTGGAGATTCATTATTTTAATGTGGAAAATTCAGCCTACTCACTTGTTATCGCTGCCCGCAAACTCAGGGGCTACTTTACTGCGCACACCATAATCGTCTTAACCGATAGTCTCATGCGTCAGATATTGCACAAACCTGACCTTTCAAGTTGTCTGCTTCGACGGGCTATTGAAATCATAGAATTTGACATTCAATATCAACAAAGGAGGGCGATCAAGGCTCAAGCCCTAGCGGATTTTATAGTTGAAACAAGCTTCAGTTTGGAGCAGCCGGACATGCCCGTACCAACTGAGCCCGCACCCACTACCCAAAGGCCTGACAATTGTTGGAAATTGTATGTCGATGGACTTCTAACCGGAACGGGAGTGGGGCCGGGATTATCTTGTCCAAGCCGGGCACAATAGAATAAATAGAAAAAGCCCTCAGGTTCGAGTTTCCGGCCGCAAACAATCAAGCCGAGTAAGAGGCAGTAATTGCCGGACTTGATCTAGCCAGAGAAAAGAGGGTAGAAAATGTTGAAGTCTGCTGAGCTTCTCAACTCATTGTTGAACAAATCTCAGGGAGTACGAGACGCGATGCGGCATCCTAGAAAAGTATTGTGAGATTGTTCAAAGAATCAGAGTCGACGTCAACTACTGTGAGTTCATCAGAATTGGCAGAGAGGACAATGAGCAGGACGATTATCTGTCCAGGCTATCCGTGGAGGAAGAAATCACTGACCCATCAATAATGGTGAATATCTATCCACCCCCGCAATTGAAAAATCAGAAATTATGGACATTGACGCACCAACATTGGTTCCATGTTGGATAGCTGTGATTCAAGAATACATTGAATCGGGCACTCGGCCTGCGGAACCCGATAAAGCCCATGCTCTGAGAAGGCGGGCGGCCAGATACATCATAGACAACGGGACACTCTACAGAAGTTCTATCTCTAAGCCGCTGCTCAGATGTGTCCTCAAAGAGGAAAGTGAGAAAATTTTGGTAGAACTCCACTTGGGAGTATGTGGGGGCCATCCCGTAAGTCGTTCTCTAGCATAGAAAGTCATAGCTATAGGGTATTACTGGACGTCAATCATAAAAGACTCCGAAAAGTTTTTCAGGGAATTCTCTGAGTGTCAGATACATGTAGATATACCATGGTTACCATCAGTCGAGCAGAGCGTCGTTGTTTCCGAGTGGCCTTTTGACATGTGGGGACATGATCTAATTGGTCTTTTCCAAACGGGAAGGGGTAGTTGCATATACGTCAATGTGGTCGTGGACTACTTCACAAAATGGATCGAGGCCAAGCATAAGAGCAAAGAATGTAGTCTACTACATGCACGACCCGATTTGGTCACAATTTCGGTTCCGCGAGCGATTGTATCAGACCACGGAACTCAATTCAGAGATGAGTTTTCGGATTTGCAAGGAGCACAATGTCAAACATTGGCAATCTTCTGTAGCGTACCCATAAGGAAATGGTCAAGCCGAGGCCGGCAATAAGCAAATCATCAGGATGTTAAAGAAAAGTATACGCGAAAAGGCGGGCGGATGGGTGGACGAGCTACCGCCATTCTCTGGGCCCTCCATACAACAATATAGACTCCCACCGGGGAAACTCCATTTTCTTTAACATATGGGTCAAAGGCTATGACACCAATCGAAACGGCTCTCCCGAGTATCAGAGTGGCCAAGTACAATCAAACGGATAACCTCACCAACAAAAAAGTCAAGCTCGACCTAGTCGAAGAAAAGAGAATACCAACTTAACTGAGGCTATTCAACTACAAGAAGATCGCGAAGCGGCACCATGACAAGCGAATCCGCGATCATTATTTTTAAATTTGGTGATTTCGTTCTACGCAACAGGAAGGCCGCCGGCCTTCAGCCCGACAGGGGCAAGCTTACCGCAAACTGGGAATGACCCTATCAGATTTCAAGAGAGATTAAGAAGGGGACTTACATTCTCAAGGATCAAAATGGTTATGAACTCAATCGACCATGGCATGCAGATAACCTCAAGAGGTATTACATGTAACATTCGGCTAGGGTTATGGTGCCGCTCTTGTTTATGATATAAACCTTCTTTCTTTTTAGGGTTATGGCTATCCTCATGTTTACGACATGAGTGGTTAAGCTTTCTTGTAAATTTTCAACTCAATAAATTACATTTTATCTTTCCATGCGTTATTCTCATATTTCAATAATGTTCGCTATTTTATAAGTACGATTTTCAGTAAAGTATCTCCTAGTGAGCACAAGTACGCAGGTGTTCAAGTAATTGTATTATTATTTTCAATAAGCCTACAGAGTGCGAGCCTAAGTCAAATTAAAAACAAAGGGGCCCGCATACCTCCTAGCACGGACAAGACTCGATAGATTGGTATTTTTGAACTTACGAAGCAAACAAACAAGCGGATATACAATCAATAAGCAAACTCAACACTTAGAAACATTTTCGAAACATCCAAATAGCATTCACACGGAGGACAAAAGTAAATGTAACAGTTATTACAGACTGCGGAATCAAATAAAATGTTTCAAATCATAATATTTCAAAGATAAGGGTGGAGATAACAGATGAAGGCTTTCTTTGCTGGGTCTGATCGTCTTCAAGGCGAAGAGCTAATTGGAACATTCTCGCTCTGAAGAGAGAGGTGCAGAAGAGAGTCAACCGGGCTAGCTGTTGATCCAGTTTTGGCTCGAGCAGCACCATTGAATGACTTCTTAATCATGGCCCACAAGTTGTCAGTGATCACAGGTGGAGGAATCCATGGTTCCTTGCCCTCCTCAGCCCGACTCCTAACGATGGCTTCAAGCTCTTCAGCAGTGAAGGGGATTTCTGAGTGAAAGAGCAGCAGCTGATCGTCATATTGATCAAGGAAAGACCAATCCTTTAAGGCACTCAGGGAGGGGGCGCAATTTCCTTGAGCCCAGCGGACACAACGAGCTAAATGAAAAAATCCTTCATCATATCCAGCCAGGCCGTTAATCTCAAGGATCTTGTTGAACGCGTCGGACTTTTGGAAATTATCAACTGCTTCCACTCTCACGGCCTCCCTAGCGGCTTCTAGCTTGGCCTCCAAATCAGATGGGCCTTCTTCACTTTTTCCTCAAGAACGGTTTTCTCCTTCGCCCACAGCTGTCTAGCCTACTCAGTACTTGCATTAAGCTCATCAATTGTCTTGTCGTACTCAAGGGCTTCTTTCTCAGCTTTGGACTTCCACTCGACCCGAGCTATCTCTGCAACCTCAATTTCATCTCAGCGTTCCTTCTTCAGCTCCTCAAGCTCGCTCGTCGCGGTCCTAGCTTTCAGACTCATCTTAGAAACATTCCGGACGTATACGCATACCGGGGAGACCCCGGAGCTAATCGGTGCTAATCGCCGTTATTTAGCAAGTATATCTTCAGGCTGATGAACGCCATGCATAGTGTCCTTGAGTAGTGATGTAACAAAGATAAGCTAAGTTAGAAACGTATAGTCATGACATGTCGATGGGCATGAAGTGAACCCTAAATTGAGTCGGTCTCACTAAGATAATATCTTTAATAATAACCTTAATGGAATTGTAGCTTCTACTTCTTACTTTGTACAATGTACTTACCTCAAATGCATGTTTATTTATGTGTTTGGGGGAGAGAAGTTGAACGAGGTTAGTGAAGATTTCGAGGAGGACTTTCATGACAACGTTTGAGGACGCCGGAGTTGAAGACCTTGTTTACTATTCTTTTATTTACGTTTATTTCCCAGTTTTGGAGTATTCTTGGAACTTGTAGTTTCCTTCTAGTTTTGAGATCATACTTTTGGATTCGTTTGGTTTTCCGATGTAATAAGTATTACATTTTATTCTATCTTTAGTATTTCTATTCTTGGTTGTTTGAAAAAAAATTATCTGGGTCTTTTTAGCTTCCGTTTGCTTTCATTTGATACGACGTAGTAGAGGCTTACGTGTAATATTATTTATTTAATATTATGCGTGCCAAACGTTGCGTATACCCGAGCTATCTCTGCAACCTCAATTTCTTCTCAGCGTTTCTTCTTCAGCTTTCTTAAAATACATCATTATGTTGTTACCGATAATTTCATGGGATGAGTGATATGATCACAAAATACGTAATAAAATACATATATATTTATCAATCTCACATGTGAATTGAATTTTTATCGTCAACTACAACAGCAACATAATCAACTTATAATCAAACCAATAAAACACAATCGGTCTACATGTTTCGTTTATTACTACTAGCAATGACATTGACCTAAGCCAAAATACAAATATATCAACTACATATTTCTCTAAAGAATGTTGTTATCGAACTAATGAATGTCAATTTCGTTATCGAACTATCTCATACAAATATATCGAACTACCTTAAAAATCAAAACTTTATCATTTCACTACCCTGAAAAGTTAATTACCTCAAACATAATCATCTATACCCTAAAAATCGAAACTTTATCATTTCATTACCCTAAAAATCAAAAATTTATAACTTTCACATGTTAATTACCTCAAACATAATCATCTATATGAAATTTTAAATTATTGAAATAAAAATAAAATGTTAAGTGAAATGCTTACCTATTTGTTTAATGATACAAGACCGGTATAATACAAGACCCAGCTTACTCCCTGCTCAAACTTCGTTTTTTTTGGTAGCAATGGTGAATTTTTGGCAGCAATGGTGATTTTTTGGGTGATGAAACAGTGAAGAGGATATGATGGCTGAAAGAGGGGTGAAAAGGGTGAAATGAATAAGATAATGTTTTAATGTTTTGGACGAGGCGTTTCTCATTTGGACGAAGCGAAGCGTAAATTCCGTCTAAATTGGACGCAATCCGTCCAATTTGAAACCCTCACTAATTAAGACATAAAATGACGGAAACGCTTAAATTTAGACGGATTCGTCCTAATTTAGACGGATCCGTCCTTTTTGGCCTGGGTTTCATTTTTGATGGTATTTCTACCACAATTGGACGAAATAGCACAAATTTGGATGAAATCGCCCAAAATTTGGACGTGGAACCTGAAAAAAAAATGTCAGGTCTGACCTCTCCTAAAACGAAATATGGGGTGCTATAGTGACCTGATCTTATATTTTCTCTACTAAATTTATAGTCTATAGCTAGACTATCTCATGCTTCAATTGGTTGGGGGTCTGTAAGGAACATCACCTCTTGAGTTTGAGGGATTCTTTCTTCTTAAATATATACCTTCACTCTATGGCCATTTGCCATAAAGGCATTCTTTCAATCAGTCAATTCCACAGCTCCGGATGCATGCACATTAGTCACCATGAATGGTCATGTCCACCTAAGACTTAAGCTTACCTAGAAACAATTTTAAACGTGAATTGTACAAGAGCACCTTATCACCCACATGAAACTCATGATGAAGGATTCTCTTATCATGGAAGGATTTCGTGTGTTCCTTGTAGATGCAGGCATTCTCATAAGCATCAAGGTGAAACTCCTCAAGTTTCGTTAGTTGGAGTAATCTATGCTCACCAGCGGCCTTGGGATCACAGTTAAGAAACTTGATAGCACAAAAGGCTCAATGTTCCAACTCAACCAGAAGATGACAAGACTTGCCAAAAAATAGTCTATAAGGGGAACAACCAATCGGTGTTTTAAAGGCCGTTCGGTATGCCCATAGTGCATTATCTAACTTTACCTCCCAATTCTTACAGTTTGCATCGACAGTTTTCTCAATAATCCTCTTCACCTCTCGGTTTGATACCTCGACTTGCCCACTCATTTGTGGGTGGTTCACCCCATTTTGCAATCAACTTGGTAAATGGTCGATTACAATAGTGCGATCCTCTATCACTAATGATAGCCCGAGGAGTACCAAATCTTGTGAACATGTTCTTTTTAAGGAATTTCATTACCACTCTGGTATCATTAGTTGGATGAGCTTGGGCTTCGACCCAGTTAGATACATAGTCGACCATTACCAAGATGAATTTCTTACCAAACGATGGGGGGAATCCCCATACATCAAACAATTCACACTCCAATATAGGTTGGAGAGGCATCTCCTGTTTCTTAGAAACATTTCCCCACTTTTGACATGATGCACAAGAGCGTGCATAGTGGTGTGTGTCTTTGTATAATGTTGGCCAATAAAAACCACATTGCAAAACCTTGTAGGCGGTTTTCCACCTCCATGGTGGCCGCCAACCTCACGACCATGGCAAAAGGATAAGATACTCAAAATTTCATTATTAGGGACGCATCTCCTAATGATGCCATCCGAACACCTCCGAAAAAGGTCCGGTTTTTCCCAATAATAGAATTTTAAATCATGAAAGAACTTCTTCTTCTTTTGCCATGTCCAATGAGACGGAACATACTCACAAGTAAAATAAATAACAATGTTACCGAACCATGGCGAGCTCTCCGTCGGTGTAGCACCGGATTTGATAAGGTGCATTGTCGGGGGAGCATCAACCATGAGGAGTTGTTCGTCCGGAAATGAGTCATTGATTTCTCGTCTTTTTCCTTCCTCTTCAACATATTCCAAACGACTCAAGTGGTCTGCTACCACATTCTCACTGCCATTTTTATCTTTAATCTCAATGTCGAATTCTTGAAGTAAGAGAATCCATCTAAGAAGACGTGGTTTTGCATCCTTCTTGCTCAACAAATATTTTAGTGCTGCATGATCTGTGTAAACAATGACCTTGGACCCGACAAGATAGGGGCAAAATTTATCCAATGCAAATACTATGGCATGCAGCTTCTATTCTGTCGTGGCATAATTGATTTGAGCCACGTTGAGTGTGTGAGATGCATAGTAAATTGCCTTAAGCACCTTGTCATGGCGTTGGCCTAGCACGGCCCAAACCGCCAAATCGCTTGGATCACACACAATCTCAAATGGTAGGTTTCAATCCGGTGCCACTAGCACTGGTGCACATGTCAGTTGAATCTTTAAAGTCTCAAACACCTCCACACATTTATCATCAAAATTGAAAGGTACCTCTTTCTCAAGCAGATGGCTAAGAGGCTTGGCGATGCGTGAAAATTCTGCAATGCAACGCTTATAAAAACCGGCCTGCCCAAGAAATCCTCTTAGAGTCTTCAGATTCACTAGTGGAGGTAAGTTTTCAATCACTTTGATTTTTGCCTTGTCCACTTCAATAAATTCTTCTGAAATTCTGTGACCTAAGACAATACCGTCTGACACCATGAGATGGAATTTTTCCCAATTCAGGACCAAGTTTGTGTCTCCATAGCGTTGAAGAACATGCTCTAAGTGAGATAGACACTCTCCAAAAGAGTCCAAATATACTAAAATCATCCATAAAAATCTCCAGAAAATTTTCCACCATATCAGAGAATATCACCATCATACATCTCTGAAAATTAGCTGGTCCATTACATAGTCCAAAAGGGATTCTTTTGTACACAAAGATTCCATAAGGACAGGTAAAGGTCGTTTTCTCTCTATCCCCTGCCGTGATGAATATCTGCAAATAGCCTGAGTAACTATCTAGAAAGCAATAAAGTTATGCCCACACAACTGTTCCAACATTTTACTATGAACGGGAGTGGATAGTGGTCTTTCTTCGTATGATCATTCAGTTTGAGGAAATCAATGCACATCTGATATCCTGTGACCTCTCATGTTGGAATCCACTCATGCTTGTCAATTTCCTTTACCGTGAAACCACCCTTCTTTGGTACCACTTGGGTAGGGCTTACCCATTCACTGTCTGATATAGGAAAAATTATCCTCATCACCAATAGTTTGATGACCTCTTTCTTGACAACTTCTTGCATGTGCGGGTTGGGCGGGATTGTGGTTGGATACAAGGCTTAGCATCATCGTTCAAAATGATTTTGTGCACACAAATCTCGGGACTTATTCCTCGAATATCTGCCACTGTCCATCCAAACACTTTCTTGTGTTGCCTAAGCATCCTCAACAGTTGATCTTCCTGCAAATTGGTTAGTGATGATGAAATAATAACAGGAAGCAAGTTGTCATTTTCTAGAAAGGCATATTTCAGATTAAAAGGGTGAGGTTTCAACTCCAAGTTCCTTGGTGGCTCTTTCACCGAAGGCTTTAGCACTGGGTCATTCAGATCCAATTCCCGATAACAATGCCATGGTTGCTTCATAAAAGAACCACCCACATCCAAGTGAAAAATCACTTCTTTCATCTCTTCGTCATTCTCATCTCCTTCATAAATTGATAAAGCCAAGCACTCTTCAAGCTTGTCTTCAAAGGCCTGCAAGTTAGTACGATCCAAACAAATAGAAGATATAACATTTATGAAAGAACATGACTCCTACGAGTTGTATGGATGCTTCATTGCCTTGAAGATATTAAAATGACTTTATCTTCATTTACTCGCAAGACTACTTCACCTCTTTGAACATCGATAAGAGTCCTTCTTGTGGCTAGGAATGGACGACCAAGAATAAGGGGCGTTGAATACTCTTCCTCTATTTCCATCACCACAAAATTAACCGGGAAGTAAAACTTATCGACCTTGACTAACACATCTTTGATGACTCCCTTAGGATGTTTAATAGACCTATCTACCAACTCGGAGAGTCATCTCTGTGTTTTTGAGCTTTCCTAATCCCGCTTTCTTATAATCCTCATAAGACATGAGGTAAATGCTCGCATCAAGATCGCATAGCACCTTCTTAAACAAAAAATGCCCAATCTTACATGGGATAGTAAAACTCCCGGGGTCTTTAAGTTTAGGTGGGAGCTTGTGTTGCAACACTGTGGAGCATTCCTCATTGAGAGAAATGTTCTCATACTCTTTTCAATGCTTTTTGTTTGAGAGGATGCCCTTAAGAAACTTCCCATAAGTGGGCATGTTAATCAGTGCTTCAAAGATAGGGATATTAACATTTAGGTGATGAAACGTGTCAAGGAAACATGCATACTTCTTATACGTTTTCAACTTTTTAATATGCTCTCTAGGGGGTAGGGTAAAGACTCAAGATCAATAATTTTAGGGATCGAAATCATACCTCCATTACCTTTATCCTCGGATGAAGATGGTGATGCTTCCTGGAATGTTTGTACATTTAGTGGTCACCATGTGTCATGATCTTGCATTACTTTCTTTGAAATACACTCTGAATTTTTCTTCATACTGCTGGTGTGAGCCGTGTCAAGTCTGGCGTGAGCCGAATTCTATGCTGAACTCTTGGGTTTTCCCTTATTGTCCCCGGCGTGAGCCGTATCATGTCCGGCACAGGCTGTGTTATCAGCAGCAGTTTCTTCTCTAACATGTTCAATGAATAAGGTTCTCAAGCCCTTGGATTCTTCAAAATTCTCGAGATTTTGATCCATTCCTCATCTTTGCTTTCCGCTTCGACATGTCTATCACGTCTCAAAATATCATAGACGATCTCTTCTTCCTCTTCACTCAATTCTTTATCTTTTACATTCCCCAAATCGTCTTCAAACTTATCATCCAAATCATCTTCAACTTCATTATTCCCGGAAATCTCAACTTCATTGCTACCACATACTCTTTCACTTCGGGTGATGATTGCATTCACTTCCCTTGGGTTCTTTTTGGTATTTCTTGGTAGTCCTCCCGGAGGTCTACTGTTCTTCCTTTCCCCTTCTCTACTCAAATGTTCTTCAAAATTCTGTATAGATGCTTCTATAGTTTTCATCCCATATCATGTCCACTCATGGATGTTTTCAAGGTGCTCACATCCTTCGTAACTGTACCTATAGAAGTAATCATGGATTCCATATTCTTAGCCTGAGTAGACATCACACCTATTATATTTTCCATCAATTTTTCCCATTTGTCAACTCCTTCTATGGGTGGGGTTGAACTTTGCATGACGGGAATGCTTTGTGTGGTGTGTTGTGGGTATAAACGACTTGGTGGTGGTTGGTGGTTGGTGGTTTTGATTCGAGACATTTCCTTGGTGACCTTGGTTCTGAGCATTAGCATTGTACGAGCTCTTATATTAAGTAGGATATGGTGGTTGTCCTTGCATCCTCGTGTTCTCGGACAAACGGAAAGTAGGGTGATCTCTTCGAATGGCAATGAAAGAGTTTGAATAAGCATTGTTCAAGTTCCGATGTTGTTGCATGAAACTCACATCTTCCCTTGAATATCATTCAGATTCTTCTATTCCCAATGACATGTTGTCATCATTCCTTATGCCATTATTCAAATTTTCCCTAAATGTATTGCCTTCCGAGCTTGAACTCTTGTTCACTTGCAAACCATCAAATTTCTTGCTAAGATTCTCCAATTGTGCTAAAACTTCTAATTTTGATGTAGACTAACCTACAAACGCCACTTTCCTTGTGCTTGAATTGTTTCCCACATTCTATTGTTTTTAGAAATCTTCTCAATAGCATCATACACAAATTGTGCTTCACTCATCATCAAAGAACCACCACATAGGTGATCAACGTCCACACGTGAATCCTTTCTTAACTTCCGGCAAAAGAGTTGAATCTGCATATCAAGAGAGTAACCGTGATCGGGACAAGCTCTCAACAATTTCTTAAATCTTTCCCAAGCACTTCCAAGTGTTTCCTTGGATCCTTGCCTAAAATTAGCAATCTCAACCTTCAATTCCAAATTCCTCCCCGGAGTAAGTATTGCTTTAAAAATTCATTTTGGATGTCTTCCCAACTTGTCAAGGAATGATGCGGGACTGACATAAACCAATCTCTAGCTTTTCCTTTCTAAGAAAAAGGGAACATCGACACCCTTGTCAACTCTCGATGAATACCTTGACTCTTGGCCGTGTTACATAATTCTTCGAATAGATATAAGTGATTATGCGGGTCTTCGTCATCTTCATCAAGAAATTGTGCTCTTGTGTCAATTAATCCAAAAAGATGGGATTTCACCTCAAAGTTATTCGCTCCATCATTGGGTAGATGAATTGGATTGTTGATTTCATTCCTTCGCAAGGTTTGATCAAAAAAGTGCCTCGGGTTTTGAGGGTTATTATTATTGTTATTTTGGTTGTTGTTGTTGTTGCGTTTTGGGTTCTTTCGGTTGTTGGATTGGGATTGTTGTGGTTTGATGGTGGTGGAAGATTTTGTAGAGGTGGGTTTGGATTGTCGTGATTTTGGTCATGGCCTTGGGCATGGTTAAGCCCTTGCTCGACTTGTGTGTTCTCAAAGTGCTCATCCATCTCTACTTCTTGATTAGATGATTCTTGTGAAGATTCTCCATAAAGATAAAGACTACGGCGAGCTTGGCTACCCTTTTTCTCCTTAACCAAATCCCTAAGATACATGTTGATATCCGGAACAATGGGGGTGTCGGGTGCCTTTCCTCGACGAGAACGGTTCATCCACTACAAGAGAGAAACAACAAGAATACAATCAAATAACACTTGGTAACTTACCAAAGAGGTATACACCAAGAAGTAAAACAGAAATGAGATTAGAAAAAGTGTTGACTTATTCTCAAGAATTTCGAACTAATACAATTATCAACCGTTACTCATCCCCGGCAACGGCGCCAAAAACTTGATAGGTACTTTCTGGGTGTCCAATCTAACTGGTAGTGTACCGGGTAAATTGTAGTCTAGTAAGGGTCAAGGTCGTATCCACAGGGATGTGAGGTCAAACACCAATTAGTTATGATTATCTTGATCTAAGTCCCAAATTAACAAGAAAGTAATTGTTCTATTCTACTAGTAATTCAACATTTAAATGATAAAAAGGACTAACCAAGGCAACTGCATTGAGCAACAATCTCTTATTGTGTTAAAGTAAAAATTTGACTGACCTATTAAGGGTGTTCAATTGTGTGAAATGGTGTACTCCTAAGCTAATAACTCCCCCTCATACGAGTGTACAAAGTTGCACTATGCCTCATCCTTGGTTTAAGAACCCTAAACCTAATGATTCGACATGATAAGAACTTGAGTACAATACTAGTCTATTCCTAGGATAAGAAATTTAACTCCAACAAAGGTCAACTTTACCTTCCTGTTTTCCTACCTCTTTCTCACATCTAATATCTCCATTCGGTATCCATTAAGTGTATGTGTGCAAGTATTGGTTAATTACTCCAATACAAACAAGCCATGCAATACAAGTAGGAAAAGATTCAACACAATTGAAGCTAGAAACATACACAATCATTCCCAATCAACCACAAGAGATTAAATTAGCTCAACTACAGTGCCTTGGCTAGTTATTGAACTAGCCACGCAATACTATAAGTACCAACATGTCAAGATTAGTATTCATAACAATGAGAACAATTAAAACAAGATAAAACTAAGAATTTACCAATCACATGTGATGGACTTGAAAAAGGAGACTTTCATTCATCTTCCAAGAAGCTTCAATGGAGTTTGGTACACAATTATTAACCTTGCTCCAATTAAACAATCCAAAAGATTAAACTAAGCATTCGTAAGAGTTACACGTGTAATTAAAATGCGAATTGGGAATAATTTTGGCTATAAGAGCCTTGGAGGTGATGGTGCCTTCAAGAGGAGAGTGAGAGAGTGTTTTCTTCTTTGATCCTCCTCCAAAAATGAGAGAAAATGTGCTCTTAAGAATCTGAATTCAGTTTTCGCCGGTCTGCGCCGGACCTTCTCCGGTGTGCACCGAGTCACACAAGGTAGTTGGACCTGTCCTGCAACAATAACTACTATGTTTGATCAATCTCCTTAAAACACGGTGTGCGCTAGGACATTCACGGTCTGCGCCGAACTAACAAGAAAAACCTTCTGTTTTCTTTGAATTTCTACACGGTGTGAGCCGGAGTACTTCTGACCTTAGCCGGATATAAACAGAGTTTATGATCTCTCTTCTTGCTGCTTGGATCTCTTCTCTAACACTCTCTTGACTTCAATCATCACCGCATTAAGGTTCCACATCTCGGTAATGCTTTGCAAAACAAAATAAACGAGATACCACCGGTAAATGCGATTACAAAACTAGGCTAATGAGCCTCAAAATATGCCAAAATAATCCGTTCTTCTAAGATCTACTATACACAAAGATAGTCTATATCATCACAATATTTACTAAAATTGATACGAAAACATCACTAAAAGCTCAAGAAATGGGGATAAAACATAGTGAAATGCGTCATCTGGTTGACTTACATCAATAACCCTTTACCCTGTCTTTATATCCTACAAATACTCCTTTTTTGGCTCTTGGCTCTAGCTTACCCTTGCTTACATGATAGTACACTATGTTTCCAAAAGCCCTTAGAACTGAGTAGTCAACAGGCTTGTCTGACCACATTTCAATTGGTTTATTGAGATTGATCCTTGTGTGAGGTCCTCTGTTGATTAAGTTGTAGGCTCTGCTGACAGCTTCTACCTAAAATCTCCTTGATAAACCAGCATTAAAAAGCATGCATCTTGCTCTTTCCAGAAGTGTTTGATTTAGCCTCTCAGCTACCCTATTCTGTTGAGGTGTATTCTTGACATTGCGAAGATGGTCCACACAGAGAGGGTCCACAACCAAGGTTGTGATTAAAGCTATTTCCCCACCATTGATTATTCTGAAAGATGGAGTTTCCACGGCCAAGGTTGTTGTCAACTATTTTAGGGTATGTCGCGACGTTAACAACCAGTGAAGGTGGGGAAGAAATGGGCAGTGGAGCAGTTAACTGGTGATGGTTGATTCGCGAGATTCGCAGATGTACCTGTAATAAGAACATCATCAATATATGTCAAGACAAAGATAGAGTGAGAAGCATAAGAGTATATATTCATGGACTTGTCGGCCTTGGAAGTTGAAAACCCGAATGTCTGCCATCGGTGAATTGAGAGAACCATGCATGACACGCTTGACGAAGACCGTAAAGACTCCTCTTGAGTTTGCAAACATGATGGGGGTAATCCGGATGTTGACACCCCTCAGGCTGAGGCTGCTGCATAAACGTCCACGTAAATGGCGGCAATGGAGCATTGCAGACTACCTGCTGATCTCAAATCAATCATTTCTTAAAGACTTAAAGTTGAATTTTCACTAATTTCCGGTAGAATGTATCAACACATTTTTTTCCAGGAGAACTCCAAAAATTATATGCCGTGGTACATGTGTAATTTAATCAAATTTTTTTTTAGAGGGTGCAATATTTTATTTAAATAATATTACATAGAGAAATAATGCAAGGAAAACAAACAAACAAACCAAGCCAATACTCTGGCGGTCTTAATTTGCAACACACTCATTCTACTCGTGCACCACTCAATATATGCATCACAGTATAACCGGCCTTGTGATAGTCCTATTATGGAGTCGACAACTAACTTCTTGTAGGGTTTGGAGCAAGAACTGACTTTCCAAATGTCGGTTCTCACAATGAGTCTACGGGAAGTCGATTATTGGTTTCAGAACTGATTTTCACAAGATCGGTTTTACTGCGGGACAGAGGTAGGGTGGCGGACCTACATACAACCAAAGGGGGCAACTCCCCCCTTAATCTAAAAAAAATATACTAATATATGTAGTATGCATGTTGTTCCCCCCTACCCCACACCCCCCACACCCCTCTTAATTTATGTATTTGCCTCTTTTAAATTTTTATTGACTCCATTACCCGAGATCATGTGTCCGCTGGTGGATAGAGTGGTGCACGAGTAAAATAGATATGATGCATGCGTAAAATGAGTGCGGTGCAAATATTTGCCCCTACATAATTATGGAAAACAATGTGATCTTTGATTCTTTCCACACAAAAAAAAATTAAAAAAAAATAAAAAATTTGTCGGGCAAAAATGTACCACACAGGTTTATAAGTTATAACATAACAATAACCAACAAGGTGCTTGAAAACAAATTAACGCACATGACATGACAATCGACCTATGCAAAGATGCGAATTCCATAATATGTTATGTGTATGCAACAAAAAATCATTGATTTTTCTCATTTTATATAATGTATGACCAAGTCCACACGCTTTCGTCATAACTGTCATGACCGTGGCAATTATATTATAAAACCTGGCTTCAAAATGTATGTATAATATTGGTTTGTTTCCTAACAGAGTTCTTTCAAATTACCAGTGGATATCGTACCGCATTTTCTTAATCTTACCATTAATAATTGATTTCCAACCAAATCATTATTCATCAGTGACAATCATTGCATTTATTATAGTCACCTACTGCCATCGTCTCAAAATGTAAGTTTATTTAGGATTTTTCACATAGTTTAAGAATTTAGTAAGTGTCTTTAGTTTATTAATAAGAGCTGAAATACCATTTGACCGTTATTAATTCAAAAGTTGTGTAGTTGTGAAAAATGAGTGGTTGTATAGTAAATTAAGGGTACAATGAAAAAAAATATAATAAATGTTTCATTGGTATCCAAGTATGGTGTTGGTGGATCCTTTGAGTTACGAACGTGAAGGGGTAGCGCAATGTTGTTTGGTTTATAAAAAAATTTAAAAATCTATCAAAAAGCAATATATATATATATATATATATATATATATATATATATATATATATATATATATATATATATGAACAAAGTGTTGGAATAAGGGTGTGTCAAGAAATGTGGATGAAAGTATTCGAGTTAATATTTCCATTGTAATGCATGGCGATAGGATGGAATAAATTGGAGTGGATGATCTTGAATTCTTGGTGTGCTTGTTCTTGGTGACGATTATTTTTTTTGCAAGCTATCATTGAATTTAATCTGGGTGGCCACCGTTTTTGCATCTGACTCATGTTTATGTTACGGTGTTGAAGGGGGATGAGCTTTGCGTTGAGTGCAAGACGTTTTGATTAGGCTCACTCGTATTTCTTTTTTGATATTCCTTTTATCCTTTCGTTTAGCCCCGTCCCTGGCCTAACGTTACAACCGTGCAAGTACTGCCTGACCTTAGTTAGCCTTGGTTTGACCTCGATTAGTAGGGATGATTATGAAGTATAAGCCTATGGTGTAACGTCATTAGTCATGCATCTATAATCGGAGCCGGTTGAGTGTAATAAATGATTGAGAAGCTATGCACACACACACACACACACATTATGTTTCCATAAGAAGATATGTTTTGACCCGTGTTTATTTGCTTGTGGACTAGTTTTTACTCTTAGGATATTGAGGTTTCTCATATGATCGCAACGTTGACCTCATTACTTATTTTTTTAATTTCTTGATTTGCTTGAGGGTGAGCAAACGCTAAGTGGGGGGTGGTTGATGAGATTCAACTCAGCTATAAATTCGTGTGTATTTTACCCCATATTTGTAGTCTATTCAATGTGATTTTGGGGTAGTTAGGTGGTTTTTATAGGCACATTTCACCACAGGTTAAATCACGAGATGATAGGGCCTTTATGTACGAAATCTCTACATTATTGGTTCAATCGTGTGCTTGGTTTTGTTGTTAATGTTTCTTACATGTACGGCATGATAGAGGGCGTAACGAGGATCGCAATAGTTAAAAAATCTGTCAAAAAGGAGTTCGTATGCAAAAATGGCGCAAGAATAAAGTTCGAGGCGAGATTTGGTGAAATAATGGTGATTGAGGAAGCCAAAATCCAAGTCGAAAGAAGAAAAGGGGAGAAAAATTCATTAAAGAGGTTGATATACCATACCCGAGTACGATCCAATGAACCCGCAAAGGATCCGACCCGCTGTCCCATCTCAGCTCAAGACCTCCATCGCCGCCAGCTTACACCGGCCGTAAGCCGATCTCCGGGTCATCCCACCAACATACCTCGCACATGTCAACGGATGGGTGCCGAGCATAGTCGCCTCCAAGTCCGTTGTCCAATCTTACGGGACGTGCACCGCAACCATTAGGTGAACAGGATCCATGCTTGGCATTAGCAAAGGCAAAACTGCTACGTGATCAAGATGACGACATTGCGACCAGCGTGCATGCGTGTCCGATCTTCTAATTATTTACTCCTGATTGTAATTAATTATGTCCCATCATACATAATTAAGTCTTGTCGTAATTAGCCTAATCACCATTAGTGTTCTGCCTATAAATATGGGTACCCTATAATTCATAGAGGGGACAATTGAATACAAGCAGAGCTACTCTGCCAATTTGTCGAGCTGTGTATCCACTTTCATACCGATCGTATCCACCACCGGAAACTTCATAAAGCTCATCACCTCCACCAATCACCACCGTGAAAATCATATTAATCCAGATAGATATCCATCTTAAAAACTTGATAAAACAACCGTGATATTTCCGACATTATCAGTTGGCTCCGTTACCGGGAAAATCATCCAGAATCACCTTTCTCCGGTAGCTTGCACCGCCGCAAATTCTTCTTCTACGGCATCTCCGGCAAGCTCGCCGCCCACTTTCAATCTCCAAATTCAACAAAATCTCTGATTTTAGGTTGTACGGCTAGGAATCAACGTTTCCAACATCCTTGAAGCAGGTTTGATAGTAATGGCATTGATTTGTCAAACCTTGCGGTAAAGTTGAGAAAACTTTGAAGGACATCCTCATCGACGTCTACGAGGCTCTCACCGGAGTTCCATTCATTTTCCCGGTTTGCCTCAGTTGTGACAAGCTCCTTTTTATTCAAGTTTATCATATTAAGGTTTTCGGATTGTTGGAGCATTACAACGCCTTTTTATTCAAGTTCAGCAAAGTTTTCATCGGATTATGGGTTTCAAAGCAACTCCGACCAGCACCGCCTAAAGCTTGCTTGTTCAACAAGTTTACTTTCAAGTCATGCCTAGAGGGAAATCAGTGGAGCCTGCCACACCGGCCAGACGGGGCAATCAGGATACAACACGTGCCAATAACCCCCCACGTGGCACATCAACATCACATCAAAGTGGACGTAGCCGGGGGTCGCGATCCGCCGGAGGTAACTGCGAACAATCACTCGACCCTGATACGCGAAGTGCACTGAATGAAAAGGAAAAAGCCCAAGAATTAGAAGTCGCGGACACAATGACGGCCTGCGGAAAGCATATCGGCGAGGCTTCACGCCAAAACTTTGAGCAGCGGACAAATTCTAAATCTAGAACAGGGCATGAACCTAAATACTCACGCGATGGCACTGAGAGCTCATATGGAGTACTTTGAGGATATGCGACAACATATCTTGCTGCTCATAGCTGAGGGATTTCCTCCATTACCAGGTAGCAAATTCATGTCTCCAGTACTAGCACGAACTGATGTACAACCTACAATGAATCCGCCAAGGATTACAGGATCACGTCGTGAAGAGCGGTAGGGAACCAGCCATGCAACTTCTGAACCACACAGGAGGGAGAAATTGGCTCTAGCTCGCCTTGGGACCGTGGTTGACAATCACTGTGCAGCCCCCGATCAAGTTAATTTTGAGCAACCAGACAACACTAGGCGTGTCCGGACTCGAAATAGGGGTAGGGAGAGTCGCAACATGAGCGAAGTATTGTACGGCTTCCTGTAGCCCTGGAGGTCGCAAATGTGTTCGGATTAATGAAAAAGAAGATCGAGGAGCTACGAAAGGAAAGGACTATTAAGGAATCTAAGCCTACCTGGTGTACTAGAGTCCTGCATCCGGACCTCTTTGCAGCGGCTCCTAGGGGAGGTACAAACTATCCAAACTTCAATAACTATCATGGCACCACAGACCCTCTGGACTGGCTATCAGCTTTTCAAAGCAGAATAAGTTTGTGCACGCCAAGTGAGGATGTATGGTGCATCGTTTTCACAAGGGCCATGCAAGACAGAGCGGCCTCATAGATCCGTAACCTAGCCCTAGCCTCGATCTTATCTTGGGATGATCTTATGAATAAATTCACAATGGAATTTAAATCAGTGGGTGGACCGAAAAAGACCCATATCGACCTTCAAGAGGTCCGACAGGTTGAAAACGAATCTGCTCGCAGTTACTATGAATGATTCTACAAGGTCTACGAACAGACAAGGGGTTTAGCTGACAACATATGAACAGCTTCGAAACGGGGCTAAGTCTTGGTTATCTCAAATATTATATTGCTCTTAACCCACCAGCCAACCTCCAAGAAATGCTGAGCTCAGCAAGAAAGTTCATCGCGACGGCAGGAAATGAAGGATCCTCGTCGTCGCACAGAGCCAGAAAAAAGGCTGAACGCAGCCTACCCAATGAGACGCGCAGGAACAGGGATCGAGACATCAGGAAGCCTGAAAAGTTCAAAGAGGAGAACTAGACTCCCATCAAGGTTTCATACACACAGATGATGCATAAGGTAAGAGATGAGTTGTCCGAACCTCTCCTCATGAAACCAGACAAATGTTGGGATCAGTCCAAATATTGTGCTTTTTTATGAGGACAGGGGCCACGACACAGAGGATTACATCCAATTGAAAAGAGAATTCGAGAAGTTGTTAGCTTGGGGTCGACAAAACCATTATAGAAGAGATGCAGGGGGAGAAAATCGAAATGATCGATAGGCACACCAATACGACAAAGAGATCTGAATAATCACAGAGGGTCCCCCCGAGAAACAATCAGATTAAGCATAGAATCGGTTCCATCAACAAGCATGTTGAGAAACCCATTGTCATGCATGGAAACGAACAGCCACTTTCCTTTTGTTAGGAAATCTACGCGGGAATGTAGCGGAATTTAAAATTTATTTCCTATCGACCCACGATCGACTTCGTTTAAGAAATAAAAAAATAAGCTAGTAGACGGTGGTTACCTCACTTGATCTAAAAGATCGACGCTTTGACCGTCTAAGGAGAGTAGCGATGCTTGGAGCCGCCCAAGCATTCGGCCTCTACCGCTAGACCACACGAACAACCGCCGGAATCCACCATTGGATTGCTACTTGAAAAATTCTGGTTGCTAGACTGGCCTTTTCTCTCTCAAAAAATCTCTCCACAAGAAGCTCTCTACTTTTCACAAGAACTATTAGCTCTTGGAATTGTGATGTACAAAAAAGCTGTTAGGAAATCTACGCGGGAACGCAGCGGAATTCAAAAATTTATTTCCTATCGACCCAAGATCGAC
Source organism: Gentiana straminea (assembly GCA_036785695.1). NCBI lineage: Eukaryota > Viridiplantae > Streptophyta > Magnoliopsida > Gentianales > Gentianaceae > Gentiana > Gentiana straminea. The sequence continues at coordinate 724,362 of JAVUPR010000386.1, read as the reverse complement.
TTCGTTTAAGCAATAAACAAACAAGTAGTAGACAGTGGTTACCTTGGTTGATCTATAAGATCGACGCTTTGACCGTCTAAGGAGAGTAGTTCTGCATAGAGCCGCCCAAGTGTTCGGCCTCTACCGCTAGTCCACACGAACAGCCCGCCGGAATCCCATCATGGATTGCTATTGGAAAACTCCGGTTGCTAGACCGGCCTTTTTCCCCTCTCTCCAACTCTCTATTGGATGCTCTCTATTTTACACAAGAACTATGAGCTCTTGCAATTGTAATGTACAAAAGAGCTTGACACCCACCTCTTATTTATAGTGTAGGTGGCGCCATCTTCTAGAGTGCAGGAGAAGAAAACCTTTTTCAAACAAAATAAGGAAAATATAATTGATTGATTTATCTCATTTATTATAATATCTTATATTAAATAAATCTAGGATATTGTCAATATCTTATATTGAATATTCGCAAGATATTGTCAATATCTAATATTGACCATATTTATCTTATATTATATTACCATAAATCAATTTACACATGTATATATCACATATATATATTACATATATAAATCTATACATAAATACCTTTTGGAAACAAATGTGTACATGCATATCCAATATGCAATACACGCATGTGACCATATATTTATATATATTAATATCTTATATTAATATATGGTAATCTTATTAATTAAAATGCACAATCCAAGTGTATCTTATACACATTAAATGTGGCGCCCCTTTGACCAACAAATTGGCTTCCGGAATATTCTTTAATTAATCGATATAATTAATATCTTGTATTTAATTTATTCATAATAAATAAATATCACCATATTAATTTACCACTATAACCTTTATAGTCTCGAGATAAACTTTCCTTATTTGGTTATCATCTATAACCACATTTTAATCCGGCTAGATGTTCATATGTGTGTGACCCGATAGGCTTCCGAATATGTTGGCCGTAGACACAAAGTGCAAATTACTAAAATGCCCTTCATGCCTAACGATCACGGGATAGCGTCTAGCAACACACCGTGACCCCCAATCATCGGAAGAGTCAAATGCAATGACTACTACCTTTCATGTGAAACAGTTACCGTGTAACTTACAATCCTATCGCTGTAATAATATCCATACGATCGTTAGTCGAGTGTCAAAACATCAACGATCGTATCTTATAATCTGGATATCATGCTCTCTCGAAGTAACTCGTTTACTCCCACTTTGCAAAGATTCACGAGAGTTCGACATTCCTTATTAGAAGGCCATTTCGGATATTCGATCCCAATCATAGGATACGCGATTCCCGGACGACCAATCATGTATACTCCGCATGCTTCGGTATCATACCCAATCACTACCGCATGATCGCCCCGTGGCTAGGGGAAACCTCAATAGTGTCAAAGAATGACAATCCACACCGTGATGCCATGAAGACTCCGGTCTTAAGGATAATTACACAACCGCCACATAGTGTGACACTTATCCATGTAAGTGGGTCAGTCTAACGTACGCATTCTCTAATACACGTCCACGTACGGTCCAAGTGTCTCTACACTTCGATAGACGAGATCTATCCCTTTAAAGACGAGAAGACATCTAATACGTGCTAGTCCGTTTATACTATCAATGTCCCGTTTAATAGTACATCACCTAGAGACATTTAAGTATCAAACTTATTAAAGTGATTAGAGATCTCATCAACCATAATCGCCTATCATGGTTTCTCTACCACAGTTTAATACTAAGGACGTTATCATATAACAATTCATAATTGGTTCTTTAAAAGAACATAAATATGACAACAGAAAAGCCATTTAATATATGTATAAACATAAAGAAATAGTAGAAATGATCCGACCCGGTCGGATCCGGTCCAACCCGATTGGGTTTAGGACACTATTCCAACCAAAGCTAGCCAAGCCCTCCTATTTATAGGATGACCTGCGCCCCTATGTGATCCCAATCTGATTGGGAGAAGCTTCTTAGTAGATTGGGGAGAAAGAAAACATGTTCCAAATAAAATATGGAAAGTATCTTATATTGATTTATCTCATAAATATTCAATATCTTATATTAATATTTTCAATATTAATAAATCTATTAATATTGTCAATATCTTATATTGACTATATTTATCTTATTACCATAAATCTATTTTTTCAAAATCAATTAATATCTAATATTAATATTATGATAATCTTATTAATTAAATTGCACAAACCAAATGTATCCTATACACTTTGAAAGTGGCGTCCCTTCTCCAAAATAATTGGCATCCAGAATATTTTTTAATTAATATAATGCTATGATTAATTTATTTGCAAAACACATGTATATCATATATATACTTATTTCAAAATATATGTATCAATGTACATATTTAATTAATCAACATAATTAATATCTTGTATTTAATTTATTCATAATAAATACCACTATATTAATTTACCACTATAACACTTTATAGTCGAGATAAAGTTTCCTTATCTCGGTTATCAACTATAACCGCATTTTAATCCGACCTGATGTTCATATATGTGTGACCCGATAGGCTTCCGAAAATGTTGGCCGTAGACACAAAGTGCAAATTATGAAAATGCCATTCATGCCTAACGATCACGGGATAGCGTTTAGCAACACACCATGACCTCCAATCATCGGAAAAATCAAATGCAATTACTACTACCTTTCATGTGAAACAGTTACCGTGTAACTTACAATCCTATCGCTGTAATAATATCCATACGGTCATTAGTCGAGTGTCAAAACATCAACGACCGTATCTTATAATTTGGATATCATGCTCTTTCGAAGTAACTCATTTACTTCCACTTTGTAAAGATTCAAGAGAGTAAGACATTCCTTATAAGAAGGCCCTTTCGGATATTCACCATTACTGATAGGGTATGTGATTCCCAGACGACCAAACATGTATACTCCGCATGCTTCAGTATCACACTCAATCACTACCGCATGATCGCCCCATTGCTAGGAGAAACCTCAATAGTGTCGAAGCATGACAATCCACACCGTGATGCCATGAAGACTCCGGTCTAAAGGATAATTACACACCCGCCACATAGTGTGACACTTAATGTAAGAGGGTAAGTCTAACGTACGCATTCTCTAATACACGTCCACGTACAGTCCAAGTGTCTTTACACTTTGATAGACGAGATCTATCCCTGCCCTTAAAGACAGAAGACATCTAATACGTGCTAGTCTGTTCATACTATCAATGTCCCGTTTAATAGTACATCAGCCTAGAGACATTTAAGTATCAAACTTATTAAAATTATTAGAGATCTCATCAACCATAATTGCCTATCATTGTTTCTCTTTCACAGTTTAATACTAAGGACTTTATCATATAACAATTCATAATTGGTTCTTTAAAAAGAACATATATATGACAACAGAAAAGCCATTTAATATATGTACAAACATAAAGAAATAGTAGACATGATCCGACCCGGTCGGATCCGGTCCAACCCGATTGGGTTTAGGACACTATTTCAACATCTTTTACTCGAAGCGAGCTCGTGACCGCGACTAATATGGAGGACTCATGCCTAAGCATTTCAGTGGTAACAAATCTATTTTGTGTTAACAGGGTGATGATGGACACTGGAGCCTGGTGAGACATCTTGCATAAAGGCACCTTGGAAGGTTTCACGAACCATAGGATTCAGGTCAATGGGCCATTGTTCTCAACATGCAGATAGGAGACTACGCACCTTTCTAGATTGAAAAGGTAAACTTCTTTGTCGTAGATCTCCAATCCAATTATAACATGATTCTGGGAGCACCAGCGTTGAGGCAGTTTCAAATGGTTGTCTCGATCCCGCATCAACGGGCAAAGTTTTTTGCTAAGGACAAAACAGGGGTATCAGTCAGTGAGCCTGCGGTGATCCTCACGTTTATCCAAGCATCGAGAGAGGGTAAGCAAGCCCGCGTCAGCAACAGGCTCTACGACGGGCAGTGGGATGATAAGCATGGTGAGGGAATTAATCACGTCAGGAGTCGAATGTGAGACATTACCGGTCAGAGATTTGCCGAACTTCACCGCTGATGGCGAGCTGATCGAAGTAGTCATTAACGATGCCTACCCTGACCAAAAAGTCAAGATCGGGGCTCATCTGCCAACAATAAAATAGAAAGCTCTGATCGCTCAGTTAAAGGAAACCAATTATGCCTTCACATGGGTGGTAACTGATATGAGGGGTGTGAAGCCCGAGGTCGCACTACACTTCTTGAATGTCGACCCCGCCTTTAAGCCGATACAGCAGAGGGCACGGAAATTGACCCTGGAAAAGAGAAAGCAATAATGGTGGAGGTTGAGAAGCTTCTTCAAGACGGAATAATCAAGGAGTTAGCTTATCCCACCTGGTTAGAAAATGTAGTAATGGTAAAGAAACACAGTTGCAAGTGGAGAATGTGCGTCGACCTCACTGATATCAAGAAGGCTTGCCCAAAAGATCCTTATCAACTTCATAAGATCGATCGGCTTGTGGACTCCATTGCCGGTTATGACACGCTCAGCTTTCTAGATGCATACTCTGGGTATCATCAAGTTAGAATGGCTGAATCCGATAAAGAAAATACGGCCTTCATGGCTACTGGGGATCTATATTACTATGAAATGATTTGGGTTGAAGAATGCGGGTTCGACCTATCAAAGGATGGTTAACAAGGTTTTCAGTTCGCAGATCGGGAGAAACATGGAGGCCTACATAGACATCATGGTCGTGAAATCCCTAAGTTGCGGTCATGCTGCCAATCTCAAAAAAACTTTCAAGAACGTTCGAAGGCATTCGATGAAGCTCAACCCGGCCAAATGCATGTTTGGTGTCGGTGCGGGCAAGTTCCTGGGGTTTATGGTTAGTCGTCGTGGCATCGAGGCTAAGCCCGAGAAGATCAAAGCACTCATGAACATACAAGAACTGACCACAATCAAGGAGGTCTAAAGGCTTAATGGAAGAATCATTGCTTTTGGTTGGTTCATATCTAAATCAGCAGAGAAATGCCATCATTTCTTCAAAATTCTCAAAGGCAATAGGACATTCTCGTGGGATGAGGAGTTCTCTAAGGCCTTTCAGGCCTTCAAGGATTATCTCAGAAAGCCACATCTCCTATTTAGCCCCACAATAGGAGACTTTTTGTTTTTGTTCTTGGCGGCCTCAGACCGGGCTGTAGCCGCCGTCCTTGTGAAGGAGACCGGAACTCTCCAAAATACCGTCTACTATGTAAGCAATGCTCTCATTCCGGTGGAGAGTCATTATATTAATGTGGAAAATTCAGCCTACTCACTTGTTATCGCTGCCCGTAAACTCAGGGGCTACTTTACTGCGCACACCATAATCGTCTTAACCGATAGTCTCATGCGTCAGATATTGCACAAACCTGACCTTTCAAGTCGTCTGCTTCGACGGGCTATTGAAATCATAGAATTTGACATTCAATATCAACCAAGGAGGGCGATCAAGGCTTAAGCCCTAGCGGATTTTATAGTTGAAACAAGCTTCAGTTTGGAGCAGCCGAACATGCCCGTACCAACTGAGCCTGCACCCACTACCCAAAGGCCTGACAATTATTGGCAATTGTCTACTGTGATTCTCAGCTCATTGTTGAACAAATATCAGGGAGTACGAGATGCGATGAGGCATCCTAGAAAAGTATTGTGAGATTGTTCAAAGAATGAGAGGTGACGTCTACTACTGTGAGTTCATCAGAATTGGCAGAGAGGACAATGAGCAGGATGATTATCTCTCCAGGCTATCCTTGGAGGAAGAAATCGCTGACCCATCAATAATGGTGGAATATCTATCCACCCCCGCAATTGAAAAATCAGAAATTATGGACATTGACGCACCAACGTTGGTTCCATGTTGGATAGCTGTGATTCAAGCATACATTGAATCGGGCACTTGGCCTGCGGACCCAGATAAAGCCCATGCTCTGAGAAGGCGGGCAGCCAGATACATCATAGACAACGGGACACTCTACAGAAGATCTATCTCTAAGCCTCTGCTCAGATGTGTCCTCAAAGAGGAAAGTGAGAAAATTTTGGTAGAACTCCACCTGGGAGTATGTGGGGGCCATCCCGTAAGTCGTTCTCTAGCATAGAAAGTCATAGCTGTAGGGTATTACTGGACGTCAATCATAAGAGACTCTGAAAAGTTTTTCAGAGAATTCCCTGAGTGTCAGATACATGTAGATATACCATGGTTACCATCAGTCGAGCAGAGCGTCGTTGTTTCTGTGTGGCCTTTTGACATGTGGGGACTTGATCTAATTGGTCTTTTCCAAACGGGAAGGGGTAGTTGCATATACGTCATCGTGGTCATGGACTAATTCATAAAATGGATCGAGGCAAAGCCTATGGCAAGCATAGGAGCAAAGAATGTAGTCTACTACATGCACGACCAGATTTGGTCACAATTTCAGGTTCCGCGAGCAGTTGTATCAGACCACGGAACTCAATTCAGAGATGAGTTTTCGGATTTCTACAAGGAGCACAATGTCAAACATTGGCAATCTTCTGTAGCGTACCCATAAGGAAATGGTCAAGCCGAGGCCGGCAATAAGCAAATCATCAGGATGTTAAAGAAAAGTATACGCGAAAAGGCGGGCGGATGGGTGGACGAGCTACCGCCATTCTCTGGGCCCTCCATACAACAATAAAGACTCCCACCGGGGAAACTCCATTTGCTTTAACATATGGGTCAAAGGCTATGACACCAATCGAAACGGCTCTCCCGAGTATCAGAGTGGCCAGGTACAATCAGACGGATAACCTCACCAACAAAAAAGTCAAGCTCGACCTAGTCGAAGAAAAGAGAATACCAACTTATCTGAGGCTAGTCAACTACAAGAAGATCGCGAAGCGGCACCATGACAAGCGAATCTGCGATCATTATTTTTAAATTTGGTGATTTCTTTCTATGCAATAGGAAGGCCGCCGGCCTTCAACCCGACAAGGGCAAGCTTACCGCAAACTGGGAATGACCCTATCAGATTTCAAGAGAGATTAAGAAGGGGACTTACATTCTCAAGGATCAAAATGGTTATGAACTCAATCGACCATGGCATGCAGATAACCTCAAGAGGTATTACATGTAACATTCGGCTAGGGTTATGGTGCTGCTCTTGTTTATGATATAAACCAGCTTTCTTTTTAGGGTTATGGCTATCCTCATGTTTACGACATGAGCGGTTAAGCTTTCTTGTAAATTTTCAACTCAATAAATTACATTTTATCATTCCATGCGTTATTCTCATATTTCAATAATGTTCGCTATTTTATAAGTACGATTTTCAGCAAAGTATCTCCTAGCGAGCACAAGTACGCAGGTGTTCAAGTAATTGTATTATTATTTTCAATTAGCCTACGGAGTGCGAGCCTAAGTCAAATTAAAAACAAAGGGGCCCGCATACCTCCTAGCACGGACAAGACTCGATAGATGGGTATTTTTGAACTTACGAAGCAAACAAACAAGCGGATATACAATCAATAAGCAAACTCAACACTTAGAAACATTTTCAAAACATCCAAATAGCATTCACACGGAGGACAAAAGTAAAAGTAACAGTTATTAAAGACTGCGGAATCAAATAAAATGTTACAAATCATAATATTTCAAAGATAAGGGTGGAGATAACAGATGAAGGATTTCTTTGCTGGGTCTGATCGTCTTCAGGGCGAAGAGCTCATTGTGAACATTCTCGCTCTGAAGTAGAGGTGCAGAAGAGAGTCAACCGGGCTAGCTGTGGATCCATTTTCGGCTCGAGCAGCACCATTGAATGACTTCTTAATCATGGCCCACAAGTTGTCAGTGATCACGGGTGGAGGAATCCATGGTTCTTTGCCCTCCTCAGCCCGACTCCTAGCGATGGCTTCAAGCTCTTCAGCAGTGAAGGGGATTTCTGAGTGAAAGAGCAGCAGCTGATCGTCATATTGATCAAGGAAAGACCAATCCTTTAAGGCACTCAGGGAGGGGGCGCAATTTCCTTGAGCCCAGCGGACACAACGAGCTAAATGAAAAAATCCTTCATCATAGCCAGCCAGGCCGTTAATCTCAAGGATCTTGTTGAACGCGTCGGACTTTTGGAAATTATCAACTGCTTCCACTCTCACGGCCTCCCTAGCGGCTTCAAGCTTGGCCTCCAAATCAGATTGGGCCTTCTTCACTTTTTCCTCAAGAACGGTTTTCTCCTTCGCCCAAAGCTGTCTAGCCTACTCAGTACTTACATTAAGCTCATCAATTGTCTTGTCGTACTCAAAGGCTTCTTTCTCAGCTTTGGACTTCCACTCGACCCGAGCTATCTCTGCAACCTCAATTTCTTCTCAGTGTTTCTTCTTCAGCTCCTCAAGCTCGCTCGCCGCGGTCCCAGCTTTCAGACTCATCTTAGAAACATTCCCTTCAAGTTGTTCCACCTTCTCCAGGGCCTTGCCCAAGTCCCGCTCCATCTCGTCGCCCATGCGATCAGACTGGGCAATGGAGGTGTTCAACTGCAAAATAATGGGAGAGCATTTAGTAAAGATGAAACAGGGAAGGAAGTCAAGAAAAATTACAAAATTAATGACTAACCAAAGCAGTGAGCATGCCGGCCACACCCGCTAAATCCTGACGCCTTTGCAGAAAACACTTTGAGGGACTCAGTCGATCCTTCAGCACCGTACGAGGACCAATCCCCTCCCGATCACAATACCCACTTCATCAGGGCCATCTAACCTTAAATTCCGTAGTTGAAGACCCTAAGCAATGGCATCGGCTAGAATCACGGCCTTCGCCTCCATTTTAGGCATTTGAAAGTTAGTGGACAACCAGAGAGTGCGGGAAGAGCCCGGTATAGCGGAAGCAGCGGCTACATGCCTTTCACCTACTGACCGGATATTGGTCTTAGTGGATATCTGGTGCAGGACCTTTTTGGCCGCATCGGTCACAACGTTGCCCATCATAGAGAGCTGACCTTTTTGCTTGGATGGGGCAATTTAGGACTGCTTCGGTTCTCTCTCTCCATCGTCATCAATGATCACAAGGGTATCTGTTCTCTTTGTTCTAATGGGCTGCTGGGCGCCGCTACTAGACGCGACCATAGATTTCCCTTTGTCTTTGGGATTTGGAGGTGTGGCTCCCTCCGGGATAACTAAAGGGAATTTTGGGCACATCAATCACCCCTATTGCCGCGACATGACTCGCCCTCTCAACATCACCAATGGTTTTCTTGTTGGTAAACTTTTTGCGAAGACGGCTAACATTCGGCATATCTGCAAATAAAGGAGTATGTTTGTACAGACAATATTATGGAAAATAAACAACAACCATGAAACAAAGAGGGCAAAATAAAGCTAAGTACACATAAAGAGAGTCCTTACCCAGTTCATCGCGGTTCTCAAGATCGCCCTCACATACGACACACTGTGAAGGGAAACACGCCCCATGATGGCACTCAGCGTACCAGTCTGAATCACAAGGTAAGGGAGAAACTCTAATCAATGGTTCTCCGTCTGTGGACCAATGGATTCCAGCAGCCCGACTAAATGTCTCGGTCACATCCAGTAGAGCCTCAAACTAAAAGACCATCTCTGATATGGGGGATTTTCACTAAACACCAAAGTCTCTTCTATTCCCTGGATGTCGTCCTGCTCTTTATACGTCTTGATTTCCTCAGTACTGGATAGACCCAGACGAAAATTCTGAAGTGGCCATACAACGCGCGAATCCACCCGCATACACCAGGTGTTCCAACCAGAAACCTTTTCTGCAAGGTCAAAGAAAAATTGGCAGTCTCGTCTCTGCGGACCTAGTTGCCCCCTTCTATTCATTTTATATAGGGTGTAGAAATGATTGAAAATAGGTAGGCTGGGCTCGCCTTCGGACAACCGGAAAACAATGATGAATCCTACAAAAATCTTGCTAGCCCGAGAGAAAGATCGCAAGGTAGAGTCCGGGTAATCGTGATGAACTTTACCAGGAAAGGATCGAATGGCGGTCGAAATGTGGCCACGAAGTGGTCATAGTTGAAAATATAATCCCTCAGGGATCGGCAACAAAACATTTGGCTAGCCCTATCCCCCTCGCAGGCAACAAATCAATAGTCGGCCGGGACATCATTAGCGAGCAAGGATCTCGTGTAATCGTTGGTCACCTTATAGAATTTCTTCCATTGCTTGGCGATTTCCTTATCGGAGGCTTTCTGGTTTTCAAGTTCGTCAAACCCTTCATCCGTGTACTGTTTGGGAGGCCGGGGGTTCTTCTCCTTAGCTTGCTTTCCTCGACTCACTCGGGTCACTATCTCTCTCAGAGAGGCCTCACCTTGGCGAAGCGAGATCTGTCCGGAAGTCCCCGGATTCTCTTCTTCGGCTAATTCACTCTCGAGTTGCTCTATGAACTCCACTAAAACCTGATCGCCAGGATCCACCTCATCGGGCCCATACTCCATCGCTTCTCGGTTTCCATCATCGTTGGGAGTGCATTCGGAAGACATCCTGAAAAACACAAGGCCGAGGCGGATAGTCAATCACCTAGACTTGGAAGTCGGGGTGAGACATGCATGTCCGCTCATCCTAACACCTCGCCCCTCCGTTTTCCTGCCAAAAACTTACAAGACTAAAGGCTTAACCTCACTAACGGAATTGAAATGAAAAATAAAGGTTCAAAATTCTCCAGGCAATCACAACAACCTGAGATCTATAAACCATTCAAGCAAATCCGAGAGAAAATAGAAGAATTTGCAAATGGCATTTTCAGGTTATTTAGATATGTCACATGCGGCAGTTCAGGTCAAAGTGCAAACAAGAGAAAACTCCCTTAAACGGTTCAAACCTCAGTGAAATTGTCTGATTTATACACCTACCAAGTTTTTCTAGCACAAAGCAACTTATAAGAACAAAAACGGAAGAAAAATCAATGCTTTACCTGGAAATTTGATGGTTTTTTGGGTTAGAGGCTTGAAGATCGGCCGGAAAACTCAAAAGCTGCCGGAAATTACTTCTACTCCGCCGGGGTCTTCTTAAATGATCGGATTATTCAAAGGATTGCCGGAGATTGAAGCTAAGAGAAAGCATGATTGTGAAAAAAGTTAGTGTTGGAGGTAGCTCCTTTATATATGCAGCCCGGGAAACGAACCATCACACCCCGGGGTCTACACGGATATGGATAATCTGAAAACCGAACTGAACCGGGGTAATTCGGTTCGGTTCGGTTGGGTTTTAAACCCGCCGATGGCATAAATACAATTAGCGCGTAGTGAAGTTAATCGAGAGTATCGGGTCTCTCCTTTAACATGCTATTAATGCGCCCAGAACACAATAGGTTTGATTGTCTTAGCCGGACTTTCGGTTAAGAGAACCTAGTGGGGCATTTATATATGATAGATATATCATATAGGGCTAGACCGATTTGATTAGAGTTCACGATATAATTCCGTAATCGAGAAGTCTTATCGAATCAATCGATGATCATATTTATGGATATATCTTAATCCTGAGGTGATCACAGTCAACTGCTTGAATCAGTATGAGGTTTGATTTGACGGTTAAAGATTACACTGAGTCTATGATATGTATTACCCCATCTTGGCATTGTACTAGATTGAGTGAGTAGTCTGTGTTATCACAGATACAAAATCCATTCCTTCCATTTATGGAAGTAGATAGACAGTTCCCTTATTTGTTAATCCTAGAAACTGATCGATCGTACGAGTTCATATTACACTGATTAGCTACTAGTGAGTTGTATGAATTAATTGATCACTAGGGGGTTAATGGTAAATAAGGATAAGAGGTTCTGAAAAGGGTTAACGGTAACTTCCCGATTTAGAATGAACAGTCTATGGAGGATTAATCCATATGTAATGATTATATCAATTGACCCTTATTATCATTCTCTTGAGGAGATAAATATAATCTTGTAATCGGAGGAGTTCAGTCACGGGATTATGGTGGCATATTCATGTGATTGATTTATCGAATATAATTATTCTGTTCGTAAGATAATTATTTATTTGATTTATCGGAGCCGCTGATTATTAGTCCATGTTCCCCGACGTGCCTCCTATATAGCATAGCTATTCTCGGACGTCGAATCCTAATAATTTTAATTAGTTCTTATTAGAATTTAATTAAAACGTTATGTGAATTAATTGTTTAGTAAACTATTAAATTAGTTGGGCTAAATAATAAAATATGTGGAAAAGGCATTTCTCATAATCTTGGCAAATTAGTGTGTTATGGCCGAAAATTAATATTGACTAGGTCAATGCCAATTTTCGGCCAAGAGCAATGCTTTTTTGGAAACAAGAAATTGTTTTAAGACATGTGCACAAAATATTTATTGGATAAATATTTATGGTAAGAAATAAAGATAAATATTATTCTAGATTTGTTCTAGAATATTATGGAATTATCTTTTATTTATTGGATTTATTTATTTGCAAAATAAAATACTTGGAGGTCAAGGATTACTCTCTTATATAAAGAGAGTTCTCCCAAGCCTTACACACACATAAATTTCGACTTCACCTCTTAGAGAGGAGAAGGAAATTTCGGCCAAGGGGTGTAAAGGGAAAATCTTGGAGATTTTTCCGGGTAGCATATCGGAAGGGTTCGAGTCGAGAATTTCTTTGCACCGGGAGTTGCTTGGATCACACGCGCGGAAGATCGTGGTGCTCTTCATACTTTCTTATGTTCTTCATATTGCGGTTCTTCTACATGGATTTTGAGATCCAAGAGGTATGATCTACAACCCCCTTGTAGAGTAGATCTAGTTATTTTATTACGTGTAATTTATAGATCTAGATCCTTAAATCGCTTCCGTTGCGGATGATATTACTAACAGTGGTATCAGTCGCCAAGGTGATCTATATTTATACGTATAAAATATTAGATGTAGGAGTGGTAAACATGTAGATTTTTTGTCCCAATTTTTTTTGAAAGGGGCCGATGCATGTTTAATATTTTTTTGATGTTGCGATTGTTGTGGTTTGAAAAGATGGATTGTGGTTGGTACTGTTTACTCGTTAGATCTATTTTGTAGCTCCTTTATTTAGTAACAATTGAGCATAGGAATTGTATTTTTTTTATGTCAATTTTCGAAAATTCCATGTAAAAGTAGCATCTTTTATTGTAATTTTGTAAATCCGGGCTCGAAAAGATGAAGATCTTGCTGAAAAATTGAAAATCAAGACGAAACCCAAGGTATGAACGAGGAGAAACGGTTAATAAATTTTTTAAAAGCTTGCTACGGGACTTTCGCGACGCTAAAAAGCGTCGCTATAAGTCCTGTTTAATGGGTTTTTTTTATTCGGCTGTATGAAACTTTTTTTTGACCTAATTTTTTTATACCATACTGCCGTTTGGCAGATAATTAAAATTAAAAAAAAACATTATTTTGGGAAATAATTTAAAACAGCCGCATGTAACAAAAACAAAAAAAAAAATTTGATAAATCAAAATAAATTGGGTTCATTTAATTAAAAAAATGTCTTTCTCCTCTCGGGTGTTCGTGGTTCGTGATCCGGCGGTTCGAGTTTTAGATTCGAAGATCAAGACTCGAAGACCTAGATTATGTAATTTACTGCTTTCCTAGGAAAGATTAGATACGGGGTACCAACAATCCATCTCGGTGTTTAAATTTTCCGCAATTTATTTTTTATGTGTTTGACCATAAAATAGATATAAAATCGGAATTGCCATGACGTGCATCATATCATAAATCCACTCCATGCATACATGTAAAATTTTAATTTTGGTAATTAAAATAGGCATGTATACAAACTCCCATAATTAGTTGAAATTTAATTAATACGTGGTAATTAATTAATTTAGTAACTAATTAAAGATCTGAGGACGGGTTATGAAATCGTTAAGCCTTTCGGTGTGTGTTCTCGGTGAACCGCCGTAAAAGCCCAAACGAGATCACGTTTTCGATTCGTAGTGTCTACGAGATTGAATGATGGTAAAAGAACAATAAATCTTGGATAAAAACGGTTCGCTTATAGGTTGGGTGGTCAACTGAGCTAGGCTCGACTAAGCTACACCGGAGAGCGGAGGGGTGATTCCTTCTTATCTCAATGGGGCTGTCTTGACCCGATTTCGTCCGACTATCACATATGTTCCAACGAATAGGACGGGTAGGCTTGCCTACGTTACCGACACCATTCGGAATCCTTGATTCGATGTGTTTTTATGTTAACATCAAAAAGACGTGGTTAGTTAACCCACCACCACTTCCAAAATATTGAGTGGGAACGGGTGAGGCGACAGCCAACCCCACGGCCTCTACTATAGATACAAGTAAGTGAGAGAAGGGTGACGCCTCGCGGCGCTTTGCTTTCATCCCCCTACGGATGGTGTTCACCCCTATCAACATTCATGGCTTGGTCTACGAAAGGATAGGATTTTTGGGTACTCGTCGGGTCACTGACCTATCCTACGACGGCACACTCGGGGCGTACCTAAGAGATCCGATATAGTAGGTCACACTCATCAAGGGTATTCTTGATAATACCTAGGCTAAAAAAGGAAGGTAGTCAATGAATAAAGGGATGTTCGATTCTCGTGGGATGCTTGATTCTCACAAGTTATTCATTGATGAGATTGTCTCGATTTAACCGTCACCTCTTCGATTTAAGAAATGGAAGAGTAATTTAAACGTGATACTCACATATGAGAATGTGCAACATGTACTCACTTCTGAATGCCCTACGGTGGCGATCCAAAAACCCGGAAAAGCTGAGATCGACCAGCGTAATCGCTGGATCGAGGCAGATAACCGGGCTCGTGGGATTATAATGGCGGCAGTGTCGGAGGTTATTAGGAGCCAGATTGAAGAGTTTGAGACTGCACGAGATATCATGCAGAAACTTACTTCGATGTTTGGATCACCTAGCAACCAAGCAAGACACGATGCAATCAGGATGGCTGTTAACACGAAATTGAAGAAAGGCCAAGCAGTGAATGGTCATGTTCTAAATATGATCAGTTACTTCAATGACGTCGGTATTCATGGATCAATGTTCGATGAAGCAACTCAAGTGTCGATGATTTTGGAATCGTTGACTCCTGAGTTTATCCCGTTCAAAACCCAGTATCTGATGGGCAAACATGAGTTGACCATGGCACAAATGCTTAATGAACTGACTATCTACGAGGGCCTACTATCGAAAGATAAGGTCTAAGTAGGGGATAAGAAAGCTGAAGCCAATATGGCCGAAGCTAAGCCATCAAACAAGCCTAAGGCCAAACCGAAAAAGAAGGGTAGTGTTGCACTTGTACCCAAGCCAATGAAGAAAAAGAAAGCCAAGAAAGTTGACGAGCCCAAGCCCAAGGGAAAATGCTTTTACTGTAAGGAGGTAGGACATTGGAAACGCCATTGTCCGGATTATCTTCGTGATGTAAAAGATGGCAAAGCCAAGGCTGTTACTGGGAAAGATAAGAAAGGTAATTTGGAATTACTATTCTTGGAATCTTTTAATGTAGCTAAAGATGTGTCCACTTGGATACTTGATACTGGAGCTACTAACCATGTATGTTCTTCATTGCAGATTCTTAGTTCGTATGAGGAGCTGGAAGAGGGTTCTCAAGTGATGCGAGTAGGCACTGGGGCGCTCATTTCGGCTAAAGAAGTGGGAGCTGTGGACTTGCATTTTAATAATAGAATTTTACATTTAGAGAATGTTTATTTTATTCCGAATTTCAGGAGAAATTTAATTTCTCATTCTGCCTTAGTTGAACAATCATTTTCTGTTTCAAATTTGAATGGTGAATTTGTTTTTTCGAAGAATGGCTTTGAATTGTGTTCAACTACGAATGAAAACGGTTTATATTTTGTAAGACCACATAAAGCTCCCCTACTTAATACTGAAGTGTTTAAAACTGCTCATCAAAGATCTGCTAAAAGGCAGAAAGTTTCTCAAGTAAAAGAAGATAAAACATACTTATGGCATCTGAGGCTCGGCCATATTTCCTTGGAAAGACTCAAAAGTCTAGAAAAGGTTCATGCCTTAGGTGAGTCATATGTTGACACACTGCATGTCTACGAGTGTTGCTTGGAGGGAAAAATGACTAAGCATCCCTTCTCATCAATGGGTAATAGGGCCACGGGAACTCTAGACTTAGTGCATTCAGACCTTTGTGGTTCGATGAACGTACAAGCTAGAGGCGGATACGAGTTATCTGCTGCATAGGAAGTCCGAGGCTTTTGGTAAGTTCAAGGAGTTCCAAGCAGAAGCCGAAAGGCAACTAGGCAAGTCATTGAAATGCCTTCGCTCGGATCGTGGAGGTGAGTATTTAGATGCGAGTTCATTGACTACTTGGTGAAAAAGGAATTTGTTTCCAACGTTCAGCGCCTAGGACACCTCAGCAAAACGGAGTTGCTGAGAGGATAAATAGGACATTGATTAACATGGTTAGATCAATGATGAGCTACGCCTCACTACCTATATCCTTTTGAGGTTATGCTTTAGAAGCTGGGTCTACATTTTGAATGCAGTACCGTCAAAGTCTGTCGAGAAGACACCTATTGAGATGTGGTCTGGACGTCGCGAAAGCATGAGTCACTTCCTCATATGGGGTTGTCCTGCACCTGTGCTGATGGACAAGACTACCAAGCTACAATCGCGTAGTGTGTTTGTTTGTAGGCTATCCAAAAGGTACACGTGGTGATCTATTTTACGATCCGGAAGATAACAAAGTGCTAGTCTCGACTAACGCTACGTTTTTGGAGGAAAGTTATATGAAAGACCACAGACCTAGAAGTAAAATTGTTCTAGAGGAATTACTCTCCGATGACGTCAGGCCTATTGTGGCTGTTGATGTTCCTATAAACAACACTACTAATACAACAGACACTTCCGACATTCCTGTTCCACCTAGACGTACTGCGAGAGTGGTTCGGCCACCGGCTCGGTACGGCATGGATTTAGAGACAAACGTAGTTGCCTCTGATGGGGTGGAAGATGATCCTCCGACCTATAAGAAGGCCTTACTGGATCACGATAAGGATAAATGGATTGATGCAATGAATCAAGAGATGAAGTCTATGTACTCTAATTCAGTCTGGAAACTTGTAGAACTTCCTCAGGGTGAAAGGCCCATTGGATGTAAATGGCTCTACAAGAGAAAGAGATGAGTAGATGGGAAGGTCGAAACCTTCAAAGCACGGCTGGTAGCCAAAGGTTACACACAGCGAGAAGGTATAGACTACGAGGAAACCTTCTCACCTGTGGCCATGATGAAAACCATCCGCATCCTCCTTTCAATTGATGCATGTCTGGATTATGAAATCTGGCAAATGGATGTTAAGACATCGTTTTTAAACGGCTTTCTCGACGAGGAAATCTATATGCAGCAACCAGAAGGATTCATTGAAAAAGGTCGAGAGCACATGGTGTGCAAGTTGCTCAGATCCATTTATGGGTTGATGCAAGCATCTCGTTCCTGGTATCATAGATTCGATCACACGATCAAGTCTTATGATTTCGAACAACACTTTGCTTGAATCTTGTGTGTACAAGAAGGTTATCAAAGATAGTGTTGTATTTCGGTGTTGTACGTTGATGACATACTCCTAATTGGCAACGATAAGGGGATGATGTCCGACGTGAAAAGTTGGTTGACCACGCAATTCCAAATGAAGGATTTGGGAGAAGCGAGTTATGTTCTAGGGATCCAAATTATAAGGGATCGCAAGAACGAATGTTAGCTCGTCCCAAGCAACTTATATAGATAAGGTGCCGGCACGCTTCGGTATGGAGAACGCAAAGAAGGGTTTTCTACCAACCCGTCACGGCGTTTACCTCTCTAAGACTCGGGGGCCTCAAACTCCCGAAGAGGCGAAGCTATGGGAAGAGTGCCATATGCCTCGGCATTGGTAGTCTTATGTATGCTATGAGGTGTACGAGACCTTATATTTGTTACGGCGTTGGATTAGTCAGCCGTTTCAGTCAAATCCAGGGCAACCGCACTGGACAGCAGTAAAGAATCTCATCAAATATTTGAAGAGAACCATAAATTATATGCTCGTATATTCGAGTGGGAGTTTGGAGTTAGCGGGGTACACCGATTCTGAGTTTCAGTGAGACAGAGATGATTCTAAATCAACCTCTGGTTCAGTGTTTACACTTGGTGGCGGTGCAATCGAATGGAGAAGCCAAAATCAATCCAGCACAGCCGATTCAACAATGGAAGCTGAGTTCATAGCGGCCTCGGAGGCAGCTAATGAAGCGGTTTGGTTAAGAAAGTTCATCAGAGGATTAGGCGTTGTCTCGAATGCTGAAGATCCTATTACTCTCTATTGTGATAACAATGGGGCCATTGCCAACTCTAGGGAACCTCTAAAGCACAGTAAGTCGAAGCATATAGAGAGGAAATACTGGGTGATCAATGATTTTGTCGATAGAGGGGACATTTCCGTCAAGAAAATCGCCTCCGCCAATAATCCTGCTGATCCATTCACCAAGACGCTATCGGTTGAAGCTTTTAGTCGACACTTGGAGACTATAGGTATTAGAGACATATCTCATTTGCTTTAGAGCAAGTGGGAGTGATAGTTTGCTGTATTTTAAATAATAGGGTGTGCTCTAAAACAATTAATCACATGCTTTCGTGCAAGTGGGAGATTGTTAGGTGTGATGCCCGAAAGACAATTTTGTAATTGTTTTATTTAATAAATTAAATGATATTATTATTCATATTTATTATTCTCATATTCACCGATGTGACAATAGTATTTACACTACGAAAAACCCTAAAGTATATCGTTTACGTAATCACTTAACTCGGTGTATGGGATATACACGGGAGGATTGAGTTAGTGAAGATGTACTTAAAATACAATTAGCCCGTAGTGAAGTTAATCGAGAGTATCGGGTCTCTCCTTTAACGTGCTATTAATGTGCCCGAACACAATAGGTGTGATTGTCTTATCCGGACTTTCGGTTAAGAGAACCTAGTGGGGCATTTATATATGATAGATATATCATATAGGGCTGGACCGATTTGATTAGAGTTCACGATATAATTCCGTAATCGAGAAGTCTTATCGAACCAATCGATGATCATATTTATGGAAATATCTTAATCTTGAGGTGATCACAGTCAACTGCTTGAATCAGTATGAGGTTTGACTTGACGGTTAAGGATTACACTGAGTCTGTGATCTGAATTACCCTATCTTGGCATTGTACTGGATTGAGTGAGTAGTCCGTGTTATCACGGATACGGAATCCATTCCTTCCAATTATGGAAGTAGATAGACAGCTCCCTTATTTGTTAATCCTAGAAACGAGCGATCGTACGAGTTCATATTACACGATTAGCTACCAAAGAGTTGTATGAATTAATTGATCACTAGGGGGTTAATGGTAAATAAGGATAAGAGGTTACGAAAAGGGTTAACGGTAACTTCCCGATTTAGAATGAACAGTCTATGGAGGATTAATCCATATGTAATGATTATATCAATGGACGCTTATTATCATTCTCATGAGGAGATAAATATAATCTTGTAATCGGAGGAGTGCAGTCACGGGATTATGGTGGCATATTCCTGTGATTGATTTATCAAATATAATTATTCTGTTCGTAAGATAATTATTTATTTGATTTATCGGAGCCGCTGATTATTAGTACATGGTCCCCGACGTGCCTCCTATATAGCATAGCTATTCTCGGACGTCGAATCCTAATAATATTAATTTAGTTCTTATTAGAATTTAATTAAAACGATATGTGAATTAATTGTTTAGTGAACTATTAAATTAGTTGGGCTAAATAATTAAACATGTGAAAAAAGGCATTTTTCATAATCTTGGCAAATTAGTGTGTTATGGCCGAAAATTAACATTGACTAGGTCAATGCCAATTTTCGGCCAAGAGCAATGTTTTTTTGGAAACAAGAAATTGTTTTAAGACATGTGCACAAAATATTTATTGTATAAATATTTTATGGTAAGAAATAAATATAGATATTATTCTAGATTTGTTCTAGAATATTATGGAATTATCTTTTATTTATTGGATTTATTTATTTGCAAAATAAAATCCTTGGAGGTCAAGGATTACTCTCCTATATAAAGAGAGTTCTCCCAAGCCTTACACACACACATCACTTTGAAAGTGGCGTCCCTTCTCCAAAATAATTGGCATCCAGAATATTTTTTAATTAATATAATGCTATGATTAATTCATTTGCAAAATACATGTATATCATATATATACTTATTTCAAAATATATGTATCAATTTACATATTTAATTAATCAACATAATTAATATCTTGTATTTAATTTATTCATAATAAATACCACTATATTAATTTACCACTATAACACTTTATAGTCGAGATAAAGTTTCCTTATCTGGTTATCAACTATAACCGCATTTTAATCCGACCTGATGTTCATATATGTGTGACCCGATAGGCTTCCGAAAATGTTGGCCGTAGACACAAAGTGCAAATTATGAAAATGCCATTCATGCCTAACGATCACGGGATAGCGTTTAGCAACACACCATGACCTCCAATCATCGGAAAAATCAAATGCAATTACTACTACCTTTCATGTGAAACAGTTACCGTGTAACTTACAATCCTATCGCTTAATAATATCCATACGGTCATTAGTCGAGTGTCAAAACATCAACGACCGTATCTTATAATTTGGATATCATGCTCTTTCGAAGTAACTCATTTACTTCCACTTTGTAAAGATTCAAGAGAGTAAGACATTCCTTATAAGAAGGCCTTTTCGGATATTCACCATTACTAATAGGGTATGTGATTCCCAGACGACCAAACATGTATACTCCGCATGCTTCAGTATCACACTCAATCACTACCGCATGATCGCCCCATTGCTAGGAGAAACCTCAATAGTGTCGAAGCATGACAATCCAGACCGTGATGCCATGAAGACTCCGGTCTAAAGGATAATTACACAACCACCACATAGTGTGACACTTAATGTAAGAGGGTAAGTCTAACGTACGCATTCTCTAATACACGTCCACGTACAGTCCAAGTGTCTTTACACTTTGATAGACGAGATCTATCCTGCCCTTAAAGACAGAAGACATCTAATACGTGCTACTCTGTTCATACTATCAATGTCCCGTTTAATAGTACATCAGCCTAGAGACATTTAAGTATCAAACTTACTAAAATGATTAGAGATCTCAACAACCATAATCGCCTATCATGGTTTCTCTATCACAGTTTAATACTAAGGACTTTATCATATAACAATTCATAATTGGTTCTTTAAAAAGAACATATATATGACAACAGAAAAACCATTTAATATATGTACAAACATAAAGAAATAGTAGAAATGATCCGACCCGGTCGGATCCGGTCCAACCCGATTGGGTTTAGGACATTATTTCAACATCTTTTACTCGAAGCGAGCTCGTGACCGCGACTAATATGGAGGACTCATGCCAAAGCATTTCAGTGGTAACAAATCTATTTTGTGTTAACAGGGTGATGATGGACACTGGAGCCTGGTGAGACATCTTGCATAAAGGCACCTTGGAAGGTTTCACGAACCATAGGATTCAGGTCAATGGGCCATTGTTCTCAACATGCAGATAGGAGACTACGCACCTTTCTAGATTGAAAAGGTAAACTTCTTTGTCGTAGATCTCCAATCCAATTATAACATGATTCTGGGAGCACCAGCATTGAGGCAGTTTCAAAAAAAATGGTTGTCTCGATCCCGCATCAACGGGAAAAGTTTTTTGCTGAGGACAGAACAGGGGTATCAGTCAGTGAGCCTGCGGTGATCCTCATGTTTATCCAAGCATCGAGAGAGGGTAAGCAAGCCCGCGTCAGCAACAGGCTCTACGACGGGCAGTGGGATGATAAGCATGGTGAGGGAATTAATCACGTCAGGAGTCGAATGTGAGACATTACCGGTCAGAGATTTGCCGGACTTCACCGCTGATGGCGAGCTGATCGAAGTAGTCATTAACGATGCCTACCCTGACCAAAATGTCAAGATCGGGGCTCATCTGCCAACAATAGAATAGAAAGCTCTGATCGCTCAGTTAAAGGAAAGCAATGATGCCTTCACATGGGTGGTAACTGATATGAGGGGTGTGAAGCCTGAGGTCGCACTACACTTCTTGAATGTCGACCCCGCCTTTAAGCCGATACAGCAGAGGGCACGGAAATTGACCCTGGAAAAGAGAAAGCAATAATGGTGGAGGTTGAGAAGCTTCTTCAAGACGGAATAATCAAGGAGTTAGCTTATCCCACCTGGTTAGAAAATGTAGTAATGGTAAAGAAACACAGTTGCAAGTGGAGAATGTGCGTCGACCTCACTGATATCAAGATGGCTTGCCCAAAAGATCCTTATCAACTTCCTAAGATCGATCGGCTTGTGGACTCCATTGCCGGTTATGACACGCTCAGCTTTCTAGATGCATACTCTGGGTATCATCAAGTTAGAATGGCTGAATCCGATAAAGAAAATACGGCCTTCATGGCTACTGGGGATCTATATTACTATGAAATGATTTGGGTTGAAGAATGCGGGTTCGACCTATCAAAGGATGGTTAACAAGGTTTTCAGTTCGCAGATCGGGAGAAACATGGAGGCCTACATAGACATCATGGTCGTGAAATCCCTAAGTTGCGGTCATGCTGCCATTCTCAAAAAAACTTTCAAGAATGTTCGAAGGCACTCGATGAAGCTCAACCCGGCCAAATGCATGTTTGGTGTCGGTGCGGGCAAGTTCCTGGGGTTTATGGTTAGTCGTCGTGGCATCGAGGCTAAGCCCGAGAAGATCAAAGCACTCATGAACATACAAGAACCGACCACAATCAAGGAGGTCCAAAGGCTTAATGGAAGAATCATTGCTTTTGGTTGGTTCATATCTAAATCAGCAGAGAAATGCCATCATTTCTTCAACATTCTCAAAGGCAGTAGGACATTCTCGTGGGATGAGGAGTTCTCTAAGGCCTTTCAGGCCTTCAAGGATTATCTCAGAAAGCCACATCTCCTATTTAGCCCCACAATAGGAGACTTTTTGTTTTTGTTCTTGGCGGCCTCAGACCGGGCTGTAGCCGCCGTCCTTGTGAAGGAGACCGGAACTCTCCAAAATACCGTCTACTATGTAAGCAATGCTCTCATTCCGGTGGAGAGTCATTATATTAATGTGGAAAATTCAGCCTACTCACTCGTTATCGCCGCCCGTAAACTCGGGGCTACTTTCTTGCGCACACCATAATCGTCTTAACCGATAGTCTCACGTCGCCTATTGCACAAACCCGACCTTTCAAGTCGTACGCCGACGGGCTATTGAAATCATAGAATTTGACATTCAATATCAACCAAGGAGGGCGATCAAGGCTCAAGCCCTAGCGGATTTTATAGTTGAAACAAGCTTCAGTTTGGAGCAGCTGAACATGCCCGTACCAACCGAGCTGCACCCACTACCCAAAGGCCTGACAATTGTTGGCAATTGTATGTCGATGGGCTTCTAACCGGAACGGGAGTGGGGCCGGGATTATCTTGTCCAAGCCGGGCATAATAGAATAAATAGAAAAAGCCCTCAGGTTCGAGTTTCCGGCCACAAACAATCAAGCCGAGTACGATGCAGTAATTGCCGGACTTGATCTAGCCAGAGAAAAGAGGGTAGAAAATGTTGAAGTCTACTGTGATTCTCAGCTCATTGTTGAACAAATATCAGGGAGTACGAGATGCGATGAGGCATCCTAGAAAAGTATTGTGAGCTTGTTCAAAGAATGAGAGGCGACGTCAACTACTGTGAGTTCATCAGAATTGGCAGAGAGTACAATGAGCAGGATGATTATCTCTCCAGGCTATCCTTGGAGGAAGAAATCGCTGACCCATCAATAATGGTGGAATATCTATCCACCCCCGCAATTGAAAAATCAGAAATTATGGACATTGACGCACCAACGTTGGTTCCATGTTGGATAGCTGTGATTCAAGCATACATTGAATCGGGCACTTGGCCTGCGGACCCAGATAAAGCCCATGCTCTGAGAAGGCGGGCAGCCAGATACATCATAGACAACGGGACACTCTACAGAAGATCTATCTCTAAGCCTCTGCTCAGATGTGTCCTCAAAGAGGAAAGTGAGAAAATTTTGGTAGAACTCCACCAGGGAGTATGTGGGGGCCATCCCGCAAGTCGTTCTCTAGCATAGAAAGTCATAGCTGTAGGGTATTACTGGACGTCAATCATAAGAGACTCTGAAAAGTTTTTCAGAGAATTCCCTGAGTGTCAGATACATGTAGATATACAATGGTTACCATCAGTCGAGCAGAGCGTCGTTGTTTCTGTGTGGCCTTTTGACATGTGGGGACTTGATCTAATTGGTCTTTTCCAAACGGGAAGGGGTAGTTGCATATACGTCATCGTGGTCATGGACTAATTCATAAAATGGATCGAGGCAAAGCCTATGGCAAGCATAGAAGCAAAGAATGTAGTCTACTACATGCACGACCAGATTTGGTCACAATTTCAGGTTCCGCGAGCAGTTGTATCAGACCACGGAACTCAATTCAGAGATGAGTTTTCGGATTTCTACAAGGAGCACAATGTCAAACATTGGCAATCTTCTGTAGCGTACCCATAAGGAAATGGTCAAGCCGAGGCCGGCAATAAGCAAATCATCAGGATGTTAAAGAAAAGTATACGCGAAAAGGCGGGCGGATGGGTGGACGAGCTACCGCCATTCTCTGGGCCCTCCATACAACAATAAAGACTCCCACCGGGGAAACTCCATTTGCTTTAACATATGGGTCAAAGGCTATGACACCAATCGAAACGGCTCTCCCGAGTATCAGAGTGGCCAGGTACAATCAGACGGATAACCTCACCAACAAAAAAGTCAAGCTCGACCTAGTCGAAGAAAAGAGAATACCAACTTATCTGAGGCTAGTCAACTACAAGAAGATCGCGAAGCGGCACCATGACAAGCGAATCTGCGATCATTATTTTTAAATTTGGTGATTTCTTTCTATGCAATAGGAAGGCCGCCGGCCTTCAACCCGACAAGGGCAAGCTTACCGCAAACGGGAATGACCCTATCGATTTCAAGAGAGATTAAGAAGGGGACTTACATTCTCAAGGATCAAAATGGTTATGAACTCAATCGACCATGGCATGCGAGATAACCTCAAGAGGTATTACATGTAACATTCGGCTAGGGTTATGGTGCTTGCTCTTGTTTATGATATAAACCCGCTTTCTTTTTAGGGTTATGGCTATCCTCATGTTTACGACATGAGCGGTTAAGCTTTCTTGTAAATTTTCAACTCAATAAATTACATTTTATCATTCCATGCGTTATTCTCATATTTCAATAATGTTCGCTATTTTATAAGTACGATTTTCAAGCAAAGTATCTCCTAGCGAGCACAAGTACGCGGTGTTCAAGTAATTGTATTATTATTTTCAATTAGCCTACGGAGTGCGAGCCTAAGTCAAATTAAAAACAAAGGGGCCCGCATACCTTCTAGCACGGACAAGACTCGATAGATGGGTATTTTTGAACTTACGAAGCAAACAAACAAGCGGATATACAATCAATAAGCAAACTCAACACTTAGAAACATTTTCAAAACATCCAAATAGCATTCACACGGAGGACAAAAGTAAAAGTAACGGTTATTAAAGACTAAGGAATCAAATAAAATGTTACAAATCATAATATTTCAAAGATAAGGGTGGAGATAACGAGATGAAGGATTTCTTTGCCGGGTCGATCGTCTTCGGGGCGAAGAGCTCGTTGTGAACATTCTCGCTGCGAAGAGAGAGGTGCGAAGAAGAGTCAACCGGGCTAGCCGTGGATCCATTTTCGGCTCGAGCGACCATTGAATGACTTCTTAATCATGGCCCACAAGTTGTCGGTGATCACGGGTGGAGGAATCCATGGTTCTTTGCCCTCCTCGGCCCGACTCTAGCGATGGCTTCAAGCTCTTCGGCGGTGAAGGGGATTTCGAGTGAAAGAGCGACGGTGATCGTCATATTGATCAAGGAAAGACCAATCCTTTAAGGCACTCGGGGAGGGCGCAATTTCCTTGAGCCCGGCGGACACAACGAGCTAAATGAAAAAATCCTTCATCATAGCCAGCCAGGCCGTTAATCTCAAGGATCTTGTTGAACGCGTCGGACTTTTGGAAATTATCAACTGCTTCGACTCTCACGGCCTCCCCAGCGGCTTCAAGCTTGGCCTCCAAATCAGATTGGGCCTTCTTCACTTTTTCCTCAAGAACGGTTTTCTCCTTCGCCCAAAGCTGTCTAGCCTACTCAGTACTTACATTAAGCTCATCAATTGTCTTGTCGTACTCAAAGGCTTCTTTCTCAGCTTTGGACTTCCACTCGACCCGAGCTATCTCTGCAACCTCAATTTCTTCTCGGCGTTTCTTCTTCAGCTCCTCAAGCTCGCTCGCCGCGGTCCCAGCTTTTCGGACTCATCTTAGAAACATTCCCTTCAAGTTGTTCCACCTTCTCCAGGGCCTTGCCCAAGTCCCGCTCCATCTCGTCGCCCATGCGATCAGACTGGGCAATGGAGGTGTTCAACTACAAAATAATGGGAGAGCATTTAGTAAAGATGAAACAGGGCAGGAAGTCAAGAAAAATTACAAAATTAATGACTAACCAAAGCAGTGAGCATGCCGGCCACACCCGCTAAATCCTGACGCCTTTGCAGAAAACACTTTGAGAGACTCAGTCGATCCTTCAGCACCGTACGAGGACCAATCCCCTCCCGATTACAATACCCACTTCATCAGGGCCATCTAACCTTAAATTCCGTAGTTGAAGACCCTAAGCAATGGCATCGGCTAGAATCACGGCCTTCGCCTCCATTTTAGGCATTTGAAAGTTAGTGGACAACCAGAGAGTGCGGGAAGAGCCCGGTATAGAGGAAGCAGCGGCTACATGCCTTTCACCTGCTGACCGGATATTGGTCTTAGTGGATATGTGGTGCAGGACCTTTTTGGCCGCATCGGTCCCAACTTTGCCCATCATGAGAAGCGACCTTTTTGCTTGGATGGGGCAATTTAGACTACTTCGGTTCTCTCTCTCCATCGTCATCAATGATCACAAGGGTATCTTTTCTCTTTGTTCCAACGGGCTGCTGGGCGCCGCTACTAGACGCGACCATAGATTTCCCTTTGTCTTTGGGATTCGGAGGTGTGGCTCCCTCCGGGATAACTAAAGGGAATTTTGGGCACATCAATCACCCCTATTGCCGCGACTTGACTCGCCCTCTCAACATCACCAATGGTTTTCTTGTTGGTAAACTTTTTGCGAAGACGGCTAACATTCGGCATATCTGCAAATAAAGGAGTATGTTTGTACAGACAATATTATGGAAAATAAACAACAACCATAAAACAAAGACGGGCAAAATAAAGCTAAGTACACATAAAAAGTTCCTTACCCGGTTCATCGCGGTTCTCGATCGCCCTCACATACGACACACTTGTGAAGGGAAACACGCCCATGATGGCACTCGGCGTACCGGTCAATCACAAGGTAAGGGAGAAACTCTAATCAATGGTTCTCCGTCGTGGACCAATGGATTCCAAAGCACCCGACTAAATGTCTCGGTCAAATCCGGTAGAGCCTCAAACTAAAAGACCATCTCTGATATGGGGATTTTCACTTGAAACACCAAAGTCTCTTCTATTCCCTGGATGACGTCCTGCTTTGCTTTATACGTCTTGATTTCCTCAGTACTGGATAGACCCAGACGAAAATTCTGAAGCGGCCATACAACGCGCGAATCCACCCGCATACACCAGGTGTTCCAACCAGAAACCTTTTCTGCAAGGTCAAAGAAAAATTGGCAGTCTCGTCTCTGCGGACCTAGTTGCCCCCTTCTATTCATTTTATATAGGGTGTAGAAATGATTGAAAATAGGTAGGCTGGGCTCACCTTCGGACAACCGGAAAACAATGATGAATCCTACAAAAAATCTTGCTAGCCTGAGAGAAAGATCGCAAGGTAGAGTCCGGGTAATCGTCAAAATCCTCTCACTAAAAAAAAGGGTATAATTTAAAAAATTTTGGTGAGAGTCTCAAAAAATTTATATTTAAACATTTTGTGAAAAATTTTTATATAGCTAATTGATGTAGTTTTAGTTATAGACATTCTATTCCCATCACTATTTGTATCATATCCCATCGTTATTTACACACTTAAATGGTCCTCTCATTAACAAATTTATTTTTTCTTCATTTTTTAAGTAATAATAATAATACATTGTGTAGTTGTGTCGCGATTAATACACAACGATCATTTACAACGGTTATAAAGATGAGTCTAAATTGATCATAATATAAATCCATCATGATAAAAGATATATATGACCATTGTGCCATTTATTGTGACACAACAGTTGTATTCGTATCATACTAATTTTTTTTTATGTTCCTAAATTTGGACACCGAATGATATTTTTTTTAGTGAAAACAGCGGCAAACATTCCCTCCAATTTTTTTGGGGCAAAAACTTATTTCCAAATATAAGAACTTATTTCCAAAATATATTTATTTACATATATTTATTATATACTATATATATTCATGGTGTAGTAAAAAATCAAATTAAGGAGACCAAAACCTGGTTATCAGACCAAAATCGTTTTCAGAAAATATACTCCCTTTGTAAGCTCTTCAGCAGGCTTTCTTCCTCTACTTTTCAATGGCAGTGTGAGCTTTTCTATTTGCTATAATGTTATTCTTAATCTCCTAATTCTCACTATTAATCGACCAATTGTTTGTTTTCATCTAATCTAATCTTTAGGGTTTTGAAGCAGCATCAATGGGATTCAATTGTAACTGCAAATGAAGGATTAGTATCGACAAATCAACCCAGTAGCATTTTTCCTACCAAGTCTA
The DNA here is from genome assembly GCA_036785695.1 of Gentiana straminea. Taxonomy (NCBI): domain Eukaryota; kingdom Viridiplantae; phylum Streptophyta; class Magnoliopsida; order Gentianales; family Gentianaceae; genus Gentiana; species Gentiana straminea. The sequence goes on along the minus strand of JAVUPR010000386.1, from coordinate 695,467 downwards.
TGAACCATTTAGTTTAGGTAAGTATAATTTTTGTGTCGGTTGAGATTTTCGGGTTGGGTTTGTTTTTTTTTTTACGTCTCGTAGTTCTCTAATGAGAAATGGTGCCGATTATGATACAGAGATATGTGTTTGTCTTAGGCTGTGCAAAAAAGTCTTCTTTTTTTTGTAGGTTTTGGTAACACAAGATTTGTTTAGTTTGGGTTTGAGCTATTCGGTGGAAAATTTTGCTTTAGACCTTTAATTGTATGCTTAAATCTATTGTTTGGGAAAATATGTGTGCACCGTTCATTTTTCCATCCAATATATGTTGTCAATTCATAAAAGTAAGCATATACCAGATTGTTTAGCAACCCTGTACTAAGCATCTTCTTTTACATTGTGTTGCTTCTTTGAGGTGATGTCCCTTAGGTTCCCTAAATATCTGGAAGCTCTTGAAGCTGAAGGTGAATATATGGAGGAGGAGGGGCAATCGAGTTATCATCAGCCAGAACCTGCAGCTTTACTCCCAACCAATTCTTTAGGGTAGTTCTACTACCACAACCGTTAACCATTGTGACTTACACCCTTGAGTATGTTAGGCCCTATATCAATCAATGGGACCTATATAATTTATTCCACTATTGTAGCAGCATTCTTATACAACTTGCATTACTTTCAGATTGATGCTGAAATTCCTCCAGGACTCTTTTTCAATCCAGTCCCCGAGATCCACAGAGGGTTGTTTGATGCTCAGAATACCCTTTTGTTGCTAAACCTGTTTTCAAAATCACATATCCTACCTGATAGTGGTGTCTGTCTCCTGGACTGGAAAATTGAACATGGCGATAAATCGCTTTTGCCTTTGTTAGGTAAGTTTCACATCTTATGGTAACTTTTCTAGTTCCATTGGATCTTTTTGGTATGTGTTCATGTAAATTTTGTTCTCCCTTTATTGTATCAGTGATCTGCTTGACCACTCCTACTGCATTGTACGTTTATTATGAAGCATCACCGGTCAATGTCCAATTTAAGGAATGTTATGATCACTGTGCTGATACCTAACCGGTCAAAAACGACTTCGGATTTAAGGGAGACCAATTTAAGGGAGACCAATTTAAGGAATGTTATGATCACAATTTAAGGGAGACCAAATCAAATTCCAAGCTAATCTACGAACACGAACTTCGGATTTTGAGATCATTAGCCAAAAACGACTTAAGGTGTCTGAGGAAGCCACTTGAGCAGGCCCCTCTACCGTTCCAAGCTAGGATCTTCATAAAAATTATGTAGAGGGGGGGGGGGGGGTCAACAAGTGGCTGTTCACCAATTCCACTTTGTATAGAGGGTTTACACCCGAACTTAGTCTTGATATGTCCACTGGTTCCTTACTCTGTTCCAAGTCCGGTGGGTGTGACTTGATATGGTCTCCCACATGTTGAGGCAGGGCCGTAGGTTCTCTAGTCAAGATTTTGATTTGGTCTCCCTGTAAATCTGCAATAGCATGTTTCTTTATGTCATTAGACAAATCTGAAAGAGCTGCCCGTGAAATACTTTTCTGCCTGGACGTGGCTGTTCTTTTCATTTGTTGCCCTTGGATTCCCAAGTCAGAATTCTGGTCCCTTCCTTTGCCAATGTCAGACAAATTTTGGTGTGTTCTGCTGCCCCCTTTGGAGGACTTTGTTCCCTGCTTGCTATTGCTTCCATCATCTACAACCTTCTTTTTATTATTTGTTCTATGCGATGCTGTTTTATGAAACTCTTTGGTGATTGCTTGTCCCCCATGGGATTTTATTTGTTCTACAGTTTTTCGCAAATCTTTGACCATGGCTGGTAGGTCAGTCATTTCTTCCTCCTCTAGTGCAAGAGCTTCAAACCTGGAACCACTAGCTTGGGGCACAATATTTGTTGGAGTCTCCACTGCGTTTCCCACAATGGAGTTCATCTGGGTATTTCTTGTATTAATGTCTCGGATCACAGCTTCCGAAGTCTGTCCAGGCTTAGCTTTTGCCGATTTCCAGTTTCTTCTTCAGAAGCATGTAAAAATAGCATAATATGCATGGAAAGTAAACATGTAAAAAGGGCTTGAATGCTTCTCATAACTTGGTTTAACCGTTATGGGGAGGGACTAGGAGGATCAGAAGCTTGAATAATGGATGGATCCATTGCGGCCTTGTGTAACAATTTTGATCTGTTGGGTTGGGTACTGGGGTTGGGTACTGGGGTTGGGTTGTTACAAGTGGTGTTTGTGATGAAAACAATTTATAATCTATATGGGGTGAGTGCTAATTGTGCAAGGCTCCTGCTGCTAGAATAACTAAAACGTGGCGGAAGCTGGCGCCCAGGCCAGCCACCTACAGTTGCCTCTATTATTTGAGATGTTTCAAATTGATTTTGGCATTGTTTTCCTTAGTGTTTTTGAATATTCTTTCATGTTGATAAGCACATTTTTGTAAGGTCAGAATAATTTTGTTTTTTTGCTGGTTAATTAGTTTTGTTTTTTTGTGAGTGTAGATGGATGAGGTGTTGGCATCAGTTGCAGAGACAATAAAGAACTTTGCAGTTATTTACCTGGTGGACATAACCGAGGTACCTGATTTCAACACCATGTATGAGCTGTATGACCCATCCACTATCATGTTCTTCTTTAGGAACAAGCACATCATGATTGATCTCGGTACTGGAAACAACAACAAGATCAACTGGGCTATGAAGGACAAGCAGGAGTTCATTGACATCATCGAGACCGTGTATCATGGGTGCAAGAAAATGCCGCAGCAAGTCCTATGTTTTCATGTTTCGTGGTATTTATGATCATCATTTCTTATTCTTATGTATTTCGATATTCTTTCCTTTGTTGTCAAAGGCCAAAAAGTGTGGCAGTGTGAAAACCTGTATATGAGAAAACAGAATACAGTAAGAGAATAGCCTGTGAAAATGTTTCCTTCTTATTACCTGAAATTTGATTTGTGTATGATGAGTGATTTTTTACTTTACCCTTGAAGCTTGCAGAATTGTTCTCGAAGGATGGCATGTCCTTTTTAGCCAGTTGTCAAAATTTGGTCCCTCGACCAAGGGTTATCGATGACTTGGATGCTTTTATGAGAAAATGGGGCCACAAATCATGGAAAAAGGTATTAGGCTAATTATTTTGCTGGTGCTCAAAATGTATGTAATTTTCACTGTGTCTGTTTTGATATGCTGCAGTAAATTGCTGCCTTCATTGCAGACCATAATCAGCTTTGTGGATAATTCTGGTGCAGATGTTATCTTGGCTATATTTCCATTTGCAAGGGAGTTACTTCGTCAAGGGACTCAAGGTTTTTGTTAGGATTTAAAGACTTGTTTGATTCAGACGTTATAAAGCTAGTTACACTATTTTTATGGTTTGGTGCTACAAGATTTGCTTCACAAACATGTTCATTATCGTAAGTGTTGCAGCTATTTATTGTCTACTACAAATCTTTTTTAAAAACTATAATACCATCCATCTTTATTGCATTGTTTTTTTTTTTGCTTTGTGTTCTGATGGATTCATGGTCATCATCATGAATGACCCTGACATGATTTGGATAGGGATAAATTTATATACAATGAGAGTATATATCATCATTTAACAACTTTAACGAAGGGATATCCGGTCATTAAAAGTCATGTATTTCCTGTCATTAAAGACTTTTAATGACGGGATATCGACCCTTGCCGTCCTTCATTACTGCTTCTCTATATAAATGCATATAATGAGTAAAAAGTCCCGTCATTATTGATTTTCTCTTTTAGTGACGGGCCTTTCACTATCATTAAAAGCACATTTTTAACGAGAGTCAAATACCTGTCACTAAAAGAGAAAATCAATACTGATGGGCAATGTTACTCTCATTATATGTCTTTATATAGAGAAACAGTAATGAAGGGCGACGAGAGTAAATTTCCCGTCACTAAAAGTCTTTAATGACGGGAAACTGACTTTTAATGACTGGATTTCCCCTCGTTAAAACTCGATTTTCTTGTAGTGAAAGGATCGAATGGCGGTCGAAATGTGGCCACGAAGTGGTCATAGTGAAGGAAAATATAATCCCTCAGGGATCGGCAACAAAACATTTGGCTAGCCCTATCCCCCTCGCAGGCAACAAATCAGAAGTCGGCCGGGACATCATTAGCGAGCAAGGATCTCGTGTAATCGTCGGTCACCTTATAGAATTTCTTCCATTGCTTGGCGATTTCCTTATCGGAGGCTTTCTGGTTTTCAAGTTCGTCAAACCCTTCATCCGTGTACTGTTTGGGAGGCCGGGGGTTCTTCTCCTTAGCTTGCTTTCCTCGACTCACTCGGGTCGCTATCTCTCTCGGAGGCCTCACCTTGGCGAAGCGCATCCCGTCCGAAAGTCCCCGGATTCTCTTCTTCGGCTAATTCACTCTCGAGTTGCTCTATGAACTCCACTGAAACCTGATCGCCAAGATCCATCTCGTCGGGCCCATTCTCCATCGCTTCTCGGTTTTCATCATCACTGGGAGACTGTTCGGAAGACATCCTGAAAAACACAAGGCCGAGGCGGATAGTCAATCACCTAGACTTGGAAGTCGAGGTGAGACATGCATGTCCGCTCATCCTAACACCTCCCCCTCCGTTTTCCTGCCAAAAACTTATAAGACTAAAGGCTTAACCTCACTAACGGAATTGAAATGAAAAATAAAGGTTCAAAATTCTCCACGCAATCACAACAACCTGAGATCTATAAACCATTCAAGCAAATCCGAGAGAAAATAGAAGAATTTGCAAATGGCATTTTCGGGTTATTTAGATATGTCACATACGGCGATTCGAGTCAAAGTGCAAACAAGAGAAAACTCCCTTAAACGGTTCAAACCTCAGTGAAATTGTCTGATTTATACACCTACCAAGTTTTTCTAGCACAAAGCAACTTATAAGAACAAAAACGGAAGAAAAATCAATGCTTTACCTGGAAATTTGATGGTTTTTTGGGTTAGAGGCTTGAAGATCGGCCGGAAAACTCAAAAGCTGCCGGAAATTACTTCTACTCCGCCGGGGTCTTCTTAAATGATCGGATTATTCAAAGGATTGCCGGAGATTGAAGCTAAGAGAAAGCATGATTGTGAAAAAAGTTAGGGTTGGAGGTAGCTCCTTTATATATGCAGCCCGGGAAACGAACCATCACACCCCGGGGTCTACACGGATATGGATAATCTGAAAACCGAACTGAACCGGGGTAATTCGGTTCGGTTCGGTTCGGTTTTAAACCCGCCGATGGCATAAATACAATTAGCCCGTAGTGAAGTTAATCGAGAGTATCGGGTCTCTCCTTTAACATCCTATTAATGCGCCCAGAACACAATAGGTTTGATTGTCTTATCCGGACTTTCGGTTAAGAGAACCTAGTGGGGCATTTATATATGATAGATATATCATATAGGGCTAGACCGATTTGATTAGAGTTCACGATATAATTCCGTAATCGAGAAGTCTTATCGAATCAATCGATGATCATATTTATGGATATATCTTAATCCTGAGGTGATCACAGTCAACTGCTTGAATCAGTATGAGGTTTGACTTGACGGTTAAAGATTACACTGAGTCTGTGATATGAATTACCCCATCTTGGCATTGTACTAGATTGAGTGAGTAGTCTGTGTTATCACGGATACGAATCCATTCCTTCCATTTATGGAAGTAGATAGGCTCAGCTTCCTTATTTGTTAATCCTAGAACCGATCGATCGTACGAGTTCATATTACACTCGATTAGCTACTAGTGAGTTGTATGAATTAATTGATCACTAGGGGTTAATGGTAAATAAGGATAAGAGGTTCGAAAAGGGTTAACGGTAACTTCCCGATTTAGAATGAACGATCATGGAGGATTAATCCATATGTAATGATTATATCAATTGACGCTTATTATCATTCTCTTGAGGAGATAAATATAATCTTGTAATCGGAGGAGTTCAGTCACGGGATTATGGTGGCATATTCCTGTGATTGATTTATCGAATATAATTATTCTGTTCGTAAGATAATTATTTATTTGATTTATCGGAGCCGCTGATTATTAGTCCATGTTCCCCGACGTGCCTCCTATATAGCATAGCTATTCTCGGACGTCGAATCCTAATAATAATAATTTAGTTCTTATTAGAATTTAATTAAAACGTTATGTGAATTAATTGTTTAGTAAACTATTAAATTAGTTGGGCTAAATAATTAAATATGTGGAAAAGACATTTTTCATAATCTTGGCAAATTAGTGTGTTATGGCCGAAAATTAATATTGACTAGGTCAATGCCAATTTTCGGCCAAGAGCAATGCTTTTTTGGAAACAAGAAATTGTTTTAAGACATGTGCACAAAATATTTATTGGATAAATATTTATGGTAAGAAATAAAGATAAATATTATTCTAGATTTGTTCTAGAATATTATGGAATTATCTTTTATTTATTGGATTTATTTATTTGCAAAATAAAATAATTTGAGGTCAAGGATTACTCTCTTATATAAAGAGAGTTCTCCCAAGCCTTACACACACATAAATTTCGACTTCACCTCTTAGAGAGGAGAAGGAAATTTCGGCCAAGGGGTGTAAAGGGAAAATCTTGGAGATTTTTCCGGGTAGCATATCGGAAGGGTTCGAGTCGAGAATTTCTTTGCACCGGGAGTTGCTTGGATCACACGTGCGGAAGATCGTGGTGCTCTTCATACTTTCTTATGTTCTTCATATTGCGGTTCTTCTACATGGATTTTGAGATCCAAGAGGTATGATCTACAACCCCTTGTAGAGTAGATCTAGTTATTTTATTACGTGTAATTTATAGATCTAGATCCTTAAATCGCTTCCGTTGCGGATGATATTACTAACAGTGGTATCAGTCGCCAAGGTGATCTATATTTATACGTATAAAATATTAGATGTAGGAGTGGTAAACATGTAGATTTTTTGTCCCAATTTTTTTTGAAAGGGGCCGATGCATGTTTAATATTTTTTTGATGTTGCGATTGTTGTGGTTTGAAAAGATGGATTGTGGTTGAGTACTTGTTTACTCGTTAGATCTATTTTGTAGCTCCTTTATTTAGTAACAATTGAGCAGAGGAATTGTATTTTTTTTATGTCAATTTTCGAAAATTCCATGTAAAAGTAGCATCTTTTATTGTAATTTTGTAAATCCGGGCTCGAAAAGATGAAGATCTTGCTGAAAAATTGAAAATCAAGACGAAACCCAAGGTATGAACGAGGAGAAACGGTTAATAAATTTTTTAAAAACTGCTACAGGACTTTCTGCGACGCTAAAAAGCGTCGCTATAAGTCCTGTTTAATGGGTTTTTTTGATTCGGCTGTATGAAACCTTTTTTTGACCTAATTTTTTTTATACCATACTGCCGTTTGGCAGATAATTAAAATATAAAAAAAACATTATTTTGGGAAATAATTTAAAACAGCCGCATGTAACAAAAACAAATAAAAAATTGATAAATCAAAATAAATTGGTTTCATTTAATTAAAAAAATGCTTTTCTCCTCTCAGGTGTTCGTGGTTCGTGATCCGGCGGTTCGAGTTTTAGATTCGAAGATCAAGACTCGAAGACATAGATTATGTAATTTACTGCTTTCCTAGGATAGATTAGATACGGGGTACCAACAATCCATCTCGGTGTTTAGATTTTCCGCAATTTATTTTTTATGTGTTTGATCATAAAATAGATATAAAATCGGAATTGCCATGACATGCATCATATCATAAATCCACTCCATGCATACATGTAAAATTTTAATTTTGGTAATTAAAATAGGCATGTATACAAACTCCCATAATTAGTTGAAATTTAATTAATACGTGGTAATTAATTAATTTAGTAACTAATTAAAGATCTGAGGACGGGTTATGAAATCGTTAAGCCCTTCGGTGTGTGTTCTCGGTGAACCGTCGTAAAAGCCCAAACGAGATCACGTTTTCGATTCGTAGTGTCTACGAGATTGAATGATGGTAAAAGAACAATAAATCATGGATAAAAACGGTTCGCTTATAGGTTGGGTGGTCAACTGAGCTAGGCTCGACTAAGCTACACCGGAGAGCGGAGGGGTGATTCCTTCTTATCTCAATGGGGCTGTCTTGACCCGATTTCGTCCGACTATCACATATGTTCCAACGAATAGGACGGGTAGGCTTGCCTACGTTACCGACACCATTCGGAATCCTTGATTCGATGTGCTTTTATGTTAACATCAAAAAGACGTGGTTAGTTAACCCACCACCACTTCCAAAATATTGAGTGGGAACGGGGGAGGCGACAGCCAACCCCACGGCCTCTACTATAGATACAAGTAAGTGAGAGAAGGGTGACGCCTCGCGGCGCTTTGCTTTCATCCCCCTACGGATGGTGTTCACCCCTATCAACATTCATGGCTTGGTCTCCGAAAGGATAGGATTTTTGGGTACTCGTCGGGTCACTGACCTATCCTACGACGGCACACTCGGGGCGTACCTAAGAGATCCGATATAGTAGGTCACACTCATCAAGGGTATTCTTGATAATACCTAGGCTAAAAAAGGAAGGTAGTCAATGAATAAAGGGATGTTCGATTCTCGTGGGATGTTTGATTCTCACAAGTTATTCATTGATGAGATTGTCTCGATTTAACCGTCACCTCTTTGACCTACCCTACGGCGACACTGAGATGCGAGGTTAAAACCTTGGAATGGTAGAGTAGACTTAATTTTAGTTTACAATTCCTAAAATAAACTTATATAGTAGTGTTAAACTTGAATTAATTTATGTCATTTTATTTTCAGCAAAAATGTCTGCTCAAATTTCTGCTTTACTGTCTGAAAAATTATCGGGAAACAACTTTAAGAAATGGAAGAGTAATTTAAACGTGATACTCACATATGAGAATGTGCAACATGTACTCACTTCTGAATGCCCTACGGTGGCGATCCAAAAACCCGGAAAAGCTGAGATCGACCAGCGTAATCGCTGGATCGAGGCAGATAACTGGGCTCGTGGGATCATACTGGCGGCAGTGTCGGAGGTTATTAGGAGCCAGATTGAAGAGTTTGAGACTGCACGAGATATCATTGTTTGGAGTAATTTTTGCATTAATCATTCAAAACAAAAACAATTTATATAAAACCAATACTTATTATGCAAACTACCTCCTAACCGACCGAATATCGGGTAGTAGATAGTATAGTAAGATGAGTATAGGTATCGATCCACGGGGATATACTTTTGATGATGTTTTATGGTTTAGATTCAACGGTACAACGAGCATAGACGAGAGAATCAAAGACTGATTCAAAGCTATGAGAGGATCACTCGGATTTGAAAGAAAGACGTTTTAAATTAACTAAGTTAAACGGCAAATTTGAAAAGAAAACTACGCTTATGCAATTATAAACGAGTAATTCGGGAAAGGAGAGGCAAACATTTGGTTCAAAGAATTTAATCAACAATAAAGGCTCAATTACAATCAACCAAAAGTGTTTTTCAACAAAAGGCGGGTTCACCTTATCACATGCAAAACGATTAATTTCTTAACAACGTTTGTATCAATTAACGATCCAGGTGTGCAATCCTCGATTAACGACCCGAACAATTAATTTAGCAACTTTCGTTATGAGCTAAGAGCTAATTGTTCAATCAAGTTAGCAAGATGATCTAGATTCATAAACTTTCATTCATGAGGCATCATAAAATCGTTATCTTTCGATGTAAACGAATTGAAACGAATAAAGCAAGCTAATTGATCTAACCTTTGTTGAAGAACACAAGATTAATTATAAGAAAACCAGGATTGTTGATTACAATTGCATCCCCACGTTTGCCAAAAGTTTGTTTAGCTATCCATGGAGTGATTGAGTACAAAGCTTGAAGAGAAATCCATAAAATCTAGACTAAAAAGTGAATTGAATCTACTTTTGAGATCGTTTGAGCTACGAGAAATCTCGGATTTTCGATCCGGAAAAAGATGAAATCTAATAATGTCATCGAGATTACAAGTGACGACTATTTATAGAAAACCAAAGCAACTCTACGGATGGAACGCCGCTTTCATGCATGGGACGCCCGTTTGATCTCATTTTCTCGCTTCCGGACTCTCTCGTTGCACTTGAACGCCCGTTTCATCCACGAACGTCCGTTCGTCTTCCCCGCAACCGAATTTGTTGAGATGTAACCGTTCTATCCACTTATTGATGCACATTTCATCTCTCCTCTAACAACTTTGCTCTTATCTACACTTCCACCTCATCATTTGATCTTATCTTCATCTACATCACAATTAATACAAAATGCAAAAACATAATATGGCCCAAAATGATATAAAATTTATAATAAAGCCCAAATTAAAGCCCATTTTTACACTTGATTAATTCGAAAGCAACTTTACTCATTAAATTAATTATAAAGCCCAAATTCAATGCAAAATATTCATAATGTGGGGAAATTATAGGGAAGTTATCATAAAAATTCATATAAATTAGCCCTTAACAACTCCCCCACACTTAGCTTTTTGTTCGTCCCGAACAAAACACTACATAATCATTGCCCGAGATAAATACGCATCTTAGCAAATATATAAAACATATTCAGTAGTTTAGAGATTCACCCAAGTGTATGTGTGCATCGCCATAATAAATTTCTACTAAATCCACACTCGAAAACAATCCGAGCAAAGCTAGCTAACATCCCTTTTCAATTAGAAATCAAAACGATTATCACAAGCGCTTCACGAAGCATACATATTCGAAAATATTAACAGGGAGTATTTAAACTTATTTCCGACATACTTAGAGGATAATCCCTACAACATATCTTTCAGTTTCTACTGGGGATCAAGTATATGGTGACTAAGTCCTTGACTTATTCATAATAACACCCCCTTTTTTTTTTTTTTTTTTTTTTTTTTTTTTTTTTTTTTTTTTTTTTTGAAGAACACATCAGAATAAGCTTTTGCCCGTCATAGTAGAATAGGACATTTCGAGATAATCCCCTACCTTACTCCAATCATAAGGCAGCTTTTCTGACCGTCGTAAGCTCTTGGTCGTCATAGTGGAGTAGGACATACGTGGTATACCCTATCACACTCAAATCATAAACCAGACTCCCGACACACACAACTAATTTTTCATTGTTCGAGATTTACGGTGGCGGTGGTTAACATGCTAGAAGCAATTTAAACCTACTGAGCATAACACCCCAATCAATGATTTAATTGTTAATTATTACGTAAGGACATTAGTTACCATTCACTTATCACATTCAAACTTACGGATATTCACAGTATGACGTACTCTTAATTTCAAATACAAACCATTAAAAATTTCAAAATTGTATGCTAGCAAGGAACATATGATAATCATCAAACATTTCTAATCAAATTGGGCATAGCTTTAAAAGTATAGCTCATCATCTACTATGGCACGTGATAAATAGGGGTGAAACATCTAAATAAACTAAATATGTAAGATAATGCTTCAATGATATAAACTCGAGACAATATATGCATTCGCCTATTCGAGACAAAACAAAAGAAAAGTTCAAAATTACTCATTTTGCATGGAATTAAGAAATTATGAGTAAAGATAATATAGATTAAAATTGAATAATCCCCTCCCCCACACTTAATTGACAACGTGTCCTCAAGTTGTCCAAAAGAAAATGTAGAAGAGTACTTAGCGTCTTTTTTTTTTTTTTTTTTTTTTTTTTGGTTTTAGCGAGAGTGGGGATCGGTGGCAGGTAGCAGCATGAAGAGCATACCAACGATGTCCATGAAAAGAGAGGACGTAGGGCACCTGTAGCAAGTGAGAGACACCATACAAAAAACTAGGGGAAATCGGGGGAAAAACACATTGAATCCGGATAGATGCATAGGTGAAAGGACTGAACAAAGAATCATGAAGTATGCATATACAATTATCTAAGGTGATTAATTGAAAAGAGAAGCGGAGAAGATGAATTGCAGATTGTGCAGGGTGGGACGCTCGTTCTACGTGCAGAACGTGCGTTCAAACAGCATAAATAAGAACAGAGACTCAATTTACGTAACAGAGCAGGCAGAACGCCCATTCTGATCATAGAACGTGATCCACCAGGACCCTCCTTGAGCGAAAAGGCATGGATCCTGCTGACGAACTCGAACTCGTGCTCAGGTACTCCGTAAGGAAATCGATACTCGTCATCCGCCATCTCAAAAAAAATCAGCTGAAGCACAGGGAAAAGGCCACGCTTTGTAAAAGAGGCAGAAACAAGAACAAAACAGAAAAACAAACAAGTAGAAAAACTAAAAAGAAAGAAAACGGAAATCTAGGTTGCCTCCTAGAAGCGCTTACATTTAATGTCGGTAGCTCGACAACCATTTAAAGCTCAACCCGGATCGGGCCACTTAATCTTTCGGCCAGTTGCTGTATCAAAAGAGCTCTTGTCGGCACTGTGACCACAAAAACAACAAAGCATATCGGGAATCCTGTACTTCAAACTCTCCCAGGCTCCTTTGATCTTTTTAGCTGTTGACTTCCTCCTTCTTCCCCTCTTCTTCAGACGCACTTCCTTCCAATACTTGTTCCATATCCCAACTTCCAGGCGAAGATTTCAAATGGTGATTCGGTCTCGGCCTCGGGGAATAAATCGGTGCAAACTCCGTGAAGTCATCAACCGCAGGAGTTACACACTCAAATATGTCAAGGAACCGAACAATCAAAGATGCCTCCTTTGGTAGACCAATGTAATGTTTGCACCTTTGACCGTTTACTTTAAACGGTTGATCACCAAATCCTTTTAGCTCCAACACTCCGCTTGGAAAGACTTGCGAATCTCAAACGGGCCGGACCACCGTGTCCGGAGCTTGCCGGGGAACGGATGTAACCTGGAATTGTAAAGTAAGACTTGCTCTCCCGCATGAAATTCTCTTTTCGTAATTTTCTTATCATGGAGCAGCTTCATTCTGTCCTTACTCACTCGGGCACTCTCGTAGGCCTGGAGTCTAAATTCATCTAGCTCATGCATCTGCTGAAGTCTGTGCTCACCACAAGCTTTGGGGTCAAAGTTCAAAAACTTCGTCGCCCAATAGGCTTTATGCTCAAGTTCGACCGGCAAATGACATGGCTTTCCATAAACCATTTGATATGGAGATGTACCCATAGGTGTCTTGTAAGCTGTCCTGTAAGCCCACAGTACATCATCCAATTTCAGACTCCAGTCCTTCCGATGACTGTTAACCGTCTTTTCTAAGATCTTCTTGAGACTCTGGTTACTTCGCTCCACCTGACCACTGGTCATAGGATGGTATGGTGTACCGGTTTTATGCCGAACACCATATTTCTCTAATACTTTGTCCAGAGGTCGATTACAAAAGTGTGTCCCCTCGTCACTGATTAAGGCTCTCGGGCAGCCAAACCTTACGAAAATATTTTTCTTTAAGAATTTCATGACCGTTTTATGGTCATTGTGAGGAGTGGCGATAGCCTCCACCCATTTAGACACATAGTCTACACGAGACTAGGATGTATCTATTCCCGCATGAGGATGGGAAAGGACCCATAAAGTCAATCCCCCAGACGTCGAACACCTCACACTCCAGAATGGGTTTTAATGGCATATCATATCTCCTTGTCAAAGTACCGGTTCTTTGGCACCTATCACAGCCTTTACAAAAAGCTTCAGTATCCTTAAAAATTGAAGGCCAAAAGAAACCAGATTGAAATATCTTCGCAACGGTCTTCCAGGGACCGAAATGGCCGCCAGTGGGACCACTATGACATTGTTCCATTATGTCCCGTTGCTCAGATTCAGGGACACACCGGCGAAGCAACCCATCTTTACAGATTTTAAAAAGATATGGCTCTTCCCAGACATAATACTTAAGATCAGAGAGAAATTTCTTCTTCTCTTGATACGAAAGCTCGGGATTCGAATCGGGAATGGAGGTAGTTAACGATTGAGGAATACCACGGAGGACCGGACGTGCAACCGTTCACGAGACATAACACTCTCAAAAGGGCAATATAAATCGATGTCTTGCGGATCTTCTTCTACCGGGCGGCACCCTTGATATATGGTGCTCTCTTGTGTTCTCACTACCCTTGATATCTTTGATATGAACATCAAACTCCCGAAGGGTAAGAATCCAACGCGATAAGCGCGGTTTCGTGTCCTTCTTATTCATCAAATAGCGCGAGCCGCGTGATCGGTCCGACGATCACCTTGGCACCCAACAAATAACTTCGGAACTTGTCCATAGAGAAGACAACGACTAAAAGTTCTTTTTCGGTGGTAGTGTAGTTTGCTTGTGCCGGATTCAAGGTATGGTCGGCGTAGTAGATAGGTTGGAATTTACCATTAAGTCTTTGCCCCAAAACCGCACCAACGGCGTAGTTGGACGCATCACACATTAATTCGAATGGTAAATTCCAATCTGGAGAGATAAGAATTGGAGCGGAGATTAGGCGATGTTTAAGCTCTTTGAAGGCACACTTGCAATCATTGTCGAAGTCGAAAATGACGTTATCTTTAAGTAAAGTTGATAGGGGCTTAGAGATTTTAGAGAAATCTTGAATGAATCTCCCGTAGAAGCCGACGTGACCAAGAAAACTCCTCACTTCTTTCACGTTCTTAGGGTAGTTCATCTTTTCTATGGCCTCTATTTTGGCCCTATCAACTTCTATGCCCTTAGCTGAAATTTTATGGCCGAGAACGATCCCTTCATCCACCATAAGGTGGCATTTTTCCCAATTGAGGATGAGGTTCTTCTCCACACATCTGTTAAGCACCTTGTCTAGATTAGCAAGACAATCATCGAACGATTGACCAAACACCGAGAAGTCATCCATAAAGATCTCCATGCACTTCTCAACTAGCCCATCAAAAATTGCTAACATGCATCTTTGAAAAGTGGCCGGGGCATTACACAAGCCGAACGGCATTCGCCTATAAGCGAAAGTACCATATGGGCAGGTGAAAGTTGTCTTTTCCTGATCAACCGGATCTATAGGGATCTGGAAGTACCCGGAGTATCCGTCCAGGAAGCAGTAAAAGGAATGTCCCGCCAAACGTTCGAGCATTTGGTCAATGAAAGGGAGGGGGAAGTGGTCCTTCATGGTTACTTCATTCAGCTTCCTGTAGTCAATACACACACGGTAACCGGTGACTAATCTCAAAGCGACTTCTTCTCCCTTGTCATTCTTTTCAACAGTGATACCACCTTTCTTAGGAACCACCTGCGTGGGGGACACCCAATCACTGTCAGCTATCGCATATATGATCCCCATATCTAGCAATTTGATGATTTCTTTCTTTACCACCTCCTGCATGTGCGGGTTCAACCGTCTTTGAGGTTGTCTAATTTGCTTGGCTCCTTCTTCGGTTTTTATCTTATGCATACAGACATCAGGGGATATACCTCTGATATCTCCTACCTGCCAGCCAAAAGCTTTCTCATTTCTTCTCAATACGGCTAACAACTTTGCTTCTTCTTCGGTTGTCAGTTTAGCAGAAATAATTAAAGGAAGCCGATCACCCTCTCTCAGGTAAACATACTTTAAATGTTTGGGTAATGGTTTCAAGACTAAATCTTCAGGAGGCTCCTCTAAGCTGGACTTTAAAACTTTACTTTGCAAATTGTCAGAAGAGAGTAACATAGCTTCTAGCAAATCTACTTCTTCTGAAGGTGACAGGTTCTTATTTTCCACAATCTCATCGTCAGTCCCAACTCCAAGCTCGTTCAAATCTATCCTACCTTGTTGATTTAGCTTATCAATCAATCGCTCGTATTCATAATCTACCGCAAGGACTTGCTCTTCTAGAAAATCGGTGAAATCATCAACTGATTCCTCTATAGAGTAGCCGGTTGGATATTCAGAAGGTCTTTTGATAGCTTTAGATACACTATAGCTCACTTTTTCATTTCCAACACGCAAAGTCACTTTAGCACCATCATCACAATCGATGAGGGCTCGAGCAGTGGACAGAAAAGGTCGTCCAAGAATCAGGGGTGTATTGGGCTGTTGGATGTCTAAGACATACCAATCCACGGGAAAGGTAAATCGATCGACTTGAACCAACAAATCCTTTAAGATCCCTGTTGCTTTCTTGGATGATCTATCGGCGAATTGAATGTTCATAGTGGTAGGTTCTAGAAGATGGTCTAACTGGAGTTGTTGACAAACATATAACGGCATCAGACTAATTGAGGCCCCTAGATCACATAGAGAGTTGGGGAAAATAAGGCCTCCGATTTGCAAAGTAAGGACGAATCGCCCAGGATCATCTTTCTTAATTGGTAACTCGTCATAACTCATCATTGAACAGTCCTCACTGGTTACCTGTTTCATACCCTCTAGCTTCTTTTTAGATGAGACCACATCCTTTATGAATTTGGTGTATTTGGGCATCTCAACCAACACATCAGATAAAGGCAAATTAACTTGAGTGTTTTTCAGGAGGTTGAGTACCTTCTCATACTTCTTATCCTCACATAAAGGAATGTTAGTCTTTCGAGGAGGGAACGGAAGCTTCTTTAATTCTTCTTCAGAAAAGACTTTCTTATGCGAGGACCTCACAGCGTGGTCCTCGAGGTCTTTCCATCTCACGGACTTTTCAATTCTCTTCCGGACAGGCTCATCTGCCTCAATATGCTTCTCCCCATTATCAGGTTCATCTTCTGAAGTTCTTTCTATCTCATCCTTCTTAAGATCAGTTTCTTGAGTGATCTTTATAAAGTTGGGGGTATAGGCCTTATCTTCTACTCCCCTCCCGCACTTCCACCGCGGGGAGGGGCTAGTGGTTTCCCCGGTTACGTGGACCGAGAGAGTTGAGTGCCGGATCTCAAGGCGATGGCATTAGTATCTTCTTGACTGCGTAGGGAGGAGATGGAACAAGAGCGAGACATTGACTTAGATTAGCTTGATTTACCCGACCACTTCCACGAGGATTTTTCTCGGTGAAACTTGGCAATTGTCCGGGTGGTCGGAAGCAAGGCTTTGTTCGACCAATTGCCCCAATTGCCTCTCGAGGTTTTTAATCGTCTTATTTTGCTCGTCTAACCTCGTAACAATTTCATTTGGGAGAGAAAATCCGGGGGATTTTGAGGGTTTTGACTCAAAGATTGATTTGGCCTATTGTTGAAAGCGAGAGGCGGAAGCGAGGATTGTTAGGCCAATTCGATTAAATATTTGAGCGAGAGACGGGGGAATTTGAAGATTGGCTCGATGATTGCTCGGATTCCGGTTGTAATTTTGATAGCCGGGGTTGTATCCCCGGTTCGAAGATTATTTTGACCGGAGTACGGCTTGGAAACCTCTGACTCGATTGACCATAAAAAGCGTTTACCTCAGGGTTTTGTCCATTCATAGGGCACGCAGGAGATGTGTGTCCCTCAACAGCACAGGTTTGACAAACTACCGGAGTATACTGCCTCGTATGTTGGGCCGCATTGACTTGATAGTTAGGTGGAAACGGCATTGACCAAACATATGGCCAACTTTGTTACGGTTATCACAAAACGAACGAACTCGTTGAAGGCGATTGACCGACGAAGATTTGAATTTGGATTAGAATTTTTGGAAATACTAGCTACTTGTTGTTGGAGCAACGAAATCAACGATTCTCGCATATTTACTTCTTCAATCTTCGGTGCAGATGCTTGGATGGCTTGGTAGGATGGGGCATAATTATACTTTGCTATATCCTCGAACAACGCCCATCCTTCTTGTGGGGTCTTCTTCAGGAATGTCCCACCGCTTGAGCTGTTGACCATACCCTTGGTCATCTCAGTTAAACCACTGTAGAAAGTATTAGCTTGCCTTTGCAAGTCTAATCCGTGATGAGGGCATTTCCTAAGCAAAGATTTAAACCTCTTAAAGGCTTCAAAGAAAGATTCATTGGGCTGCTGAGTGAAAGTATAAATATCACTAAGACATTGAGCAGTCTTAGATGGAGGAAAATATTGACTCAGAAATTCCCTCTCCAATTCCTCCCATGTTGTGATAGACTCAACGGGTAAAGAGTCATACCATTCCTTGGCTTCACCTTTCAAAGAGAACGGAAACAACTTGAGTTTAATAACATCCTCACCAACACCTTGCAACTTTGTAGTACTACATATTTCAAGAAAGACACGAACATGGGAGTGAGGATTTTCAGACTGGTACCCATGAAAAATAGATGCATGTTGCATCATTTGAATCGAAAGCGAGTTTGAGCTCAAAAGTTGGAGCTGCAATGGCTGGTATGATAACTCCAGGATTGACTCTAACCATGCCTGGTCTGGCGTAATCAGCTAGGGTCCTTGTATCGTCAGCCATCTTGAAGACAAATTCTTCAATTTCTGTCCTAAATTTCTCTTCCAAATTTTCTTCAAAAATTTGGATGCGAGAACGGATTCTTCGGCGATTGGGGCGAACTATAGATCGTTCGAGCTCAGGATCAAAGATAAGAGTGCCTTGTTTGCTCCGAGTTAACATAAACTGGAGTCAAACGAGAGAGAGAACCCCAGAACGACAGAAAAATGAAGCAGAATGAAAGCAGACAGGACAGAACGGGCGTTCTGTTTCAGAACGCCAGTTCACAACAAAACGGGCGGCTTACGTCCAGAACGGGCGTTTTGCCTGAACAGAGAGCAAAAGTAGCAGAACGAGAGCGGGGAAAAACCGATTTTTTAAAGCACAAAGCACTTAGACTAAAGCTTTTATGATCATCTAAAACAACAAGAACACATCAAAAACAGCAAATCCCCGGCAACGGCGCCATCGTGTTTGGAGTAATTTTTGCATTAATCATTCAAAACAAAAACAATTTATATAAAACCAATACTTATTATGCAAACTACCTCCTAACCGACCGAATATCGGGTAGTAGATAGTATAGTAAGATGAGTATAGGTATCGATCCACAGGGATATACTTTTGATGATGTTTTATGGTTTAGATTCAACGGTACAACGAGCATAGACAGAGAATCAAAGACTGATTCAAAGCTATGAGAGGATCACTCGGACTGAAAGAAAGACGTTTTAAATTAACTAAGTTAAACGGCAGCTGAAAAGAAAACTACAGTTTATGCAATTATAAACGAGTAATTCGGGAAAGGAGAGGCAAACATTTGGTTCAGCAATTTAATCAACAATAAAGGCTCAATTACAATCAACCAAAAGTGTTTTTCAACAAAAGGCGGGTTCACCTTATCACATGCAAAACGATTAATTTCTTAACAACGTTTGTATCAATTAACGATCCAGGTGTGCAATCCCTCGATTAACGACCCGAACAATTAATTTAGCAACTTTCGTTATGAGCTAAGAGCTAATTGTTCAATCAAGTTAGCAAGATGATCTAGATTCATAAACTTTCATTCATGAGGCATCATAAAATCGTTATCTTTCGATGTAAACGAATTGAAACGAATAAAGCAAGCTAATTGATCTAACCTTTGTTGAAGAACACAAGATTAATTATAAGAAAACCAGGATTGTTGATTACAATTGCATCCCCACGTTTGCCAAAAGCTGTTTAGCTATCCATGGAGTGATTGAGTACAAAGCTTGAAGAGAAATCCATAAAATCTAGACTAAAAAGTGAATTGAATCTACTTTTGAGATCGTTTGAGCTACGAGAAATCTCGGATTTTCGATCCGGAAAAGATGAAATCTAATAATGTCATCGAGATTACAAGTGACGACTATTTATAGAAAACCAAAGCAACTCTACGGATGGAACGCCGCTCATGCATGGGACGCCCGTTTGATCTCATTTTCTCGCTTCCGGACTCTCTGTTGCACTTGAACGCCCGTTTCATCCACGAACGTCCGTTCGTCTTCCCGCAACCGAATTTGTTGAGATGTAACCGTTCTATCCACTTATTGATGCACATTTCATCTCTCCTCTAACAACTTTGCTCTTATCTACACTTCCACCTCATCATTTGATCTTATCTTCATCTACATCACAATTAATACAAAATGCAAAAACATAATATGGCCCAAAATGATATAAAATTTATAATAAAGCCCAAATTAAAGCCCATTTTTACACTTGATTAATTCGAAAGCAACTTTACTCATTAAATTAATTATAAAGCCCAAATTCAATGCAAAATATTCATAATGTGGGGAAATTATAGGGAAGTTATCATAAAAATTCATATAAATTAGCCCTTAACAATCATGCAGAAACTTACTTCGATGTTTGGATCACCTAGCAACCAAGCAAGACACGATGCCATCATGATGGCTGTTAACACGAAATTGAAGAAAGGTCAAGCAGTGAATGGTCATGTTCTAAATATGATCAGTTACTTCAATGACGTTGGTATTCATGGATCAATGTTCGATGAAGCAACTCAAGTGTCGATGATTTTGGAATCGTTGACTCCTGAGTTTATCCCGTTCAAAACCCGGTATCTGATGGGCAAACATGAGTTAACCATGGCACAAATGCTTAATGAACTGACTATCTACGAGGGCCTACTATCGAAAGATAAGGTCTAAGTAGGGGATAAGAAAGCTGAAGCCAATATGGCCGAAGCTAAGCCGTCAAACAAGCCTAAGGCCAAACCGAAAAAGAAGGGTAGTGTTGCACTTGTACCCAAGCCAATGAAGAAAAAGAAAGCCAAGAAAGTTGACTAGCCCAAGCCCAAGGGAAAATGCTTTTACTGTAAGGAGGTAGGACATTGGAAACGCCATTGTCCGGATTATCTTCGTGATGTAAAAGATGGCAAAGCCAAGGCTGTTACTGGGAAAGATAAGAAAGGTAATTTGGAATTACTATTCTTGGAATCTTTTAATGTAGCTAAAGATGTGTCCACTTGGATACTTGATACTGGAGCTACTAACCATGTATGTTCTTCATTGCAGATTCTTAGTTCGTATGAGGAGCTGGAAGAGGGTTCTCAAGTGATGCGAGTAGGCACTGGGGCGCTCATTTCGGCTAAAGCAGTGGGAGCTGTGGACTTGCATTTTAATAATAGAATTTTACATTTAGAGAATGTTTATTTTATTCCGAATTTCAGGAGAAATTTAATTTCTCATTCTGCCTTAGTTGAACAATCATTTTCTGTTTCAAATTTGAATGGTGAATTTGTTTTTTCGAAGAATGGCTTTGAATTGTGTTCAACTACGAATGAAAACGGTTTATATTTTGTAAGACCACATAAAGCTCCCCTACTTAATACTGAAATGTTTAAAACTGCTCATCAAAGATCTGCTAAAAGGCAGAAAGTTTCTCAAGTAAAAGAAGATAAAACATACTTATGGCATCTGAGGCTCGGCCATATTTCCTTGGAAAGACTCAAAAGACTAGAAAAGTTTCATGCCTTAGGTGAGTCATATGTTGACACACTGCATGTCTACGAGTGTTGCTTGGAGGGAAAAATGACTAAGCGTCCCTTCTCATCAAAGGGTAATAGGGCCACGGGAACTCTAGACTTAGTGCATTCAGACCTTTGTGGTTCGATGAACGTACAAGCTAGAGGCGGATACGAGTTATCTGCTGCATAGGAAGTCCGAGCCTTTTGGTAAGTTCAAGGAGTTCCAAGCAGAAGCCGAAAGGCAACTAGGCAAGTCATTGAAATGCCTTCGCTCGGATCGTGGAGGTGAGTATTTAGATACTGAGTTCATTGACTACTTGGCTGAAAAAGGAATTTGTTTCCAACGTTCAGCGCCTAGGACACCTCAGCAAAACGGAGTTGCTGAGAGGATAAATAGGACATTGATTAACATGGTTAGATCAATGATGAGCTACGCCTCACTACCTATATCCTTTTGAGGTTATGCTTTAGAAGCTGGGTCTACATTTTGAATGCAGTACCGTCAAAGTCTGTCGAGAAGACACCCATTGAGATGTGGTCTGGACGTCGCAAAAGCATGAGTCACTTCCGCATATGGGGTTGTCCTGCACCTGTGCTGATGGACAAGACTACCAAGCTACAATCGCGTAGTGTGTTTGTTTGTAGGCTATCCAAAAGGTACACGTGGTGATCTATTTTACGATCCGGAAGATAACAAAGTGCTAGTCTCGACTAACGCTACGTTTTTGGAGGAAAGTTATATGAAAGACCACGGACCCTAGAAGTAAAATTGTTCTAGAGGAATTACTCTCCGATGACGTCAGGCCTATTGTGGCTGTTGATGTTCCTATAAACAACACTACTAATACAACAGACACTTCCGACATTCCTGTTCCACCTAGACGTACTGCGAGAGAGGTTCGGCCACCGGCTCGGTACGGCATGGATTTAGAGACAAACGTAGTCGTCTCTGATGGGGTGGAAGATGATCCTCCGACCTATAAGAAGGCCTTACTGGATCACGATAAGGATAAATGGATTGATGCAATGAATCAAGAGATGAAGTCTATGTACTCTAATTCAGTCTGGAAACTTGTAGAACTTCCTCAGGGTGAAAGGCCCATTGGATGTAAATGGCTCTACAAGAGAAAGAGAGGAGTAGATGGGAAGGTCGAAACCTTCAAAGCACGGCTGGTAGCCAAAGGTTACACACAGCGAGAAGGTATAGACTACGAGGAAACCTTCTCACCCGTGGCCATGATGAAAACCATCCGCATCCTCCTTTCAATTGATGCATGTCCGGATTATGAAATCGGCAAATGGATGTTAAGACAAGCGTTTTTTAAACGGCTTTCTCGACGAGGAAATCTATATGCGCAACCGAAGGATTCATTGAAGAAGGTCGAGAGCACATGGTGTGCAAGTTGCTCGATCCATTTATGGGTTGATGCAAGCATCTCGTTCCTGGTATCATAGATTCGATCACACGATCAAGTCTTATGATTTCGAACAACACTTTGCCGAATCTTGTGTGTACAAGAAGGTTATCAAAGATAGTGTTGTATTTACGGTGTTGTACGTTGATGACATACTCCTAATTGGCAACGATAAGGGGATGATGTCCGACGTGAAAAGTTGGTTGACCACGCAATTCCAAATGAAGGATTTGGGAGAAGCGAGTTATGTTCTAGGGATCCAAATTATAAGGGATCGCAAGAACAGAATGTTAGCTCTGTCCCAAGCAACTTATATAGATAAGGTGCTGGCACGCTTCAGTGTGGAGAACGCAAAGAAGGGTTTTCTACCAACCCGTCACGGCGTTTACCTCTCTAAGACTCAGGGGCCTCAAACTCCTGAAGAGACTGAAGCTATGGGAAGAGTGCCATATGCCTCGGCTGTTGGTAGTCTTATGTATGCTATGAGGTGTACGAGACCTGATATTTGTTACGGCGTTGGATTAGTCAGCCGTTTTCAGTCAAATCCAGGGCAACCGCACTGGACAGCAGTAAAGAATCTCATCAAATATTTGAAAAGAACCATAAATTATATGCTCATCTATTCGAGTGGGAGTTTGGAGTTAGCGGGGTACACCGATTCTGAGTTTCAGTGAGACAGAGATGATTCTAAATCAACCTCTGGTTCAGTGTTTACGCTTGGTGGCGGTGCAATCGAATGGAGAAGCCAAAATCAATCCAGCACAGCCGATTCAACAATGGAAGCTGAGTTTATAGCGGCCTCGGAGGCAGCTAATGAAGCGGTTTGGTTAAGAAAGTTCATCATAGGATTAGGCGTTGTCCCGAATGCTGAAGATCCTATTACTCTCTATTGTGATAACAATGGGGCCATTGCCAACTCTAGGGAACCTCTAAAGCACAGTAAGTCGAAGCATATAGAGAGGAAATACTGGGTGATCAATGATTTTGTCGATAGAGGGGACATTTCCGTCAAGAAAATCACCTCCGCCAATAATCCTGCTGATCCATTCACCAAGACGCTATGGGTTGAAGCTTTTAGTCGACACTTGGAGACTATAGGTATTAGAGACATATCTCATTTGCTTTAGAGCAAGTGGGAGTGATAGTTTGCTGTATTTTAAATAATAGGGTGTGCTCTAAAACAATTAATCACATGCTTTCGTGCAAGTGGGAGATTGTTAGGTGTGATGCCCGAAAGACAATTTTGTAATTGTTTTATTTAATAAATTAAATGATATTATTATTCATATTTATTATTCTCATATTCACCGATGTGACAATAGTATTTACACTACAGAAAACCCTAAAGTATATCGGTTACGTAATCACTTAACTCAGTGTATGGGATATACACGGGAGGATTGAGTTAGTGAAGATGTACTTAAAATACAATTAGCCCGTAGTGAAGTTAATCGAGAGTATCGGGTCTCTCCTTTAACGTGCTATTAATGCGCCCAGAACACAATAGGTGTGATTGTCTTATCCGGACTTTCGGTTAAGAGAACCTAGTGGGGCATTTATATATGATAGATATATCATATAGGGCTGGACCGATTTGATTAGTGTTCACGATATATTTCCGTAATCGAGAAGTCTTATCGAACCAATCGATGATCATATTTATGGATATATCTTAATCTTGAGGTGATGACAGTCAACTGCTTGAATCAGTATGAGGTTTGACTTGACGGTTAAGGATTACACCGAGTCCGTGATCCGAATTACCCCATCTTGGCATTGTACTTGGATTGAGTGAGTAGTCCGTGTTATCACGGATACGGAATCCATTCCTTCCAATTATGGAAGTAGATAGACGAGTTCCCTTATTTGTTAATCCTAGAAACCGAGCGATCGTACGAGTTCATATTACACCGATTAGCTACCGGTGAGTTGTATGAATTAATTGATCACTAGGGGTTAATGGTAAATAAGGATAAGAGGTTCGAAAAGGGTTAACGGTAACTTCCCGATTTAGAATGAACAGTCTATGGAGGATTAATCCATATGTAATGATTATATCAGTGGACGCTTATTATCATTCTCATGAGGAGATAAATATAATCTTGTAATCGGAGGAGTGCAATCACGGGATTATGGTGGCATATTCCTGTGATTGATTTATCAAATATAATTATTCTGTTCGTAAGATAATTATTTATTTGATTTATCGGAGCCGCTGATTATTAGTCCATGGTCCCCGACGTGCTACCTATATAGCATAGCTATTCTCGGACGTCGAATCCTAATAATATTAATTTAGTTCTTATTAGAATTTAATTAAAACGATATGTGAATTAATTGTTTAGTGAACTATTAAATTAGTTGGGCTAAATAATTAAATATGTGAAAAAGGCATTTTTCATAATCTTGGCAAATTAGTGTGTTATGGCCGAAAATTAACATTGACTAGGTCAATGCCAATTTTCAGCCAAGAGCAATGTTTTTTTGGAAACAAGAAATTGATTTAAGGCATGTGCACAAAATATTTATTGTATAAATATTTATGGTAAGAAATAAATATAGATATTATTCTAGATTTGTTCTAGAATATTATGGAATTATCTTTTATTTATTGGATTTATTTATTTGCAAAATAAAATCCTTGGAGGTCAAGGATTACTCTCCTATATAAAGAGAGTTCTCCCAAGCCTTACACATACACATCAATTTCGACTTCACCTCTTAGAGAGGAGAAGGAAATTTCGGCCAAGGGGTGTAAAGGGAAAATCGTGGAGATTTTTCCGGGTAGCATATCGGAAGGGTTCGAGTCGAGAATTTCTTTCCACCGAGAGTTGCTTGGATCACACGTGCGGAAGATCGTGGTGCTCTTCATACATTCTTACGTTCTTCATATTGCGGTTCTTCTACTTGGATTTTGAGATCCAAGAGGTATGATCTACAACCCCCTTGTAGAGTAGATCTAGTTATTTATTACGTGTAATTTATAGATCTAGATCCTTAAATCGCTTCCGTTGCAGGTGATATTACTAACAGTTCATAGGGCCGCAGTATACTAATACGGTCGCATTTCTACTCCCCGCTTAAGTTCACCTACAAACAGTTAAGGCACGGAGTAAGGGGCCATTTGTTTACGGAGTATGTGATTCAAGAACTTAGGGGGCCAAAAACTTGATGACGTAGATCAAGTAATAAAATAATTGACCACCATAAACCAATACTAGCAAGAGGACTAGGCCCATCGTAGTATAGCTATAGTGAATCAAGGTCGATCACACAGGGAACCAATTGTGTGTCATTTCATATATAAAAAATTAATTATACATGTCAAGGACATAAAGGCGATCTACGACCAACATAGGACAAGAAAAGGTAAAGGACTCGATGTGACACAACACAAATAACGTAATTAACCTCCCAATTATAGTCTTTATCGTTTGGACCTACACAATCTATATAACAAACAAGACTTATTAACTATCAATCCGTTTGTATCTCTTTTGAATTGGTTACGGGAGTCATCCTCTTAAACTTGACTTAGCACCAGTTAGGTTGCTAGATCACCGTGCTACATTACGTGACTTCACCTTTTGGGTATCCATCTCATATAACTTGCACGCTTACGACACTAAGGATGCCGATATTAATCGTACACCTCGTCTAGGCAACATTTCTATGATTAGGCGTACTTCCTAAGCGATTACTCAAGCTCTCGTCCAACAAGCAATTACCAAGTTATAGTCTCATGCTAATCTACGACGTAGGTATAAGCAGGTGCATGCAATTCCCGAATATAAACCTACCTAGATAACGCTGAACGTCCGTGAAGAGCAATTCATAGGCCTACCTAAGAGTTTTATATTGGTATTTCCTTTTTACACGTTTTAATTAAACTAAGCGAGTAACGTAACCATAGCCATACCTACTGAGATAATAAATTCTATTAAGTTAACCTAACCATAAAGACGTGGCTATTTAACGGATGAAAACAGGGCTCGGTCGACCGAACAGGTTGGCTCCGTCGACCGAATGGTCTTTTTCCCCCGGATTACATCCCTGAACGTCTCTTCTCAGCGTTTCTCATACAATACGGATTAAATAGCAATTCGTCAAGAAATTATATAAATTAACATAGATGCACGGTAATTAAACAACATAGATTCATACATAGACTCTAGGTAGAGGACGTAGGGTATGTGATCCTCATAGACAAGGCATCGCCACCTCCCTAACGTCATAGCCTAGATCTACATCATCTAACTATGAACAATTAACTCAAACGATAAAACTATAATTGGGAGAACTTAATTACGGAAAATAAAAAGACAAGAAAATATACAAGGGCTTACATATTGAAAACCCCAGAAATCTTCAATGCACTCCTATTCTCAAAGCTTATAGTACTGTATAAGAATGAATTGTTATTGAATCATTGATTCCTAATATGGTTAATGACAAAGTGTTTATATTGAGGCCTCAGCAGACTTAGAAAACCGACTTAAAATCGAAATCACTAAACCCTAACCGCCTTACTAACGTGCTGGACCTTCTGCTGGGCTTTTGGGTGGCTCGGTCGACCGAATAGCTGGGCTCGGTCGACCGAGTGAGCAGTCTCGGTTGACCGAGTGTACTTTTCTGTTTGGGCTTCTCTTGTTCTCTATATTGGGCTTCTGCACTGTCTGCAATCCATTTGAATCTTCTCCGAAATCCATCCAATCAGCTCACTGCATATATTAAATAAAATATGGTTTGTAATACCAAATAATGCAATAAATCATCGAAATACATAATAACAAATTGTAACTCGACGCATATGTAAATTAAGCATATTACGATCTATTATTACTATATTAAAGCTCTTTTAAACTGGAATCGGGGATAAAGATCATAGAATAATGGGTACAATTTGACCGTCATCAACTACCCCCCACTTAGCCTTTGATCGTCCCGATCAAAGTATCAATAAGTTATTCCCCAGAATAACATTTTCCAATGGTCAAATTATACTAACACAAGAAACTTGAATCAACTCATATCATTTATGCTCATAAGATATCCATTATTCACTACTCATCATGAATCGAAGTGATGTGTGCATGTGCATTGGTTTTATATAAATGTAGCAAGATTAGAGTTTATGCAGACTTTGAAATCTCAACCTACCATCATCAGCATTCCACTTCTTAAGCCTCGCAATGGTTAAAGCACTAGAACAATAAGCAAGAGCGTATCTATAGGGTTTTTGGACTTGGAGACCGAGTACTACT
Organism: Gentiana straminea; assembly: GCA_036785695.1. Taxonomy (NCBI): domain Eukaryota; kingdom Viridiplantae; phylum Streptophyta; class Magnoliopsida; order Gentianales; family Gentianaceae; genus Gentiana; species Gentiana straminea. The sequence goes on along the minus strand of JAVUPR010000386.1, from coordinate 667,504 downwards.
CATCGCCAATTATAAGGCTCGTAGTATAGGGTGTTACCGATAAAACTAGTTTTATATTTATTTTATCGGAACACCCCAAGTATAAGGCTCGTAGTATAGGGTGTTACCGAGTCGTCCTAAGGGAATCGAATGTTTATCGGATTAAGGCCAGTTATTCTATCAAATATGTCACTCATTACTATCTAAACCTAAAGTTTACATTAATTGTAAAACAGAAACGAAGAACGATGACTAAAATAAACAGAATGCAGAAAAACTTCAAACTGGACGGGCGTCCAAATACGTGCAGGAACAGAAATATGCAGAAAACACACTAAAATTCTGGAAATAACTAATCGTAGCAAATCGATACGAACAAAGTGATTTATCAGATGATTAAAAGAACAGCAGAACAGCTAGAGTCAACCACACAACAATCACACAACCATCTTATGATTCGAATACAATTTTATTGGTATGATCTATCTCAGAATCGATTAAATTCCTTTAACTCAATTCCTAGGGTTTTGTTTTCTTTTCCAAGCAAAACAATTTAACATGTAGCACAAGATCATAAATTTGTTCCCAAATTATTTAACCCAATTAACAATAAATGATTCCTCAAATTATTATCAATTGTATCGATTGAAAAGGTTCTAATTTTGAGTTAAATTTCCATACAACTTCAAATCAAAATACGGTTTCATTGATATTCCTATCTAACAAAACACTTAACAATCAATCCAGAATATCAATCAATAAATAAAATACAATATTCGAATCATAAATAAGAATAACCTAACAATCCATGGTTGTGGTGATGTTGATGTGATATCCTCCTGTCGTTCTACTGCGAATTGCTTAGCCTTGCATCCTTGTGATGATCCAAGACATGGTTGAAGGGAAGAAACTCATAATCTCCTAGGGTTTGGTGCGGCTCCTCCAAGGGTGGAATATGCGGCTGTATGTTGTGTTGTTTTAGGGTTGAAATAACACGCCTATTTATAGAAAACTGAGGCGGCTAGGGTTAAGTCGGCACCCGGACGCCCGTCCAAATGGGTAGACGCCCGTCCAAAGTGCAAAACTTATTTGAGTCGGGCCGAGCTGGGGTTGGACGCACGTCCTATGCAAAATTGGGCAAAATCAGACGCCAGTTCACTGAAAATATGAACATCCTGAATCAAAATTCTTCCAGTGGACGCCAGTCCAAAATTCCGGACGCCCGTTCAGTAGACGGAACATCAAACGCTCGTTCATGCCTCTGGACGCCAGTCCAGTACCTTCAAATTCAATTTCATCTTTATCTCTTTATTCTTCAGCTCCCACTCTTCAAAGCACGATTAAACACCTCAAATCAACTTTTCCTCAGCCACATTTAACACCTGCACGTCATTGAAAACATACCAAAGTGTAACACAACTCAAACCAACATAAAATCATCATTTTAAGCACGTAATTGGCACGTTTTACACTTTTTATAACTTTAAGACCATTTCTTCCATTTATTCATTTAATACGTAATTTTCTATAAAAATTAATAAAACACGGGGATTATTGCTATGAAATATTGCAATATAAATCATAAAGTTCACCGAGAACACCCACTTAGTCTCATGCTAATCTACGACGTACGTATAAGCAGGTGCATGCAATTCCCGAATATAAACCTACCTAGATAACGCTGAACGTCCGTGAAGAGCAATTCATAAGCCTTCCTAAGAGTTTTATATTGGTATTTCCTTTTGACACGTTTTAATTAAACTAAGCGAGTAACGTAACCATAGCCATACCTACTGAGATAATAAATTCTATTAAGTTAACCTAACCATAAAGACATGGCTATTTAACGGATGAAAACAGGGCTCGGTCGACCGAATGGTCTTTTTTCCCCCAGATTACATCCCTGAACGTCTCTTCTCAGTGTTTCTCATACAATACAGATTAAATAGCAATTCGTCAAGCAATTATATAAATTAACATAGATGCACGGTGATTAAACAACATAGTTTCATACATAGACTCTAGGTAGAGGACGTAGGGTATGTGATCCTCATAGACAAGGCATCGCCACCTCCCTAACGTCATAGCCTAGATCTACATCATCTAACTATGAACAATTAACTCAAACGATAAAACTATAATTGGGAGAACTTAATTACGGAAAATAAAAAGACAAGAAAATATACAAGGGCTTACAAATTGAAAACCCAAGAAATCTTCAATGCACTCCTATTCTCAAAGCTTATTGTATTGTATAAGAATGAATTGTTATTGAATCATTGATTGATAATGTTGTTAATGACAAAGTGTTTATATAGAGGCCTCAGCCGACTTAGAAAACCGACTTAAAATCGAAATCACTAAACCCTAACCGCCTTACTAACGTGTGGACCTTCTGCTGGGCTTTTGGGTGGCTCGGTCGACCGAATAGCTGGGCTCGGTCGACCGAGTAAGCAGTCTCGGTTGACCGAGTGTAGTTTTCTGTTTGTACTTCTCTTGTTCTCTGTATTGGGCTTCTGCACTGTCTGCAATCCATTTGAATCTTCTCCGAAATCCATCCAATCAGCTCACTGTATATATTTAATAAAATATGGTTTGTAATACCAAATAATGCAATAAATCATCGAAATACATAATAACGAATCGTAACCCGACGCATATGTAAATTAAGCATATTACGATCTATTATTACTATATTAAAGCTCTTTTAAACTAGAATCGGGGATAAAGATCATAGAATAATGGGTACAATTTGACCGTCATCAAATACCCCCCACTTAGCCTTTGATCGTCCCGATCAAAGTATCAATAAGTTATTCCCCAGAATAACATTTTCCAATGGTCAAATTATACTAACACAAGAAACTCGAATCAACTCATATCATTTATGCTCATAAGATATCCATTATTCACTACTCGTCATGAATCGAAGTGATGTGTGCATGTGCATTGGTTTTATATAAATGTAGCAAGATTAGAGTTTATGCAGACTTCGAAATCTCAACCTACCATCATCAACATTCCCACTTCTTAAGCCTCGCAATGGTTAAAGCACTAGAACAATAAGCAAGAGCGTATCTATAGGGTTTTTGGACTTGGAGACCGAGTACTACTCAAAGCCTCTTAAAGAGTTGAATATTCTTTTCGTATCTTCATATTTTTCAAATACTATCAATCTCAAGGAAGAAAACTTTTTAGAGCATCCCCTATCTTAGATCATGCATAGCATCGAATATTACCACAAGCGCGGGGCTACTTTGGTAATGTTACTACGAGCCCGAGTGTTTTAACGCATTGTCAAACACAGTACGTCTCAAGCTTATTACTCCGCTTTTGTGGTTAGAAGATAGGAATACATCGGACGATAAATATCGACACTAAGTAAGCATAACCAATCATTTACGCAATGTACACATAATTCTTCGCTTATTATAATTTGCGCGGTAACTCGTCGATTCATCTATTGAGTGATTGAATAATAAATAACTACTCGCAACATACAATATGAATATCATTAAGTTTACTAGAAATATATCGCAAAAGTATAAAGTGATCACGTACTCATGAAACATGGTTCCTTCCTTATTAAATACAATATTCGGGAACTTCACAAAAGTAAATGTGACTCTAAGTTTAAAAGTTTAAATTTTACTCATTTATTATATTATTTGATATATATATATATATATATATATATATATATATATATATATATATATATATATATATATCCTTATTCGAGCAAGCTAAGTGAGCTAAGTGACTCGTACCCCCCACTTAAACCATGCATTGTCCTCAATGTATAACAATAAAGAGCAAAAATAGGAACTTAGCTCTGGATAAGCGCGGGAGCGGAACAAGTCGTGGTGAACTCTGGAAAAATCAGAACAGACAGATACAGTGACAAATCGTAAGGAAAAAGTATAACCGCTGCAACATACATCTTAAACAACACTCGAAACTTGTTACAGGGTTAGTTCAGAAAACAGTAATAATCATATAAAAAGGGAATAAGCAGAAAGTGCCGAAGGAATTTTGTATCCCTTTTACGGTCCCAATTCGTATGATTATAATGAAATGAAGCACAATTATCCAACACATTACAAAGGAAAGAATTGAGGGAAATAGTAATACGACTAAACACAGACTCTATATAACATGACTCGATATAAAGGAAAATATACTAAATACAAAGAAAAATAAACAAGCAACTAACGATGGTAGTCTTCATCTATAACCTCCACCGCCTAAATATTCTTAAAACCGGGCGGAGAAGACAAAGATCAAAAAGCAGTACCCCATGTGGGAAAACACGAGGTTGACTGGAACAAAAAGGTATTCAATCCAGCATAAAAGAGAAACTCGGTAAGGTATAACAGATTCAATGCGACCTATAGGATAAAGATAAAATTAGATACTTAGCACAGAAACTTCTCGCTTGCATTGGATATCAACAACTTAGTGAGATGTAGCTACTCCTCGAAATTACTAAGGTTGATTCAAAAACTTGATGACGTAGATCAAGTAATAAAATACTTGACCACCATAAACCAATACTAGAAAGAGGACTAGGCCCATCGTAGTATAGCTATAGTGAATCAAGGTCGATCCCACAGGGAACCAATTGTGGGTCATTTCATATATAAACAATTAATTATACATGTCAAGGACATAAAGGCGATCTACGACCAACATAGGACAAGAAAAGGTAAAGGACTCGACGCGACACAACACAAATAACGTAATTAACCTCCCAATTATAGTCTTTATCGTTTGGACCTACACAATCTATATAACAAACAAGACTTATTAACTATCAATCCGTTTGTATCTCTTTTGAATTGGCTACGGGAGTCATCCTCTTAAACTTGACTTAGCACCGGTTAGGTTGCTAGATCACTGTACTACATTACGTGACTTCACCTTTTGGGTATCCATCTCATTTAACTTGCACGCTTACGACACTAAGGATGCCGATATTAATCGTACACCTCGTCTAGGCAACATTCCTATGATTAGGCGTACTTCCTAAGCGATTACTCAAGTTCTCGTCCAACTAGCAATTACCAAGTTATAGTCTCATGCTAATCTACGACGTACGTATAAGCAGGTGCATGCAATTCCCGAATATAAACCTACCTAGATAACGATGAACGTCCGTGAAGAGCAATTCATAAGCCTACCTAAGAGTTTTATATTGGTATTTCCTTTTTACACGTTTTAATTAAACTAAGCGAGTAACGTAACCATAGCCATACTGTTAAGGGTGATTTTATACGTTTTATAAGGATATATTTGATATCAATTTCCCCCATATGTGGATGTTTTTCATAGAAATCGAGCTTTATATTGAAATATTGAGCAAGTGCTGTTTTTAATAGTTAAATTGCAAAACGTAACGAATTATGTGCTTAAATTGTGATTTTATATTATTTTGGAGTTATGTTACGTGTTGGTATGTTTTTTATTATTGTAGATACACGAGATATGGATTAGAAAAGGATTTAAAGATGAATTAACTGAAGATTTATATGATGGAGAGGAGATAAAGATGGAAGGAAAGGATAAAGATAGAAGAAAATCGAAGATCAAGCCAGTGAACGAACGTCCAAGTCCCGTCCAGGATGGACGGGCGTCCATCAAAATAAACGAGCGTCCAATAGATAAAAGTTGAACAGAGATTTTGGACGTTGTATGGACGAGCGTTTGACCTAGCGTCCAAAGCAGTTGGACGGGCGTCCAGGAAGACCGGACGGGCGTCCATGGCCGACTTAAGCACAACCGACCTAGTTTTTGACCTAGCCGACTTACTTTTTCTATATATAACAGCTGCGCCCCAACCCTAATATCATCAGATTTTCTATACACAAAAATACAGCATCAGCCGTCCTTCTGAGGCTCTCAAGGCCGGTCACCCGAGCCTTGTGCTCGGGTGATCCGGGTTAGATTAGGATGTTTTATTTTCGTTGTTGATTCATGGAGATCATCCATTGTACCAAACTATGTGAGTTTATCTTTTTAATTTATTCAATCCTTTGTTTATTCTTATGGTCTTTGATTCGTTTTGTATCATTCTATGATTTATGATGCTATTGTGTGACTAGATCGAGAGATTGGTTGCTAATCGTTGTCTAACGTAGATGAGAATCGTTGTTAGGCTAGATCACCATAGAAAGATAGGATCTTTAATCGTTAATTCGTGACAAATTAATTGGTTAATTATCCATGTTGCTAGATTCTAAAATACGGGAGTTAACTTGAATCTACACCTTCGTTTTGTATGGAAATTGGTCTCAACATTCGGAAGAGGAGAGATCGATAATTGAATTCACTAAGGGATTAGGAATTCATAGCTTGAGAAACGGATTCACTAAGGAATTAGGAGTTTGTATCTCGTGTAAAGGTGAAACCACAATATTGAATTAAAATCATGAGATGAACTTGAATTGAAATCACTTAGTTTGTGTAATGTTTAATCCCATGTATCTTTAGTTTAGGTCGTTTTTATTATTCTTAGCTTAGATTTATTTTTATATGTTCTATGTGTTTATATGTTTGTTCTTTCGTTTATTTGTCTTCATGAGTAACAATTGAAAGGAATTAATAAAACTAGATTCAACATCCCAATTCCCTGTGGATTGACCCCTTACTTATCCCGCTTTACTAGCAATTACCCGGTATTCGGCCGGTTAGGAGTTAGTTTTGCATATAGGTTAGGGTTTATAAATTGTTTTTGTTTAGTGATGCAAAAAATCACCCTTATTCCTTCTTTACATGAGCTTAATCTGAAAAAAATCTCTCTGACTTCTTTTCCATGTGTTTTACATGTACAATCCTGCTATTTTGTAGTGTCCTTAATCTCTATCCTTATTTCTGTATGCACATGTTGGGCCTTATTTGTATTGTAAAGCTTCTGTGGCTGTATATTTGACGCTTAGGTGTCCTGTACTTTCCCTGTTTGGTGATTTTTCCATCTGAGCCATTATATCATGTGCTTATTTCTTGTCTATAATTATTTTTGCCATGTTATATTCCCCCGTGTTCCCCGAGATACTGCCGTGTTTTTCAAGTGGTGCAGGTATTTTTTTTAGCTGATCTTGTTAAGCTGGCCTTGGAAGTGACTCTGGAGAGGATACCTATGACATCTCGTGCCTCGGAAACGCGGACCGATTATCTATCCTTCTTCAGCCAATCTTCATATCATTACCAAATCAGCTAAGTTCTTTTATCTTTTCTTTAATTCTGCACAACATGAGGACATGTTGTAATTTAAGTGTGGGGGAGGGAAATAGTTTCATGTATCTACATTCATTTGCTGCCTTTGTGAGCTATTGAACCTCATAGTGGTATAGGACATTTCGTGATAATGCCCTACCGCACTCAAATCATCGGCAGCTACTTCCGACATACACATATATTATTCATATAATTCATCTTAGAGAGGTATTCAAACCTTAAATTATATCCCTCCTATCACATTCAAACCTTCAGATATTCACAGTAAGTCATACTTTAATTCTAAACACAAACTATTAAAATTTTCAAAATTCGTATGCAAGCAAAGAATCATGCGATAATCATTAAAAATCTCTAATCAAATGGGCACAGCTTTAAATTATAGCTCATCATTTACTATGGCACGTGAAAAATAGTGTTGGGTGAGACATCTAAATTTACTAAATATGCAAAATAACGCACCAATGATATAAAAACTCAAATAAAGATATGCCTTTGTTCACTTCAGATTAAGGGTGATTTTATACGTTTTTTAACGATATACTTTATAATGATTTCCCCCATATTCGTATTATTTTCATAGAAATCGAGCTTTATATTGAAATATTAAGCAAGTGAGGTTTTTAATGGTTGATTCGCAAAATTAGTTAATTTATGCGTTTTATTGATGAATTTATGATTATTTTGATATGGTTACACTCTGCATGTTTTTTATGGTTGTAGATACACCATAATGCGGCTCAATGGAGGATTGGATAATGTTTAATTGAAGATTTATATGAAGAAAGGTGATAAAGTTCGAATTATTTGATGAATAATGAAGAGGAGAAGATAGAGATGAAATGGATTGAGGATAGAGATGAAGAATCGTGTGTTGATCCAGCTGGACGGGCGTCCAGAAGGGTGAACTGGCGTCCAGCTGAGAAGATCGTTGAACTGGCGTCCGGAATGCGAATTCAATTCAGAGCTCAAGATTATTCGGTGGACGAGCGTCCAACCCTTCTAAACGAGCGTTCAGAGTGAAAAATCAGATCAGAGAGTTCCAGGCCAAGTCAGACTGGCATCCACTTCCGTCCAAGAACTTTGGACGGGCGTCCAAGCTTCTGGACGAGCGTCCGTCCACCGCCATTGCGCAGCCGCCTCAAAAGTCTATAAATACAGCGTGATTTCTACCCTAATGGATATATAATTCGATCCCTCTTGACACACAAACATTAGAGAGGAGCCCTAGGCGCCCCCCGGCCCCTTTTGGGAGGTTTGGGGTGGCGGTTAGATTAGGTTTTATTTTCGTTTTTTGTTTCTTGTTCGTCCATGCTTGATGGTCTTCAAGCTGTGAACTGGAGCATCCATGGTTACTTTTCAGCAGCGTTTTTGATTTCTCTCTTGGATAATCTTATGAGTGATTTTATTTAGAGTTTGTATCTTTCCTTTGTTTATTTGTTTATGCAATCGATATCGAAAGATGTATTGCTATTTGATGTTTACCGTATGATGAAAATCGGTGTAAACCTTAAATCACCATAGGAAAGATTAGACTTTTAACCTTGACATAACGGAAGTTGATAGGTTAGATTTCTAGGTTGTTAGATCTAATAAATCTTGCACCTTGTTTTGAGAGCGTTAATCTCTATAGATCGGAAGATGATGAGATTGATAGACGGATTACTTACGGAAGTAGGAATTCATACCTTTGATTAGGTGAACCACAACTTTGATTGAATCATCATAAGATAATCTAGGGAAGAATTAAGGGTTGCGGGATGGTGGATAATGTTTGTTCTATGTTGATTTGCATAGTCATTATCATGATAGTTAGTTTTATTGTTTTCTTAGTTGTAGTTTTATTTTATTTGCTTTTGTTCGCAACGATATTTTCCTGGCTTTGGACCGACAATCCTCTCGTCCGGTTTATTTTCCGTTTTAGTTTAGGTTTAGGAATAATTGTATCAACCTTAGGAGAATTAATTGAACTAGATACCCCGATTCCCTGTGATCGACTCCGGTATTAATCGCTATACTACGATCCCTACACTTGGGGAATACCGGATTTATAAATTTTATTACTTGTTGTTTTTCTTTGCTATATAAAATCCGTGACAAGTTTTTGGCGCCGTTGCCGGGGAACCGGACGGTTGCCTAGTTTTTGTTTTTCGTTTTTCTGTTTTCTGTGTTTTAAATCCCTGTTTTAGATAGGTTTTTAGTTAGAATTTTAGGTTTTTAGATTAAGTTTACTAAGGGTTTTGTTCCTTCTTTTGTGATTAGTTCTCCCCTCCATCTAACCTCTCTGTTTCTGATTCTGTTCTAGTTTTCCCGCTACCAAACGGGCGTCTGGGATCTTGGACGCCCGTCCGCTGGAAAACTTTAAATCCTGTATCGTTTTCTCCACTTAGACGAGCGTCCACAAAATTTAGACGCCCGTTCAAGTTTCCTGAAGATCCGACGAGTGTTTGGGCACCCAAACGCCCGTCCAGTCTGAAAGTTGGGCAGACGCCCGTCCAAACCTTTGGACGCCCGTCTGTTTCATCTTTTTCCTTAATAATCCTAACTCCTTTCTTTTCTTTTCTCTTCTTTTCTTAGGTTTTAATTTTTAGTCTAGGCTTTTAAATTTTCTTTAGTTTTTAGGTTCAACATCTTGAGTTGGGTTTCGATTTATGCAAACTCGAAGTCAGAAAGGACCACTACTCTTTTCACCTGACCTCGAGCGGACCATAGTCCGACCCAACAGGCGAAGACTTCGTTTTGCCGATCCTTCTGGCAAAGGAAGTTCAACCGATCAAGAAATTGAACAAAACCTAATAAAGGAAATCGAAGATCTCGTAATAATGGCCGCCGAGGATAGACGAACGTTGGCAGACTACGCCATGCCCGTGCGAATCGTCAACCCGGCTATCGTCTTACCGGCCATTCGCACAAACTTTCGAACTCAAGCCGGGACTTATCCAGATGATGCAGCATGCATCAATTTTTCATGGCTATCAATCAGAGAATCCGCATACCCACTTACATACATTCTTAGAGATATGCGGCACTACACGCATCCAAGGAGTAAGTGAGGATGCAATCAAGTTGAAACTTTTTCCATTTTCTCTCAAGGGAGAAGCGAAGGAGTGGTATACTTCTCTTCCCTCTGAATCAATTACCACTTGGGCTGAACTCGAAAAGGAATTCTTGAGTCAATACTTTCCACCTTCGAAAACAGCCCAGTGTTTGAACGAAATTTTCACTTTCTACCAGAAAGAGAATGAATCTTTCTTCGATTGCTGGAAAAGATTCAAATCTCTGCTGAGAAAGTGCCCCCACCACGGCTTGCCACTACAAAGGCAAGTCAACACATTCTTTAGCGGATTGACCGAGCTTACAAAAGGCATGGTCAATAGTTCATCTGGTGGGGCATTTTTGAAGAAAACACCTGAAGAGGGATGGGCATTGTTCGAGGACATTGCTAAATATAACTATGCTCCATCCTATCAAGCTATTCAAGCACCTCCTCCTCCTAAGGTAGAGGAGGTAAACATGCAGAGTTTGATCGCCATGTTGCAGAAGCAGATGGCAGCATCTCAAATCACAAATCCGATAAATCAAACTTCTTTTCACAGAGCCCTCAGGTTCTGTACTGCAAAAACTGTTGTCAGACTGGCCACATGAGTGACCAGTGTCAATTTAATCCCCCTGCTCCTTATCAAGTGAATGCTGTTCATGATTATGGACAGTATAATCAAGTCACATGTCAAAACTGTGACAATGTGGGGGACACTTCCAGATTCTGTCCTATGAACGGGCAGAATGCTGAAGTGAATGCATTTTACAGCCAGAACACTCAGAGATCTAATCCAGTTTCTGGCCAGAATACTCTCCAAAACCACGGGTTTAATCAATCATCTAATTTCAATTCTAATTCGAATTTCAATTCGAATCAGAATTTCGGTAGAAACCCCGGTTTTGCTCAGAACCAAAGCTCGAATTTTTCCAATTCTACTCAAAGGTTCAACCAGAATTGGCCTTCTAATTCCAATTCTAATTTTCAAAATCGGCCCAGCCAGCAATACTCTCAAAATTTTCCAAACTCCCAAGGCCCTTCAAGCTCAGGAGACCTCAAGGCTGAATGGAACTCATTCAGAGAGGAGCAAAACAAGAATATTCAGCTCCTTATGAGTACAAATAAGAATCTTGAAAGGCAAATAGGGCAGCTGGCCGAGCAGTTAGCTTCAAGACCCCCAGGGCATCTACCCAGTTTTCCTGAAAAGAATCCAAAGGGCGGTCATGTTGCTCAGGCCGATATAAGCAACAACCAATGTACTGACCTCGTGCCAGCAATGCAATATGGTAGAGATGATGCCAGTGCGATGAATCTAAGAAGCGGTACTCAAGTTAGTGGTCCTTCAAACCAGGGAAACCACTAACCCCTCCTGCCACTGTTAAGGCAGGAGGGGAAGCTGAGCACCTATACTCCCCTCTGTTGCAAGAAAAGACTCAGGTGGCTGATCCCCTGAGAGGTGAAAAAGTTGGAGTCCCTCAAGTGGCTAATCCCTTGAGGACTGAAAAAGCAAGCGAAAGTCAGGAGGCTGATCCCCTGACTACAAAGAAATCTGAAAAAGCTGTTCGATGGAAAGATCTGGAAGACAAAGCTGTAAGTGCATCCTCAAAGAAAGTCTTTTCTGAGAGTGACCTTAAGAAGCTTCCATTTCCACTGAGAAAGAGCAACATTCCCTTGAGTGAGGACAAAAAGTACGAAAAGGTGCTGAACCTTTTGAAAAATACTCAGGTAAATCTTTCATTATCCGAAGTCTTGGTCGAGATGCCTAAGTATACAAAATTCATCAAGGATGTTGTGTCTTCGAAAAAGAAGTTAGCAGGCATGGAAAGGCAAATTGGTGAGGATTGCTCAATGATTAATTATGAAGACTTACCAATTAAAAGAGGTGCCCCTGGCAAGTTCGTACTTACAGTATTAATGGGAGGTCTAGTCTTCCCTAATTCTTTGTGTGATCTAGGTGCCTCTATAAGCCTTATGCCAATGTCCGTATGCAAACAAATTTCGGTTTACAAAGCCTTCTAGAACCCACTACTATGAGTTTACAATTCGCTGATAGATCCTCTAAGAAAGCTTCAGGGATCCTGAAAGACGTTTTGGTTCAGATTGATAGATTTACCTTTCCAGTCGATTGGTATGTTTTAGATATGGAGAAAGATGAAAACGTCCCCCTGATTCTTGGAAGACCTTTCTTATCTACGCTAGAGCCCTCATCGATTGTGATGGTGGGCAAGTGACTATCCGAGTTGGTGATCAAGAGGTGAGTCACAATGTCTTAAAGTCCATTCAAGTACCCTCTGGCCCTCCAACCGGCTTTTCCATTGATTATATGACAGATGATTTCACCGATTATATGGATAAGCAAGTCATGGTTGTAGAAGCTGAATATGAGCGATTGGTTGTTAATCTAAATACTCATGGTGTGGTCAATCTAGATCAATTAGCAGCTGATTTTGAGGAAGAACTGTTGAGAAGAGAAGTTGAGGCGGTGGGACCACTGAGTAAGCTCAGCAATGTTGAGTTGAAAGGTGGAGATCTTAAGTCAAGTTTGGAAGACCCCCCTGCTGATTTGGTTCTGAAGCCGTTGCCCAAACATCTAAAGTATGTGTTTTTAAGAGAAGGCGACAAGCTTCCGTTAATCATATCCGCCAAGCTGTCTCGTATAGAAGAGATGAAATTGATCAACGTCTTGAAACAAAATGAAAAAGCTTTTGGTTGGCAAGTAGGAGATATCAGAGGGATATCTCCTGACATCTGTATGCATAAGATCAAGACTAATGAGGGTGCTAAATGTGTTAGACAGCCCCAGAGGAGGCTCAACCCTCATATGCAAGAAGTCGTTAAAAAGGAAATCATCAAGCTTCTGGACATGGGAATCATTTATGCCATCGCTGATAGTGAATGGGTTTCCCCAACTCAAGTAGTTCCCAAGAAAGGAGGAATTACGATTGAGAAGAATGAGAAGGGAGAGGAAATAGCATTGAGACTTGTTACTGGTTACAGAGTCTGCATCGATTATCGAAAGCTCAATGAGGTAACCATGAAGGATCACTTTCCCTTCCATTCATTGACCAGATGCTTGAGCGTCTGGCGGGGCACGCATTCTACTGCTTTCTGGATGGTTATTCAGGATATTTCCAGATACCCATTGATCCAGCTGACCAAGAGAAAACCACTTTCACCTGCCCTTATGGTACATTCGCCTACAGGCGAATGCCATTTGGTCTCTGCAATGCTCCAGCTACATTTCAGAGATGTATGCTGGCCATCTTTGACGGTCTGGTAGAGAAGTGTATGGAGATCTTTATGGACGATTTTTCAGTTTTTGGCCAGTCTTTTGATGATTGCCTTGACAATCTTGATCAAGTGTTGTCCAGATGTGTGGAAAAGAACTTAGTACTCAATTGGGAAAAATGTCATTTCATGGTAGATGAGGGCATAGTTCTTGGCCACAAAATCTCCGCCAAAGGTATAGAAGTTGACAGGGCAAAAGTAGAAGCTATCGAGAAGATGAGCTATCCCAAAAATGTGCGTGAAGTGAGAGGTTTTCTTGGACATGTCGGTTTCTCCAGAAGATTCATTCAAGATTTCTCCAAGATTGCCAAGCCCCTGTCTACTTTACTTAAGGAGGACGTTGAGTTCAATTTTGATGAGAGCTGCAAGCAAGCGTTTGAGGAGCTCAAAAATCGTTTAATATCTGCTCCAATTCTTATATCGCCTGACTGGAACTTACCTTTTGAGCTTATGTGCGACGCGTCAAACTATGTTGTTGGTGCAGTCTTAGGACAAAGGCTTAACGGGAAATTCCAGCCTATCTATTACGCCAGTCACACATTGAATCCTTCTCAAGTTAACTACACGACCACTGAAAAGGAATTATTGGCCGTAGTCTTTGCTATGGACAAGTTTCGTAGTTACTTGTTAGGAGCTCAAGTAGTTGTGTGGACTGATCACGCTGCTTTGCGATATCTGATGACTAAGAAAGAGGCTAAACCGCGCCTACTGCGTTGGATACTGACCCTACAAGAGTTTGACGTTCAAATTAAGGACAAAAAGGGCAGTGAAAACGTAGTAGCTGATCACGTTTCTAGAATGCTAAGTGAGGAAAAGGATGACCCAGATGATATATATCTTTACTTTCCTCTAGAGAACATTATGCTTATCGATGGTTGTCCTCCTGATGTTCCATGGTATTCTTCCATTGTCAATTACCTTCATGCCCGATATCTCGATCCGGAAATGTCCTATCAGGAGAAGAAAAAGTTCTTCTCTGATTTGAAATCTTTCGTTTGGGATGAACCTTATCTTTTTAAGATCTCAGTAAAGATGGTCTCGCTTAGAAGATGTGTTCCGGAATCTGAGCAGCGCGATATTATTGAGCAGTGCCACAGTGGACCCACTGGAGGTCACTTTGGTCCGTGGAAAACCGTTGCTAAGATTTTCCAATCTGGTTTCTATTGGCCTACGATCTTTAAGGATACAGAAGCTTTTTGTAAAGCTTGTGATAGGTGCCAAAGAACTGGTACTCTGACAAGGCGTTTTGACATGCCTTTGAAACCCATATTAGAATGCGAAGTCTTTGATGTGTGGGGTATCGATTTTATGGGACCATTCCCATCATCCTGTGGTAACAAATACATCTTAGTCTGCGTGGATTACGTGTCAAAATGGGTAGAGGCTCAAGCCACTCCTCACAATGATCATAAGACGGTAATGAAATTTCTTAAGAAAAACATCTTCGTGAAGTTTGGATGTCCACGTACCTTGATCAGTGATGAAGGGACGCACTTCTGCAACCGACCCCTAGAGAAAGTTCTCGAAAAGTATGGTGTTCGTCACAAGACTGGCACACCATATCATCCGATGACTAGTGGTCAGGTTGAAAGAAGCAACCAAAGCATTAAGAAAATCCTGGAGAAAACGGTTAACAGTCATAGGAAGGACTGGAGTTTGAAGTTGGATGATGTACTATGGGCATACAGAACCGCCTATAAGACTCCTATGGGTACATCTCCATATCAAATGGTTTATGGTAAGCCATGTCATCTGCTAGTTGAGTTAGAGCATAGAGCTTATTGGGCTACAAAGTTTCTGAACTTTGATTCCCAATCTTGTGGTAAGCATCGTCTGCAACAGTTGCATGAATGTTTATATGTCTCGAGTCTTGATTTTGTTTTGTCTTGCTCGGGACGAGCAAGGTTTAAGTGTGGGGGAGTTGTTAAAGGTGATTTTATACGTTTTATAAGGATATATTTGATATCAATTTCCCCCATATGTGGATGTTTTTCATAGAAATCGAGCTTTATATTGAAATATTGAGCAAGTGCTGTTTTTAATAGTTAAATTGCAAAACGTAACGAATTATGTGCTTAAATTGTGATTTTTTATTATTTTGGAGTTATGTTATGTGTTGGTATGTTTTTTATTATTGTAGATACACGAGATATGGATTAGAAGAGGATTTAAAGATGAATTAACTGAAGATTTATATGATGGAGAGGAGATAAAGATGGAAGGAAAGGATAAAGATAGAAGAAAATCGAAGATCAAGCCAGTGAACGAACGTCCAAGTCCCGTCCAGGATGGACGGGCGTCCATCAAAATAAACAAGCGTCCAAGAGATAAAAGTTGAACAGAGAGTTTGGACGTTGTATGGACGAGCGTTTGACCTAGCGTCCAAAGCAGTTGGACGGGCGTCCAGGAAGACCGGACGGGCGTCCATGGCCGACTTAAGCACAACCGACCTAGTTTTTGACCTAGCCGACTTACTTCTTCTATATATAACAGCTGCGCCCCAACCCTAATATCATCAGATTTTCTATACACAAAAATACAGCAGCAGCCGTCCTTCTGAGGCTCTCAAGGCCGGTCACCCGAGCCTTGTGCTCGGGTGATCCGGGTTTGATTAGGATGTTTTATTTTCGTTGTTGATTCATAGAGATCATCCATTGTACCAAACTATGTGAGTTTATCTTTTTAATTTATTCAATCCTTTGTTTATTCTTATGATCTTTGATTCGTTTTGTATCGTTCTATGATTTATGATGCTATTGTGTGACTAGATCGAGAGATTGGTTGCTAATCGTTGTCTAACGTAGATGAGAATCGTTGTTAGGCTAGATCACCATAGAAAGATAGGATCTTTAATCGTTAATTCGTGACAAATTAATTGGTTAATTATCTAGGTTGTTAGATTCTAAAATACGGGAGTTAACTTGAATCTACACCTTCGTTTTGTATGGAAATTGGTCTCAACATTCGGAAGAGGAGAGATCGATAATTGAATTCACTAAGGGATAAGGAATTCATAGCTTGAGAAACGGATTCACTAAGGAATTAGGAGTTTGTATCTCGTGTAAAGGTGAAACCACAATATTGAATTAAAATCATGAGATGAACTTGAATTGAAATCACTTAGTTTGTGTAATGTTTAATCCCATGTATCTTTAGTTTAGGTCGTTTTTATTATTCTTAGCTTAGATTTATTTTTATTTGTTCTATGTGTTTATATGTTTGTTCTTTCGTTTATTTGTCTTCATGAGTAACAATTGAAAAGAATTAATAAAACTAGATTCAACATCCCAATTCCCTGTGGATCGACCCCTTACTTATCCCGCTTTACTAGCAATTACCCGGTATTCGGCCGGTTAGGAGTTAGTTTTGCATATAGGTTAGGGTTTATAAATTGTTTTTGTTTAGTGATGCAAAAATCCTTCGAACGCATACCTACTGAGATAATAAATTCTATTAAGTAAACTTAACCATAAAGACGTGGCTATTTAATGGATGAAAACAGGGCTCGGTCGACCGAACAGGTTGGCTCGGTCGACCGAATGGTCTTTTTTCCACCGATTACATCCCTGAACGTCTCTTCTCAGCGTTTCTCATACAATACGGATTAAATAGCAATTCGTCAAGCAATTATATAAATTAACAAAGATGCATGGTGATTAAACAACATAGATTCATACATAGACTCTAGGTAGAGGACGTATGGTATGTTATCCTCATAGACAAGGCATCGCCACCTCCCTAACGTCATAGCCTAGATCTACATCATCTAACTATGAACAATTAACTCAAACGATAAAACTATAATTGGGAGAACTTAATTACGGAAAATAAAAAGACAAGAAAATATACAAGGGCTTACATATTGAAAACCCCAGAAATCTTCAATGCACCCCTATTCTCAAAGCTTATTGTATTGTATAAGAATGAATTGTTATTGAATCATTGATTGATAATGTTGTTAATGACAAAGTGTTTATATAGAGGCCTCAGCCGACTTAGAAAACCGACTTAAAATCGAAATCACTAAATTCTGACCGCCTTACTAACGTGCTGGACCTTCTGCTGGGCTTTTGGGTGGCTCGGTCGACCGAATAGCTGGGCTCGGTCGACCGAGTGAGCAGTCTCGGTTGACCGAGTGTACTTTTTTGTTTGGGCTTCTCTTGTTCACTGTATTGGGCTTCTGCACTGTCTGCAATCCATTTGAATCTTCTCCGAAATCCATCCAATCAGCTCACTGCATATATTAAATAAAATATGGTTTGTAATACCAAATAATGCAATAAATCATCGAAATACATAATAACGAATCGTAACTCGACGCATATGTAAATTAAGCATATTACGATCTATTATTACTATATTAAAGCTTTTTTAAACTAGAATCGGGGATAAAGATCATAGAATAATGGGTACAATTTGACCGTCATCAACTACCCCCCACTTAGCCTTTGATCGTCCCGATCAAAGTATCAATAAGTTATTCCCCAGAATAACATTTTCCAATGGTCAAATTATACTAACACAAGAAACTCGAATCAACTCATATCATTTATGCTCATAAGATATCCATTATTCACTACTCGTCATGAATCGAAGAAGTGATGTGTGCATGTGCATTGGTTTTATATAAATGTAGCAAGATTAGAGTTTATGCAGACTTCGAAATCTCAACCTACCATCATCAGCATTCCACTTCTTAAGCCTCGCAATGGTTAAAGCACTAGAACAATAAGCAAGAGCGTATCTATAGGGTTTTTGGACTTGGAGACCGAGTACTACTCATCGCCCCTCTTTCTTTCCATCCGTTTTACCCTCCTTATGTGTATCTTTTTCTCAACCCATTATACTCTCTACCTCCATCTTGTTCACAAATTACCTTTGTGTTGCGGAATTCGAAATATTGCTAAGCTTTAATGATTATTTTTTATCATTTTGATTTTCACACTTTTCCGTCTATTCTGGCATTTCTAGATGATAAGTTTTGTTCTACATTATCATAGAAAATTAAGTGTTTAATGGATTTATTGAAAGAATGAAGTTGGAAAGTATTAGAGTGCAAAATCGGGTTATTTACGTGATTTTATTAGCAATTATCTATTTATATATGTGATGTTACACTTTGCACGTTTTTATTATTGTAGGTACAACGAGCATATCGTGGAACGAGTCAACGAGCTGAAGGATTTCGAACTGCATTTTATTTAAAGACTTATCTAGAAGGACAAAATTGGAATTATTATATTTTTATTAGGGTTTAGTTTTTATTTTTAAAGAAAAGGAAATAGGATAATTATTACCCTAGCTCGAAGAAGGTTATAAAAGGACGCAGTCATTGGAACAGAGAAGACACGAAAAAGCATCTGGAGAACAGAGGCGACAAGAAAAAGCAAAAAAAAAGTGTAGGGCTCGGTCGACCGAACCCTGACACTCGGTCGACCGAGTGTTTTTGTATTTTTTTTTATTTTATTTTGCTCCGGTGTGACGATGGTCAGAGGCTGAGGCTTTCTTGAACGAGCTTTGTGAAACCGATCGTTGCAGCATCTCAATTTCGACTCTTTGGATTGTTTGTGAGTTTTAATGAGATTGTATCTTTTCTATGTTTTTATTGTTATTATGCAATTTCATTGATGAATGTATTGCTGTTTGATGTTTAATATTTGATGAGAATCGTTGTTAAACTAAGATCACCATAGTAAAGATTGGATTTTTAATCTAATTAACGATAGTTGTTAGGTTGAATATCTAGGTTACGAGATTGATAAATTTCACACCTTGATAATTAAAGCGTTAATATTTAGGATCAATGGACGAAAAAGATTGATAGGTGAATTTTTCTAAGATGTTAGAAATTCATACTTATGATAGGTGAACCACAGTTCTTATTAAATCATCACTAGACAACCTTAGAGAAGAAATTGAGGGTTGCGGGATCGGTGGATCATTGCTTGTTCGTTGTTAAATTTATTGAAAAAAATCACTTGTTATCACCATAGCAATTTTATAATTTTTATTTAGTTTATAGAATATAATTATTTTCGTTATTCGGTTCGCAACTATCTTCGCTGGCTTTAGATTTTTAATCTTCTGTCCAGTTTAACTTTATTGTTTTCATTACTAGTTCATTTTGTTTTGTTATTTTAGTTGTAGTCTTTAAATTTTTTAGGATAGGACGTTTTTGCTTCTCGTGACAACTTTAGGAAAATTAATCAAACTAGACAAAGATGATTCCCTGTGAGTTCGACTCCGGTTTTAATCATTATACTACGATCCCTGCACTTGGGGTAAACCGGATTTATTTTATTACTTGTTATATTTCGTTTAGCATAAAATCCGAGACACCATTGATATACCAAACCCGAGTACGATCCAACAAACCCAGAAGGGATCCGACCCCGCTGTCCCATCTCAGCTCAAGACCTTCATCGCCGCCAGCTTACTTGGCCGTAAGCCGATCTCCAGGTCATCCCACCAACATACCCCAGACATGTGAACAGATAGGTACCGAGCATACTACCTCCCAGTCCGGTGTCCGATCTTACAAGACGTGCCCGCAACCATTAGGCGAATAGGATCCATGCTTGGCATTAGAAAAGGCAAGACTGCTACGCGATCAAGACAACGACATTGCGACCAGCGTGCTTGCGTGTCCGATCTTCTAATTGTTTAATTCTGGTAGTAATTAATTATGTCCCATCATACTTAATTAAGTCTTGTCATAATTAGCCTAATCACCATTAGTGATCCACCTATAAATATGGGTACCATGTTATTCATAAGGGGAGGGAGAATTGAATACAAGCAGATCTACTCTGCCAATTTGTCGAGCTCTGTATCTACTTCCATACTGATCGTATCCGCCGCCGGAAACTTCCTAAAGTTCATCACCTCCACCAATCACCAGCCGTGAAAATCATATTAATCCAGCTAGATATCGATCTTAAAAACTTGATAACACACCGAGATATTTCCGACAATATCATAGATGAGGCCTTGGCATCGCTATTTCATGCCTTGGCATGCGTTTGAGGGGATTAAAAGCTTTTAGTTCGTCCAAAGAGACCCTAGCATGGCCATTTTCATACCCCCAACATGCATTCAGAGAGTTAAAAAGATGTGAATTTTGGCGCCCAACAGGCCCTAGCATGGAAACTTCATGATGGGGCATACGTGTGTTTTTCGCCCGGCAGGCCCTAGCATGGAATCAGAGGCTGGGGCATTGATGCCTGTTTTGGGAAAACCCTATTTTTCCGAATTTTGCCTTTTTGGGGTCAAATTTTGTCCCTATAAAAGCCAATTAGGTCGAATTTTATACGACAACTTCAGGTTTTTATTTTCTTTCCATTGAATAGTTTATTTCCCCCACTGGAAACCTAGATTCAAACTAATTTTCTTTCATCAATTCTTGCAACAAAGCTACGATTACTACTTTGTTTTCGCGAATTCTTCATTGTGGATTGCTCCAAACTATTGGTAATTTAGTTTTCGCTTCTTTTATCATGTTTTCTTCCAATTATTTCATGATTTCTTGCGTTTTTATTTCAATTAAGAGTAGATAAATTTCCAATAGCTGAATTATACGGTGGAACTACTAAATTAATGCATGATTGATGATCTAGTGATGAGTAGGGCTTAAAAATTGAATCTATTGAATAATTGTGTTCTAAAACTTGAACCTAATGCTATTAGTGGAGTCATGAACCATTAATTGATCACAAACATGAACTTTATAAATGTATTTCACGAGGGAGTGTGCGACATGGGGTTTTCGAATTTCCATGCACGAACTAGTCGAGTTATTCGCAGCATGTTTCTTGGTAAGGTTCTTCTTGTTAAGCCGTGAACTAGTGGATACGGATAGTCTCATTCTTCTTAATATTATTAGATCAATTAAATCCCTTATAGAGGACTGTTGAACACAGTATAGGGTAACTAAATTGTGATATTAGCGCCTAGGTACCATTTTTGAAGATTGCACCTACAAACATATTCATTAAAAACTATTGGTTGGTTGGTTGGTTAAGGCTCGTCCCTAGTGATCCAGTAAGGTGTTAAGAGTAGTATTCTCGACCATAGTTTTGTTATTTCGTTTATCATATCTTTTAAAGTTTTCATTTTTATTTCTCTAGTTATAGATTACTCCACCAATATTTGTGAGCCTAAACTAAATACGAGCGTGATTGTAGTACTTGACTGATTCCTCGTGGGACGACCTTGCTCGCCACTGTGGTGCTTCCGACCCTGTACTTTGCCAGTTAAATCTGATGTCGTTGTTTTGGCCATCAGATGCACACATGCTCCTCCATGCAGCGGCGGATCCACCTTTGTGAGGGGTAGGGGGGCCAAACACCTAAAATAAAAAAATTATAAATAGTTGAATTTTTTTATAAACATATAAATATGTGAAATTTGCACCCTAATTTTTATGTATTGACCCACTGTTTCTTATGTCTTGACGCATAATTAGATGTATAGAATTTAACATATAAACCTGTGTGATGGGAAAAAATTGATAAATATCTGACCTCCATGTCAAAAAAATTGCAGCCACCCATGCCTGCCTCCATTTTGCCAAAGAACCTATTTTTCAACTAAGACATTATCCCACGAAAGTGTAAGAGATCATCGCACAGAGGTTTCAGTTATGTGGATTTTTTTTTTTATTCATTATTAACGGAAATACTTTCACCATATGTTATCGCTATGGAACTAAAGGCAATTTTTTCGGCACTCGTGGAAGCGGAGCGTATGAGTTATCTTCTCTCATGGCAGAAAGTGCTTCCCTCTCTTGTGTTTAGCGGCTAACTCGGCCTTTAACTGATGTTATAGTTTTGGGATGTTTGGCCCATGATTATTTATCTAAGCTTGGTAGTTTATCCTGTGTTGTTTTTTCTTTCATTTGGCTTGTGGAAAATGACCCAATGCATCTTTAGTTATAAACAATAGAGATGTTTTTATAAACACATATATATGTGAATTTGACCCCCTTATTTTTATGTATTGTCCTCATTTTCTTCTATTACGCCATAATTATATGTATATAATTGAATATACAAATGTATGAGTGATACGGAAAAAAATTGACAAATTTCTAACCATATGTCAAAAATTATGCAGCTGCCCCTGGTTTAATGTCTAATTCGGCTTTTGGATGATGTTACAGCTTAGGGATGTTTGGCAAATGATTGTTTATCTAATCTTGGTAGTTTCTCCTATGTTGTTTTTTCTTTTATTGAGCGTGTGAGAAATGTCTCAGTGCGTGTTTTAGCTAGACATGCTCTTTCGGTGTAGACATTTGCCTCTTGCGGTACCCTATCCCGAATGATACTCTCTCCGCATGTTTGGCGGATTTGATTTAATAAAGAACTTTGTTTTCCATAAAAAAAATCAACTTTTAATTTGGTAATAAACCTCAGAAAACTCAACACGACCCCCTCCTACAGTTTTCGTTGCTCAAACGGTGGAGAGGGCAAGAACAGTGACGGACCTACATATATATAGCTGGGGGGGGGGGGGGCAATTGCCCCCCTCAATCCGAAAAAATCCACTAATATATGTAGTATGCATCTTGTTCTCCCTCTTAATTTTTTTATTTGCCTTTTTAAAAAAAGTATCGGCCCTCTTTGCCCGAGATCCTGTGTCTGCCACTTGGCAAGAAATATATGTTTAGCCCGGGTAAAATTTTAATGATATATAGTCTTTTGTTTAATTTTCAAAAATGATTAAGGAACCGTTGCACACATCCCCCAAATTTGTTGATTTTGTTGTCTAGGTTTTTCATTTTTTTAAAGTCTAAGTTGTGGTTGAATATAATTCTGGGGACAACATCGGGGGATTTAGTCGGTGCCCCCATCACAGTCCTTAGATTTTTGTAGCACCCTTGTTGCTATGTTTTCGTGATGTAACTATTCCTGCTTTGGGTCCTTAGATGATTGAACTTGACCGTTTCAAAACAAATGGAGTTTTTTTTTAAGATACGAAAGATACATACGCACGCAAACTTTTGCCTTCACTGGGGCTTGAACCCCCGATCTCCGGGTTAAAGACTACATCATTAACTGTTGGGCCGATGTCATATTGGCATGGAGACTTCAAAATAATTTAAAGAATGCCACATTAAAACAATTAATAGATTTTTGCTAAAAATGACATATTTAATAATATATCAGGCTAAAGGTACACACATGATTAATAAGGATAAAATTAATTTAGAGTTCCGATAATACCCCTATTTTATAACTATGCATGTGTATTTTTTTTCCATAAATGGAGGTTACAACCAAAACGTAAATAAAGGGAAGAAAATCCTAACAATTAAAGGTAATTGAATTTTCCTAAAACAGTTATCCAATTTTCAAAAATACAAAAAAGTTAAAACAAAAAAACACAATCATAACTACGCTTCAGTTACAACTATATATATATATATACATACATCGAGTGAAGTAACAGTAACACGTGAAGTAACAATGCAATAAGAATGATAATTTCCAACATATAGTAAAAAATACGAGTGAAGTAACAGTACGACGTGATGTAACAATACAATAAGAATGATCATTTTTCCAACATACGGTAACAATTACGTGTGACTACTTCTTTGTATATTGGTTGTAACTATCTGTTTGTATATGTTACTACATTTTTCTAGTGTTACTACATGTTTAATGTGTAACTACATTTTTTTATTGTAAGTGTATTTTATTGATCGTTATTATTTCTTTTTATGTTACTGCATTTTCTGGATGTGAGTACACTTTTTATGTGTAATGTAATTACACTTTTTTTATATGACTACATTTTGTCTTACTATATTTTTTTGTTGTAACTACAAGTTTATTAATGTCATTTTTAACAACCCAAAATGGAAGATGTCTTTGCATTTCCATTTTTGACATTTTTTTTTGTCCTTGTGACCCTTTTCCAAAACAAATATGGCTTAAATTGTTTCATCAAATTAGCCCCCCAAAAATAATAATAATAATAATAATTTCATCAAATCATACCCCATGAACCGTCCTTCGATTCTCCTTCAAGAGATTCGGTACTCAGTCATTGTGATTCTCGCTTGGGATATAGACACAATAATTAAAGTAATAATGATTTAGAAGGGAAACTCTAAAACTAAATTTTTTTTAGAAGTGTTATAGTATAACAGTTATTTGTGGGTTGTATCAAGTGAACGAGTCTGATGTATCCAAATCACCCCTAGACACCACTACTATATATGAGAGAAAGTGTAAGGATTAATCATATCCTTCCACTTGGTATAACTCACAAATACTTGATGTACCTTTACTGAAATGGGGTCCGTGAGGCACCGTTAAAAATAAGAAAACTCTATATTTTACCTATATAAAAATATTTCGGACCACGTAAAAAAATTATTTTTACCCTATAAAAAAATTACAGACCCCGCTGAATAAAATTTCTGGATCCACTGCCATTTTTTGTCCATACGTCTGCATGAATTATTAATGATACTATATATTATTTTTCGTATTATATTATAATCTTCACAAATGTAAATTTCATTTAATTGAGGAAAACCGATACAATCTGAATAACACATAAATTATTTTCCTAATCTGTATGAAATACAAAAAAAATGGATAATTTTATGAGACGAATGTAATAGTTACCAACTGAAGTGGATAATAAGGGACGGTTAATTAATCTCATATTCTTCACTATATAAAGACCTTTAATGACTGAGAATTGATAATCGAATTTTTTCATTTTCTCTCGTGCAAGACTGCAAGCTTCCAACATACATTATTCTAGACTCGCGTTGTGTCGTGTCGAAAATAAATCAGAACATCTAGTAATTCGCAGGAGCTCGAGTTTTTGAAGTGACGTTAAACTCGAGACGTAAGCCGTTGTTTATTGACAGACAGTTGCTACAACAATACGCACGTGATCGGAACAATATTGTCTTTAAGGAAAAAATTATTACATTCGTCAAATTTAAATTTCTTTTCGGTTATTTTCTGGATCTATATTATTTGTTTTTATATTAGTTTCAATTGAAATATATATTGTAACAACTCTCTTTCCGGAGTTCTGTTTTTTATAATTAACAAAACGCTTTTACTTTTGTTTATTTATTTTAATTTAGTAATTACTTCTGTTAATTACAGAATAATTCTGTAAATTACTCCACAAACCATACCTTTTTAAAAATGAATAGATAGAAAGAGCAAAAAGAGATTGATGATCCAAGAGATATATGCAGGATCAATTCCACATGTGGCGGTCACATACAATTTGTTGAGTAGAGAATGCAGCTGCCATGTTGCATATATTTCTCGAGTTGTTTTCAATGTTTTCTTCATGTTGCATGTAGAATTCTTATGTGTTACCTAATCTGTGAGTAAAATTATCAATTCAGCATGCCGTTTAACAACTGTAGAGCTTATGCAAAAACGAAAACAGTAAAAATATGACAGAAAACTTATAGACTAGAGGCTAGTGCAGCACTCTGCCTTTAAGACGTTTTTGCGCCGGTTATGTGCACACGGTACTCGCAATCGTCTCCCAAGATACAACAGTCTTTACCTCTTGTCCAAAGCAGCACTTTAATTGAACAAAAGACGACGAACCGATTGTGTTCTATAATCTCTTTTTTTTACTCAAAATTAACACAAAATGCTATTTTTATTGTGCAGAATATTCTGTATGCAAAAGAGTTGAAAAATTCGTATATAAATTGGCTGGGAGTTTAATCATATATTTATAGAAGACAAAGTGTTCCGTTTGAAACAGTACAATTGTATTAAAAAGTACACTTTCCTTCATTTCCGTACGTCATCTAAAGTAAAGACATGATATAAGAATTGGGATCATCTGCTGTGACGACCTAATGTTGTGACGTGCTGTGAAGCAAAACGGCGTCGTTTCGATTCCAAACGACGCCGCTTTGCTGTGTTGTTTTTTTATTTTTTAGTTCGCGGCCAAAACAACGTCACGAAACGGCGCCGCTTCAACGATACAGCAGCCCCTGCTGTGTATTAATAAATAGATTGAGAGAAAAATGTTTTTCTATTTACTCTTGTAATAATAGGTGTACAATTATATAGCTACAATCGGATACTTCTAGAACAATATATTTGTAATAAATACAGAATATTTACTTTAATTACAATATATGCTATTACCACCCCTCAAGTTGGGCGAGGATGGAGGCCTAACTTGCGGCGTTGATGGTCAAACACAAGACGAGGAAGCGATTTCGTAAGACAATCTGCCAGTTGATCTTGAGCATGGACATGAGCAATACGTAGCGCACCACTTTGAACCTGCTCACGAATGTAATGATAATCAATGGCATTGTGTTTCATGCGAGTGTGTAAGACGGG
The DNA here is from genome assembly GCA_036785695.1 of Gentiana straminea. Taxonomy (NCBI): domain Eukaryota; kingdom Viridiplantae; phylum Streptophyta; class Magnoliopsida; order Gentianales; family Gentianaceae; genus Gentiana; species Gentiana straminea. Next base: position 640,609 of record JAVUPR010000386.1, on the reverse strand, counting down.
GTTAGAGCAAAATTGGGTTGTGCCAAGATTGTCACAATAAATAACCGGTGTTTGACGAATAGGCCAGCCTAAGTCACGTAAGAGAAAAGTGACCCAAGTAAGTTCAGCAGCTGCGTCGGCGACAGATCGATACTCGGCCTCAGTAGAAGAGCGTGCAACTGTAGTTTGCTTTTTAGAGCGCCAGGAGACAATATTACGACCAAGGCAAACAACATAAGCACTAGTGGATGAAAAATCATCCTTATTACCACCCCAGTCAGCATCAGAATAGGCGTGAAGAGTCATGGGTGATGAGTGATATATCTGAAGACCAAAATGAACCGTGCCTGCAAGATACCGTAATAACCGTTTAGCATGGGACCAGTGAACATCAGTGGGTGCATGCATAAACTGAGAGAGGCGATTCACAGCAAATGCGAGATCGGGCCGAGTGAAGCACAGATACTGCAAACTGCCCAAAACCATGCGATAGTGCGAGGGATTCGCCAAGGGGACACCATTAGTGGCCGTAAGAGCTGAGAGGTCGGTAGGCAAGAGAGTAAGTACATAATTTGCCTCTAACATATTTAGTTTGCCCAGAAGTTCAAGGGCATAACGTTACTGAGATAGTAAGCATCCCTGAGAATTTGGAACGACCTCAATACCCAAATAATATGATAAATTGCCAAGATCCTTAAGTGCAAACCGGGAACCGAGTAGCTGAATAAATTCTTCAAGTGAAGAGGCATGATTACCGGTGACTATGAGATCATCAACATAAACTAGAACATAAACCAGGGCCGAGCCTGGGGAATAAATAAACAATGATGTATCCGCATGAGAATTACGAAACCCCATGTGTAATAAAAAAACCATTCAATTCTTCATACCATGCACGAAGAGCCTGTTTAAGACCATAGATAGCTTTGCGAAGACGACAAACATAGTCTGGGTGATCACTATCTACAAAACCAGGAGGATGGGAAAGATAGACATTTTCATGTAGAGTGCCCAGCAAAAATGCATTATTAACATCAAGTTGCCGCAGCGACCACCCCTGCGAAAGAGCCAAAGTGAGAACCAAACGAACAGTAGTTGTAATAGGCCTATCCCCGACCCCTAGGGTCCACTGGGGTCTAATCAAGGGACAAGCCGGCGATCCACCGCCCAAGCACTAAATCTCCAACAAAACCACTGAGGGAACTAGTACTCTATTTAAACATCACCAAAACAAAAGAAAACCACATCGTTTAATTTTTGTTACATTGAAACAACTCAAAATTCAAAGCAAACTAATACCGAAACTTGGCAACTAAGCTGTCATATCAACATCGAACTCCTCATCAACTCCTTCTCTCAGCACAGCCTCCAAGAAAACCCCGCTTACCTCACTACTCTGGTGTCCTTCTTCCATACCTAAGAAAGAGATTTCACAAACGTGTGAGCTAAAAATAGCCAGTGAGTTCCGGTGTGTGCCCGTGAATCTTTATAGACAAAAATAATAGTTACAAAACTGTTATAATGTTACAACAAAGGCTTTTTCCTTAAATGCACTTAATAGTAGTTAGTACATGACAAAAATATGATATTTGCAAAAATATTAACGTCAAGTAATTTTCTTGAATTTAAGTCTATTAATTGCTTGACACCGACTTGGCTTAGTCGATGAGTCATTACCAACCAACTCCGGCATGTTTCTCTACCGCACTTCACAAGCAAGCAAGCTATTGCCTGACAATTCCGGCCGATTGTCAGGGAAAGGATTCAGACTATCGCCTAGTGAACCTCCCAAAAGGCTCCAGCCAACCCTACTGCCCTCTGAACCATGACATAGCCGTCGGCCCTTGCTTTCCCGGCCATGCACATGGGACATTGGGGAATTTTGGTACCATTACTCTAGGACTGTCGATGAGCCAAAGTCAAGAGGCCCCGAGACCGGTGACTAGCCGTACTGCGGTGCAATAACCCTAACTCAACTAGTCGCTTAGAGTTCTGCACTGCACACACAATGCAACCAAGCAAGCATGACCACGAGTTGAATATCATTATCTTTCGTTAAACGTGAAATGACCGGGCATTCATGTCAAGATCAAACCTTATAAAATATAATAAATAATATTTTGAAGAACTTTAAGATAATGATAAATGCGTCAGCACTAAAATCATTAAAATAACATGTGGATATAACTATTCTATCGAAATAAACAAATTAATGAAAGACACTCTTTGGGTTTCACATGTTTGAATAAAACCTACAATTTACTTATGACAAAAAGACAAGTAATATCAAATAAGTATTCTTTTGAAAGTAAATTGATAAGAAAACACACTTTTACTTGTACTGAAATAATAAAACTAGCATATGTTTAATAGTAACACATTTTGTTTGAAAAAGCTTAATAATAACATATTTGCTATTACCGAAATTAAGATCTCACAAAAAATAACAGATTTATATCTATATAAGTATTATATCGATAATAAATTAAGAAACACACAATAGTTTTTATGAAAATACAACTCACCAAAACGACACAAAAAAACAGTATTTGATCAAAATAATGAAATGCATCGAAAGTATAACTTTCTGATCTTATCATTAATATTATAGTTGTTATTGTTATTAATTTCTTTTTATAAAAACGAAACATCAATACTTTCAAAATTAATTGATTGAAATAGCTAGAATCACAAATCAACCATCGACTCACGTATTATAATCTTAATAAAATATTAAGGAGTTGCAAAGGAACTATTACCTTCGGTATAATGACCAAATGAAATAAGTAGAAAAAAATAAATTAACTAAGGATGCATTACTTAGTCAAAGCATTATAGCCCTGAGAATCTAAAAAGGTAAAAACCTATAGCTAAGACCACAAGCTTTCAATCAGCTTTCTCATAATATTAATAAAATACTAGCAAGTTGCAAAATTAGTAATTAAGAGGATATATATTTATGATATATGGACACAATTTGACTGGTTTTGGGTAATGCCGGGCCAAAAAATATAACAATGTGAATGATTTACAATTTAGTAGGCGAAATGGCAAGTAAAATATAAGGTAGTAAAAGAATACGGGAAAAAAATGGAACTCACAGTGCTAAGCTTTGATATCAGCCACTACAGTAATACTCCCTCCTGGCTCCCTTACTTTTTGGCATAATGACTTGAGGCTCACACCCCTCTTCTATTTATAGTGCTAAACCCCCTTACTAGTGATAAAAGATAAGATGCAAAATTTAAATTTTGAACTTTTGAATTTTTGTTACAACAACCTATAGCTTATCACCTATATAATAGATATATTGTTAAATATTCCCAAAAATCTGAACTACAAGATAAGGCCGTTGCTGCTAAAGATTGCTACTATCATTGCCTAATTAGAAATGTTTACTATGCTATGGTTTAACAAAAACAATATAAAAAAAATAAAAAAAATAAAAAAATAAAGCTAAAAATAAATACTTATATATTTATATATATCTATAAGTATAAATATTCCTAATGGGTTTATATTGTATTTAGTTATGTAGTCATAAAAAATAAAAGGGATATAATAAGTTTCAATTTATACACATTTTCATTTTTATATTATTCGCCACTAGATCTTATAAAACCAATATAATAGTTTAAGGTATATCTCAATAACAACCAAATATTTTGGGGTGTTACAGTAGTGGGTTTAACCACTGGACTGAACGTTTCATAATAATCAATACCGGGCCATTGTGTAAAACATTTTGCCACAAGGCGAGCTTTATGACGATCTATGGTCCCATCTGCATGATACTTAATGCGAAAAATCCACTTGGACCCAATGATGTTATAGGACGAGTCCGGGGGAACAAGATCCCAAGTATGGTTGCGAATCAAGGCATCATATTCCTCCTACATAGCTGTTCGCCATTCGGGATTTTTAAGGGCTTGGGTAATGGAGGAAGGTTCGATATCAGGAGAGGCAGAAAGGCGGGCAGCTAGGTTTAGTTTTTGAATGGGTTTGTGAATGTTGTTTTGGGCACGAGTGCGCATGGGATGAGTAGGAAGGGGAGGGGATGGGGAGGAGGAGGAGGTGTCAGACATAGAGGAAGGTGGTGAGTTGAGGGAAGAGGCGGGGGAGGTGATGGGTTGTGGGGAGGGCGGAGGAGGAGTGGGAGGGGAGGTCGTGGGGGTGATAGGCGGAGGGGAGGGTGTGACAGGTGGAGGTGGGCAAGGGATCCAGTCAGTGAGAGGAGGGATAGCAGGTTGGGAGGTGGACGATGTGGATCGAGACGGAAAGATAGTTTCAACAAACTTCACGTGACGGGAGACGTAGAGACGAGAGTCAGTAAGATCATAACAATAATAGCCATGCTGATCCTGTGCATAACCAAGGAAGACACATGGTTTGGACCGGGGTTGAAGTTTGTGATCTGTGTAGCTGCGAAGCCAGGGATAGCAGAGACAACCAAAAACACGTAGGGTGTCATAATGTGGTGGGGAGTGAAAAATACATTCATAAGGGGATTGCATACTAAGAACACGTGTAGGCATACGATTAATTAAGTAGACAGCCGTGGCAAAAGCATAAGGCCAGAATGTAGGAGGAAGGGAAGCATGAGCAAGCAAGGTGAGGCCGGTTTCAACTATGTGAAGATGACGACGTTCAGATAGACCATTGTGTTCAGGGGTGTGTGGTGGTGTGGTAAGGAAAGAGATGCCGGATTGAGAAAGGTAATCACGGAGAGCAATATATTCACCACCATTATCAGAGTATAGGATTTTAATTTCAGACTCAAAGAATTTTTCTACTAATGTGCGGAACCGAATAAAAGTAGGGAAAACATCAGATTTTCAAGCAATAGGGAAAAACCAAACATAACGAGTAAAATGATCGACAAAAATCACATAATACTTGAAGCCATTAAACGATAAAACATGGGAGGTCCATACATCCGAAAACAAAATTTCAAGTGGGCGGGAAGACGATAAAGTAGACTGTCCAAACGGCAGCTTATGACTCTTGTTTTCAAGACAAGCAGAACAATAAGAAATAAAACTATTATTATGCGGAATGTGAAATTTGTTCAACACAGAATATAAAATAGAATCAGCTGGGTGACCCAGTCTATGATGCCACACATCTGACGAAGCTTTATTGGTTGCAAAAGAAATTAAAGGTTGAGACGGCCATTCATAGAGACCGTTCTTGACTGGACCACGGAGGAGTATTTGATTCGTCTGGAGATCCTTCACAGAAAAATGGTCAGGTAAGAATTCAACAGAAATATTATTAGATTGACATAATTTAGATATAGATACTAAATTACGGGACATAGTAGGAACGCATAAAACATCATTTAAATGAAAAGATTTAGTAAGAGAGCAAGGAATAGACGAATAACCAATGTGAGTAATGTTCAACGGAGAGCCATCACCAACATGAATTTGGTCCGAGCCAAAGTACGGCGAGTGTAAGGACATATTTTGGAGATCATCAGTGACATGGTGGCCGGTGTATCAGCAATTGTGTGTTGAGTGAGGACATTGGCTTGGGGTCGAGGCCCGTAAGGATTTTGAGGGCGGAGGGGTGAGGGATTTTGCTGCTGTACACGAAAACTAGGACAAAAGTGGGCAGAATGACCTTGAATAGAGCAAAGTTGACACTTACCTTGATAGGGGCGACGTGGACGAGAGTTGGCAGAGCTGGCAGATTGATGTGGAGAAGGGTAATAATTCGACGGCGGCTGCTATTGAGAAGATGGACGCCAACCAGAGTAATTAGGCGAGGGAAGAACAGCAGAGGAGGGAGGGCGAGCTGTGGCTGTGTGCGCGGAGGTAGGGAAGAACGAGCCCGAGGAGGAAGATGAGCCATGATTAACCTGAAAATTCAACAACTTATCGTGTAATTCATCAAAATTGATAGGTTGATCACGAACTTGAAGAGCTCTGGCCAAATCATTGTATTCTGAGCCAAGTTTTTCCATGATTAGATCAATAATGTCTTTATGATTCATGGGTGAGCCTAAAAGATCCAGTTCATCAGTCTTGGATTTAATTGCATAAAGGAATTCAGAAACGGGCTGGGAGCCTCTCTGCAACTGTTTCAGAGCTTGACGAATTTGAAGGATATGGCCTCTGCTCGGTTTAGCAAACATGTCATACAGAGAAGCCCACGTCGCTTGTGCCGATGCAGTTTTGGACAGCATGGTGGCGACACCTGGTGCAAGGGAGGCCAAGATGAGATTGAAGATGAGTCTATCTTGACATTTCCAGAGAGCATGATCAGGATTGGGAGCAGGTTTGCCGTCAACAGTGATGGTAGCGGGCGGTGGCGGTGTATCTCCGGTGATATAGCCCAGTCGGTCATACCCTTCTAAAAGGGATTCAATTTGGGGTTTCCAAACAGAGTAGTTTGTGTGGTCAAGCTTAACTGTGATTTGAGACGCTGGATTGAAGACAATGACAGAAGAGTTGTTGGCAGAAGCCGCCATGGCTGATGCAGGAAGAACAGAGCTGCTACAGAGGAAGGAGAAGAAGGGAGCCGACAAAAAGAAAATTGGAAGAATTAGGTTAAAAAATTTGGTGGCTCCGATACCATAATAGATTGAGAGAAAAATGTTTTTCTATTTACTCTTGTAATAATAGGTGTACAAATATATAGTTACAATCGGATACTTCTAGAACAATATATTTGTAATAAATACAGAATATTTACTTTAATTACAATATATGCTATTATTAATCACAGCAGAGGATCCGGGCTCCATGATATATCCAATGAATAAACTCAAAGGATATGTCCAAAAGACATATTACAACTACCTACTTCCCTGAAGTTTTGGATTAAATAGTTTAGAAAATTTCATCTCAAATAATGCATACATACATATAAATACATATATATACACATTTATATATACATTTATTTATATCATCTTCTTTAATAAATATTTCTCATTCACTAATAATAATTTTATAACATCAGATAATCCATAATCACTTATACCAATATAGGCGTCCCGTAATCCGTATAAATGATGACTAAAAAATTATTATTTCAAATATAATTTACCAACTATATAATGTTAAATCTTACATTAACAACTTAGAAAGAAATTACATAATTATATGTATTTTTCAATTTGATAGGGGTGATAGTATCGTAATAATTTTAGAGCCAAGGATGCTAAAATCCACATTTTAATACAAAATAAATAAATATGACACACTCTTTTTTTAGTTGCAAAAATGATTAAAAAAAATCAGACAGATAAAAATACCCTTACTTATACAATAGACGCGTTTCGCCATGTATATAAATTTTAATCTAGTTTGTATTTTTTTTTTGTTAATTTAAGGACAAAATATTTTTCTTCGAACTATTTTACCCTTTTTTTAAGGGGCATTTAGTTATTTAAGTTTGTCAACCGAAATTGTTGCAACAATAAGCTTATGACATAAATCATGTCATGAACAAGCTTTGACTCTCCAAATTGGGTGAAAAGCCATTAATGCCCTCCCCCCTTCTTGATTTGGGGTGATTTACTTAACACTAAAAATGTAATTAACCCTTAATTAAAAATATGATTAAACTTTGCTTAATCCGACCCCCTAAATTTGGGCGGGTAAATTAACCAACCCTAATTTACGCGCCAAAATCAGATCAGTAGCCAATTACTCTGCTTCCGCCCCTCTCTTTGCAAAGCGAATAACTCTACTGTGTCTCTCTGATGACGGTTAAAATATACCTATTTATGTCATCAATTATAACCTTAAATCGGAGTTAATTATATATATTTCGTATTAAATCACTTGTTTATATGTATTATTTAATGTTAAGTGATTATTAATATGATTTTTGGTATTTAGCCGTTTTTTATTATTAAAGGCCAATTTATTTGTGCGATAAATGCTGATTTTGCAGATCATGATAAATCGGGAGGATAAATGTCATTCAATCAGTGAATCTCAAGATAATAAGGAAAAAAATCGGAGCATTAATCAAGAGACAAATCAGATCAGCGTAGAAGAGTGCAGTGGGGAACAAGTTAACGAGAAAACACGATTAACACGTGCTGAGAGAGGCTCGGTCGACCGAGCCACTTCATTCGGTCGACCGAGGCATGTGGTTCGGCCACCCGAAGCTATCCAGACCGAAAACGCGTGGATATCTTCTAGATCCATCCTATGTCGGCAAAATCCTATGTATAAGTAGCAGCTACGAAATTGAGAACACACACCACTACAACACAAAACAATTTCTACAATTCGAGTTTTTAAGTTTTAGTTTTCTTTTCTTTATGTTCGTTCATTGTGGATTCATCGGATTCTCCGGTTGGGGAGCGCATTAAAGAGTGGGAGTCACTCTCGTCTTCGAGGGTATGACTATTCAATTATGCAAACTTTATTCGTAGATCTGATGTATTTTATTATGGAGTAGTTTTTCTTGTAATGATTGCGTGATGTAGATTAATTTACGAACCCATGTGTTTAGGTTAGAAACGTTAAGAAGTAATCATGATTTGTACCAACACGGAAGCGTGTTCGGTCGACCGAGACATGTCATTCGGTCGCCCGAGTGCTGTCGTTCGGTTGACCGAGCGTGGTGATGTGTAGGGCAATATTATGATCGGCTTCGACTACGTCAGATTATCTGATTTGGAATTAAAACGAGTAATTAAACCTGATCAACTTAATTATTTGTCTTCATAATTTAACATGAAACCCAAAAAGTGATTGTTACTTAGGATATAGATTGAATCGGCATCTAAGAAGTACGCCTTACCCTAGGAATGTTGCTTAGATGAGGTTACGGTTTATACCGAAGATCCCTAGTTTTGTAATTGTGTCGAAGTTATATGAGATGGAGGCATTAAAAGGCGAAGTCGCGTAATGGAGGCACGATGATTTAGATGGCCTAACCGGAGCTAAATCTACCTTGGGGATGACTCCCGTAGTCATAATAATTAATCCTTAACGTTTGTTTTATCTCGTTATCATCCTAATTCACATGGGGGAGTTATAATCTACTAGCGTAATCAATACCATTTGTTTAGATAATATCAACCGTATTATCCGTGTTTTAGTAGTCTTTAGTTTGTTTTTGTGGGCTTTTGTGTCTTGTGGTTGTCACTATTTTATTTACTGCATTTAGTTGGTCATAGACCGCCCTTTCAATTTAGTTCTAATAGGATAAAGTTGTGTTTTATTTGTGCCGAGTCTCTGTGGGATCGACCTCGACTCTATCTAGCTATACTACAATTGAACCTAGTTCTCTTGCTAGTGTGTTAGTAGGCATCGAGTTAATAATTTAACTTGACCTCAATCAAGTTTTTGGCGCCGCTGCCGGGGACTCGAGTCATTAAAGAGATATAGCTTATTTTGTTAGAACTGGATTCGTGAATATTCTGTGAATAAGAGTTTGTATATTAAACAGTGTCGTAAAAAATAAAAAATAAATAAATAAAAAAAGAGAGTTCGGTCGACCGAACCACAGCTCTCGGTCGACCGAGAATTTATTTTCTTTTCCGTTTCTGTTATGTATTAGTTTTATGATATTCAGCTTCTGTTTTATTTACGTTTTCTTTTCTTAAACTTATTACGAGTCTGTTTTAGTTTTATTTAGTTAGTTAAAGGCCTAGCCTTTACTAGTGATTAATTGTTTTATTGTTGTTTATTATTTTATAGTACGCTACTCGGAAATCGAAGGAACCTCTTGAGCCTTATAATCCTGAAATAGAGAAATTTGCGAGAAGGAATAGGAACTTAGCTAGGGAACTGGCTAAACAAGGAGAGGAGGATCCAAATCTTGAGGAAAGTGAGCAAGGAGTGGAAGAAGGACATACAACCGATCATTCTGAACATTCCGAATCTGAAACAGAAATGGAAGGCAATCCAGTCAATCCAAACCAGGTACCTAATCCTGTTATTAATCCTGTTATCAATAATGCCAATAATGTGAATGCAAATGCTAATAATGAGAACCAAGCCCTAGTTCAAGGAGCGAGGCGCGCTTTGCAAAGTTATGCAACGCCCACTATTGAGCAATTCATTCCCGCTATCGTAGCACCGCAAGATGCTGCGGAAGTCTATCACCCTAGGCCTAATGTAATTCAAATGGTGACCAACTATTCTACTTTTCATGGAATTCAGAACGAGGATCCTGGTGTTCACGTGACGAATTTCTTGGAAATCGTTAGCACAATGAAACCAGAATTAATCCCGGAGGGGAACATTCGTCTTAAGCTTTTCCCTTTCACTTTGAAAGATAAAGCTAAGCAATGGCTTCTCTCTTTAGAGGCTGGATCTATCTCTACTTGGGAACAATTGTTGCAAAAATTCATGAATAAGTATTTTCCCTTGGGAAAAACCTTTAAGTTACGCCAAGACATCCTAGGATTTAAGCAACAACCTGGGGAGAGTTTTGATCAAGCTTGGGAGCGTTTCAAGAAAGCTATGAGGAAGTGTCCTCATCATGACATCTCTCTTTGGCTTTTAATGCAAACTTTTTACCATGGGTTGAGAGAGATTGAGAAAATTAGAGTAGACGCCTCCAGCAATGGAGCGTTTGTTCTTTTATCTCCTGAGGAGGCACAAGGGAAGATGGAGCAAATAGCGATGAATAGCCAATGGGGAGGCAATGACTAGCTACTGTGAAGATGGCCGCTGACATATTTGATGATAGTGCATCTACCAAAATCTTAGAACAAATTTCTGTTATCAACAATAAGGTAGATGGGATGCAAGAGAGGATGACAAGAGTAGATAAAGGGGCTGGAATCGAGGTAGCACCTCAAAGTGAGAATGCTTTGATGCTTGAAGAAGCCAATTATATTGGGGGAGGGTACAGGCCTAATCATAACCATCCTGGATTCCGATATAGTGACATTAATGCAGGAGAAAGGCCTAAACCTCCTACCACTTATGTACCACAACAAACTAAAACTTTTGGTTGGGAAGTCTGCGATAGAAAAACCGAGTAATGTCGTCACTGACAATATGGGACAACTTTCAAAATCTATGGCTGATTTAGCCACTAACTTTAGCCAATATTGTCAGAAAACCGATGCTAAGGTGACCAATCAAGAAGCTCTAGTCCAAAACCTCACGCACCGAGATAGGACAACTAGCCGAGCAAGTCTCAACTAGACCTCCCGGAGGGTTGCCAAGCAACACTGAGAAGAACCCTAAGGATTTGAATGCGATCATGACAAGGAGTGGAAAAGAAGTAACTCCACCATCCCTGCAAGAGAAAGAGAAAATCACAAAGAATAAGGATGGTGAGCCAAGCAATGAGACTAATACTTCCGAGTCTTTGCCTAAGCAAAGAACGTATAAAGAACCTGCTGGCCCTAGAGTTGAACTTTACGATAACAAGTACCCAATTTTCACTGATGTCGATCCTTCAAATCTACCTTATCATTCACCAAAGCCGAAGCCTAAGTTTGATAATAAGAGGTATAAGAAGTTCGTGGATATGTTTAGTAAGTTACAAATCAATATACCCCTAGTTGAAGCACTAGCTGAAATGCCTGAGTACACCAAGTTTTTAAAAGACGCCGTCTCAACTAAATGGAAACTTCTAGATTTAGAGACCATATGCCTTAATGAGGAGTGCTCAGCCATTCTCCAACATAAGTTACCCCCAAAATGCAAAGATCCGGAAAGCTTTCTCATTCCCTGCACCATAGGTAACGTATGTTTAAACAAAGCTTTGTGTGATCTAGGAGCTAGCGTGAACCTGATGCCACTATCTATTTTTCGGAAGCTAGGCATGAAAGATCTTAAGAAGACCTCAATCACACTGCAATTATCTGACCGTTCTGTCAAAGAACCGTGTGGAGTGGTTGAGGATGGGCTAGTAAGAGTTGAAAAGTTTGTATTTCCTGTTGACTTTGTGGTATTAGATATGGAAGCTAACTATGAAGTGCCCTTGATATTAGGGAGACCTTTCATGGCCACTAGTAGAATGCTAATTGATGTTTACAAGGGCGAGTTAGTGTTAAGAGTGAATGAAGAGAGAGTTGCATTCAATGTCTTCGACACTACGAAGCAACCTGATGATGGAGAGGATGCATGTTTCATGTTAGATTCCATTGATAGGATCGTTCAAGAATTTCAACAACATGAAAGTATAAAGGATTTCTTGGATGCTGTCTTAGAAGAAGAAGATGAAGTCAAGTACGTGAGTACTGAGGAGGAGAAAATGATATGGCCAGGATGTAGTAGAGGGACCCCGAGGCCTGTAGAAGAAGTAAGTGTTGCGGAGATTGAAAGATTCTATCATAGACCAACGTGGCATAAGTACTTCGAACTCAAACTCACTGGTCAAAAGTTGAAGACCTCTTTGGAAGAACCTCCCACAAATTTGACTTTAAAACCTCTTCCTGCGAATTTGAAGCATGTATTTCTTCAAGATGAGACTTTGCCGCTAATTATATCTTCTTCCTTGACGGACTTACAAGAGGAGAAACTAATGAGAGTTCTGAGAGAGTACCGCGGAGCATTTGGATGGACCATAGCTGAAGTTAAGGGCATTAGTCCTAGCGTATGTATGCACAAGATCTCCGTGGACCCTGAAAAGAAAGCGGTTGCACAACCTTAGAGGCGTTTAACCCCACAATTAAATGAAGTGGTTAGGGATGAGGTTATAAAAATGCTAGAAATGGGAATTATATTTCCAATTGCTGATAGCGAATGGGTAAGCCCTATCCACGTAGTTCCCAAAAAGGGAGGATTGACGGTGCAAGCCAATGAGTTGAATGAGTTAATTCCTGTGAGGCTAATCACCGGTCATCGAGTATGCATAGACTTTAGGAAACTAAATGATGCGACTCGTAAGGACCATTTTCCTCTTCCCTTCATCGATCAAATGCTCGAGAGACTGAGCGGGCATGCTTTCTATTGTTTTCTTGACGGGTATTCGGGATACTATCAAATCCACATCTCGCCCGAAGATCGTGAGAAAACAACGTTTACATGCCCATATGGGACATTTGAGTATAATCGAATGCCATTTGGATTGTGTAACGCCCCCGCGACATTTCAACGATGCATGATGTCATTATTTGCGGATATGGTGGAAGATTTCTTGGAAATCTTTATGGATGATTTCTCAGTATTTGGAGACGATTTCGATTCATGTCTCACACATCTAGCGCGAGTGTTGAAGAGATGTGAGGAGACGAATCTTGTGCTTAACTGGGAGAAATGTCATTTGATGGTTACAGAAGGTATAGTACTAGGCCACCGCATATCAAAGAACGGTATAGAGGTGGATAGAGCCAAAGTTGAGGTGATCGAGAAACTACCTCCACCTACTAATCTTAAAACTTTGCGAGGTTTTTTAGGCCACGCCGGATTTTATCGTAGGTTTATCAAGGACTTTTCCCTAATCTCTAGACCTCTTACCGAATTATTGGCCAAGGATGTACCATTCGTGTTTTCTAATGAGTGCATAAAAGCTTTCAACGAAATAAAAAGTAGGCGATTCGCACCCGTTCGGTCGCACCGGATTGGGATCTTCCGTTTGAACTGATGTGTGATGCAAGTGATACTGCTGTTGGCGCCGCTTTGGGTCAAAGAAAAGATAATATTTTTAGGCCTATTTATTATGCAAGCCGGACTTTGAATGCTGCCCAAAGAAATTATGCCACAACGGAGAAGGAACTTTTGGCCGTTATCTTTGCTTTTGACAAGTTTAGATCTTACTTAGTGGGATCTAAAGTCACTGTGTGGACTGACCATGCGGCACTTAAGTATCTCCTAGCAAAGCAAGATTCAAAGCCGAGATTGTTGAGATGGATTCTACTGCTGCAAGAATTTGACGTAGAAATCCGAGATAAGAAAGGAAGTGAGAACGTGGTGGCCGATCATCTATCGTGCTTACAATTAGAGGATGGTGAGGAATTACGTGAGATAGGAGAATCTTTCCCTGATGAACAACTTTTCTCCATCACCACCATCAGGGGACATGATGATTGTGCTGCAGTTTCTTCGTGAATTGAGGTTGTGAAGGAGAAGAAGCAACCATGGTTTAGTTTGTTTGTCAATTATCTATCCGCAAAGTACCTACCACCGAATCTCACTGTCCAAGAAAGGAAAAAATTCTTTAAAGATCTTAGACACTACTATTGGGATGAGCCTTATTTGTTTAAGCTAGGATCTGATAATGTTTTTCGAAGGTGTGTGCCAGAGGAAGAGTATAATGATATCCTGAAGCATTGTCATTCTTATGAAGTTGGAGGACACTACGGTGGAGAAAAAACTGCAGCCAAGGTCCTCCAATGCGGTTTTTATTGGCCGACATTGTTTAAGGATGCACACCAATATGCAAAAGCATGTCATGCTTGTCAAATGACAGGAAATATTTCACGGAGTAATGAGATGCCACTTAAGAGCATCTTAGAAGTAGAACTTTTTGACGTTTGGGGAATAGATTTCGTTGGACCCTTCACTTCATCATTATCTAACCGATATATCTTAGTTGCTTTGTTGATTATGTATCCAAATGGGTTGAGGCCATTGCTTCCCTACTAACGATGCTAGGGTTGTGGTTAGATTCTTGAAAAAGAATATTTTTACAAGGTTTGGGACGCCTAGGGCGATTATAAGCGACAATGGTAGTCATTTTTGTAATAAACCTTTTGAAAGGCTGATGATTAAGTATGGGGTTCGACATAAGCTAGCAACTGCATATCACCCCCAGATTAGTGGACAGGTAGAAGTCACCAATCGGGAGATAAAGCGTATCCTGGAGAAAACTGTCAATATGACTAGGAAGGATTGGTCGTTACGTTTAGACGACGCTTTATGGGCTTATAGGACTGCATATAAAACCTCGATTGGAATGTCACCGTATAGGATTGTTTTTGGAAAGGCATGTCATCTACCTGTGGAACTAGAGCACCGGGCCATGTGGGCAACAAGGATGCTAAATTTTGATGAGACGTTGGCCGGTGAGAAGAGGATGTTAGAATTAACTCGTCTGGAGGAGTTTCGTTTAGAGGCATACGAGAATGCCAAGATTTTCAAGGAGCGCATGAAGAAGTTCCATGACAAAAAAATTCAGGAAAGGACCTTTCAAGAGGGTGATCTGGTTCTCTTGTACAATTCGCGCTTAAGACTCTTCCCGGGTAAGTTGAAATCAAGATGGTGTGGCCCATTTCAAGTACAACAAGTCTTTCCTTCTGGAGCGGTGGATCTATTCAATTTTAAAGACGGGTCCAGATTTGTGGTCAATGGACATCGTGTGAAGCATTATCAAGGGCTTCCGCCTGATGCTGAGGAGGAGGTTTTGTACCTCGATGACCATGTCTATGAATAAACCACCTTGAACTGAGTCGAGCTAGCGACTATAAATTTAGAACTACTACCTAAAACTATCTTTTTCATTTTTCTTTTTAATAAAGTAGCATGCGCCTATCACGGTTTTTTTCATCTCGCCATGTTCCGAGTCTAAGTTCGGAATAAACGAGGTTTTTTCCTTGATAGCCGTCATGTGAGTTTTTATTTAGGTTTAAATCCCTTTTGGTCTTGTCTATGGAAGTATAAAGTAAAGTGGCTTAAACTGTTTTTAGATATTTATATCTAATTACACCACATTCTTTTATAACTTCCATAGACATGGTATTTGACGATTTCGTGGAGCTTGTTTGCTTGTACAGGATGTGTTTGTCTCTCCACGATGTGCCGATGATTACTCCGATATTGTTTCTTTACTTGGGAGCCGTTTCCAGAGCTAAGTCTTTCATCTTGCACTCTCATTTATTTTTGTCATTGAGGATAATGCCATGTTAAAGTGGGGGGCAAAGGACTTAGCTATATGTTGGAAATATATGTTGAAAAAGTCAAGGGGAACGGAATACTGAGACAATATTGAGCCAAATTTAAAAAAAATTTATGGATAAATGCCAAGTTGTTTAACTCGTACCCTTAAACTTGTGAAGTTCTTATACTTAGAATTGATAGGAAAGGAACCAAGTTGCGTGAGTACGTGGTCATATTATGCTTTTGCGATAAATTGTTAGTAAACTTAAGGATATTCATGCCAACAATTGCAAGTAGTTAGGTATTGTTCAATTACTCAACATGTGAATCGCGTAGTACCGCATGAGTTATAATAATTGAAAGAAGTATGTGTACATTGCGTAGATAATTGGTTATGAGGACCTAGTGTCGATATTTATCGACTGATGTATTCTGATCTTCTAGCCAACAAAAACGGAGTAATAAGCTTGGGACGTACCTGTGTTTTGACAATGCATTAAAACACTGGGCTTGTAGTAACATTACCAAAGTAGCCCCGCGCTTGTGGTAATATTCGATGTTATGCTTAATCTAAGATAGGGGGATACTCTATGAAAAGTTTTCTTCCTTGAGATTAGTAGTATTCGAAAAATATGCAAAATTGAAAAAAAAAAATCGAATTTTTATAGGCTTTGAGTAGTACTCGGTCTCCAAGTCCAAAAACCCTATAGATACGCTCTTGCTTATTATTCTAGTGCTTTAACCATTGCGAGGCATAAGAAGTATGAATGCTGATGTTGGTGAATTTTGATATGAAGTCTGCATAAGCTCTAATCTTGCTACATTTATATAAAACCAATGCACATGCACACAATCACTTCGATTCATAGCGAGTAGTGAATAATGTTTATCTTATGAGCATGACTGGTATGAGTTGACTCGAGCTTCTTGTGTAAGTATGAGTTGACCAAGGAAAATGTGTCTTGGGAAATGACTTATTAATGCTTTGTTCGGGACGAAGCAAAGTTTAAGTGGGGCATTTTGATGACGGTTAAAATATACCTATTTATGTCATCAATTATAACCTTAAATCGGAGTTAATTATATATATTTCGTATTAAATCACTTGTTGATATGTATTATTTAATGTTAAGTGATTATTAATATGATTTTTGGTATTTAGCCGTTTTTTATTATTAAAGGCCAATTTATTTGTGCGATAAATGCTGATTTTGCAGATCATGATAAATCGGGAGGATAAATGTCATTCAATCAGTGAATCTCAAGATAATAAGGAAGAAAATCGGAGCATTAATCAAGAGACAAATCGGATCGGCGTAGAAGAGTGCGGTGGGGAACAAGTTAACGAGAAAACACGATTAACACGTGCGAGAGAGGCTCGGTCGACCGAGCCACTTCATTCGGTCGACCGAGGCATGTGGTTCGGCCACCCGAAGCTATCCAGACCGAAAACGCGTGCATATCTTCTAGATCCATCCTATGTCGGCAAAATCCACTATATAAGCAGCAGCTACGAAATTGAGAACACACACCACTACAACACAAAATAATTTCTACAATTCGAGTTTTTAAGTTTTAGTTTTCTTTTCTTTATGTTCGTTCATTGTGGATTCATCGGATTCTCCGGTTGGGGAGCGCATTAAAGAGTGGGAGTCACTCTCGTCTTCGAGGGTATGACTATTCCATTATGCAAACTTTATTCGTAGATCTGATGTATTTTATTATGGAGTAGTTTTTCTTGTATTGATTGCGTGATGTAGATTAATTTACGAACCCATGTGTTTAGGTTAGAAACGTTAAGAATTAATCATGATTTGTACCAACACAGAACTGTGTTCGGTCGACCGAGACATGTCATTCGGTCGCCCGAGTGCTGTCGTTCGGTTGACCGAGCGTGGTGATGTGTAGGGCAATATTATGATCGGCTTCGACTACGTCAGATTCTCTGATTTGGAATTAAAACGAGTAATTAAACCTGATCAACTTAATTATTTGTCATCATAATTTGACATGAAACCCAAAAAGTGATTGTTACTTAGGATATAGATTGAATCGGCATCTAAGAAGTACGCCTTACCCTAGGAATGTTGCTTAGATGAGGTTACGGTTTATACCGGCATCCCTAGTTTTGTAATTGTGTCAGAAGTTATATGAGATGGAGGCATTAAAAGGCGAAGTCACGTAATGGAGGCACGATGATTTAGATGGCCTAACCGGAGCTAAATCTACCTTAGGGGATGACTCCCGTAGTCATAATAATTAATCCTTAACGTTTGTTTTATCTCGTTATCATCCTAATTCACATGGGGGAGTTATAATCTACTAGCGTAATCAATACCATTTGTTTAGATAATATCAACCGTATTATCCGTGTTTTAGTAGTCTTTAGTTTGTTTTTGTGGGCTTTTGTGTCTTGTGGTTGTCACTATTTTATTTACTGCATTTAGTTGGTCATAGACCGCCCTTTCAATTTAGTTCTAATAGGATAAAATTGTGTTTTATTTGTGCCGAGTCTCTGTGGGATCGACCTCGACTCTATCTAGCTATACTACAATTGAACCTAGTTCTCTTGCTAGTGTGTTAGTAGGCATCGAGTTAATAATTTAACTTGACCTCAATCACTCTCCATCGGTGTCCAGTCATTGTCCTCGCCGGAACAGCCCTCTCTTTTTTTCTTCTCCGTCAATCATTGTCCGAGCCGAGCTGGGTGGTAATTGGGGTGGTAATCGAAAGGGTTTCTTGGCTTTCCATATCGATATGTGAATTCAGGGAAATTGAGTTTGTTAGTTTACTTACCTTGCGGGATTAGCTTAAACCGTGTGTTTAACTCTGAATTGAATTGAAAATGGGGGCGACCCTGATTGAAAATGGATATTTGATTTGAATTGAAATGGTTAAATGTTGAATTGGTGATTTGTGCAGTTAATACCCGGTATGACTACATATATATATATATATATATATATATATATATATATATATATATATATATATATATATGTATTTGGTTATATCTAGCGCATTTCCGGGTGAATGGTAATCGTATTAATCTTACAATATTGATTATAGTGTGACACAAGTTTAAACTTGTTAATGGCTATGTGAACTTCTATCTGCATTTCAAGGTGGATTGATTATAGTGTGACACAAGTTTAAACTTGTTAATGGTTATTTGAACGGAATTATGGATTTTGTCTATGTGTATATTGGTGTGTAATTATTGTATTGAATAAAAACAGGATCTCGGTGAAGCGTGATGGAAGATAAAGTTTGTATTTTTATATTTTACCCTGTGGAGATTGAAAAAGACGTCAATGGTCTATGGTCTTGGAAGTATGTAGGGTGTGAATCTGAAGAAATTTCGACGATTCTGAGTGTCAAAAAGAACATTACATTTGAAGAATTGTATGACATGGTGAAAAATGAGTTGGAAATCGATAAAACTAAGTATGAGTTTGAGATGAAATATATGGTCCCCATTAGTAAAGCTAGACCGATGGTGCTTGATTGCGATAAGCTTGTGAATCGGTTTATATATGTTTGTAATTTAATACAAGATGCTTTATTAATATGTTTGAAGGAAAAGGAAAAGTGTACCGAGGTTTATGAAAGTCAAGAAACATGTGAAGTAGTAAATGTGTCGGAAAGTCAAGAAACATGTGTTGAAAGAGATGAAGAGACAGATGTTGATGTTTTGGCAAATGGGATGAAAGAGATGTTGGATGTAAGAAGAGAAATCATGGAGACATGTGTTGAAAATAATGTTAATGAAGAGATAGATGTGGATGTTGTTGGGAATGCCATTGAAGAGATGTTGGATGTAAGAATAGAAAGCATAGAGACATGTGTTGAAAAGACTGTTAATGAAGAGATAGATGTGGATGTTGTTGGGAATGCCATGGAAGAGATGTTGGATGTAAGAATAGAAAGCATAGGGACATGTGTCGAAGATTCTCATTTGAACACGGGGGGTGACAACATGGACTTTAACGAGCAACTCGAAGACTCCTTATTGGTGAATTTGGGTGAAGATGTTTATTTAGTAGAATCATATCAGAGAATTAGCATGAGCGGGGCTGATGAATTGTCAAATGAGAATCTTGATGGCTTTGTTGTGAGAAATGAGATTGTTGATCCCTTGAATGCACCCCCAACTATGGTTAACATGCAAAGAATTGAACATGAAGACTTTCGTTGTAGCCGTACTGTAGGTGATACTTTAGTGTGCATTCCCGAACATGAAGACTTTCGTGTGAATGATCCATTTAAATAAAAAAGTTTTTTGGTATTTAAACTTGCGAAGTTGGCTACGAAGTACAAGTTTGAATTCAAAACGCAAACTTCCAACAAAAGCATTTATTCAGTTTTATGTGAAGCCGCCGGATGCAAATGGCGTTTGCGAGCCACCAAAGTTCAAGCACCTTCTGAGCGATTTGTAGTGGTAACGTATGCAAATAAGCATAGCTGCCCACCTATTGCTCCTCGAAAAGACCATAGACATGCTACGCACAAGCTAATTGGCACATACTTTGCCAGAAGGTTTAAAGATGCCAATCGTATTAACACACCAAAGGACTTGATGCATGATTTCCAGCAAGAATTTGGATATGATGTAACTTATTGCAAGGCGTACAGGGCTAAGGGTTATGCAGAAGGATTGATAAGGGGTAATCCAAACAAAACTTGGGGAGAATTACCCAAATATTGTTATAGGCTGAAGGCTAGAAACCCGGACACTGTAATTCATATTGAAAAAAGTGATGGGAATGTTTTCAAATACTTTTTCATGGCACTTGGTCAAAGTATTGAGGGATTTTATTTGGCGATGCGGAAAGTCATTTATGTGGATGGCACGCATTTAAAAACGCGTTATAAAGGGACCTTACTTGTGGCAACATGTCAAGATGCAAACCATCAAATATTTCCACTTGCTTGGGGTGTTGTTGCTTCTAAAAGTATAGAGTCTTGGACATGGTTTTTTGATAAGCTAAAACCCATCATTGGGGACACGAATGATCTTGCGATACTTTCTGATCATGCCGATAGTATTAAAACATCTTTCAAGGCAGTGTTTAAGAATGCGTACCATGGGCATTGCATGTATCACATGCAAAAGAATTTGAGGATGAAATATCCCAGACGTGGTGTGGGAAAGCTCTTTCAGAAAGCTGCAGAGGCCTATACGAAGCGAGAATTCAAGTTGCATTTCGAAACTTTATGTAGTAAATGTCCGAAAGCTGACGAATATTTAAAAGAAGCAGAATTCCCTATGTGGGCTAGAGCTAAATTTGAGGGATTTCGTTACAACATAATGACCACAAACCATGCCGAGTCTGTGAATGCTAGGCTAAAGCGTGCACGAGAATTTCCAATTGTTGGGTTGATTGAACATATCCGGGAGATGTTACATGATTGGTTTGCTAAAAGAAATGAATCATCTACAAATTGCCAAGATGCTCTTACTCCCAAAATTGAAATCGAAGTGAACAAAAGCTTCGAGTCAGCGAAACGATTTTCAGTTAATACACTTTCCTCTGAGAAGTATGATGTTCGTGACAACGATGCTGTTATTTCTTACATCGTTGAGTTGGATTTGAAGACGTGTACATGTAAAAAATTCCAGATAGATTTGTATCCATGCGAGCATGCAGCTGCTGTGTTGAAGTATATAGGGAAGCAAGCCATCAAGTATTGCACTTGGTATTATAGCGTCAATTGTTGGAGGCTAGGTTATTCCAAATGTGTGTATCCACTTCAAAATGAAGATGAATGTGTGTATCCCGATGATGTTCTTAACAATGTGGTTTTGCCACCGAAGGTGCCAAAGAGATAAAGTGGACGGCCATCAAAAAAGAGGAAACGCTCAACCGGGGACAGAAAGACGAAGTATGTTTGTGGAAAATGCGGTGTCAATGGTCATTACGCTTCCACTTGTAAGAGTTTGATTGGTGGAGAAATGCTCACCAGCGACACTCCTACTTTGCCATGATAAGGTATTGTATGTATTAATATTTAGAGTTCTTTTTATATTCAATCATGTTACATTGCATTAAGCTTGTTACCTTTTTTCTTTGACAATGTTACAGGAAGGTGATGGGATACATATTGTGGCTGTTTAAGTATTAATGTTGATGAAGAAGATGAGATGTTTACATATTGTGGCTGTTTAAACATTGAGGGTGATTGGTTGATGTGTAAGATTCGAAGACGTAACTTGTGTTGTATTTTGAATAATTGAAAGTGATGTGTTGATGTGTTTGTTTGTTATTGTATTTTGAATAATGGCAAATTCTATGTGTTGGTTGTTCTTCTTTGGTTGATTGGTTGATGTTTAAATCGGAAGATGTAGATGATGTTGAATTTTGAATGATGGCAAATTGATGTGTTGGTTGTTCTCATTTGTTTAATGTGAAGGGAAGTTGTTCGAGTGTCACGAATGTGGTGTTTTGTGTCCATTAAGGGTGTTGTAAAACATTCACTCTAGAAACGGGTTTAAACTTGTGTCGGCCCTGGAAACAAGTTCAAGCTTGTGTAGCCCCAGGAAAACATTGATGTGTTGGTTGTTCTCCTTTTTGTTTAATGTGATTACCATTCAAATCCTTCAAATAACCATTAGATAAGAAAACCAAATGAAATGTACAGAAATATACAGAGAAATACATAATACCAAGAACTTAAGTTTTTATTTCGTAAGATGAAATACGAAATAAAAGGTTAGACAAGTAATAGTCAATAATACAAGTTTCTTTTGAGATGAATTGTTCCCTACCCTGGTCTTCTCAAGTAGTGTCTCCAGGCGAGCAATCCTTTCTCTATCATGGAGTAACAGTTGAACCATGGAATCTAAATTGCGACCTCTCAATAACTCAGTGACGTTGATCTCAACTTGTTCAATTTTTTTTGCATCATTGTCTCGCATGCACTTTATCATTTCAATATCATTTTGAAGGACACCTATTGTGCATTCAAGTTTATCTGTTTTCTTAATCAAGTTCACAGAGGTAACATCTTCATATGGCCCAGTAGATGAAGACACCTTGCCATATGGCCTAGTAGATGAAGACACTTTGCCATATGGCCCAGTAGATGCAGACACCTTGTCCTTCCATATGAAGTAGTCACATTTGACTTCATCATCCTGTAAAATAAGAAATTCCAATTATTATACAGACACATTATCCCTTGAAAGTAAATGGAAAGCATAACCAAAATAATTAGTCATACCGGCCAATAAGGACAACCGTAGAACAGTCTCCCTGGGTTAGCATCTGTTCCTGAAGTCACCAATTTTGCAGGAACGCCACATTTGCATAACAATGTACGCTCATGAAATGTCCCAGATTCATTTACATTGCTAGAAGAACTGGAAATCGGAGAAGTGCCCTTCATATTTTGCTTCAGGTTCGTTTCAGAGATTGCAGGCACTATGAAAAGAATTGTGCATAATTGAGTATTAAATGGTGTGTCTATATCTCAAATAAATAACTAAACGCCCCTAACAAGTACTCCCGATTCACAAGAGTGCAATATATGAGTGAATTTGACTGGTTCTTTGTTTCAAAAAAAACATAATTCATAAGAGCATAGTAACTCACCAAAATTAGCTCTGTTAAGTAATTGATGTCTAGGTAAATTCACCCCAATATGTTAGAAATTAGCTCAAATTCAAAAAAATGTATCCAAATTTCTGGAAAAACAAAAGAGTTGCCTTGGAAAGCCCCTGGAAGAAAAGCTAAAACAAAAGAGCATAGTAACTCACCAAAATTAGCACTATTAAGGCATTGATGCTCTGTTAATTCACACAAAAATATGTTACAAATTAGCTCAAATTCAAAAAAATGTAACCAAATTTCTGGAAAAAACAAAAGAGTTGCCTCGAAAAGCCCCTGGAAGAAAAGCTAAAACAAAATAGCAGAGTAACTCACCAAAATTAGCTCAGTTACGGCATTGATGCTCTGTTAATTCACACAAAAATATTTTAGAAATTAGCTCAAATTCAAAAAAATGTAACCAAATTTCTGGAAAAACAAAAGAGTTGCCTCGGAAAGCCCCTGGAAGAAAAGCTAATACAAAAGAGCAGAGTAACTCACCAAAATTAGCTCTGTTAAGGGATTGATGCTCTATTAATTCACACAAAAATATGTTAGAAATTAGCTCAAATTCAAAAAATGTAACAACATTCTGGAAAAACAAAAGTTGTACATCGGAAAGCCCCTAGAAGAAATGCTAAAACAAAAGAGCACAAGAACTCACCAAAATTAGCTCTAGTTGGTTTCTTTAATTGAGATTTTGAAGGTTGAATGGTGGGAAGATCAAAAGAGGGAAACACATCAATGAAAGGGACGGGGGTGTACTTGGGTTGGTTAGAGGGGTTAGTTGTGGGTGAAGAATTCGAATCAAATCAAATTGGGGAATTTGAAATTTTCTAAATTTTGGTCGATTCTTAGCGGGAAAGCAAAAAATTTGGTTGCAACAATTGAGAGGGGAGCAAATTAAGGGCGGGAATTGATGATGATGGAGGGGGACAGTAGGGTTCCGATCACATAATTAAAAAAAATCAAAATAATCCAAATAATATTTATTCTAGTTACATCATTTGATTATATTTATTTTTATTCTAGTTAGATAATTTGATTATTAAAAAAAATAGTTAATACATCTTCCTACTACTAAATAAAAATTAATAATAATAATTAAAACAAAATTAAATGGACTTCCGATTCCATTACAACTACTTATCGTGTGACATATACTCACGTAAGACACCCTAAACGGACTTATTGAGTGACATAATCACGTAAGACACCCTAAACGGACTTATTGAGTGACATAATCACGTAAGACACCCTAAACAGCCTTATTGAGTGACATACTCACGTAAGACACCATAACCGGACTTATTGTGTGACATACTCACGTAAGACATCATAAACGGACTTATTGTGTGAAATACTCACGTAAGACACCATAACCGGACTTCTGATTTAATTAGGACTACTTATGGTGTGACATACTCACGTAAGACACCCTAAACGGACTTATTGTGTGACATACTCACGTAAGGCACCCTAAACGGACTTATTGAGTGACATACTCACGTATGACACCATAAAAGGACTTATTGTGTGACATACTCATGTAAGACACCCTAAACGGACTTATTGAGTGATATACTCACGTATGACACCATAAAAAGACTTATTATGTGACATACTCACGTAAGACACATAACCGGACTTCTGATTCAATTAGGACTACTTATAGTGTGACATACTCACGTAAGACACCCTAAATGGACTTATTGTGTGACATACTCCCGTAAGACACCCTAAACGGACTTATTGTGTGACATACTCACGTAAGACACCCTAAACGGACTGATTGTGTGACATACTCACATAAGACACCCTAAACGGACTTATTGAGTGACATACTCACGTATGACACCATAAACGGACGTATTGTGTGACCTACTCACGTAAGACACCCTAAACGGACTTATTGTGTGACATACTCACGTAAGACACCCTAAACGGACTTATTGAGTGACATACTCACGTATGACACCATAAAAGGACTTATTGCGTGACATACTCACGTAAGACACCATAACCAGGACTTCGATTCAATTAGGACTACATATGGAGTGATATACTCACGTAAGACACCCTAAACGGACTTATTGTGTGACATACTCACGTAAGACACCCTAAACGGACTTATTGAGTGACATACTCATATAAGACACCCAAAACGGACTTATTGAGTGACATCTCACGTATGACATCATAAACGGACTTATTGAGTGACATACTCACGTAAGACACCATAAAAGGACTTATTGTGTGACATACTCACGTAAGACACCCTAAACGGACTGATTGTGTGACATACTCACATAAGACACCCTATACGGACTTATTGAGTGATATACTCACGTATGACACCATAAACGGACTTATTGAGTGACATCTCACGTATGACATCATAAACGGACTTATTGTGTGACATACTCACGTAAGACACCATAACCGGACTTCTGATTCAATTAGGACTACTTATGGTGTGACATACTCATGTAAGACACCCTAAACGGACTTATTGTGTGACATACTCACGTAAGACACCCTAAACGGGCTGATTGTGTGACATACTCACATAAGACACCCTAAACGGACTTATTGAGTGACATACTCACGTATGACACCATAAACGGACTTATTGTGTGACATACTCACGTAAGACACCCTAAACGGACTTTTTGTGTGACATACTCACGTAAGACACCCTAAACGGACTTATTGAGTGACATACTCACATATGACACAATAAAAGGACTTATTGTGTGACATACTCACGTAAGACACCATAACCGGTCTTCGATTCAATTTGGACTACTTATGGTGTGACATACTCTCGTAAGACACCCTAAACGGACTTATTGTGTGACATACTCACGTAAGACACCCTAAACGGACTTATTGAGTGACATACTCACATAAGACACCCTAAACGGACTTATTGAGTGACATCTCACGTATGACATCATAAACGGACTTATTGAGTGACATACTCATGTATGACACCATAAAAGGACTTATTGTGTGACATACTCACGTAAGACACCCTAAACGGACTTATTGTGTGACATACTCATGTAAGACACCCTAAACGGACTTATTGTGTGACATACTCACGTATGACACCATAAACGGACTTATTGAGTGACATCTCACGTATGACATCATAAACGGACTTATTGAGTGACATACTCACATAAGACACCCTAAACGGACTTATTGAGTGACATACTCACGTATGACACCATAAACGGACTTATTGTGTGACATACTCACCGTAATGTCAATTTTCGTGACACATCGGTTGTCTCTCTATCATTACTCGTCTCAGAAAACGGTACTACTATCTACTCACTTAAAAACAAAATGAAATGAATAGAAATGAAAGGGGAATGGACGGTCCCCGGTCAACAATGGCCCCCTGCCACTGATTCTGTCATGTTTTGTCCTCTTTCTACTTTTTTTCACGCCTTCTATGCATGCGAAGGGACGGTATATTCTCTCTTTTATTTCCTTCTTCTTTATCACGCAGAGTAGTTTTTTTCATGCAATCCTCTTTTGTTGTTTTTTTTCTTCCTTATATTCTTTATTATTATAATTTATAAAGTATGAAAATCCTATAATTACATTAATTCTCCCCGTTAATTAATATAATATTTTTTCTTTCTTTTATATCAGACACAAAATAATTTTTTCATTCAACTCACATAAGAAATACAAATCATTTTATTTTCTTATAAACTACATATGATTCAAGTCTACTCATTTACAATTCAAATCGACACAAGCTTTAACTTGTGTAACATATACAAAACCACATGTTGGTCCCTTGAAAAGGCTTTGGTTAAGTTTAGAGGGGGGTGAATAAACTTAACACATAAAAATTTTGTAGTTAACAAACTCAAAGCAACTTCGGCCCTGCCGACACTCGAGTCCGTTGACACTCGCAGTCCGTTGACCGTTGAGTTTACCGAATTTGTGCAAATGGGAAATATATCAAAAATTAAGCCTTATTACTTGTTGTTAAATATGATACCAAGTATTAGATACTCGGTAGTGTATGTGTGTGAATTCGGTTGCTAGATTCGGTAGATTGATGTGTTGGATAAACTAAGTGCAGAATATAAATGCAGAAAGTAAGTAGGCAGATTTTATAGTGGTTCCAGGTGGTGTAATCCTGTCAGTCCACTCTTCTCCTGTGATGTTGGAGGTAATTCACTAGAGATTCTTGATGTAGCAGTTACAAAAATCCCTAAGTTGCTTGTCCTTCACCAATAACTATGGCTTCACAAACTGAACACTTGGAACAGGTAGGATTGCTGCTCCAAAGTCTTCCACTGGTCCTTGAAGGGTAGGATTGCCTCTTCACCAGCTCCACCACAACCAACAGTCTTTCACACCCAAAGATGCTTCAATGTCTTCAGTAGATTTATTGTAAAAGAAAGATTGAATCAAGTAAGTGATTCAGCTTTCGGCAGCTTGATCAGGATGATATGATCAGTAGCTTGATGTCTTCAAGTGTGTAAACTTGATGCAGCTTGAATGCAGATTACACTTGAAGAAATTTATTGGATCAGTAGCTTTATACTCAGTAGGGTCAGCAGGGTGTTTTTCTTGATTAGAAATTGAAGCTCAGGATTATCTATATTTTTCTCTTGATGTTCATCACTTGTATCTGAATTAGGGGTCCTCTATTTATAGGTAGGAATCCTTGTGACTTATGATTGAAATACAAACATATCCGTTTCAGATTTGTCACCATCTTGACTTGCTTTTTCACTGTTCCTAGGACTGACACTGTCAGATTCTTTTTGACAGTTTTCAGTCTATCCACCCTTTGACTTGTATCCATTGGATAAAGGTCTGAATCTTTCCAACGTCCATTTGATCTTAACCATTGATTTGTTTGATAAATCAGAGGTTGTTAGCTGTCCCTTTCTTTGTAATCTTCCAATGTAGCCTTTGATTGAATCGAAATATGTGTCCAACAGGTTCCTGAGAACATAAGTCTGCTGATATACACATCTACAAGCTGATCCTTATTTTGCTTTGTTTAGAAACACTTCAGCTTACTGTCTTTTATCTAACTTTTATTTATGAAGTTAGATTACACCTTTTTTCATATAAATAAGTTCCAATCATCACTTATCTAGTGGAACTTAGACCTTGTACACTAGGTATATGTAATCAGTTTAGGTCATCACAGACTTCCCTAAATTCTGATTCCATATCCTTGACTTTAATTACTAAGTTTGATCCCTGAGCCTTCAATAACTGAGTTTCAGCCCTCAACCTTCAGTCTTCAGCAGGTTCTTGACTAGTCTACTGACTCAGCTACCCAACTGATCTAGACTAGTCTGCTGATGTAAGTCAACTGACATTTACAATGCTTGTTTGATCAAACCTATACAAAATCAAACTCCAATAAACCTATAAATTTGATCTAGACATCTTTTTGCCTTTGCTCTATAACAGCTAGTCTGGCACTCATCACTAAAACTTAAAACTAAGTCCAACAATTTCCCCATTTTTGGTTATGATGCTAATACCCTCCAAACAGCAAAGCAAAAAGATTAAAAACAAAAACAGAACAAACTTAGTCAATTTTCATTATAATCAGTTGTTCAAAGGTATTACAGTCTAGATACAGCAAAAGATAAAAACAGATAAGGTGTGCTAATCTACTGTCTTCTTTCTCTTTCTTCCCTTGCCTTTTCTGCTTGCTCTTGATAGGCTCTTATCTCTCTGATCATTTCTCTCATCCATTCATTTTCAATCAGAGAGAAATCAATATGAGGATTCACTTCTTTCCTCCAATGCCATGCTTCAGGTATAGTAAGGTTGATCTGATGTACTCTAAAGCCTAAACGCATGTATACTTCTTTAAACTCATTAAGGACTCCTTTGCATTGGTAGTAGGTAAACTTCTTCCACCTCTACCACCTCTTCCACCTTTTCCACCTCTGTGTGAAGCTCTCATGGCTTTAACCCTTGCATCCCAAAACTTTAAGCCCAAAAAGTAGTTTAAACCTTCATGAAAGCCTTTGTCATGATAGGGTCTCCTCTTATTATAGTAAACCTTTTTATATTCCTTGAGAAGATCATCAGTGAGTGGAAGTCGGCCAAGTGCAGGCTCCCTAAAAGCATTAGTGTCCTCTTCCCATCTTTTCTTAGCAAAGATTCTGGTAGCCTCTTTTGCTACTGCTCTTTGGCTCTCTTCCCCCTTATTGACATCATCAACAAAACGGGACAGCAAGCCATGTACACTCTCCTGTGTGAGCACTAGGTTGTTCGATTGATCCTCCATAATTTCGGTCCTAGTCAACAACAAATTGTGATCCTTCCTTGCAATGTTTGCTCCAAAGAGAGTTATCCTCTCGGTGATTTTAGGATCCAGTACAGCAGGTTGCAGTGTTCCAGCAGATTCAGCCACAGCAGGCTTAGGTGTCTCAGCAAGCTTGTCAAGTTTCTGTTGAATGGATGTAAATTGTTCTTTCAGAAACTTGTCCTTCAGTGTATTTCATTGCTTGATCCCCTTCACATCTTGAGAAAGGTCAGCAAGATCATACTGGGTGGAGGTAATATTGGAAGCAGCAGTTTCAGTAGTTCTTCCTCTATTCTCCACTAAATTCATTAAGTCTTCAAATCTCTGCTCTTGCCTGTCAAGTTGAGTTCTTAAATTTGCAATGTCATTTCTGACAGTCCTCGACTCATCCAAAACATGTGCTGGTACCCCACCAGCCATTCCTCCATCAGCTCCATCAGCAGGCTCTTCTACATTGTATTGTTGCCTCTGTCTGCTGATAACCAAAGCATAGCTCATATCCCTTCCAGCAGGGTTAGGTCCTTGGAATTCTTCTAAAATGGGATCAAGAGCAGGCTCTTCAACAACTGGTACAAATGCCTGTTGAGGTTCATCATCAATAGCTTCTTCCTCATGCACTTGAAACTCCTCATCACTGTAGTCATAGTCCAGCAGCTGCTCATCCTCATCAATAACAGCAGTCTGCTGACCATCATTCCCTATAGTGGTCTTGTCTCCAGTAGGCTCCACTACAGCAGCCTGTTCAACAAAAATATGGGTTTCCTCCAAACCCAAAGATAGTTCCAACCTTTGTCCAGGTGTTGTTTGAGACTCAACAACCTGTACCTCCTGTTCCAACCTTTGTTCAGGTGCGGTTTGAACCTCAGCAAACTGAACCTCCAGTTCCATCCTTTGTTCAGGTGTTGTTTGTGCCACAACAACCTGTACAGGGAATACATCCATATTTTCTTTTTGAAATTCCTTAATATCAAAAATCCTTCTAAGAAAATTTGCAGCCTTGGTTAGAGTATCTTTCCATAACGTTTTGTAACCGTCAGATCGTGTAACTATGGTTATAAGGATAGAATAAATATCCCACCATTTGATTTTTGACTTTTGTAAGTTTGACTGTGTAACATTTCCTTCAATAGCCTTGTCATCAGTAGACTTGGCTCAGCAGCCTACTGACAAAAAGTCTCAGCAGCCTGCTAACAGAGTTATTCTGCTGATGCTTAAATCCTTTTGTGTTGTCCAATTGATAAAACAAGATGAAGTTTAATACCAATGATTGATCTGTCAAGTGAGCTCACCCAACATGACAAAGACCAATCCCCTTGGCAACTTCATTTGCTCAATTGTCCAACATAAGTACATGGAATTGTTGATACCAATGACTAATCCTAAGTGAGCTCACCCAACACAAAGAAAGACTAATCCCCTTGGTGAATTCCGAATCTGCCGATCAAAGATGTATCAGTCAACTTTTAGAATTCCATGTTCAGTCCTTAGTTTAGCAAATCTTTCACTATCCAGTGGTTTAGTGAAAATATCAGCAAGTTGATCTTCAGTAGGGATATAAAGAACCACCACATCCTTCATTTCAACATGATCTCTTATAAAATGATGTCTCACATCAATATGCTTGGTTTTTGAGTGCAAAACAGGATTTTCTGTGATTGCAATTGCACTTGTGTTGTCACACATTATAGGAATTTCTCTTTCTTCAATTCCATAATCCCTTAACTGTTGTCTCAACCACAGTATTTGTGCACAAAGAACTTCCAAAGAAGAATATATTCGGCTTCAAGAAGCGGTAGGTTGATATATAATTCTGTTTCTTGCTAAACCAGGAAACCAGTTTATTTCCTATTAACTGACAGGTTCCTGTGGTGCTTTTCTATAAATCTTGCATCCAGCATAATCAGAATCTGAGTAGGATATGACTTTGAAGCTTCCATCTTTTGAATACCATATCCCTACTCCCAAAGTCTCTTTTAGGTACTTGAGAACTCTTTTGACTGCACCTAAATGACTTTTTTTAGGTTTTGATTGAAATCTTGCACAAACACCTACAAAGCAAAGGATATATAAGGTCTGCTTGCGATAGGTACAACGAGATCGCCTATCATCCTTCTGTATAAAGTCTGATCAACATCTTTGCCTTCTTTATCTTCATCCAATCTAATGTTTGTACTCATAGGAGTTGATATCTTGGTGCTGTTTTCCATACCAAATTTCTTCAGTAACACCTTGGTATACTTGGTTTGATGAATGAAGATTCCATCTTTCATCTGTTTGACTTGCACTCCCAAAAAGTAGTTCATTTCTCCCATCATACTCATTTGGAATTTACTCTTCATTAGATTTGCAAACTTCTCACATAGAAATTCATTTTCAGAACCAAAAATTATGTCATCAACATAAATTTGTACCAGCAGGGTGTTGTTCCCTTCATTGATTATGAAAAGAGTCTTATAAATGGTGCCTTTTGTAAAACCATTGTCCACCAAGAATTGAGTTAGAGTCTCATACCATGCTCTTGGTGCTTGTTTTAAACCATAAAGTGCTTTGTTGAGCCTATACACTTTATCTTCTTTATCTTTAACTTCAAATCCGGAGGTTGCCGAACATACACCTCCTCTTCCGAATGCCATTCAAAATTGCACTCTTGACATCCATCGATATACTTTGAAGTTTTTATAAGCGCATATGTGCCAAAAATAATCGATAGCTTCCAATCTTGCAACAGGGGGCATATGTCTCATCAAAATCTATTCCTTCGCTTGAGAATAGCCTTTAGCCACTAGTCTGGCCTTATTCCTCACAATGGTACCAGATTCATCAAGTTTGTTTCTGTATACCCATTTTGTTCCAATTATATTTGCATGACTAGGCCTTTCCACTAGTGTCCAAATTTGATTTCTTTCAAATTCATTCAATTCTTCTTACATAGAAATTATCCAATCTGGATCTGAAATTGCTTCTTCAACAACTTTAGGTTCCATTTGAGATAGAAAACATGTAAACATTGCTTCTAATTATCTTCTAGTCCCCACACCTTGCTATATGTTGCCAATGACTTGCTCAGCAGGGTGATCCCTTAACCATTGTGGATTCTGGTTGGATTGATTTTCAGGAACCTCATCTTCAGTAGGGTCTGCTATTTCTTCAACAGGGGGTTCAGCAGATCCTTGAACTGCCTCAGTTGTTGCATCAGTAGTGTTATCATCAGGGTGTTCAGCAGGGGCAGAATCAGACACCTTTAAGTCATTGAATCTTTCCAAAACTTCAACACATTCTGGATCAGTGACTTGTTGATTCTTAGCAGGTTCTGAAGCTTCATCTTCCATTCCAGTGAACTTAGGTTCATCAAATACAACATGTATTGTTTCTTCATGTTTCAGTGTCCTTTTATTCAGTACCCTAAATGCCTTGCTGACTGAAGAATATCCCAATAAGATTCCTTCATCTGATTTTGGTTGGAATGCCTTCAATTGTTCCTTATGATTCAAGATAAAACACTTGCTTCCAAATGGATGGAAATAGGATATATTAGGTTTTCTTCCATTCCAAATCTCATAAAGTGTCTTCAGCAGCTTCTTGTTCACTAATTTTCTGTTTTGTGTATAGCATGCTGTATTGACGGCTTCAGCCCAAAATCTTTCAAATAGCAATTCTTCACAAATCATAGTTTTTCCTGCTTCTTTTAATGTTCTATTTCTTCTTTCAGCAACCCCATTTTGCTAAGGTGTACCAGCAGCAGCAAGTTGATGTTGTACACCATTTTGTTCACAATATTCTCCTATAACTTTATTGAGAAATTCAGTACTCTTGTCTGATCTTATCTTCACTACTGTCAAACTTTTCTCATTTTGCAATCTCTTCAAAAGTTCAGGCATCTTTTGAAGTGTTTCACTTTTCTTGTTCATGAATATCACCCAAGTGTATCTTGAATAATCATCCACAACCACTAAGGTGTATTTCTTTCCTGTTACACTTGTTGGTGTTACTGGTCCAAAAAGATCCATGTGCATCAGCTCCAAAACTCTTTTTGTTGATTGTTTAGTCTTTGACATGAACCTTGACTTTGTTTGTTTACCTTGTTGACATGCATCACAAATAGCATCCTTTTTGAATGTGATCTCAGGTAAACCAATCACTAGTTTCTTCTTCACCAACTGATTGATATCATCAAAGTTTAGATGATTCAAATTCTTATGCCATAACCAATTAAGTTCTGAATTGGTATGCATAATCAGGCATGTTTCTGGAACAGCAGTAGACCAATCCACAACATACATGTTTTGTTGTCTTCTTCCAGCCAACACAACTTGATCACCTCTCTCACTAATGACAGTACAAGTGTTTTTGTCAAAAGTGACCTTGTATCCCATGTCACAGAATTTTCTAGTGCTAAGTAGGTTGTAGTCCAGTCCTTCCACATATGCAACATTCCTGATTGTTAATCCATTTCTCACAAGTGTGCCATATCCTCTTGTATATCCTGGTGTGTTCTTGTTGCCAAAATTTACTCTTGGACCATCCTTTGCCACAAAATATGACAAACAGTGTTTAATCTTTGTCATATGTCTGGAACATCCACTGTCAAAACACCAGACACCCTACAAAACAAAGTTAATGCATTTTAGGTACCCAAACCTGTTTGCGTCCATAATGGTCAGTGGTAAGCATGACCCTTGGCAAGTTTCCATAAGGTCTTCTTTGAAAGGTTTCATACTTTGGTTCATACATGTACTCTACACATCCATAAGGTCTAACAATTGGTTGTGTAGGATTCACATATGCTTTCTGGCCTTTTGGAATATAATGATGTTTAAAGTGATTCCTTTTGTTAGAAGTGTTTACGGTGATTTTTACAATTTATATTACATTATTTCGTAACAATATCCTTTGTATTTTATTAATTTTTATAGAAAATTAAGTGTTTAATGGATTTATTGAAAGAATGAAGTTGGAAAGTATTAGAGTGCAAAGTTGGGTTATTTACGTGATTTTATTAGCAATTATCTATTTATATATGTGATGTTACACTTTGCACATTTTTATTATGTTGTAGGTACGACGAGCATATCGTGGAATGAGTCAACGAGCTAAAGGATTTCGAACAGCATTTTATTTGAAGACTTATCTAGATGGACAAAATTGGAATTATTATATTTTTATTAGGGTTTAGTTTTTAAAGAAAAGGAAATAGGATAATTATTACCCTAGCTCGAAGAAGGTTATAAAAGGACGCAGTCATTGGAACAGAGAGGACACGAAAAAGTATCTGGAGAACAGAGGCGACAAGAAAAAGCAAAAAAAAAAAGTGTAGGGCTCGGTCGACCGAACCCTGACACTCGGTCGACCGAGTGTTTTTGTATTTTTTTATTTTATTTTATTTTGCTCCGGTGTGACGATGGTTAGAGGCTGAGGCTTTCTTGAACGAGCTTTGTGAAACCGATCGTTGCGGCATCTCAATTTCGACTCTTTGGATTGTTTGTGAGTTTTAATGAGATTGTATCTTTTCTATGTTTTTATTGTTATTATGCAATTTCATTGATGAATGTATTGCTGTTTGATGTTTAATATTTGATGAGAATCGTTGTTAAACTAAGATCACAATAGTAAAGATTGGATTTTTAATCTAATTAACGATAGTTGTTAGGTTGAATATCTAGGTTACGAGATTGATGAATTTCACACCTTGATAATTAAAGCGTTAATCTTTAGGATCGATGGACGAAAAAGATTGATAGGTGAATTTTTCTAAGATATTAGAAATTCATACTTATGATAGGTGAACCACAATTCTTATTAAATCATCACTAGACAACCTTAGAGAAGAAATTGAGGTTTGCGGGATCGGTGGATCATTGCTTGTTCGTTGTTAAATTTATTGAAAAAAGATCATTTGTTATCACCATAGCAATTTTATAATTTTTATTTAGTTTATAGAATAGAATTATTTTCGTTATTCGGTTCGCAACTATCTTCGCTGGCTTTAGATTTTAATCTTCTGTCCAGTTTAACTTTATTGTTTTCATTACTAGTTCATTTTGTTTTGTTATTTTAGTTGTAGTCTTTAAATTGTTTAGGATAGGACGTTTTTACTTCTCGTGACAACTTTATGAAAATTAATCAAACTAGACAAAGACGATTCCCTATGAGTTCGACTCCGGTTTTAATCATTATACTACGATCCCTGCACTTGGGGTAAACCGGATTTATTTTATTACTTGTTATATTTCGTTTAGCATAAAATCCGAGACAAGTTTTTGGCGCCGTTGCCGGGGAATCGGTACGGTTGTCTAGTTTTTTTTCAATTGTTAGCTTTTCGTAGGTAGGTGCCCTTAGTGTTGCTTTTTACGAAAAAAAATAAATAAATAATAAATAAATAATAAAAAAAAATTAGTTCGGTCGACCGAACCTGACCTCTCGGTCGACCGAGAGTTATTTTATTTCTTTTCTCTGTTTATGTTCTGTATTAGCCTTACAGTATTCTGTTTCTGTTTTATTTACGTTTTCCGAACCTGTTTTGAGTCTGTTTTAGTTTAGTTTTTATTTATTGAGTCTAATTAAAGGATTATACTTTAAGGTTTCTGATTGTTTATTACTTTTTGTCTTGCAAATAAAAAAAATAAATAAAAATAAATAAATAAATAAACTCGGAGCAATTCGTGCGGACAGCTTGATTTTGGTTGTGGTTTATGCAAACTCGGAGTCAGAAAGGCCCACTGCTTTACACCCCTGACCTTGAACGAACCATAGTCAGACCAAACAGGCGAAGAGTCCGTCCTGCGGGTCGCCCAGACGAAGGAAACACGTCCAATCAAAATTTTGAGCAAAATGTCGAGCAAAATCTAGCAGAGGAGATTGAAGAAATCGTCATCATGGCTGCGGATAATAGACGCACGTTGGCTGACTACGCCATGCCTGGTGAAGTCAAAGTCAACCCAACTGTCATTTTGCCAGCTATTAATGCTCCAACCTTTGAACTCAAACCAGGTCTTATTCAAATGATGCAACACGCATCTATCTTTCACGGGCTTCAATCTGAGAATCCTCATACTCACGTACACACATTTTTAGAAATATGTGGTACAACTCGCTTACAAGGGGTAAATGAGGATGCAATTAAATTGAAATTGTTTCCGTTTTCCTTAAAAATGGAGGCGAAAGAGTGGTACGGCTCTCTGCCTGCTGAGTCAATTACAACCTGGGCTGACTCGAGCATGAGTTCCTGAGTCAATATTTCCCACCCTCAAAAATGGCCCAGTGCATGAGTGAAATCTTCACATTTTCCCAAAGGGAAAATGAATCTTTCTTTGACTCTTGGAAGAGATTTAAGGCTCTCCTGCGGAAATGCCATCATCATGGTTTAGACTTGCAGAGGC
Source organism: Gentiana straminea (assembly GCA_036785695.1). Taxonomy (NCBI): domain Eukaryota; kingdom Viridiplantae; phylum Streptophyta; class Magnoliopsida; order Gentianales; family Gentianaceae; genus Gentiana; species Gentiana straminea. Next base: position 603,597 of record JAVUPR010000386.1, on the reverse strand, counting down.
AAGTCAACACTTTCTTTAGTGGATTGACCGAACTCACCAAGGGTATGGTCAGGAGCGTCCCTGTCCAAATTTAGGCTCGGGGCCAAAAAAAAAAATTTAGGCCCTCGCCCTTCGAAAAAAAACAGTAACCAAAAAATATATATAAAAATAAAACAAAAAAACTGCGTGTTGCGAACCTTTAACTAAATTAAACTAAACAGCAAATAAAAGTAAACTAACTAAACAAATTCAAGTTTTTAAGGATTTAAATTAAATGTGTACGAGCCAAACGAGGATTGATCCACCTATCCAACAAGCATTGATTTCCTATCTCGATTATATTGTGGTTTTTATCTAGGTTGTGATTCACCTTATCTAAATATGAACCCTAATTCCTTAGAAAGTTCATCTATTAATCCATTATCTTCCAATGCAAGATTAACGCGTTTTCTAACCAAAGGTGTAAACTTTATGTTTATAATCTAGCAATTAAACCTATTAACTTCCGTTAAGATAGATTCAAATACTATTCCTATTCATGGTGATCTAAGGTTTATAGAGATTTCTATCAACAATAAACAATCAACACATGCAAATCTTCCGATATAGAAGCAATTAAACATAATAAACATGAATAAAGAAACAACCTTTAATAAAAACTCACAGTATAATTGAGGAAAACGAAATCAACAATTGTTGGATGGCTTCACAATACTCGTTTGATGAAGCTTTTAGCTTCTGAACATCCTCAGCAACTCAAATTTGCAGAAACAGTGCATAGAAAGTAACTAACTTAATCTAGATCTAAAGTGCATAAAATTGGAATAAAAAGAAGAAAAACGCAGCCTAAAGCCGCCCCTAGGTTTAGGGTTTCGAATAATGTGTGTATTGTATATCATAGGTGGAGAAAACAGCTGCTATATATAGATTTTGAAGTCGGTTTCATTAAGTCGGCCGACGGACGCTCGTCCGCTCTTGTGAACGCCCGTCCAGATGGATCTGGACTGCTTCAGACGCCCGTTCAGACGACGTCCAAACTCTCTGTATCAAAATCGTACCACCGGACGCCCGTCTGCTTTATCAAACGCCCGTCCACTCGGGACGGGACCTGGACGCTCATTCAACTTGATCGAATTTGATTTCTTGATATTTATCTCTTTTTTCTCTAAGTCATTCCTTCATTATCTCTTTTATCATCAATTAACTCGAACTTAATCAACTTTTGATCATCTCTTGAGCCTCAAACATGTATCTATAACACCTAAAAACATCGCAAAATGTAATAATGTCCAAATAATCATAAAATCATATTAAAAGCACCAAAATCAACCAATTTTGTGAATAACTTATTTAAAACCTCATTTACTCAATATTTCCGTTAAACACTCGTTTCTTATGCAATTTAGTACAAATACGGGGGGAAATATCATAGAATATAGCGTTGTAAATCGTATAAATTCACCCTTAACATCAGACATGTGATAATGTGGGGCATACCGCTCGTTTATGTCCCATGGGTGGACAGAACGCTAAAGTCAATGCTTTCAGCGGCCACCAAAATCAGAGATTCAACAATCCATTCTCTGGCCAAAGCAATTTTCAAAACCAGGGTTTTAATCAAAATCCGAACTTCAATCAGAACCAAAATATAAATTTTCCTAATCAAAATCAGAGGTTCAACCAGAATTGGCCGAACAATCCAAATCATGTGTTTCAAAGTCGGTCTAGCCAATCTTTTCCACAAAACTTTCAGAATTCTCAATCTAGTGATCTTGAGACTAAATTGGACTCCTATCAGAAGGATCAGAATAATAATTTCCAATTCCTTCTCAGTACAATTAAGAATCTTGAGAGACAGCTCGGGCAAGTAGCTGACCAAAAAGCTTCTAGACCCTCGGGACAGTTACCCAGCTTCACTGAGAAGAACCCCAAATGTGGTCAAGTGGCTCAGACTGAGTTGAATCAAGGCCAATGCACTGATCTAGTTCCCACACTCCCTTATGGTAGAGGAGAGGCCAATGCTATGAATTTAAGATCCGGCACTCAACTTAGTGGTCCCCCGAACCAGGGAAACCACTAACCCCTCCTGCCAATGCTGAGGCAGGAGGGGAAGTTGTGCATTCATGTCCCCCTGTTCTAGATGATAGTACTCAGGTGGATGATCCCTTGATCGGCAAGAAAGGTGGAAATGTGGTGAGGTGGAAAGATTTGGAAGATAAAGCTGTTAGTTCATCCTCAAAGAAAGTGTTTTCTGAGAGTGACTTAAAGAAACTTCCATTTCCACCCAGAAAAAATAACATCTCCTTGCATGAAGACAAAACATATGAGAAAGTGCTTAATCTTCTTAAAAATACTCAGGTAAATCTTCTATTATCAGATGTTTTGGTTGAGATGCCTAAGTATACAAAGTTCATCAAGGATGTTGTTTCCTCCAAAAAGAAGCTCGAAGACATGGATCAGTTGATTGGTGAGAATTGCTCTATGATTAGTTATGATTTGTTGCCAATCAAGAGGGGTGACCCCAGGGAAATTTGTGCTCACATTGTTGATGGGAGGCTTAGTCTTTCCAAATTCTTTATGTGACCTAGGTGCATCCATTAGTCGATGCCATTGTCTCGTTTGTAAACGACTTGGACTAGATGGTCTTTTAGAACCCACAACCATGAATCTTCAATTCGCTGATAGATCTTCCAAGAAAGCTGCTGGGATATTAAAGAATGTTTTAGTTCAAATTGATAGATTCACTTTCCCAGTTGACTGGTATGTCCTGGACATTGGGAAGGATGAGAACGTCCCTTTAATACTCGGCAGACATTTTCTTTCTACAGCCCGAGCCCTCATTGATTGTGATGGTGGCAAAGTGACTATACGAGTTGGTGATTAGGAGGTGAGCTACAATGTCTCTAAAGCTATTCAGAGACCCTCTGATTATCCAACCGGCTTCTCCATTGAAGACATGTCAGATGACTTTAACGACTACATGGAAAAGCAAGTCATGGTGTTGAGACTGAATATGAGCGATTAGTAGAGAATCTGAATAATCATGGTTGGGTGAGTCTAGAACAACTAGGAGCTGAATTTGATGAAGGTTCGTTGAAAGGAGAAGCTTTGGCAGTAGGACCACTGAGTAAACTCAGTGATGTTGATTTGAAAAGTGGGGAGCTTAAATCTAGTTTAGAAGAACCACTGCCATTTGGTACTAAAGCCATTGCCTAAGCATCGAAATACGTGTTCTTGAGAGAAGATGACAAGCTTCCATTAATTATCTCTCGCCAAGTTATCCCGGTTAGAAGAGATGAAGTTGTTGAATGTGTTAAGAAAGAATGAGAAAGCCTTTGGATGGCAAGTGGGAGACATTAAAGGATATCTCCTGACATATGCATGCACAAGATAAAGACTGAAGAGGGTGCTAAGTGTGTTAGACACCCCAGAGAGGAGGCTCAACCCTCACATGCAAGAAGTATTTAAGAAAGAGATTATCAAGCTTTTGGACATGGGTATTATTTTTGCGATTGCTGACAGTGAATGGGTGTCCCCTACTCAAGTAGTTCCTAAGAAAGGAGGAATTACTATCGAGAAGAATGAAAAGGGTGAAGAAATAGCATTGAGTCTAGTGACGGGTTATAGAGTCTGTATTGACTACAGAAAACTCAATGAAGTCACGAGAAAAGATCATTTCCCCCTCCCTTTCATTGACCAGATGCTTGAGCGTCTGGCAGGACATGCATTCTACTGTTTTCTTGATGGTTATTCGGGATATTTCCAGATACCCATAGACCCAGCCGACCAAGAAAAGACAACTTTTACTTGCCCTTATGGTACATTCGCTTACAGGCGAATGCCATTCGGTCTCTGCAATGCCCAACTACATTCCAAAGATGTATGTTGGCTATCTTTGATGGGCTTGTTGAAAAGTGTATGGAGATATTCATGGAAAATTTCTCAGTCTTTGGTCAATCCTTTGATCACTGTCTTGATAATCTTGATCAAGTATTATCCCGCTGTGTGGAAAAGAACTTAGTCCTAAACTGGGAAAAATGCCATTTTATGGTAGACGAGGGAATAGTTCTTGGCCACAAGTATCAGAAAAAGGAATAAAAGTAGATAGGGCAAAAGTTGAAGCTATAGAGAAGATGAATTTCCCTAAAAATGTGCGGGAAGTAAGAGGTTTCCTTGGACATGTTGATTTTTATAGGAGGTTCATTAAGGATTTTTCCAAGATAGCTAAGCCCCTTTCTACTTTACTTAGAGAAGATGTCGCTTTCAATTTTGATGACAAGTTGCAAGCATGCGTTTGATGAGCTTAAGAGTCAACCGATTTCGCCCCGATCCTTATCTCTCCCGACCGGAACCTACCCTTTGAACTCATGTGTGATGCATCCAACTATGCTTTGTTGGTGCGTCTTAGGTCAGCGTATTAAGGGAAAATTCCAGCCCATCTCTTACGCCAGTCACACACTGAACCCCACACAAGTAAACTACACGACCACTGAAAAGGAATTATTGGCTGTAGTCTTTGCAATGGACAAATTTCATAGTTACTTGTTGGGCGACGCAGTCACTGTTTGGACTGATCACGCTGCTCTGCGCTATCACACGATGAAGAAAGATGCTAAACTACGCCTACTACGTTGGATACTGATCCTGGAGGAATTTGATGTTCAAATTAAGAATAAAAAGGGCAGTGAAAACGTAGTAGCTGATCATGTTTCGAGAATGCAGAATGAAGTAGAGAAAGAGCCTGAAGACATAGACCTTTACTTTCCTCTCGAAAATGTTATGCATATAGACGAGTGCACTCCAGATGTTCCGTGGTACTCCTCTATCGTCAACTACCCGCATTCCCGTACTTAAATCCAAAATTTTCTTATCGGGAGAAGAAGAAATTTTTCTCGATTTGAAAACCTTTGTGTGGGATGAACCTTACCTCTTTAAAATCAGTAAAGATGGATTGTTGAGAAGGTGTGTTCCCGAATCGGAGCAACGAGATATCATTGAACGGTGCCACAAAGGGCCTACTTGGTGGCCACTTTGGTCCCCGGAAAACCGTTGCTAAAATCTTTCAGTCCGGTTTCTATTGGCCCACGATCTTCAAGGATTCAGAAGCTTTCTGCAAGGCTTGTGATAGGTTCCAACGAACCGGAGCTTTAACTAGGCGTTTCGACATGCCATTGAAGCCCATTTTAGAATGTGAAGTCTTTGATGTAGGGGGTATTGATTTTATGGGCCCGTTTCCATCTTCCTGTGGAAACAAATACATCCTAGTCTGCGTTGACTATGTATCAAAATGGGTGGAGGCTCAAGCCACTTCTCGCAATGACCACAAAACGGTCATGAGCTTTCTGAAGAAAAATATTTTCGTGAGATTTGGATGTCCCCGCGCCTTAATCAGTGATGTGGCCGGGAACGCACTTCTGCAACCGGCCATTAGAAAAAGTCCTTGAGAAATATGGTGTCCGGCACAAAATTGGCACACCATATCATCCTATGACTAGTGGCCAGGTTGAGAGAAGTAATCAAATTTTGAAGAAGATCCTGGAAAAAGTTGTGAACAATCATAGAAAGGACTGGAGTCTCAAACTGGATGATGTACTATGGGCGTACCGTACTGCCTATAAAACCCCCATGGGTACATCTCCCTATCAGATGGTGTATGGAAAACCGTGGCACTTGCCAGACGAATTAGAGCATAAAGCATATTTGGCCATTAAGTTCTTGAACTTTGATGCCCAGTCATGTGGTGAACATCGACTGATGCAGTTGCATGAATTGGATTAGTTTAGACTCCATGCCTACTAGAGTGCCAGGATTAGCAAGGACAGAATGAAACTCCTTTATGATGCTAAAATCAAGAAGCGATAATTTCAAGTTGGGGAGCAAGTCTTACTTTATAATTCCAGGTTACATCTGTTTCCTGGGAAGTTGAGGACGCGTTGGTCCGGCCCCTTTGAAATTCTTCAAATTATTCCCAGAGGTGTTTTAGAGTGAGAGGTCATGGTGACCAGCCATTTAGAGTAAATGGTCAAAGGTGCAAGCACTATATTGGTCAAACTAAAGAAAAACCTTTGATTATTCATTTCCTCGACATCCTCGGGTGTGGTATGACTGAAGTCAATGAGCTTGAAGAATTCTCGCCCGACTTGTTTTCCGAGGATGACGGCAGTGGCTTGGTCGAGCAAGTTATGGCCGGGAGTTCGGACATGGAAGAGTATGAAAGGGAGGCCAAGTTAAAGAGGAAACTGAAGAAGAAAAGGTCGACAATGGGGAAGATTAAGAGCGTTTGGAAAGCAGTAAGGAACCTAACCCCATGTGTTAGATGCTGTTTTTGTGGCCACACGAATTATCAGAGCTTACACGAAGTAGTGGCCGGAAGGAAGGTTAAATGGCCGGACCCGGGCTGAATAAGAAGATTGTCGAGCCAACGACATAAACCAACAGCGCCACTAGGGGGCATCCAAGATATCTATATATATATATATTAGTCATTTTTCAATTACTCTTTTGTCTTTGGTTTATGTGTTTTAGTTTTAAGTCTAATAAGAGTGTTGTATGAATCTGCTTCAGTTCGGCTTTGTTTTGAAATGGATTACGGAGTTCCCCGTATGAGATCCCATTCATTCATAGAATCCGCCATATAACTCTAGATGATGGACCTGGAGGAACGCTTATCCTTGACGTTGATTACCATATCATCACGCGCGTCAGGACCATTACTTATGTTGTCATTGTACCCCACACTGTGGGTGGTGGAGAGTTTAGTACTGAGGACGGCCGTATACGATTCTAAATGAGCCGAAGCTTACTGATTTGTTGCTGGTACTCCGTGATGAACATTTTAAAGGAGTAGATGTTGCAGGAGAAGATTGGAACTTGCAAGATGAATATGACATCCCTCCTGCGATCGATATGCTTCGTCGCCTAATCCGGATTATAGATTGGGTCGACATCTATAAAGATTAGCTTGGGCTAGTGTTTTGTGTTTCTATTTTCTTCGTGTATCCCAGTATTCTTTGCATTATTAGTATATTTGCATATCATTTTGTAGCATTATGTTTATGTGTCTGTTGTCATTTTGTTGCATCTAGCCCTGCTACTTTATAGTATCCTCTATCGTTACTTTTGCGCGACGTATTATATTCCCCCGTGTTCCCCGAGATATTTCCGTGTTCTCAAGTAGTGCGGTACATTTTTAGCTGTTTTGTCAAGCTAGTATTGAAGTCATTGCTGGAAAAGGACTACATATGACATCTCGAACGTTGGCCTTTTCATGCTTGTGCCTGACCAACGGGTCGACTTTCTATACCAAATCAGCTAAGTACTTTATTTCTTCTTAAATTCTGCACAACATGAGGACATGTTGTTTAAGTGTGGGGGAGGGGTTGTATGTACCTACAATTGTGCTTAATCTATTACCATGCTTAGAAAGAGCTGAAAATTTGAAAAATTTTAAAATTTTTTGTTTTTGTTCCGAGCAAGTTCATATTTTGTTTGGTTTACTACTGTTGTGGTTTCCAACCGTGGCATATTATAGTCATTGATGCTTTATACTGTATGTTTAGTAGGTCAGATGTCTCACCCGACATACATTCACGTAGCCATGTTAAATGACGAGCTATAAATTATAAAGCTGTATCCATTTAGATTAGTAACATTTGATCATCTTATAAGTATTCTGTGCTTAGTGCTAATGTACGTGTCATGGGAATTATAATAGTTTGTATTTAAAATCAGAGTATGACATACTGTGAATGTCCTAGGTTTGAATGTGATAAGTGAAACGTAACTACTGTGCTTGGGAAGTTGTTAAAATAATGAAAAAATTGGGTGTGTCGGAAGCTGGTCGATGATTGGAGTGAGGTAGGGCGTACCACGAATGTCCTATACCACTATGATGACCAAAAGCTCACGACATCGAAGAAAGCGCCTTATGATTTGAGTAAGGTAGGGCATATCCCGAATGTCCTATTCTACTATGACGGGCAATAGCTCATTCGATGTGCGTTTATATGTGAAAGTTAATTGAATCAACTTACGTAAGGAAAGTGGTATGAATAAGTGGAAGACTTAGTTATTGCCTATCTTATCCCCAGTATAAACCGACAGGCATGTTGTAGGGAATATCCTCTGAGTATGTCAGAAAGATCCTAAACACATTCTATCATCCTTTTCAGGACATGCTACGTTTTGTAGGGCACATGTTATAAGTATCATCATCTTTTTCTAGTTTAGATGGGTATTTGCTAGTTGCTTGGAAAGTTTCAAGTTTGGACTTAGTGGAAATTTTATATGGCTCTGCACACACACCGGGGTGAACCTCTAACTTATTAAATACGCTGTATACTTGCTGAAGATGTCTATATTTATTCTTTTTGGTTGGAACTTTGTGGTACTAAGTAAATCGAAGCCTTGGTCTTGTTTTGTCTTCCTCGGGACGAGCAAAAGCTAAGTGTGGGGGAGTTGTTTACGGTGATTTTTACGATTTATATTACATTATTTCGTAACAATATCCTTTGTATTTTATTAATTTTTATAGAAAATTAAGTGTTTAATGGATTTATTGAAAGAATGAAGTTGGAAAGTATTAGAGTGCAAAGTCGGGTTATTTACGTGATTTTATTAGCAATTATCTATTTATATATGTGATGTTACACTTTGCACGTTTTTATTATGTTGTAGGTACGACGAGCATATCATGAAACGAGTCAGCGAGCTGAAGGATTTCGAACAGCATTTTATTTGAAGACTTATCTAGAAGGACAAAATTGTAATTATTATATTTTTATTAGGGTTTAGTTTTTAAAGAAAAGGAAATAGGATAATTATTACCCTAGCTCGAAGAAGGTTATAAAAGGACGCATTCATTGGAACAGAGAGGACACGAAAAGCATCTGGAGAACAGAGGCGACAAGAAAAAGCAAAAAAAAGTGTAGGGCTCGGTCGAACGAACCATGACACTCGGTCGACCGAGTGTTTTTGTATTTTTTTAATTTTATTTTGCTCCGGTGTGACGATGGTCAGAGGCTGAGGCTTTCTTGAACGAGCTTTGTGAAACCGATCGTTGCAGCATCTCAATTTCGACTCTTTGGATTGTTTGTGAGTTTTAATGAGATTGTATCTTTTCTATGTTTTTATTGTTATTATGCAATTTCATTGATGAATGTATTGCTGTTTGATGTTTAATATTTGATGAGAATCGTTGTTAAACTAAGATCACCATAGTAAAGATTGGATTTTTAATCTAATTAACGATAGTTGTTAGGTTGAATATCTAGGTTACGAGATTGATGAATTTCACACCTTGATAATTAAAGCGTTAATCTTTAGGATCGATGGACGAAAAAGATTGATAGGTGAATTTTTCTAAGATATTAGAAATTCATACTTATGATAGGTGAACCACAATTCTTATTAAATCATCACTAGACAACCTTAGAGAAGAAATTGAGGGTTGCGGGATCGGTGGATCATTGCTTGTTCGTTGTTAAATTTATCGAAAAAAAATCATTTGTTATCACCATAGCAATTTTATAATTTTTATTTAGTTTATAGAATAGAATTATTTTCTTTATTCGGTTCACAACTATCTTCGCTGGCTTTAGATTTTTAATCTTCTGTCTAGTTTAACTTTATTGTTTTCATTACTAGTTCATTTTGTTTTGTTATTTTAGTTGTAGTCTTTAAATTGTTTAGGATAGGACGTTTTTACTTCTCGTGACAACTTTAGGAAAATTAATCAAACTAGACAAAGACGATTCCCTATGAGTTCGACTCCGGTTTTAATCATTATACTACGATCCCTGCACTTGGGGTAAACCGGATTTATTTTATTACTTGTTATATTTCGTTTAGCATAAAATCCGAGACAAGAAGCATTAGGATAACCATAGGTTTGCTGTCTGTTAGGGACAGCCTTGTAATATGGAGTCTGATGAGGTCCCTGTTGAGCTCTTGTATAAGTCCTCTACTGAGCCCTCTGCTGATTCCATTGCTTAGGTTTTACCCTAGCTGCATGGTTATATCTGTTGTTTCTAGCAGTAGGTGCAGGAATATTCCAATCATCATCAGTAGGGAGCAGTCTACCTTTCCCCCCTGAGATAAGTATCCCTTGAATGATTAACATTTTTGGATTTAGGATTCTTATTCTAGGAATATTTCTGGTTTTTCCCTTTTTGTGGTCCAGCAGACTTGGTAGCAGGTCTGCTATCAGTAGGTCTAAAAGGCACAGCAGTCCTATTTTTAGATTTATTCCTTTTATTAGGAGCTGTTGACTTTCTTGACTTCTGATTTTGCTTCCTTGAAGCTTTCTCAGTAGGCTTTACTGCCTCAGCAACCCTTTTGGGAGTTGGATCTTTTGCAGGCACAAACTTAGGACCAATTCTGGTACTAGGGTCAGTGACCTTACTGGATCCACACTTATTGGATTGTTGAGTCCCAAATCCAAGCCCTGTTATATCACCATAAGGCTTTCTAGATTTGAATGCAGTGGAGGAACAAGAAGGTTCAGCGGACTCAGCAGCTACTGAATGTTCAGCAGGCTTATGCTAATTCTGTCTGACTTCTTTTTCCCTTCCTTTCAGAATTCTTAATTCGGCATTTAATCTTTCAACTTCTGACTGAAGAGCTTCTTTTTCAGCCTTCACAATCTCATAACCAGATTGTATTATCCTCAGTTGATTAAGGATGGAATCCAAAGTTTCTTCATTGTCAAAATTTTTTGGATTTGAACGACAGGTTGATTCACAATCACTTCCAGCAGGAGTGTTATACAGAGTTGTATACCTGACGTGGCCTTTTCTAGTGCTATTCCAGTCATTAACCGACAGTGTATCGGGTCAAACTGTAGTGCTAGTGTGGTGAGTCAGGTGTCGAATCCTCAGGGAAACGTATGGTAATTCATAGTGTGGCTAAACACCAAGAAGCTATTATTAACTCAATCTAAGTCGCAATTTTTTATTTTTTTTTTCTATTATGTAACCTTAAAACAGAAAATAAATGCATAAAACTAAAACAGATATATATAAATACATAAATATATATATAAGTATATAGAAACACACATATATATATATAGATATAAATATGTATAGGTACCAATACAATATATAAGATATAAATACTAGTAATATTATTAGAAACTAGCCAAGAATATGTCACTGAATCAGTATCTCTTTTTAGTACAAATAGATGTACTCGATCTTTCCTTAATTTAAGGTGAATCATTTATATATGAATCGGTGTATTCCTAAGCTAGACAACTCCTCTTCACACGAGCGTATGAAATTGTCATATGTCAAATTGTCATCAGTTTAATCTCCACAACTGCCCCATGCTAATCTTAGTTAGTCTGAACAGGTACCGAGTACAAATCTACCCTGGATAAAAGAGGTTATTCCATTTGTCAGACGGCCGATGTTATTCAAAAGGCTCCGGTTGTCAGGCGGATCGATTTAACTTTCCGGTGTTAGTTTCAATTAAACTGTTGATTTTAACATTATTACGATCTTGAACACACATTTAATAAGATTCATCTTTCCCAAGACAAATCTGCCCCCGGGTAGGAAATAGGATTCCGTTGTCACGCTTTTGCACGGCCAATTTTACCCTCCGGTTTTTCTATCCTTTATCTCATATCCTAACTTCTCTGGTCAGTTCATCATTAGGTTATATGTTGCGATTCATCTTGGTTAATTACGTCAATCCGAATATTATCAATATGTTGCAAAATAGAAAAAGATTCATTATAATCGATTTTAATTCAATTTTAACATAGTCATCATCTATTTCCCTAAAAAGATAAACTAATTCAATTTCATATCTTGGCTAGATATAGAGTTAGCCTAATATCATTATAACTAATATATAGATACTAATAACAACAAACAAACATAAATACATTAAAAAGTTACCGATTACAATTGTAGCGTCGAGCCGTATTCTCCGGAAATAACAACTCCTTTAGCAACAACGAGCCTTGATAATCCTTCTAAGTACTATAACGATACTTATACTACATTATTATTTCGACAGAGAGTGTCGTTTACGGTATTTACGAACTAAAAACTAGATTAAGATAATATATATATATATATATATATATATATATATATATATATATATATATATATAAGTGATATATATATATTGGTACAACTCCACACATCCGCAAATGAGGAGTATTTATAGAGGGGAGTACAAGGCCGGCGCGGGCCGGTGCTACGATGGAGATTCTCTCCCCGACGGTCCCCATGTGCTTTGGTGGCGAGAGAGATTCGAGCTCGGGCCGGGTTTTTTCGGTTCGGGTCGGATCTTGAAAAATATCTTTCTTCCGTTTCTTACTGTTTCGGTTTTAATTCTTCGCTTTTCCATCACACGTACCCCGAAACAAATCAAAAACACGAGCCACAGTAATTTTGATCATAAAAACTATAAGTTTTACTAAAATTATAACGATAATATCTATTTATAACGATTTCGATTTTTATGTGTTTTTAGATATATTTTTATAGAATTTATACGATATTATCGTAAATACGATATAAAAAGTCATATAATAAGGTTATATTTTTATCATACATCAATACCTCCTCTGTTTCATCCATATTTGCCATTAAAGCATAATCTTCCATCTCAGCAACAAGTGCAGTATCATCAGATTCATTTCCCTTTTCTGATTCTACTTTATATCCTTATTCATCTTCAGCAACCATAGCTTTCTTGCCATGTCTTCTTTGTTGACTTTTGGTCTTCAGTGGGTCTGGACAGCCAGGTCTGAGATGTCCAGGCTAATTGCAATTAAAGCAAAGATAATCAAGTTCCTTTTTTCTGTTTGAATTCTGGACAATCAGGTTTGAAGTGTCCTGGCTTCTTGCAATGATAGCACAAGTAATCATTATCTTTCTTTGATTCATCCTTCTTCTTTTCACTGAATTTCTTTGTGAAATTCCTTGGAGAACCCTTTCCAGTTCTCATCATTCTGATTTTCTAGCTCAAGTAGGGCAATCTGCTCTTGCATCTCATCCAGTAGATCATCTTGAGCTCCTGATTTCTCTTCTTGATGTGAAGCAGCCAATGCAGTGATCTTTGGCTCTTCTTTTTAAGTCTCAGGCACAAGCTTTTTGCTAAATTCATAGGCCTTAAGATCTGAAAACAATTTGAATGTGTCCTCTTCATGCAAACTCCACATTTCTTCTATGGCAGTCACCTTCATCTCCCAAACTTCTTTTGTAGGTAATGCTTCCAAGATTTTTGAGTTGATTTCTTCTTGTGAGTATGTCACACTTAGTAGGGTAAGTTCATCCATGATTGCATTGAATTTGATTCCATTTGTTCAATGGTTTCATTTGGTTTCATCTTGAACTCCTGGAACTTCTTCTTTGCCACACTGATCTTGTTCTTTTTGATTGCATCGGTGCCTTCACAGATTAATTGTAAATTGTCCCATAGTTCCTATGCAGTCTTGCAATCTTTCACCTTCATATACATATTGTTATCCAAAGTTCTGTATATAATATCAATAGCTATATTGTTGAGATTTGCTCTTTTTCTATCTTCAGCAGCCCATTCCCTTTTTGGTTTTGGAATATACTGTGTCTCATTTCCCACTGTTACTGACTTGGTAATCTCTAGTGGTCCATCTGTAAGCACATTCATCATTTCATCATCTGTTGCAGCTAGATAAGCCTGCATACGAAGTTTATACTCATCAAAATGATCTAAAGAACACATCAACATTGTTCTAGCATACTTGTTGTTATCCATGATGCAAAGCTTTGAAAATCAGTAACTTAAAAATGTTTCCAAAGTATTTTCACAAGCACAACAAGTAGGATTACTTGAACAGAAGCACTGCTCTGATACCAATTGTTGGTCCCTTGAAAAGGCTTTGGTTAAGTTTAGAGGGGGGAGGGGTGAATAAACTTAACACATAAAACTTTTGAAGTTAACAAACTCAGCAACTTCAGCAGCCTGCTGACACACAGTAGTCTGCTGACTGTTGAGTTTACTGAATTTGTGCAGCGGAAATATATCAAAAATTAAGCCTTATTACTTGTTGTTAAATATGATACCAAGTATTAGATACTCAGTAGTGTATGTGTGTGAATTCAGTTGCTAGATTCAGTAGATTGATGTGTTGGATAAACTAAGTGCGTAATATAAATGCGAAAGTAAGTAGGCGAGATTTTATAGTGGTTCCGGGTGGTGTAATCTGTCACCCACTCTTCTCCCGTGATGTTGGAGGTAATTCACTAGAGATTCTTGATGTAGCGATTACAAAAATCCCTAAGTTGCTTGTCCTTCACCAATAACTATGGCTTCACAAACGAACACTTGGAACAGGTAGGATTGTTTGCTCCAAAGTCTTCCACTGGTCCTTGAAGGGTAGGATTGCCTCTTCACCAGCTCTAACAGAACCAACAGTATTTCACACCCAAAGATGCTTCATTGTCTTCGAGATTTCTTGTAAAAGAAAGATTGAATCAAGTAAGTGATTCAAATTTTCGGCGAGCTTGATCGGGATGATATGATCGGCGACTTGATGTCTTCAAGTGTGTAAACTTGATGCAGCTTGAATGCAAATTACACTTGAAGAAATTTACTGGATCAGTAGCTTTATGCTCAGTAGGGTCAGCAGGGTGTTTTTCTTGATCAGAAATTGAAGCTCTGGATTATTGATGGCCTTTTTATATGGTAACCAACTTTGACCGGCAGAGTACCGAGTCGGTTGTAATATAAACTGGCATGCAAGGTCGTATCCCTCAGGGACACGAGTTAAGTACCTCGGCTAGCTTCATCTCGAGTTTAGATCGATAACCTTTCAATTTGTTTAACATGGAACAAAAGTAACTCTCGTCACAATTATCAAACTAATTCACTATAACTATTACGGTTCTATCACACTACGAGGTTTAAACGATTAAAAGAAATAGCCGAGAAATGTTCCGAATGCTTACTCTCGAACCCTAGCTCATTCCCGGGAGAACTTGGACTACTAACCTTGATTGACATTGATCGAAGGATGTCATCTCCTAATTCCGAACCTAGGCGCCAATTTCAACAACCTAGCTTCCTATATCGAGTTCAACGAGTCCGCAACCCGGATTTAACCGACTCGATACGGTCTACGCTCGAATGAGACGCTTGTTAACAACAATATAAATCTTACGCACGAAACCGAATCTAAACACTTAGTCGGTTTTACACGGCAATCCTAAAACCCCTTTTCCCGCACCCTCTCGCAAAATACATATGTAAAGAGAATACGTAAAATACGATTATTAAGTCGCGAATTCAACAATCGTCAATAGGCATAAGTTTTAGGACAACAATCAATGTCAGAATGAACTACAACACATCACAAATTCTCCCAAGATCCGAACTAAGGCTCGATTTTAACATTCATCGCATAACTCGGCTATAGGAAGATTAGCTAATCATTCTATCCATAAAAACACTAGTAAACAAGTTAAACATAAGTAATTGAACTAGATATGAAGATTGGAAATACCTCTTATAGATGAAAATAACCGAAAATCAACGAAACAGAAAACCGTCTTCAGATCCGTACAATATACAACGATCAACGAACAATTTGTACTTGAAATTAATCCAAAAGCATGAAATCCAAGTTCATACAGCTTATCAAAGTCTCAAAAACGAGTTAAAAAGATGCTGAAAGAAAACTATGAATGCATGATCATCTAACTCTCCACTAAGTGGAGTTTTTATAGTCTCCCACAGGCGGGCGCCTGTCAGTTTTTTTCCTTCACAAAATGTATCAGCATCATTCTGAGCCAAAAACGCATCTACGGGCGGGCGCCTATGGTGACAGGCGGCCGCCTGTCACCTTTTTCCACCAAAAAAACTTGATTTCTTGATCCCGAAGCTCCGGCTCACATTCTACGACATTCTCGAGCACCTAAGACCTGAAAATGGATCAAAAACATACCAAATATAACCCACACGGGACATTGGGGTGACCGAGAAAGACCGAAAATGTACAAAATTACCGGAATAACCCCGTTAATCACGGACTATAACTCTAGATCTCGGGATCCACAAAATATAAAAACTATATCAAAACTAAGCCGATTACTCCCGGAAATAACCTAAATGAGTCGTTACGAGGCACAAAATGTATATATAGACCGAGTCAAATTGACTCTTATCAACTACCCCCTACTTAGCGTTTGCTCGCCCCCGAGCAAAATTGAGCTTTCTAAACAAAAGTAAAGTCAAAATTATAAATATATACAACGAGACTACGCATTACTCAGTTAATACACTAGTCGAAACGCGAGTATCATAAAACGTTAGTTCTACCTTGTGTTGAGCAATGAATGTGTGTGAAAGAATAGCTTCTTCGACATCGATTACTACAACTGGTTTAGATTATAGACGAGTAACGAACCAAAACTACACCATAAGCTTATAACTCGTAAGCATCTCCACTAATCGAGGTCAACCGATGTTCAGTACGGTCAGGCAGGACTTGTATGGTTATAACGTTTGGCTAGGGTCGGGGGTAACGAAATGGAATTTGGGACTGGAGAAAGAAAAGTACTATTGAGCATACTTAACACGACTCCCGTCTACAATTTCATCAACTTTAGAACCAAAACTGTACAACCCCGATTACAAACGATGCTCCAACCAAACTATACACTTTTTTTTTGAATCAGAAATCCGAAGTTGATTATCTTTTCCATTCCCAACGCCTCGACAGTCTCTTGGGAGGATTCCGCACAATCGAGGGTGTACCACAGCCGAAGATTCTGTCGAAACGAGGACACCGTGTAGTAATGCCTTTTAAGGGCAGAACCACGGCTTAAGCCGTCTGGCACAAAGGAATGGTTAATAACCAACCGAGGCTTCTAAAAAAAAACAAACTCACAATATTTACTCAACTCCAACCAATACCCCACTAAACTCGTACTTCCCGAACATATTCAAAAATAACTTTTCACAACCCAAAATTTCACATATTCAACATAAAGCTCAAATAGTAGGGTGAAAAAGGAAATGTAGATCACAAAGAGCTTTAGGGTTCGGTAAATACGGGCTAGTAACAAAATGGCCGTTTCGGGTGGGGATCTAACCACCCTAACAAGGCTTAGAGGGGATACGATGGATAATGTACAGGATGGCTATACATGGCAATGATCGGGTCAAAAGAAGCGCCAAAACCGTCATACCATACCAAACTACCGGTCGACCTTTCTATTTCGCCTCGAAGTTACTAATATAAGTTCTAGGTAGATAGGTCATACAACAACTATAATCGATCACTAATCGAGTTATCGAGGACGTCGAAGCTATAAGTGAAGTCGTGACGGTTCATTTTTCTCAACACACGATAAAAGCTATACGTAAAATGCACTCGAGTATTAACACATGTCTAACTACGCAATGCGAGGGATCGTTATAAATATTGACAACATTGGTCCTACAAAAATTTGAAAACGGCTCGTATTTCATCTAAGGGGCGATCAAAACTAAGTAACGACTCGGGAAATTTAAATACCGGGGATAACAAACAAAAGGCGTAAAAGGGCAAGCCTTCATCCCGTAAATATATATATACAAGAAAATAAAAGGCGCTATACGGGCAAGCCTCCACCCCCTACTTAAAAAGTGACACCGTCCTCGGTGTCTAAATAGATACAAAGGAGGGAGAAAGGCTTAACTTTAAACCCGGCAAAAGGCGTTTCATCCAGATCGTGACATCCGGAAAAGGACTCCCAAGGTATCTGTATGGTTAGTACATACACTACAAAAATAACACATATAGATATCGGGGACGTCACCGTTATTAATAACTAAAAATATATACAAACATATATAAACATACATTTAAAGAAAAAGTTATAGATTATAAAAGGAAATGGAAATAACTAATATCCGAAAAAGGTTAATCGTATGTCCAAAAGAGTATTCAAATGCCCCTCCGGGCTAACCGAAATGAAATAACAACAAAGTACAATATTTAAGTTATAAAATGAAAATGAAAACAAAATACTTCCGAAGTTCTTAAAGAAAGTAAGAACCGACATTGTATGAATACAAAAATGAAAAAGAGTGTGCAAAAATATGTCGGTCTTGTCGTAGAAACAGCCCCTCCAAGTCTGTTACTCGTCTTCCCCTTCTTCTTCCATATGAGCATCTTCGGGCGGCTGTTGTGCCCTCGGACTGAAATTAACGTAATCCTCCGCGACGAAACCCAAAGTTTCTTCATGTTGCGCATCCATCGACATCCGCGCCCCTGAAGTACCTGCGACAACTCCACCACTCCCTCCTCCACCAAAACTCTCTACTCCACCACCTCCCTGACCAGGACCACCCGCAACCCCACTAGACGAACCCGGAAAAAAGGTTTGAACAAAAGGGTTAAATTCGTAAGTTTGAGTCGGCATTCGAAACAAAATTGTCGGTTGGTATTCCGGCTTGGTTCGCAATGTGATCATAAACCGGCTCACGAGATTGTTGAAAACGTCGATTATGTTCAAACCAATCTCGAACTTGACCCATAGATTGAAACAAAGCCTGAAATTGGTCATCGTAAGCCAGCCTATTGGGTTGTCGGGGTGGTGGCGGAGGTGGACCTTGCTGAACTTGCGGTCTACGACGAGCTAAATTTGATTTCCTTACTAAAGATTGGATTTTGGGAGCAACCAGAATATCACTGGGAAACTCTGGGATGCCCTTAGCACGTGCCAACTCTGTTATAAGTCTAGGGAAAATCAAGTTCGGCTTTAGATTTTCAAGAAAAAATTCAAGTTTGGACCGAATCTCCACAGCCGCATTAATTGGCAAATCATGAACAAAGGCATAGACAAGTTTCAGAATTTTAATGCCTATCTCGGAGAATTTGGAAGAGGGATGAAGTCGGCTTGTAATGAACTTGACTATGATGCGCAGGGAATCATCCCACTCCACTGTACTCACCCCACTCCTAAAGTCATTGTCACTCGGTATCCACGCACAACCGGGACAAATATCCTCACGAATCATCTCAAGAACATCGAGGGGTGGAGTGTGTTGGGCAGCCCTATCGCTAATGAGTTGCTTGTAGCTGTCCTTAAAACTGAAGAAGGGCGTGCCGAGATGAGCGGTTAGAGAAGAGGTGGAAAAAGCAAGCCTCTCACCCCGTAAGAAAAAGTCTCGGGTAGCCGATCCTTGGACTTTAGCATTAGCAAAGAACTCACGCACCAAGGTCATATTAATAGATTCCTCACCCACTGTCAAAAGACTTCCCCACTGCCTATTCGTAACTTTGTTAAAGAAGTCGCTACCCACTTTGGTTTCGTCGGATGGTTGCTCAAATAATGCTTTTCTTAGACGAAACCTAGTGTTAAATTCTTTTAAAGCTTCTTCGTCAACAAAGCAACGAGTACCATGAAGATCTAAGGTTTCCCTAGGCGGGTCCTCTTGGGCTTGCAAGACGGGTGGGTTCAAAGGTACCTCTTCTACGGGCGGGGGACTCGGTGTACGAGTAGGGGCTTGCCTCCCCCTACCACGACCTCTCACAGGTTTACTCTTCCCTCTAGTTGTACGGCTCGACTCACCTCTCTGTCGTTTGTCACTCACCATCCTTTCTTAGTAAGTCTTAAAGGGAAGAACCCAAGAAAAAGAAGGTGGCCGGAGTAGTTGGTGGTGGTGGTGCCGAGTTGGAGCCCCAGAAAATTGGGTGAAATTGAAGATGGTAGTGGGTGTGGGATGATTTGGTGAAAGAAAGGAGTGAATGGGGTGGGTGTTTTAGGAGTCAAGGTGGTTATCGGAGGTGGTGGAGGCTGTAAAACGCAGAGGGGAGGCGGAGGTTTAGGTTTTTTCGAAGAGAGGAAGAAGGAGAAATAACATGAGGCTTCGGTTTTTTTTTTAACTCTCACAGGCGGGCGCCTGTCAAAAAAAACCGTGAAGAAACTGGATCAGAGAGTTTGAGCTTGAAAAGGGCTTTCACAGGTGGGCGCCTGTGTCCATAGGCGGGCGCCTGTAACAAAAACAGGGGATTTTCAAAAATATCATCATTTTCCGGGGTTTTCGAACTATGAAATATCCCCGAGAAGCCTTAAGACTTAAAAAGGAAAACCGTGGGTTGCCTCCCACGAAGCGCCGCTGTTTAACGTCGTTAGCTCGACGTGATGATTCGGTAGAGAGAAAGATGGAATGACTTAAACGGACGTTAACGTAGATGATTCCGCTAACGTCAGGCGAGGAAATTTTGGATTCAACGGGAGACGAGAAATTTGGATACTTAGGGAAACAAAACTGAAACAAGAGATTCAGAAATGAGTCAACGACACGACTCGCAACCCTCGGGACAAGAAGGAGGGTCCTCTAAGTGGACTATCACAGTCTTTGCATCGAAGTACGATTTTTCATATTTCTTCAACCGTAGGGCGTTTGTCAAAAACGTCTCCTTGGTCTTGGTTGTTACTTCGACTGCTCCAGAAGGATAAACTTTTAAAACTTTAAATGGTCCCATCCACCGGGACTTCAACTTCCCTTGAAATAAGTGCAAACGAGTGTTATATAACAAAACATCATCTTCAACTTTGAATTCACGTTTTTTAATTTTCGCATCGTGAAGAAGTTTTGTTTTTTCTTTATAGGTACGAGAACACTCATAAGACTGAAGTCTGAACTCATCGAGCTCAGCCAACTGGGACAATCGCTTCTCTCCTACAGAGTCCTCATTAAAGTTTAGGAAACGAGTAGCCCAATAGGCTCGATGTTCTAGTTCTACAGGCAGATGGCAGGCTTTACCGAACACTAGCATATAGGGAGACATTCCTATCGGGGTTTTAAAAGCATTCGATGTGCCCAAACAGCATCATCGAGCTTCTTAGCCCAATTCTTCCTACTCGAGTTCACCGTTTTTTCTAAGATACGCTTGATTCCTCTATTCGAGACCTCGACTTGGCCGCTAGTCTGTGGATGGTACGAAGTTCCAAGTTTGTGTTGAACTCCGTACTTACTCAGAAGCTTATCGAATATCCGATTATAAAAATGACTCCCACGGTCACTTATTATAGCCCGGGGGACACCAAAACGGGTGAAAATGTACTTCTTAAGAAAGCGAGTTACTACATTACGGTCATTTGTGGGAGAAGCCAAAACCTCGACCCACTTTGAAACATAGTCCACCACCACAAGAATGTACTTGTTATTGAAGGAAGACGGGAATGGTCCCATAAAATCGATTCCCCAAACATCAGAGATCTCACACTCGAGAATTGGTTGCATAGGCATTTCAAATCGTCTCGAGTTTCTGCCCGACCTTTGGCAAGCATCACACATACTTACGTATTTGTGTGAGTCCCTAAAGATTGAGGGCCAAAAGAAACCACTTTGGAGAACTTTTAACGCTGTTCGGTTTCCAGAAAAATGGCCACCGGCCTCTTTGTCATGACAAAATGACAAAATGCTCGGTATCTCGCCATCATGAGCGCATCTACGAATTATGCCGTCAGAACATCTACGGAAAAGATACGGATCATCCCAATGGTAGAATTTAAGGTCACTAAAGAACTTCTTACGTTGTTGGTAAGTTAGGTCAGGTTCTAAATAACCACACGCAAGATAATTCACAAACGGAGCAAACCACGGATTACCGTACTTACCGGGAACTAGAGGACTCTCTTTCATCTCCGGAACAGCTGTATCAATAGCAAACAAATGTTCATCCGGAAATTCATCATGTATCTCTCTCTCTCGTGCTAGCACATCAGGGGTCAATTGTAAGCGGCTGAGGTGGTCCGCAACCACATTCTCACAGCCCTTACGGTCTCTTATCTCAACGTCGAACTCTTGGAGCAACAATATCCATCGCAAGAGTCGAGGTTTAGCGTCTTTCTTGTTCAAAAGATACTTCAGCGCAGCATGGTCAGTATGGATTACGACCTTTGAACCAATTAAATACGACCTAAACTTATCAAAGGCGTAGACGATCGAAAGTAACTCTTTCTCGGTGGTTGCGTAGTTGATTTGAGCCGGATTCAAAGTATGGCTCGCATAGTAGATAGGCTTAAACAATTTTTCGCATTTCTGGCCCAACACGGCCCCCACAGCCATATCACTAGCGTCGCACATAACTTCAAACTCCCGGTTCCAATCAGGTGCTATTAAAATAGGGGCAGTCACAAGCAATCGCTTAATATCTAAGAAAGCATCTAAACATTTAGCATCGAACACAAAGGGCACATCTTTTGAAAGCAAATGAGTAAGAGGTTTAACACGTTTCGAAAAGTCCGGTATGAATCGTCTATAAAAACTGCGTGTCCTAAGAAACCTCTAAGCGTTTTCAAGTTCACGGGAGGCGGTAATCGCTCGATAGCCTCTACTTTCGCTCGGTCTACCTCAATACCTCTCCTCGAGATTTTATGCCCTAACACGATACCCTCTTCTACCATGAAGTGACACTTCTCCCAATTTAACACTAGATTCGTATCCTCACAACGTTGCAACACTTTATTCAGATTATCTAAACAATCATCATACGAGTCACAAAACACACTGAAGTCATCCATAAACACTTCAAGAAAGTTTTCAATCATATCAGAGAATATGGCAAGGTCATGCAACGCCGGAATGTCGGCCGGGGCATTGCATAGTCCAAACGGCATTCGAGTGTAAGCAAAAGTGCCATACGGACACGTAAAAGTGGTCTTTTCTTGGTCTTTAGGGTCGATTAAAATTTGATAATAACCACTGAACCCATCCAGAAAACAATAAAAAGCATGGGCACTCAAACGTTCAAGCATTTGGTCAATGAAAGGCAAGGGAAAGTGATCCTTACGTGTTGCGTCATTGAGCTTCCGATAGTCGATGCAAACGCGATATCCGGTGACAAGTCGAGTCGGAATAAGCTCATTCTTCTCATTGGGATGAACCGTCATTCCTCCTTTCTTCGGAACGACTTGTGTCGGGCTAACCCACTCACTGTCACTGATTGCATAAATGATCCCCATCTCGAGCATCTTGATCACGTCCTTCTTCACGGCCTCCTGCATATGAGGATTTAACCGTCTTTGCGGTTGCCTTACCGGCTTCATTTCATCATCAAGGATGATTTTATGTTTGCAAATTTCAGGGCTTATACCCCGAATATCAGCCATTTTCCAACCAAACGCTTTCTTATGGCTCCTCAGAACTCGAAGTAGCTTTTCTTCCTGCAAGTTAGTTAAAACAGATGATACAATTAACGGAAGTAAATCATCTTCGAGAAATACATACTTCAAATGAGCTGGGAGTTGCTTTAATTCCAAGTTCCGTGGTGGATCCTCAATCGAAGGCTTCGCTTTTTCATCACTTAAATCAAGTTCCAGGAACTTGTGCCATCTCGCATCAATAAAATCAGTGATTTCGAGTTCACCGGCGGCTTCGGCCAACTCTTCGTTTTCATCATCAGCCGTACTTGATTTCATTATACATTCCTCCATAGCATCATCATCTTTGTAGCCCTGCGTGTTAGCATTCTCGACAACCAAAGGCATAATAACATCCAAAAAATTACATTCGGACTCATCATAAGGATGTTTGATAGCGTCGTAAACATTTAATACGACATGCTCCTTATCAACTTTGAGCATAATCTCTCCTTTCTGGGTGTCAATTGAAGCTCTCGCGGTTGCTAAAAACGGTCTCCCTAGCAACAACGGGGTACTGCTGTCGGCTTCCGTTTCAAGTACTACAAAATCCACGGGAAACACGAACTTGTCTACTCTTACTAACACGTCCTCGGCTACCCCTAACGGTTTTCTCAAGGATCTATCCGCCATTTGCAATGTCATTGCGGTTTGAGTCAACTTACCTAAACCGAGCTCATCATAAATATGACGGGGCATAAGACTCACACTCGCACCTAGGTCACATAGCACATTCGGATACGTCTTAGAACCTATGGTGACGGGAATGGAAATACTACCCGGATCCTTAAGTTTTTGGGGTAACTTATTTTGATATACGGCTGAACAATTCTCATTTAAGCACACTAACTCGTCCATTTTCGTCTTGTTGGACAATATCCCCTTTAAAAACTTCACATACGAAGGCATATTCGCAATCGCATCAACAAGTGGGATATTGATCTCAACTTTTCGTAAAATGTTGAGAAACCGATTCTGACTCTTAGACAACGCAACCTTACGAGGACCACGAGGGGGATAAGGTAAAGTATTCAAATCAATAGGAGTAGAAGTAGAATCAATACCCTTTTTACCTTTGTCGCGTGCCTTGCTCTGTCGTACCGGTTGACTTATGCTAGGATCCTTCCTCTCGGGGTTCGGGACCTCCACGACCTCATCAGAATCATCATCACTGTCCATTGGTTCAATCTTCACCTTGATCAACTCGGGATCACTACCCGCAGCCACATTATCATCATCAACACCCGGTGTCTTCTTCGACTTGGCCTGGCGTACATCAACTTCCAAACCGACTCTTTTACCGCTTCGAGTGACGATATCATTGACCGGATTAGCTGGCCTAAGATCCCTTCCGAGACCTAGATCATCATCATCAACCGTCGATTCCTCAATAGATACCGCATTCACACCTCTCGGATTTCTAACCGTATTACTTGGCAAGCCACCCGTCGGAGTCGATTTATGATTCTCGGCCATCTGTCCAACTTGATGTTCCAAGTTCCGTATTGAGGCTTGTATTGAGGTAATTGAATTACGGGTCTCTCTTCTTATCGTCTCTCATCTCCTTAGCATTGTCATAAACCATTCTTGACAATTGATCCAAAGTCGGCGGTTGTTGATTTTGATTCTCATTCCGAGACGGTGCATTCGGATGTTGATAGATGTTTTGTCTTGGATTAGAAGGCCCGGCTTGTTGTTGTGGCTGATATGGCACATTAGAAGGTCCGGCTTGATTCGGATTTCGGTTCCAATTTTGATTCTGTTGCCACTGATTCGGTTGACCCCTCCAATTCTGATTCTGAACATAATTCACATCAAAAGTAGGATTCCCCGACATCACATTCAGATCCATTGGTGGCATTTGAGGTGCCATCCAAGGATTCGAGGCCAACTGGTTTGCAAACGCTTGATGGATTTGATCCACAAACATTTGACCAAACTGATTCGGATCGAATACCGGTTGTGCCGCAATATTAGGTTGAACCGACCCCTCTTCAACATCAAGTCGATGTACTTGAGCTTTAGTTAAGATTTTCTTCGGATTTGCGTCGACATTTGTGCACTCCGATGACTTATGAGCACCACCGCAATATGCACATTTATTCGACGCTCGTTGATCAAGTATCACCTCCCGCAACTGCTTCTCCAACATAGTGACTTTACTCGAGAGCTTGCTATTCTCCTCTTGCATCGATTGATCGTAGCCCCCGACTTTCACTTCTCTTTCAGAATTCCTCCCCTTTTGCCTTTCTCTCGGTTTCATTGAATTCCATTGCCGATTGTTCTCGGCAATCCTCTCAATCGTAGCCAAAGCAACATCCGGCTCTAAACTCATCAAATCACCACCGCTAGCTGAATTCAACGTTCTTCTAGATTCCTTATCCGCCCCACCATAAAATATGTGAATCTGATTCCAAATCTCAAAACCGTGTTGCGGACACTTTCTCAGCATAGCTTTATAACGGTCCCATGCCTCGTGTAATTCTTCGCTATCCCATTGCTCGAAATTAGAGATCTCGGCCCTCATATCCAATGTTCGACCCGGTGGAAAGTATTTCGATAGAAAAGTCCTCGTCACCTCGTCCCAAGTATGCAACGAGTCATGTGGTAGAGATTCATACCACTCGGTAGCATAGTCTTGCAACACGTACGGAAATAATAACAATTTAATTGCTTCCTCCGAAACACCGTTAATCTTAACCGTCTGACACACTTGCATAAAGTGATTTAAGAATTTGTTCGGATCCTCCTCGGGTTTTCCTCGAAACTGAGCCATATCTTTCAACAAAGTCCAAACATGGCCCTTAATCTCCATGTTATTAGCTTGAATGGGCGGAACACGAATATGAGAATGCCCCTCACCGACCTCGGGCGTTGCATAATCACGTAACGTTCTACCAGGCTGTCTCACAACATTAGGAATAACCGGAGGTCTAAACACTTGCGGTCGATAAGGTGGAACATTCATCTCGGGCTGTTGTACCGGAATAGGTATCGGTATCGGTTGTTGAACTTGCACATACGGTTGTTGATACGGATTCTGATACTGTCCCACTAACGGATTCATAAGCACGGGGTTGTATTGAGCTGCCCTTGGTTGATATTGATCCAAATTAGGATTCATTTGGGCCATTTGCAACATCATTTGTTGATACTGTTGCATAATCTGATTCGGATCCGGCTGTTGTACCGGTTGTTGCACAAAAGGATTAAGATTCTGATTCATACCCTGAACCTGAGGTATCGGTTGAGGAGCACGTGGTGGAGGTTCAGGTTGATTAGGATCTTGCCTCGGATGTAGAAGTGGTTCTCGGAGGCGTATATGAACTTCAGCCTCACCCGAAGGTCTCGAGTCGGCATGTTGCCCAGTTGATTCAGCTTCATCAACACGAGGTTCGGGTGATTCCTTCCCAGATGGAGAGGTGTATCCAGCGGATGCCGACGTATTTGTAGCCATAGAAGTTTCGATATCCGATTCCAAAGACTCGGCTTGTTGAGTAGATAATCGTTCAATCGTCCGATTTCTCAAGGCCAACTGTCTACGGAAAAAGATTTCAATCTCAGGATTATATTCAACCAACTCCCTGTTGCTACTTCGGGTCATACACTGCACACATACAAACAACAACAAACAATAACAAAAACAAAGACCTAATCCTAAAGATTAGTCGGCGTACGAGATATTAACTCGAGTCCCCGGCAACGGCGCCGAGAAAAACTTGATGGCCTTTTTATATGGTAACCAACTTTGACCGGCAGAGTACCGAGTCGGTTGTAATATAAACTGGCAAGCAAGGTCGTATCCCTCAGGGACACGAGTTAAGTACCTCGGCTAGCTTCATCTCGAGTTTAGATCGATAACCTTTCAATTTGTTTAACATGGAACAAAAGTAACTCTCGTCACAATTATCAAACTAATTCACTATAACTATTACGGTTCTATCACACTACGAGGTTTAAACGATTAAAAGAAATAGCCGAGAAATGTTCCGAATGCTTACTCTCGAACCCTAGCTCATTCCCGGGAGAACTTGGACTACTAACCTTGATTGACATTGATCGAAGGATGTCATCTCCTAATTCCGAACCTAGGCGCCAATTTCAACAACCTAGCTTCCTATATCGAGTTCAACGAGTCCGCAACCCGGATTTAACGACTCGATACGGTCTACGCTCGAATGAGACGCTTGTTAACAACAATATAAATCTTACGCACGAAACCGAATCTAAACACTTAGTCGGTTTTACACGGCAATCCTAAAACCCCTTTTCCCGCACCCTCTCGCAAAATACATATGTAAAGAGAATACGTAAAATACAATTATTAAGTCGCGAATTCAACAATCGTCAATAGGCATAAGTTTTAGGACAACAATCAATGTCAGAATGAACTACAACACATCACAAATTCTCCCAAGATCCGAACTAAGGCTCGATTTTAACATTCATCGCATAACTCGGCTATAGGAAGATTAGCTAATCATTCTATCCATAAAAACACTAGTAAACAAGTTAAACATAAGTAATTGAACTAGATATGAAGATTGGAAATACCTCTTATAGATGAAAATAACCGAAAATCAACGAATTGATGACGTGGTCAATCAGGTTATAATATACTTGACCACCATAAACCAATACTAGCAAGAGGACTAGGCCCATCGTAGTATATATAGTGAATCAAGGTCGATCCCACAGGGAACCAATTGTGGGTTCATATATAAACAATTAATTATACTTGTCAAGGACATAAAGGCGGCCTACGACCAACATAGGACAAGAAAAGTAAAGACACGACTCGACACAACATAATTAACCTCCCCAATTATAGTGTTTATCGTTTGGACCTAGATAATTTATATAATAAAAACTCGAACTTATTAACTCGTCAATCCGTTTGTATCTATCTTAGATTGGCTACGGGAGTCATCCTCTTTAACTTGACGTAGCACCGGTAGTCACTAGATCACCGTGATATTGTTACGTGACTTCGCCTTTTAGTGCCTCCATCTCATATAACTCACACGCTTACGACTCTAAGGATGCCGCTATTGACCGTACACCTCGTCTAGGCAACATTCCTATGGTTAGGCGTACTTCCTAAACGATCACTCAAGCCCTCGTCCAACTAGCAATTACCAAGTTATAGTCTCATGCTAATCTACGACGTACGTATAATCAGGTGCTAGCAATCCCCAAATATAAACCTACCTAGATAACGCTGAACGTCCGAAGATCAATTCATGAGCCTACCTAAGAGTTTTATATCGGTATTTCCTTCTTACACGTTTTAATTAAACTAAGCGAGTAACGTAGCCATAGCCATACCTACTGAGATAATAAATTCTATTAAGTTAACCTAACCATAAAGACGTGGCTATTTAACGGATGAACATGGGGCTCGGTCGACCGAATAGCTAAGCTCGGTCGACCGAATGGTCTTTTTCCCCGCAGATTACATCCCTGAACGTATCTCTCAGCGTTTCATCATACACAACGGATTAAACAGTAATTCGTAAAGCAATTATATAAATTAACATAGATACGCATTAATTAAACTAAGCAGATTCATGAATAAATACTAAGCATATGACGTAGGTTATGGGATCCTCATAGACAAGGCGTCGCCACATCCCTAACGTCATAGCCTAGATCTACATCATCTAGCTATGATTAACTAATTCAAACGATAAAGCATAATTGGGAGGGATTAATTACTTAAAAGAAAGAAACAGAAAATAAAGGCTTACATAATTTGCAGCCCTTAAACTCTGGAAACCTTCAATAAACTACATTGAATCAATATATGAATAGAGTGATTTTATTGAATGATATTCTAAGGTATATGTTGGTGTCTTTTACAATTTCTCATAGCTGCTTGCTTATATAGAGGTTTTTGCCGACTTATGAAGGATCTAGAAGGTAAATACGAAAAAATCCGAAAAGTGACCGAGATGACACACTCGGTCAACCGAAGCTCCACACTCGGTCGACCGAAGCTATAGGCTCGGTCGACCGAACCTACTTTTGCACACGTTAATCGTTTTTCTCGTCTATCTTGCTCCCCACAGCACGCTTGCGTGTTGATCTGATTAATCTTTCATTTAATGCTCCGATTTTCCTCTTCATTATCTTGAGATTTCACGATTGCGCGATATTTATCTTCCCGATTTGTCGTGATCTACAAAATCAGCATTTATCGCACAATAAATCGGTCCTTTAATAATAAAAACAGCTAAATACCAAATATCATATTAATAATCACTTAACATTAAATAATAAATATAAACATGTGATTTAATATGAAATATATATTATTAATCTCGATTTAAGGTCAACGTTGATGACTTTTACGGGTATAATTTGACCGTCATCAACTACCCCCCACTTAGACTTTGATCGTCCCGAACAAAGCATCAATAAGTCATTCCCCAAGACAACATTTTCTATGGTCAAATCATACTTACACAAGAAACTCAAGTCAACTCATACTAGTCATGCTCATAAGATATCCATTATTCACTACTGACTATGAATCGAAGTGATGTGTGCATGTGCATTTAGTTTTATATATTAGTGGCAAAGATCAGAGTTTATGCTAACTTCGCAATCTCAACCTACCAACCTCAGCATTCATACTTCTTATGCCTCGCAATGGTTAGAGCACTAGAGTAATAAGCAAGAGCGTATCTATAGGGTTTTTGGACTTGGAGACCGAGTACTACTCAAAGCCTCTTAAAGAGTTGAATATTCTTTTCATATCTTCATATTTTTCAAATACTATTAATCTCAAGGAAGAAAACTTTTTAGAGTATCCCCCTATCTTAGATCATGTATAGCATCGAATATTACCACAAGCGCGGGGCTACTTTGGTAATGTTACTACAAGCCCAGTGTTTTAACGCATTGTCAAACACAGGTACGTCTCAAGCTTATTACTCCGCTTTAATGGCTAAAATATAAGAATGCATCAGCTAATAAGTATCGACACTAAGTCTACATAACCAATCATCTATGCAATGTACACATAATTTCTTCAGTTATTATGATTTGCGCGGTATACTCGATTCACAGATTGAGTAATTGAATAATAAATAACTACTTGCAAAAACGAGCATGAATATCCTTAAATGTACCTAACATAAGTATAAAATGATCACGTACTCATGAAACTTGGTTCCTTTCCTATCAATTCTTAGCTAGGAACTCACAATTCTAAGGGTACGAGATAAATAATATGGTATTTATTCAAATTTTTCAATCATGTGCCGTTTCATTCAATTTTCAATTATAACATAACATGGCTAAGTCTCCTACCCCCCACTTAAACATGGCATTGTCCCCAATGACAAATAAAAATGAGAATTTAAGAAAAAGACTTAGCTCTGGAAACGGCTCCCAAGTAGATGCAGAACATCGGAGTAATCCTCAGCACGTCGTGGAGAGACAGACACGTCCTACATAAGCAAACAAACTCCACGAAACCGTAAAATACCATGTCTATGGAAGTTATAAAATAATGTGGCAGTAATGAGGTATAAATACCTAAAAACAGTTTAAGCCACTTTATTTTATACAACCAATGACAAGGGAAACCAAAAAGAAAAATACTAAATAGAAAGAAAAATAAACAAGCAACTAAAGATGGTGGTCTTCATCTACAACCTCCACCGCCTAAATATTCTTAAAACCGGGTGGAGAAGACAAAGATCAAAAAGCGTTACCCCACGGGGGAAAACACGAGGTTGACTAGATCAACCTTGTATGCAATGTAGTAAAAGAGACACTTCGTAAGGTATAACAGATGCAATGTGACCTATTGGCTAATGATAAAATCAAATACTTAATGCAGAAACTTCTCGCTTGCATTGGATATCAACAACTTAGGGAGATGTAGCTACTCCTCGAAATTACTAATAACCCAATGTATCACGTAAAAAGTCATAACCGTCATCAACAAGGTCGGATCGGTGTGATAGTTCAGAACAAAACTTATCATCTAGAAATGCCGGAATAGTCGGAAAAGTGGGAAATTTAAAACTTCCAGTAGAAAGATAAGTTGTATTTTGATTGAACCAAAAACCTTGAAAAACAAGCTAGGGTCAGAGCTACACTTACCCCAACTAGGATCATGAAAATCAAAATGATAAAAGATAATCATTAGCAATATTTCAAATTCCGCAACACATAGGTATTGTGTAAACAAAATGGAGGTTGAGACTATGATGGGTTTAGAAAAAGATACACATAAGGATGGGAAGAAAAGATAAAGGGTGGGTAAGAAATTGTGTTTATGGGTGGGTTGAAAATGGTTAAGGCATAGAGATTGGGTGGGAGAGTGAAACAGATGGAAAGAAAGAGAGGCGATGAAAGAATGGTTAGAAATGTGAACTTTGGGGCAGATTGGTGAGAGGATCGAAAAGTTTGAAGGTGAAAAAGTGTAAAAGGAAAGGTAAGGATAATTGCAGAATGAATTGCACATCACTTTGGATTTTCACTTGGATCACCATACTAAAAGGTTTTGGAAGTTGACCAAAATTGTTCTTGTTCGCACCAATCATTCTCTGTTACATTTTCAATAATTCTCAAGCTCTCTTAATGCTTCCATCTTAAGGTGGATTGCTAAATTTCCTTTTCTTTAGCAATTTCTCGACTCTCCTAAGAAACTCTAATTCACGTGGCCTATATTGAGTAAAAAAGTTTTGCACATCCTTAGCCCAATGGCCATCGGAACACGGCAAAATAAAAAACCTCAACATATGTCACGTTACTTTTATTTGACTCAAAGAAAACAAAACCTAAAATCCTAAAAAGAAATCCTAAGGGTTTTAAAGAAGTAGTTCTGAGTTTAAAGTCCTCAGCTCGACGTTCCAAAAAATTATCCTTGTCAGTTATCATTCTTGGATCGCCAGACTTTGACCCTTCGCGCACTATAAGAGGTGGGCTTGTCGCTGTTGCGGATTAATACCCTTCCCTTGGTTGTGAGACCTAGGAAACGACATTTATCCATACCATTTATCCAAAGCTCTTACCTCGGCTCTCGTTTTAGGAATTAGTGAATTCTAAGAAACTCGGTTAAAATTACGGTTACTAATTACGGTTTTGGCCTTGACAATAAGAAACAATGAATCAAAGTACTCCGAATAAGGTCGGTTATGTAGGCAAGCCTACGCCATCTTATTCGTTGGAACATATGTGACAGTTCAGGCCAATCCGTCAAGATTAAGCCCCGTTTAGCCCGAAAGCTTATCGGCTATGCTAAGTCTTGTTGAACTGCTGTAACGTACATCACACGTGGAGGGAAGTAGATTGAGCCGAAGCTCGGTTGAACTCGCCCAGCCATGGTTAGACCATTTCCGAACCCATGTACTAAGAGTCTCCGATTCCTAAATTGTCACCCAAAGCGTAATCTCGTTTCTGTTTAAGGTGGGTTCACCGAGAAGCCATCACCATAAAACTCAACGAAAGCAGAAGATTGCGTTCTCTCAAAACTCAACGTCTTCTTTAGATTGTGAATGCTTAAACTACACAATTTGTTGCTCCCCTGGCCAGTAAAAAGCAATCTCATGCATAGGACAATGAGATTTTAACAGAAATACGAGAAACTCTTTATTCACTGCTTCCTTTCAACGACTACATGTTTCCTTACACCCTCTAGATGAGACAGATATGGGGCAAAACCATTGACACTAATAAAATTATTCTTTCAAACCAACTCCGGGCTAAGATTCATACTAAGGTTCATGTATAGGCTAACTTATGCTCAAAAAACCAAAAGGTAGTAAAACATAAGCAAAAAAAGGTAGTACCTTGCCTTCAACATTGTACCACAAAGAATTTAAGCCTTAAAATATGTATTTTTTTTTCGGAGCCATCTTGGTGCTTTAATGGTATTGCTTCCATCGCTTTTCCCATCGTAGAGTAGTAATTCCGCATGTTGCTGGGTTGTTTTCTCAGCGCCCTTGAAAAGTTACTGACTCGGATTATTGCTTCCCTGGTTTCTGCAAACAAAAGAAAAACAAAACAGACCGTAGACTGATTTTAACATGGTCTCCCATGCTGCTATCAGACTTACGGATTAAACATACGGGGATAAACGGACACGCGAAATCCCGACTCGAAAATAGAACCGTGCTCGCCGGCAACGAGAGCGATCTCGGCCGGGTCGCGAAACCGGTTGTTCTAGATTCGGAATTTTTACACATAGCACGGAGCAACCCGAGAGGGACTCAAAAACGACTCTAAAATAGAAAACTTGACATGAATAAGAAAATTATTTATATATAAAATTGACCGTTGGTTCCCCGGCAACGGCGCCAAAAACTTGATGACGTGGTCAATCAGGTTATAATATACTTGACCACCATAAACCAATACTAGCAAGAGGACTAGGCCCATCGTAGTATAGCTATAGTGAATCAAGGTCGATCCCACAGGGAACCAATTGTGGGTCATGTCATATATAAACAATTAATTATACATGTCAAGGACATAAAGGCGGTCTACGACCAACATAGGACAAGAAAAGTAAAGACACGACTCGACACAACGTAATTAACCTCCCCAATTATAGTCTTTATCGTTTGGACCTAGATAATTTATATAATAAACGAACTTTATTAACTGTCAATCCGTTTGTATCTATCTTAGATTGGCTACGGGAGTCATCCTCTTTAACTTGACGTAGCACCGGTAGGTCACTAGATCACTGTGATATTGTTACGTGACTTCGCCTTTTAGTGCCTCCATCTCATATAACTCACACGCTTACGACTCTAAGGATGCCGCTATTGACCGTACACCTCGTCTAGGCAACATTCCTATGGTTAGGCGTACTTCCTAAACGATCACTCAAGCCCTCGTCCAACTAGCAATTACCAAGTTATAGTCTCATGCTAATCTACGACGTACGTATAATCAGGTGCTAGCAATCCCCAAATATAAACCTACCTAGATAACGCCACGTCCGAAGATCAATTCATGAGCCTACCTAAGAGTTTTATATCGGTATTTCCTTCTTACACGTTTTAATTAAACTAAGCGAGTAACGTAGCCATAGCCATACCTACTGAGATAATAAATTCTATTAAGTTAACCTAACCATAAAGACGTGGCTATTTAACGGATGAACATGGGGCTCGGTCGACCGAATAGCTGGGCTCGGTCGACCGAATGGTCTTTTTCCCCCAGATTACATCCCTGAACGTATCTCTCAGCGTTTCATCATACACAACGGATTAAACAGTAATTCGTAAAGCAATTATATAAATTAACATAGATACGCATTAATTAAACTAAGCAGATTCATGAATAAATACTAAGCATATGACGTAGGTTATGGGATCCTCATAGACAAGGCGTCGCCACATCCCTAACGTCATAGCCTAGATCTACATCATCTAGCTATGATTAACTAATTCAAACGATAAAGCATAATTGGGAGGGATTAATTACTTAAAAGAAAGAAACGAAAAATAAAGGCTTACATAATTTGCGGCCCTTAAATTCGGAAACCTTCAATAAACTACATTGAATCAATATATGAATAGAGTGATTTTATTGAATGATATTCTAAGGTATATGTTGGTGTCTTTTACAATTTCTCGTAGCTGCTTGCTTATATAGAGGCTTTTGCCGACTTATGAAGGATCTAGAAGGTAAATACGAAAAAATCCGAAAAGTGACCGAGATGACACACTCGGTCAACCGAAGCTCCACACTCGGTCGACCGAAGCTATAGGCTCGGTCGACCGAACCTACTTTTGCACACGTTAATCGTTTTTCTCGTCTATCTTGCTCCCCACAGCACGCTTGCGTGTTGATCTGATTAATCTTTCATTTAATGCTCCGATTTTCCTCTTCATTATCTTGAGATTTCACGATTGCGCGATATTTAATCTTCCGATTTGTCGTGATCTACAAAATCGCATTTATCGCACAATAAATCGGTCCTTTAATAATAAAAACGGCTAAATACCAAATATCATATTAATAATCACTTAACATTAAATAATAAATATAAACATGTGATTTAATATGAAATATATATTATTAATCTCGATTTAAGGTCAACGTTGATGACTTTTACGGGTATAATTTGACCGTCTGGATAAAGGTCCGAATCTTTCCAACGTCCATTTGATCTTAACCATTGATTTGTTTGATAAATCGAGGTTGTTAGTCTGTCCCTTTCTTTGTAATCTTCCAATGTAGCCTTTGATTGAATCGAAATATGTGTCCAGCAGGTTCCTGAGAACATAAGTCTGCTGATATACACATCTGCAAGCTGATCCTTATTTTGCTGTGTTTAGAAACACTTCAGCTTACTGTCTTTTATCTAACTTTTATTTATGAAGTTAGATTACACCTTTTTGCATATAACTAAGTTCCAATCATCACTTATCTAGTGGAACTTAGACCTTGTACACAAGGTATATGTAATCAGTTTAGGTCATCACAGACTTCCCTAAATTCTGATTCCATATCCTTGACTTTAGTTACTAAGTTTGATCCCTTAGCCTTCAATAACTGAGTTTGAGTCCTCAGCCTTCGTCTTTAGCAGGTTCCTGACTAGTCTACTAACTCAGCTACCCTACTGATCTAGACTAGTCTGCTGATGTAAGTCAGCTGACCTTTACAGTGCTGTTTGATCAAACCTATACAAAATCAAACTCTAATAAACCTATACATTTGATCTAGACATATTTTTGCCTTTTCTCTATAACAGCTAGTCTGGCATTCATCACTAAAACTTAAAAATAAGTCCAACACCAGAAAATTAAAATTAAAATTAAACAAACAGACATAACAACAACAAAGTTTTTTAGAAATCATAGATAATGTGGCAGATGTGCCACCTCACAGTCTCTTGATTCAACCTCCTCAACCACCTTCAAGTTGATGTTCTCAGTTTCATGAAGAAGTTCCCATCTCGGTGCCATCATGTCTTTCTTTTGCTCCTCCAGTTGGTGCATACAGGCTTTAACTTGTGTAACATATACAAAACCAGAACCAACCCCAAAGAAAAAGCATAACAAACCAAATTGGACTAGGTGGACATTAGAACCAAAAGCAAACTCATGGCAATTTCCAAAAGAACAGAAATATTTCAGATAAATATATTATACAATAAACATGAACATAAAAATAAAAGCATTAGTTTCAGTAATGAAAATAAATTATACAAACAAAAAATTAAAATTAAACCCAAAGTTTCTGCAAACAAACAGTAAAATTAAAATTAAACAAACAGACATAACAACAACAAAGTTTTTAAGAAATCACATATAATGTGGCAGATGTGCAATCCTTTTCCCCGTCGTCTCGTTGCAAACCTGGACAACTTGATTGATCTTCCTCTTGTAGGTCTGCATCGTCTCTTTCAGATTTGCCACCTCACAGTCTCTTGATTCAACCTCCTCAACCACCTTCAAGTTGATGTTCTTGGTTTCATGAAGAAGTTCCCATCTCTGTGTCATCATGTCTTGCTTTTGCTACTCCAGTTGGTAATTCCTTCCTTAACCGCTTCATCTCTTCCTCCAATTCTTTCTTGAATATGATTCGAATCTATTGTCTTTCTTCCTCCAGCATTTTCATGAATTCGTTTCTTTCCATTGCCATTTTTTTCTTTGATGTGCTTCCTTATTTAGAGATATATGGAATTTATCTCAGCATCATCCCAGAATATATAGCCTAGGTTAACCCTACGTTAATTGTAGCGTTGCAAGCAATTAAATGGATGCGGCGTTTCACTTTTCAAAAACTGACTTTGTAGTTGAAACAATTCCAATGCTTCGTAAACCTTCATGACTTTGGTAGTTGAAACGGATCAAAGCCTTGTATTCACATTTTCTAAATCAAATTCCACCTTTTATTTAAAAAAAACCAAAACAAATTCATTTTGAGAACCTTTCCTATAATAATTAATCCTTCAATAATATCACAACGTACTCAATTAACTACCTTATTATATCGTGAGTATTTTAATGTTAAACCTTAGCACTAATTAAGGAGTATGGTTTTATTTTATTATATCGTGATTATTCTTTAATTATCTTAATATATCTATCGAAAAATCAAATTTTCTATCCAACTTTAACTTTGTGTCCAGCTATATTAATTAAGGAGTATGGTTTAATTTTATTCTATCGTGATTAATCTTTATTTATCTTCATATATCTATCAAAATAAAATTTTCTACCCAACTTTAACTTTG
Organism: Gentiana straminea; assembly: GCA_036785695.1. Classification (NCBI taxonomy): domain Eukaryota; kingdom Viridiplantae; phylum Streptophyta; class Magnoliopsida; order Gentianales; family Gentianaceae; genus Gentiana; species Gentiana straminea. Next base: position 566,262 of record JAVUPR010000386.1, on the reverse strand, counting down.
TGTCTAGTTATATGGTTTTGTTTTATACTTGATTATAGGGTTTAAACAAGATAATCAGTTCCAAAATGAACCTAAGGAAGAAATGAAGTACAATTACATGGACAACCAAAAATGTAAATGTTGATGATACTAACCTTTGGCTATTATTCCATCATCCTGCCTTTTATTTGAATAACACACATTAGCATTTATGCCAAAATTCTTTAAGGCAATGATATCATCAACTAGCAGTTTGCCGTCATCATTCCTAGATCCACCGTTAATAGCCATTACAGCAGAGATAGAGTCAGATTCCACAACAACCTGGGAGACACCATAGTCCTTAGCAATCCACAAAGCTTCTTTGATAGCCAGCAATTCCCCTTGAAGGATGGAGTTTCTTCCCATAAATCCCACGAATCCTCTATACAATCTTCCATTACCGTCTATGAAGACCCCACCAATGGCCACCATGCCTCTACCATTCTCATCAATAGCCATGCAGCTGGCATAAGTGTTGACTTTAATCCAGCCCTCAGCAGGAGGTTCCAAAGAAATCCAATAAGGCTCCTTCACAACAAGAATACATTAATTATAACATCCAATAGTCATAACAACATTATACATGTGTTAAAATCAAATACTAAGAATGGACTTTAGGGAGATGAGCCCCACATGTTGATGGTACAAGAGTCTCCAGTCTGTAGTTGCATGGTTGCTCCAAGTAAAGGCAGGTCTAGAGTAGCCCAAATGTATCAAGTTACAATTGCTGACATTGAAGTTGAAGTTATCAATCCTACAAAGATTATTCTCAGAGTTGACAGCATGAATTCTATTTGGGCGGGCTTCAATACAGTTAATATCGAGCAAATCTGAATTCCAAATGATACAAATACCTCCAGATCTTACAATATGAGGAGGATACTGTATGGAACCTGTAAAACCAATCTTAGCAATGACTTTAACGGCTTTTTTCGCCTGGACGGTTTCAAGAAGGACTGCCACATCGGGTTTCGTTTGAAAAGAAACTCTTTGATGTGCCTCCTAAATTCTTTGGAGCCAGTACCTCTGCAATTCCAAATGAGGATCTTAATGATACCAGTGTGATGAGAGGGGATGTTCTCAAAAGAAGAAAATTACTATGAATCATTGCTTCAAGGAATTCCAACTTGGGATCCTTCGGTCCTACTGATGATAGACTTACATTCCACATCTGAATCATCTCCTTCCAGTCTATGGCTACTGTGCAGTCCTTCACCCTATGCACATATTCAACCATCAAACAAGACTCTACCTCCCCCAGTAGATGTATATTTGAGTTTAGTTTGGTCATGTGCCATAAAATTCTCGTCATTCTCTTCAATAGAGGCTTGGTATTGTTGCTTTGTTTAAGGTTTACAAGTGACTTGTCTCCACTCATTAGATTGAAAAATGTTATATACGAGTCTTTTTTTCAAAATGATTCACAGTAGCTATTTTAAGAGGCATTTTTTAAGGGCTTGGTAGCACATGGTCATTTTAGGAATTTAAGCTATGACTGGAAAAGCAATGACCTAGAAAATCCAAAAAGATTCCTGGGGTCATTTTACGAGTTACTTTAAGCAATGTATGTGAAATTGTACCATTATTGGTACAGCAATATTATTTTATTAATTGTACTTTTCATTTGCAGACCCCCACCCCCCCCCCCCTCTTTTATTGTACTTTTTATTAATTGTAGAAACATATATAAAGGTTCTTCTTCTTTATTCATCCAAATCCCCTCCTTTCTTATTCTTCTATTTTATTAATTGCAAACCTTAATACCCTAATTTATTTGCATGCATGCAACAACTGATGTATAAGAAACTACATCCATACGTTTCAAAAAACAAAAGAAACTACGTCCATGATATCATTCAAACAAACAATTATAAAACACTTAAAAAGATAATATTATAAATGATTTCATAAGAAAAAGTTATTACATAATATCAAAACAGACTGATAATATTATAAATAATTCCAAGTTCATAAAATTTTTACAACATAATATTATTAAAGAAAATACAAATATGTAGATAAAGTGGGGTTTGGATGGGGATGGGATTTGATCACATGCCGTGATCCGAGAACTCTATAACATGCTCTCTTATTGGGAGAGTTTGTGGTCGAACCCCAACTCCACTTGGGGCCAAAGAAACATTATCGTTCCCCGGCCATGGCATCATGCGATAGTGCACGAATACAGATGCACATCGCACTGCAATTTTGTAAGCATCATTGCACAGTCGTATCAGATCGTTGATTTTCTTTTTGACTGTTTTGATGTTGTCATTGATATACGCCACTTCAAGATACAAGGAATCCGACTCATGTGTCATCCATATTTTCAGTTGATCAATTTCATAACGTCATTCATGTCTTCACGCGTCCAATTTTCTTTCCAATTCTTCAACTTGGTTTCTTAAATCTGCGATCTCCTTAGTATGCTTATCCATTTTCTTCTTCTGCTTTTCTGTTTTTATTTGTAATAAATATGAATTGTAAACCTGTGGTTATACTACTATTTATAGGCCCATTTTATCTTTTTTTAAAGGTGGTGGCGTCTCTTCGATTTACCCTATATGAGACCCTTCAGATTGATATATGTATCTCTTCGATTTACACTACCATAAGACCCTTCACATTCATAACTGTATCTCTTCAATTTACACTACCATGAGACCCTTCGCATTCGTATCTCTTCGATATACTACTATTTATAGGCCCATTTTATCATTTTTTAATAGTTTAATTCCAGCTCTTACCCGCAACAATCTCAAACATGTCTCATTGACCGAAACAATCTTGAACTTGTGTAACGTTAAATTAAACTTGTGTCAAAACAATCTTGAAACTGTGTAAAGTTAAAATTAAGAAATGAATCCATTATGTTAAGGGTCAATGACAAATCATCAAATATTATAATATTAATCAATTACAATTACAATTACACATTTACGTTAACTATGTTGATTTGTATAATTCTTTAAGAATCACTAAATTAACTTCTTCATTTCAATAGGTCAAATTTTCTAACAAATAATGTTAACCAACTAATGAATCAAACCCTAATTCTCAAACATGGAAGAAAATAACAATTACAAATACAATATACATAATAATAAGAATGAAACCAAATTTCTCCTTCAAAACATTCTTCTTCAAAATAACAATTACCAATACAATACATATTAATAATAAAAGAACCATAGTTCTCCTTTAAAACATCCTTCTTCAAAACAACAATAAACATTTTAGTTCTCCTTCAAACTTCAAACCACCCCCATTCTTCTGTAAAAATTAAAATGACATAGTTTAATGATAAGTCATAACCAAAACCCTCATAGATGGTTAACACAATTTTACAATGACATATAAATACATATGCAATTTCTATGTCTGCAAGTTCCATGAAAGCAATCCCGCAACCAACTTCTTTCGCCAATCCGGCATATGCGCACTCCGAATCAATGATAGATCCACTCCTCCAAGCATTAACTCCACGAATTGAAGAACGAAAATGCCACAATCACTCCTACCAAATTACAAGAATTACAAGATAAGTTAGTCACGACAACGAATACCTTAATAATCCCTATATATATTGCATAAATTTATGAAACGTACCCATTATCTTGAGATGGACAATACACGCTCTTCACCGCTAGTTTTCTCACAGAATAATTCTCATAGCCTTTTACATGGTTCTTCAGTAAAAGCGGTATCACAACTTGCATAGGCGTGACACAACTTGCAAGAAGCACTTTTCTAACATGCCCCAGAAGGCTGTCATACACGTAAATTATCCTCCCACTCAGATCAATTTTCAGAATAAACCAATGATCCCTCTCTATCATCGGCACATACAAACTTGTGCAACCTTCCCATGATTTGCTAAATTCAGGAGCTGCCCCCTTCACAATATTCATAAATACTCTATCAAATCGTCCTTTGCATACTGTATTAATTTCTCCCTTGCTTTTCTTTCTCATGTGTCGTGTGTGAAAGCCTTTGACATAACTTGCAAATGGCGTATCCAGGACACGTGCATTTTGGTCAAACATGTTCGGGTCCACTAAGCATCGCCGTCGAATTTCACACAATGAACTATCCATTACCTGAATATCAAAAATATATATATATATACTACTAAACAAAAACATACTTTTTCAATCTAAATTGCTGTTAATTTACAATCTAAAGAATATACTACTAACGTTGCTTGGCAAGCTCGCCCCCCTCACAATTCCTTTCAAAATACTTGCTTAGATGTCACAGTCAACCAAACTCACCTGTACAATATATAAATAAAAAGGAAGAAAAACTAATTAATCATCAAAATAGGGTTTACAAATTAGGGTTTACTTTAACCGTATGACATTCATACATGTCTTCACATGAATCTATAAACTGATCAGGACTTTTCATCAGCACAGGATCCATTTTTCGGAACGGGTTATAAGCATCATACTTATTCACTTTCCTTTTTTCGGTTGTTTAATATAAGGGCTGATATTTGCTTTTCTTTTTTCCGGCGGCGTCGGTAGATTGAAACGTACAACTATATAAAACATTCAATGACGTAATCAGTTTGGATTATACATATATCTACTAACATAAGCTCAAATTAATTATTTTTGTAAATCTACCTTTAACAACTTTTTTCCCGCCCTCTTTTTCCAAATCATCCTCATTTAGGATGACCTCGGCTCTCTCTTCACCTACGGCATTACCTAATCATAATTTCAAGAAACAAAATTTTATGAATAAACTAATTCTCTCACCAAAACACATAAAGGACAGATTTAATTATACCTTCGCCGTTTGGGTTTCCCTCACCTTCCTCCCTTATATCAACTTGCTCTTCCTCTATGCCACCATTTACATCTACATCACATTCCATAACCTCGTTTAGCTTTTCAGCAACTTCCTCCTCCATTTCAATGTCCTCATTTATCTCTTCACCCACGGAATTTCCTAATCATAATTTCAAGAAATTTAATGTTATGAACTAATTCTCTCATCAAACTACATAATGAACAAATCAAAATGACAAGTTTCACATTATACATTCGCCGTTTCGGGTTTCCTCGACCGTTTCCTCAACCGGGGCTTCAGGTTCATCCCCTACCTCTTTATCACCCTCGCTTACATTTTCAGGTGGGAACTCCCCTACCTCTTTATCACCATCCCCATCCTCATTAACAATAGCAGCACCTTCTTCCTCAATTTGAGTGGCCTCAACCGGAGCATCGAGTTCATCCCCTAACTCTTTCTCACCCTCGCTTACATATTCAGGTGGGACCTCCCCTACCTCTTTATCACCATCCCCAAATCATTCACAATAGCGAAACTTCCTCCTCAATTTCAGTGGCCTCGTTTCTCTCTTTACCTTCGCTTTCATTTTCTAGTGGGAACTCCCCTACCTTTTTATCACCTTCCTCGGCTTCCTTCTCTTCAACTACGGCATTTCCTAATCATAATTTCAACAAATAGAATGTTATAAACTATTTATCTCCTATATGAACAACATAAAGGACAAATTTAACTTTACACCTTTGCCGTTTCGGGATGCCTCCACAGTTTCATCTTCCATTTCTTTCAACTCTTTGTTAGAAAGACGAACCTCCATCAATTTAACATTACGCTGGAGCGTATGCACTAAAGCGCACATTCTTTTGTTCTCTTCAGCAATTTTTACCAACTCTTCACACATTCTTTTGTTCTCTTCACTCACAGCAATTTTTACCAATTCTTTTAGCTTTTCATAATCAACGTTACCCGTTGATTGCTCAAGTGCATTGTCATAAGTAGTTTCATCATCTTCAACTTCAACTTCCCGGAGCATCACAAAATAAGCTTTTTCCTTTTCAGCTTCAGATGGAACCAACTTTCGAACTACATCCACCTGCATCATGATTAATGTGAAGGATGCATTTACATACCAAACTTAAGATACAAATTAAACATCACTACCTCTCCCAATTCAAGAACAACTTCAACTAATGCGAGTTGACCCTTTTTGCATTTCCCCACTTCATCATCCTTGGGAGAGCATTCTCATCAACAATCTCGGAAAACTTCCTTAAAGAAGGAATTGCTTCAAGTGCCCAAACCTACGATGCATTTACATACAAGTGATTGACCAAACATAACAAAAAAAAATTAACAACATACGTATATATATATATATATATATATATATATATATATATATATATATATATATATATATTATGAATTAAAACACCGGATTTCGCTTTTACATACCTTCAAAGCATGCGGGAAACCATAGAAAGTATATGCGATCGGGACATTTTTTAGAACATCTCTTAGGTCCCTCCTCAAAACATGGACAGTGCTTTCATAAGAGTCATTTCCCCATGGATACTTGTTGAAAGCATCCAAATCATCAACCAACTGAAAAATCCACCAATCCACCGCACGTTTCTCTTCTGATGCACACACAACGTACGTCAAGATAACGATCAACCCCAACTTGTAACGGTCTACAGCATTCTTAGTGCTATTAAAATTTTGCCACACATGCTTCCTATACACAGACGTAAGGTTTTTAAAATACTTCTTAACTAATTTAGACTCTTTTCCTACGCCTTTCTCGACATTGCTATCATTGCCAACCAAGAAACCGGTAACAAGCGCAAATTCTTGTACACTGAATCGTATCTTTTTGGCTCCAACTTTGAACCATCAAACTTCTCGATTTATAGGGTTCGCCAACCTCATTATCAACTGATGTACTATATGGCTGGCTGGTAGATCCTTCAAATGGATTAAATGTACAAAACAAGACTGTCCAACTTTGTTTTGTGCTTGGTGTCAAGCTTTTGATAAACTTCATTTGCTTTACCAATTTGACATCGGTTTACTATTTCACATTTTGCAGTCCTATCTTGTCCGCTAAATGCATAAACCAACGTCATTTTTCAACCAATTTTCTATTACCAACAAAAAATAAACAAAAGTATCAATCCAATGAAAGAACAAAGGAATTTGAATACAATTGAAGCAAATAACACATTTTGAACAAATTTCATCACCGACATTGTTTAAGCTAACAAATTTGGTTACACAATTTGCTTTAACCGATCCCACATCATTCAACACCATAACAAATCACACATCTTCCTATTCTCCAAAATCATATACACAACAAAAAACTCAACCCATAAAATCAAACATTTGTAAATGCATTAACTCGATTGAATTATAATCCACATGCAGATACCAAAGCCCAAAATAATACCTTTTGCAGACTTGCTCGGTCAGCTTCATCAACTTTCCGATCACCTTCCTCAACTACCGGTGAGTTTGCACACCTTCCTAATATTAATGGCGACAGCTTCTTCATCTCCGATGCTATCGTTCTTCAGCTCAAGTGAACACTTCTCATCTCCATCGTTTTCAAGTACCTTCAATCTCCTACTTATTTCGTTGATCCATTCGTTCCTTTGGGACCCTTTTTTATGGATCTCAATCTCCCCGATTTGTCCTATTTCAGCTCGTTGTTAATCCACCAAAAGATTCGCCTTTTTGAAAAGGAATTTACCCTTTTGAAGGACGTTTTTCCTAAATCCGAGTTGAATAATGAGATAATTAAGCTCGAATTTGAAGCTAATAATGTTGTTTTGAGTGACTGTTTGGTTTTCGGAGCTTTGGAACATCTTAGATCTGCCCCTGTAGTAGCATTCAGGTTGTTTAATTGGGTTTTAGAAAGTGATGATGGGAAGATATTGAGCTTAGAATCGTGTGATATATTGCTGGAGAATTCGTTTCTTAAGGAGTTTTCGGATATGTGGGAAAAAGTTAGAAAGAAATTCCATTTCAGCTTTTTCCTTGGTTTATACAGAGTGAGATTTGCGATAGTGTTTGTAGGATTATCAAGCGTGAATCTTGGAGCGATGACGTGGAAGAGCAATTACGTAATGTGGTTTCAAGGATTGTGAAAAAACTGGGGATAGCAATGTTGATCATTGCTATGATTATTAATTTGCAATTCTATGCACGTGAATAGCAACATCATTCACTGTGATAGGATAGCTCTTAAATGTTGTCATTAAGGTCGATAATGCTTAGCACATGGGTGCCTGATTTCACTATTTCTGAATAAAATATGTTGCTATAATTGCTTTTCTGAATGAAAAAGGCCTCAATTAGAGAAAATTTATTCCACCTATAAAAGTGCCCATATTTACAGGGTCTATGTGCATATCCGTAGGGCAAGTGCCCATAGCCTAATGGTTTATACCCGGGCTCCAGTGGTAGGAGACCCGGGTTCGATTCCCCCTTCCCCCAACCTTTCGTTTCAGTGAAAAAAAAAAAAAAAAAAAAAAAAAAAAAAAAAAAAAAATATGTTCATATCCGTATATTTACGTATTGAAATGTATGATCTAGTGCTATTTTATATGTGAATTTTGTTGAGATAATGTTGATTCACTTTTGGTTTTATTCCTTAACAGTGATCGTTTCGTTGATTTGGCTCCAAACTCGGTTGATGCCATGTTGAAGGTGGTTGAGTAGCTCAATTTATTGATTTATGCTTGATATGAAAATCGACTTTCTGCTTAAAAAAAAACCTTACTTGTCATTTTTGTACTCTATAGCTTGACGAAGAAAGACTAATAACTGGATCGGAGAATGGAATTATCAAGTAATAACTCGTCATTCTTGCAAATTCGACTAATTCGAAGGTATATATCTACTTCTGCTAATGTTACTGTTACTAGCATTTCAAGTTCTGAAAATTCTGGAAATTTGCGTATTGAGTCTGATAATTTGCGTATTGAATCTGGGACTGTTCCTCTAGCAACTGGGGTTGAGAGGAATCCCAAGACAGGTATTGAAACTTCCATGGTAGTTATTGAAGCTACCATCGTCAACTCATTTGATAACCATGGAGCTGAAACTAATAGATCTGTTGAGAACATAAATAATGGTAAGTCTGTTGTGGTTGTTAATATTGGTGATCCCACAGTTTAAGGGTTGGTTTAAGGATGCATCTATGATGTTTTAAAGAAGATTGATTGTGTTGTTCACTTGGTTCATATCATTAAGCTTTCTAATACACTAGTTTTAGGGGGTGTTAATGTGTTACTGTTAATATCACTATGTGTTGTGGATTTTCAGCCATATATACGCCAATAATAAGGCTAAAAATTAGATTTTGGAGCAGAAAACCAAGTGTTTCATAGTTGAAAAACTTCAAATACTTTTATTGACTTCATGTTGTTGCCTTCTTTCTACTTTATTCAAATATATAGAAAGATGCAATGTTGCAATATTTTTTTCCAAAAAAGAATCGGTCGTAGTGTGCTTCAAACCCCCTCCCTTACATTGGAAGCATACTAATGATGATATTTCAGTCATTAATGGATAAGAAATGCAATGTATATTTGTTTTTTGTGGTTATTAGTACTGAAAAGTGTTTTGAGAGGGTGAAGAGGAAAACAGAATTGGTTGAGTTATTGTGTTACTGTTTATATCGCTATGTATTGTTCGTAAAAGGTGTTATTGCTATTGAAATATTGTCCTAAACCCAATCGGGTTGGACCGGATCCGACCGGGTCGGATCATTTCTACTATTTCTTTATGTTTGTACATATATTAAATGGCTTTTCTGTTGTCATATATTTGTTCTTTTAGAGAACCAATTGTGAATTGTTATATGATAACGTCCTTAGTATTAAACTGTGATAGAGAAACCATGATAGGCGATTATGGTTAATGAGATCTCTAATCACTTTAATAAGTTTGATACTTAAATGTCTCTAGCGATGTACTATTAAACGGGGCATTGATAGTATGAACAAAGCTAGCACATATTAGATGTCTTCTCTTTCTTTAAGGGCGGGGATACATCTCGTCTATCGAAGTGTAGAGACACTTGGACCGTACGTGGACGTGTATTAGAGAATGCGTATGTTAGGGATCGACCCACTTACACGGATAAGTGTCACACTATGTGACGGTTGTGTAATTATCCTTAAGACCGTAGTCTTCGTGGCATCACGGTGTGGATTGTCATGCTTTGACACTATTGAGGTTTCCCAGCAACGGGGCGATAATGCGGTAGTGATTGGGTATGATATTGAAGCAAGCGGAGTATACATGATTGGTCGTCCGGGAATCGCGTATCCTATGATTGGGATCGAATATCCGAAATGGCCTTCTTATAAGGAATGTCTTACTCTCGTGAATCTTTGCAAAGTGGGAGTAAATGAGTTACTTCGAGAGAGCATGATATCCAGTTATAAGATACGGTCGTTAATGTTTGACACTCGACGTACGACCGTATGGATATTATTACAGTGATAGGATTGTAAGTTACACGGTAACTATTTCACATGAAAGGTAGTAGTCATTGCATTTGACTTTTCCGATGATTGGGGGTCACGGTGTGTTGCTAGACGTTATCCCGTGATCGTTAGGCATGATGGGCATTTTCGTAATTTGCACTTTGTGTCTACGGCCAACATATTCGGAAGCCTATCGGGTCACACACATATGAACATCTAGCCGGATTAAAATGTGGTTATAGATGATAACCAAATAAGGAAAGTTTATCTCGAGACTATAAAGGTTATAGTGGTAAATTAATATGGTGGTATTTATTTATTATGAATAAATACAATACAATATATTAATTATGATGATTAATTAAATATTTATATTGATACATATGAATTTCGAAATTATGTATATGTGTGATACACATGTATTTTGTAAATTAATTAATCATAGTACTATATTATTAATTAGATATATATGGCCAAAATTTGTGTGTGTATGACACACATGAATTAGGTCATAATGTGGCGCAAGTTTTTTTTTTTGTATATCGGATACATTTGGTTTGTGCAATTTAATTAATAAGATTACCATAATATTAATATTAGATATTAATAGATTTTGAAAAATAGATTTATGGTAATAAGATAAATATTGTCAATTAAGATATTGACAATATCTTGGAAATATTCAATATAAGATATTGACAATATCCTAGATTTATTTAATATAAGATATTATAATAAATGAGATAAATCAATCAATTATATTTTCCTTATTTTATTGGGAAAAGGTTTTCTTCTCCTCCACACTCTAGTTGGGGCGCCACATACACTATAAATATAGTGTGGGTGTCAAGCTCTTTTGTACATCACAATTGCAAGAGCTCATAGTTCTTGTGTAAAAATAGAGAGCATCTTATAGAGAGTTGGAGAGAGGAGAAAAAGGCCGGTCTAGCAACCGGAGTTTTCCAATAGCAATCCATGAAGGGATTCCGGCGGACTGTTCGTGTGGACTAGCGGTAGAGGCCGAACACTTGGGCGGCTCTATGCAGAACTACTCTCCTTAGACGGTCAAAACTTCGATCTTTTAGATCAACCAAGGCAACCACCGTCTACTAGCTTATTTGTTTATTACTTAAACGAAGTCGATCCTGGTTAAAAGGAAATAATTTTTTGAATTCCGCTGCGTTCCCGCGTAGATTTCCTAACAGTGGTATCAGAGAGAGCTTCGAGCTTAAGCAATAAGCATTTTAACTTGCGTAGTTAATTTTATCGTTTAAATCACGTAATTAAAAGATGAAAGATTTTTTATTCGCAAAAGTGATACATGAAAAGAAAAAAAAAGGAGATCGGGTGGTGCTCGGCCGACTGGCGGCAGCAGCAAGGCAACCTGCTGCCGGTAGTCGGTTGACCGGTCAATGCTGGCGGATCTCCAAATTTTTATTTTGTAATTCAATATGGTTCATAGTTGTGATTGTTAATTTCTTTTTGTTTAGTTGTGTCATGTGGCTAACCAATGGTTCAAAAAGTTTGGGTCATTAGTATGCCACATGGCATTAAAATAATAATGGTCTTTCCAAACTTTTTTTGGAATAGGCCTATGCCCTTTCCAAATATTTGATTTGGGATAAGGCCTAGGCCTAGGCCACTTCCAAAATTTTGATTTTGGAAAGTGGCCAGGCCTAAACCAAAATTATTTGGCATTTCCAAATATTTGATTTGGAATAGGCCTAGGCCCTTTTCAAATATTTAATTTGTAAAAGGCCTAGGCCTGACTAGCCACTTCCAAAATTTTGATTTTGGAAAGTGGTCAGGCCTAAGTCAAATTTGGTTTAGGAAACCAAAGGCATCCCTTTTGATTACGAATCAAAAGCGAAAGAAACAAAAGAGAAATAATTTTAATTTTGATTTATTTTGGAATAGTTCTAATTAATTAAAATCGGTTAAAAATTAATCGTTAATTTTATTTCGATTAAAATCATTTAATTAATTAAATGTTAATTAGTTAATTGATTGGATAAAATTATTTAATAGATTAAATGTTAACTGATTAATTAAGACGCAAGTAGTTAAATTTTAATTTTATCTTTTTCATAAGATTTTATTGTATGGATTAGATATAGTAGATATAATATGATTATATGGACCCCGATTGATCATGGACTCGACCGATAGGATAGATGTGAATGATTTAATTTTTCTCGTTGGTTTAAAAATAGTCCTAGGCCGTTATGAAGAACGTGACCTAGTTTATTTTCTGCATTTATTCCATTCCCGTTAGCTCCCCCCGTGTGCGGCGGGTGTATTTATTTTATTAGATAGAATTAAATGTAACAAGAATGGAGCAGATGATGAAGACCAAAGAAAGACGAAAATAAAGATCCCATTGGAGAATGACGCATTAAAGATCCTATTGGCGATTGCCGCTACCTTAGATTGTGACCCGCGGTTTCGTCAGTTTGTATTCGAAATTGCACCTAGGAAAAGTCCATTATCATACCGGTTACTTTACGCATTTATTTATTTTGTGATTGTATTTATTTTATATGATATGATAGATGCATGACTAGGCACGATCTAAATAAATGTGTAGGATGTATGTCTATAGAGATAGATATATTTGATGAGACCGTAATTCAAATTAATTAAGTGAATTAATTTATGTAAATACTTCCACAACAAAAATCAAGTCGAAAATTGTCTCCCAATATTATAGCGATGGTGAAGAGCCTTTGTTCGGATCCAACTGATCGGCCCTCGTCGGGAGTTGACCTACCACGGGTATATCGTCGTTATTGAGATATGATTGTATGAGATCTCGCGAATATTGGGTTATGACTTGACTAGAGTATTGCGGTGATTGGCCCTCATCAGGACCGTCTTATTCTAGAGGCAAGGGGTTGACTACCACATAAAGATATGAATTGTCAAAGAGTTGACTAGTCAACCACCAAGAGTCACATAGAGATGTGATTGGTAAGAGTTACATACCTTTCGAATTATTCCGGTTGATCGGCCCTCGTCGGGAATCGGGGTAACCAGATGGGATCTTGGCCACTAAAGAATTTTGAAAGATTCTTGAAAGTCAATTGGGAGTAGTTGACTAGTGGGAGCAAAATCATAAATCAAAAGACCATTTTTTATTTTGCTTGTATAAACAACAACACTCTTTTATTTTCATTTTTTGTTGTAGTTTTAGCAAACTTTATATTTATGTTTTATTCTCGATTAGTAAAACAAAATTATGACTGTTACCTTTTGAGAAACGTTCTCAAATATGGTTAGGTAATTTTAATCCTTTTAAATAAGCAATGAGACGAGCAACCCCGTTGTAGTAGTTAGAGACAAGGAAACTACATATATGATGCAGTACTCCAAAGCTTTAATTATTAATGAAGGCGGAAGCTCACGATATGATTGAATCATTTGAAATAAGTTTCAACGAATTAATCATATACTTGGATACGATCCAAGATGATCATTCGGTCATAAGATGACAATTAATTCAAACGTTGGATAAGAATGACAGCATCTAATTTTGGAGAGGTTGTTTTCAAAATTGTAAGATTTAAGTATCGACTTATTTCTTTAATCATTGCTTAAAGGTTAATTAAATGGTCAATGTTTTGATACGATTCAAAAGGTTGAATAAACTATTTAATAAACCTTAGATTTTCTTTATGAAAGGAAATCAAAGACATAGCTCTTGTGATCTTTCTTAAGTCTTATGAAGACTACATTAAGAAGTATTTACAAGTGCTTGAAGGATTAAAAAGAAGGTTAGGGCATGTTCTTGAATAGAGAACTTATTGAAGTTTCTATTCTAGGCAAATGAGTTGAGATAAATCTATCTAAGTTCAAACTCAACTCTAAGATATATGATACCTTACGAGTGTGATTAAATTAGAAAGATTGAATACAGATATGGAAGGTGAAACAAACGTTGTGACACTTACCATATTCTGAATCTAGTAAACTGATAAGGGAACTAAATAAATGTTATTATGTTCCGGGTCTTATGAAGAACATACTTTCAGTTATTTGTTAGGATTTAGTAGGCATATTCAATTGTAAAGAATAAATGTTATTCCGATAAAGTTGGAAGGTCACTGAATCTAACATACTAGATTTTTGTCACTATATAGTTGATATGTGTGATGAAATCTCAACTAAATATTTGTATGGCTGTTATCCGTGATATTTGTAGTTGTTCTAGATGTCGACTCTCTGGAAGAGAAACGTATAATCAATTGTCATTCAGATGATGTCTGAACCATGTGATTATGAAACGTATCTTATCTAAAGATGACTAAAATACCCTTTTATGAAAAGGTTGTAAAATCTAGAAAAATTGTCTAAAGCCTAAACATACCGATGTTTGTTGGCTTGTGACAATTAATGCCACAAATAATTGTTTATTAGTCTCTACGACTATTTTTAGAAATAGTCAAGTGTACTCAGTGAAGTGCATAATTCGGAAAGCCCGAAAAGTTCGAGCTAGTACGAATATGAGATTGATGAGCTACTTAGGAATTAATCTTCAATTGGCCGATTGATGTAATTAATACCTGAAGGGTGTTTTAGAAGTCGTCTGAAAAGGAATAAGATTCTCCCTTGAAGGATACCATTTTTGAGATACGCAATTAGATTGTGTTCCCAAAATGGAAACAACACTTTATATGATAAATGTGTGACGCAAGCCATGCGCAGTATCCATTACCCGTTTCGGTATAGTGCCCTTATACTTAACCAAGTTCCAAAGAATAAAGGTTGAATAAATTCCATATTAGATATGGAAGGGGATAATGTCGAATCTATCTTAACCGATGATTTGAAGTTGTCGTAGGCAGAGTTAGAAAGGTTTGGAGCCTAGTGCGACATATGCAACTTTGTGGAATGTCTTAGCTAGCACGCTGGATATTATTTACTTGTCCGCGGAGCAAATTGTTTGTCTCCAAACATGTTGTCTTCTCAAGGAAGTGTTTCTTCCAAAAGAAGCAGTGGGAGTGAATCAGATCTCAAAAGAGTTTGAGAACCACAAAAATATATTCAACCATTGGAACATGAGCAGACGCCGCATAGCGATGAGGTGTAGAACACTGCTCAGTGCACACAAAAGTTCTGTAAGTTTGTGGATAACCTCAAGCCTAAAAAGGCTGCTAGTTTGTTCATCTTGAAGAATGAATATCTCACGACTTATGAAAGAATGTTTAAAAGGCAAGATTGAGAGATATGGCCAGAAGCCATAATATCTGAATTAGATTCCATCAGTGACAACCAGGTTATGAACCTAGTCTGTCTTACCTAGAGGGTATGTCCCTGTAAGGCTGAGCCCAGTTCTAGTCAGACTATGCTTGTTGTAACTTCGTATCATGACTATATGATAGTGTTGAAGACGTTGGGCAAACAACTCAATGTTCATAGACGATAACATGATATGTGAGCCCTCGAGATCCATTTATGGACTCAAACACGTTTCTCTAGACGATTTCTTTGTTTGATAATCAAAGGAGTTTGATTTAGTCAAAAGAAGGATATGCCCAATGTGCAAGATGGATAGTGGGAGTGTGTTATGACTTTTGACTAAGGTATTGGATATCTCTCTCGAGAATTATTGCCCCATGTCACAGTCAATTAATGTTTGGTAGTTCAAGATCTTTACGAAAGCACTTGGATTGCCAGTTCTTATTTTTAGAAATAAGAATCTATAGCGATACATTTAACTGCTGTTAGATTATAGTTTACCTATATAGATGTGATGCTAAAAGAGTTTAGCATAGATCGTGAAAGGAGATAATGCTAGCCGGTGTTCTCAAGATCTATCTATGTTAGGACGTTGGTCCTAAAGATGAGGTGAAAGATGATGCTTATGGAAGGTTTCCTTCGCTACTGCGATAAGAACCATCATAGAGGTAAAGCCGGATGTTCATAGTCCATGAATAGTCATGAGCAAGTATGAAAGTAAATCTGGTGAATGTCGAGAATATCCTTAAACAAGTTAAGGAAAGGTTTCTTAGTTTATCGAAGCTTGGATAAATATAGATATACAGACGTGTATCCTAAGTCTTATGAAGGCGAGTGGGAGCTACAGTCTGGGTTTGTAGTCACTTTGATTAAGTGATATAGTGAGCTGGAAATGTTCTAGCATATGGGTCACTGTAAATTCTACAACTAGGCCAAGACACAGCAGTGCCTCAGAGGCGCAGCGGGAGCAGTACATGGATCTAGAAGGTTCATTCCTGATCCTTGTACGGTTCTTCCACATTTTCTATATAGCTGATATAGTAAGTGGATTCATTGCTTGAAGCAAGGACCAGGGTCTCGTCAGAGATTCATGTGTGTGTTGAGGCGGTTCCTTTGACTTGGTCATTTAGAGCACGATATGAAGATAGTCTGAGTCCCCACGGATAGCGATCTGTTCATGGCTAAGGCTAGTTGCCAGTATTGAATAAGATTCTTGTGTTTCAACTTGGTCTTGTGTGTGCGAATGATTGGTTTTAGGCCAAGTGGGAGATTGTTGAAATAGTGTCCTAAACCCAATCGGGTTGGACCGGATCCTACCGGGTCGGATCATTTCTACTATTTCTTTATGTTTGTACATATATTAAATGGCATTTCTGTTGTCATATATTTGTTCTTTTAGAGAACCAATTGTGAATTGTTATATGATAACATCCTTAGTATTAAACTGTGATAGAGAAACCATGATAAGCGATTATGGTTGATGAGATCTCTAATCACTTTAATAAATTTGACACTTAAATGTCTCTAGACTGATGTACTATTAAACAGGGCATTGATAGTATGAACAGGCTAGCACGTATTAGATGTCTTCTGTCTTTAAGGGTAGGGATAGATCTCGTCTATCGAAGTGTAGAGACACTTGGACTGTACGTGGACGTGTATTAGAGAATGCGTACGTTAGACTGACCCACTTACACGGATAAGTGTCACACTATGTGACGGTTGTGTAATTATCCTTAAGACCGGAGTCTTCATGGCATCACGGTGTGGATTGTCATGCTTTGACACTATTGAGGTTTCCCCTAGCCACGGGGCAATCATGCGGTAGTGATTGGGTATGATATTGAAGCATGCGGAGTATACATGATTGGTCGTCCGGGAATCGCGTATCCTATGATTGGGATCGAATATCCGAAATGGCCTTCTTATAAGGAATGTCTTACTCTCGTGAATCTTTGCAAAGTGGGAGTAAATGAGTTCGAGAGAGCATGATATCCAGTTATAAGATACGGTCGTTAATGTTTGACACTCGACGTATGACCGTATGGATATTATTACGGCGATAGGATTGTAAGTTACACGATGAATCGTTTCACATGAAAGGTAGTAGTCATTGCATTTGACTCTTCCAATGATTGGGGGTCGCGGTGTGTTGCTAGACGCTATCCCCTGATCGTTAGGCATGAAGGGCATTTTTGTAATTTGCACTTTGTGTCTACGGCCAACATATTCGGAATCTATCGGGTCACACACATATGAACATCTAGCCGGATTAAAATGTGGTTATAGATGATAACCAAATAATGAAAGTTTATCTCGAGACTATAAAGGTTATAGTGGTAAATTAATATGGTGGTATTTATTTATTATGAATAAATACAATACAAGATATTAATTATGATGATTAATTAAATATGTATATTGATACATATGAATTTCGAAATTATGTATATGTGTGATAAACATGTATTTTGCAAATTAATTAATCATAGTACTATATTATTAATTAGATATATATGGCCAAAATTTGTGTGTGTATGACACACATGAATTAGGTCATAATGTGGCGCAAGTTTTTTTTTGTATATTGGATACATTTGGTTTGTGCAATTTAATTAATAAGATTACCATAATATTAATATTAGATATTAATAGATTTTGAAAAATAGATTTATGGTAATAAGATAAATATTGTCAATTAAGATATTGACAATATCTTGGAAATATTCAATATAAGATATTGACAATATCCTAGATTTATTTAATATAAGATATTATAATAAATGAGATAAATCAATCAATTATATTTTCCTTATTTTATTGGGAAAATGTTTTCTTCTCCTCCACACTCTAGTTGGGGCGCCACATACACTATAAATATAGTGTGGGTGTCAAGCTCTTTTGTACATCACAATTGCAAGAGCTCATAGTTCTTGTGTAAAAATAGAGAGCATCCTATAGAGAGTTGGAGAGAGGGGATAAAGGCCGGTCTAGCAACCGGAGTTTTCCAATAGCAATCCATGATGGGATTCCGGCGGGCTGTTCGTGTGGACTAGCGGTAGAGGCCGAACACTTGGGCGGCTCTATGCAGAACTACTCTCCTTAGACGGTCAAAGCGTCGATCTTTTATATCAACCAAGGTAACCACCGTCTACTAGCTTATTTGTTTATTGCTTAAACGAAGTCGATCCTGGTTAAAAGGAAATAAATTTTTGAATTCCGCTGCGTTCCCGCGTAGATTTCCTAACAATTGCAGGCATATGTTGTCTTTATTTGGTTTTAATCTTTCCTTTCTTTCCACTATTCGTTGTGGTGTGGTTTTGGCCTAGGTGATTGAAGGTTGTTGATTCAAATGCTGAGGTAATGTTGGTGTTTTTTTGTCTTTAGAAAAATGGAGGATCCTAGATTCTCTACTGATGAGGCCGAACTGCTGCAATATAATGCATTTTCTGCTTCATACATCTTTCATGAAGTTTGATGTGGTGCGGGTTTGAAGGACAAAGGTCTATAGATGGTAAAACATATTGCTTTGGTCTTCAACAACTTGAAGAATGTTTTAGTTCCCCTGATAGGCTTTTTGATTATATCCAATAGTATTAAGCTTTTATTCTCCTTATTCCTCAGGAGTTGCATCTCCATAATGCTTTGATAGATTGTTTCATCATGATATCCAGCATTTTCTGATAGATTGTTGTATTACGCAATGTTAATGATGATATTTTGTCTATTAATAAAACGTGTTACTGTGTTCTGTTACTGTGTTACTGTAAACGCTGCGATAAAATTTGGCTTTCAAATACTACGTCGAAAAGGTCTCAAATGAGGTCTCAAAATGAAGAGAAAAAATAATATGAACTTTGGTGAAACAATTTTGATTATCGGTGTTCTAAATCAAAAGTTATGGTCGTTCATAAGAAAAACGCACCGGTTAATGCAAATATTTTTTCGGCTTTCAAAACTTATGTCGGAAGGGTATCGTATTTGGGCTCAAATTAAAAGCAAAAAAAATATGAATTTTGGTGAAAAAATTTCGATGATCGGAGTTATAAATCAAAAGTTACGAGTGTTTGAAAAAAAAACAAACAAATAAAACACTACAGGTAAGACAAGTAGGTACCAAACCCAGCGTGCCAAACCCAGCGCAACTTTATATAAGGGGTATTTTTATCCATCTGAAATTTTTTTGTCCTTTTTGCAACTAAAAAAATGTGTGTTTCCTATTTATTCATTTTGTAATTTTTTTTTTGTCATTTTCTCTCAATCCCCCTTCATTTTAAGGGTTTATGGTTAATAAGGACAATTTGAGTATAGAAATATGTAAAAAAAAAAGACGGTGGAATATTTTTTTGGATAAAAAAGACATGTCATTATTCCACTATGATTTAAATTCTTTCGTATTCAACTACAAAAACGAATATATCTTTTGATTTGATTGTCGAAAGATGATAATTCATTCATCACATTTTTCCTTTTTTCGTCCTCTTTATTTAGACATCTAATTTGATATTTTTTTCAACGTTATTTTCAAGGTCATTTTTGTATTAAAAAAAACACATAAACAGCGGAATAGTGAACCATTGGATTTGAGGTCAGTTTCACTGTAGCAAACAGTGGATTTAGGGTTATTAACAGTGGATTTGTCCTTATCACCCAATTTATATTTACACTGTTCTGATTTCTATTTTCCTCCTCTTTTTGTCATTTTAAATCACTCCCCTTTATTTTAATTTAGCAATTACTTCAGTTAATTACAGACTTGCTCTATAAATTACTCCACACACCATACTTTTAAAAAAATGAGTAGATAGAAAGAGCAACAAGAGATTAATGATCAGCGAGATATATGCAGGATCAATTCCATATGTGGCGGTCACATACAATTTGTTGAGTAGAGAATGTAGCTGCTATGTTGCATATATTTCTCGGGTTGTTTTCAATGCTTTCTTCATGTTGTATGTATAATTCTTATGTGTTACCTAATTTGTGAGTAAAATTATCAATGTAGCATGTCGTTTAACAACTGTATAGTTTATGCAAAAATGAGAACAGTAAAAATGAGACAGAAAACTTATAGACTGAGGCAAGTGCAGCTGCACTCTGTCCTTAAGACGTTTTTGTGCCAGTTATGTGCCCACGGTTTTCGCAATCGTCTCACAAGATACAACATTCTTTACCTCTTGCCCAAAGCGGCACTTCAATTGAACAAAATACGGTGAACCAATCGTGTTTTATATTCTCTTCTTTTTTACTCAAAATGAACACAAAATGTTATTTTTACTATGCAGAATATTGTGTATGCAAAAGAGATGAAAAATTCATATATCATTGGCTGGGAATTTAATCATATACTCCCTCCGTCCCAGTTTGTTTGGGATATTTTGTAACTCTAAAGATTTAAAGTGACATCATTTATTAGTTTGTCTAGTCATTAAAAACATGACTACTTTAAAATCATAACCTTCTTTTATTGTCCTTAATCTTCTTGATAAATGTAGCTATGTGGGAATTTCAGGAATTTAAAAAGAACTTTTAATTTTAGTTTAAATATTACTTATGAGACTTATTTTGAGACACCTATTAAAGAAATAAGTCTCAAACAATTTGGGTAGTATTTATAGAAGACAAAGTGTTCCATTTGAAACAATACAATTGTTTAGAAAAGTACAATTTCCTTCATTTCAGTACACTTTCCTTTCAATAGTCATGTTATTTAAAGTAAAGACATAATATGTCCAATGAATAAACCCAAAGGATATATGGGAAATTAGGGATAATTACACAATCTGGAATATTTTTAAGTAACAGGACATCTATATATTTTTTATAGGGAGAAGGAAACCTGCATAATTTTTGTAGCGAGAAGGACAAACAGTGAATCCCGAAAATCAGTGAATCTCCTAAGTGAATCCCGAAATCAGTGAATTTCGACAGTGAATCCTGAAAATCAGTGAATTTTGACAATAAATTTTGAAAATTAGTGAATTTCGACAGTAATTTCGGCAGTGAATTTAAACAGTGAATTTCGAAAACAAGTGAATTTCGACAGTGAATAAATAGTTTTGTCCTTTATGCAAAAGTTTCAAAAGACTGTCCTTCTACTCAATTGATGAAATATTTCTGTATTTTTCCCTCATTCCCCCAAGGATATATCCAAAAGACATATTACTCCTACCTACTTCCCTGAACTTTTGGATTAAATATTTTAGAAAATTTCATCTCAAATAATGGATATACATATAAATAAATATATGTACACTTATATATACATTCATTTATATCGTCATCATTAATAAATATTTCTCATTCATCAATAATAATTTTATGACATTAGATAATCCATAATCACTTATATGAATATAGGCGTCTCGTAATCCGTATAAATGATGACTAAAAAATTAATATTTCCAATATAATTGACCAACTATATAATGTTAAATCTTACATTAACAACTTCAAAAGAAAAAAAACATAATATATAATTCAGATAATTATATGTATTTTTCAATTTAATAGGGGTGATAGTATCATAATAATTTTATGGGGTAATGAGGGAAAAAGACACCAACATTTCATCAATTATGGAGAATGACAGCCTTTTGAAACTTTTGCATAATTAACAAAACTATTTTTTTTTCGGCGTTTTTCCCTCCCAAAAAAAAAAAACCAACATACTTTCTCTCATCTATCTTTTTTATACACTCATATCTCTCAATATAGAATTTCAAATTTGAAAATTCTTTCACCAATTTTTTTATTTTTTCATGCTCTTTATTTTGAGACCACATTCAACATATTTCAATGTGATTTCAGAAAATCAACTGTCAAAATTCACGATTGTTCGAAATTCACCGATTTTCGGGATAGTGAATCTCACAAAAAAACGATATAATTATATCGAACCAAGTCTCAAAACAAAGAGCATCAAAAAATTAAAAAAAAAATCATTGAAATTTTTATCGCATTTGGATATCTAGATCAAAAGATATGAGTGTTTGAAAATGGGGGAGGAAAGAGAAAAAAAAAAGTTTCAAGTCCAGGCTTCGGATTTTTATTTTTTATTTTTTATTTTTATTTTTTTGTTCTTTTGGCTATAAAAATTATAAAAGTTGTCATTCTCCAACACAAATTTTATGTTGGACCTAAGTACAAATCCTAGTTAGACACCAAAACCAATAGGAATCCAACATTATAAAGTGGGCCCCTACCTGTAAAAACTTTCCACCAATGTATCCCTTTGAAAGTGCTGACTTGGTGGTCCAAAACTTGCACCTGGACCACCCTAAAATTTCACTTCTCCCAATACAAAATGTGTGGCTGTCATGTTGCTAAAAATTATTTCAAAAGTTGTGATCTCTAATTCTCCATAATTTTATTATGTGACACACCATAGTGACTCTCAAAGTTTCTATAAGATATTAATTTAAACACCGATAACACGTAGAAATTTCGTTAAACGACCCAAGTGTTTGTGAACAAAGCTCGAACTCGGTTCATTTAACCTCGTTCAAACTCGTTCGTTAATGGTATCGAGCCGAGCTTGATCAGTTTAACAGCCGAGCTCGAAAAAAATACTATTGAATGTGCCGAGCTCGAGTTTGAGCTTGTTCGCGAGCTTGATCTCGAGCTCGAGCTCGATCTCGAACATTTTTCATACTTATCGAGCCAAGCTCGAACGGCTTTTTAGGCTCGTTTGTGTTAACGAGCGAGCTCGATTACAAACGAGCTCGAGCTTGAACTTCAGCTACTCGATTCGGCTCGACTCATTAACAGCACTAATGACACGTAATAGGTTGTGTGATTCGGCAACTTTCTTTTAGGTTGACGTAAAGCCCAACAAACAATTAATTCGCCGGATCATCCGATGTAATTCCCAATAAAGAGATGAGCAGTCCCCCTTGGCCCAATTAAAGATAAGAGCCGATTAAATTTGATAAGTTTCATGTATGTTGAGTCAGGTCATACCAAAGTCACCCCTCATGTATGGATTTTTTCTTCCACCAAATTTTTTATTTTTATTTTTTTAATGATTTTTTTCACCAATTTTATATTTGAATATTGTGGAACACCCACACCTACACCCACACCCACCCCCACCCAATGCGCACGCGGATATTTGTTTGACCAAAACAAGATACCAACCGCCCCCTCCCCGTCCCAAAAAAATCCTCTTTAAATTATATTTTTCCGAAAGACACACCCACCCAACTACCTCTAAACACTTAATGTCATAAGAGAAAAATACATAATAAAATTCCAAACAATATAAAAAGGAAGTTCCGTAAGAATACAATACAATGATAATAGTTTGAAACCCGTAGTAGTTTAACATGAAAATTAACAGTACGAATCCTTAAATTTTGACAGTTGAAATTAGTCATAATGGATAAATATGAAAGTACAAAAACACAACGGAATAAAATGAGAGGAACAAATGGTATTACAAAATGACCATACAGAATATTCTTAACAAGATCAAATGATGGTACAAAACACGGAACAATACAAAGCATCACAAAAAATATCACTTAAGGTCAAAATGACAGTACAAAATAATTGTAACAGGATAAAATAAAGGGTCTATTAGGTATTAGTCTAGTTTTCCTCCTGTATATAGATTTTAATTCAGTTTGTATTTTTTTGTTGATTTAAGGACAAAAAATTTCCTTCGAACTTAAATACCCCTAGTTCTATCTTCAAACATCAGATCTATGTCTAAACTTTTCAACAGAAATTCCCGACATGCGTACCTCATTCTTCTCCATTCCACCTCTCCGCCATTCTTCTTGAGCTACGAAATGCAACATGGTTCTTCGTCTTCAACGGACCAGATCATGATGCAACTCTAATCCCTCACCGTCAATCAATCATTCCCACAATCTCAAACTGGATTCATCTCAAACTGGATTCACATTTCTCGCATACGCCTCTTTTCACAAGTTTCTTGCCACTAACAAGAACAAGTTTCTACTTCTCAATAATCATATAAACCCTTAGATTTTCTCATTCTATCACCATCAGAATCATCTTCAGGTATGCCGTTTTGTTCTAATTATTTTGTTCTTTGATCCGTTTTTTTTTTTTGTTCTTTTTGCTTATTGAAAATTGTTAATAGAGGATACCTAATTTGATCTGTCAGATGAATTCATGTTTTTTTTGCTTTGGATAAATAGTGTTTTTTTTTAGTCAATGTGCTTTTAAGCTCTTAAGTATTTACTTTTTTCATGTTTTTTTTTTTTTTTTTTTTTTTTTTTGAGATGCTGGCTGTTGATTATTGTTGAGCATTTAGCTGCCGGATTTTCCAAATAACTTATAGGTTATAAGTTCTATAAGTTTTTTTAAGGTTGATGGCTTGAAACATCATTTTTTGGTATATGTTGGTCCTTTGGAAAGGCTAACACAAGTTTAGAGAGGGGGGGGGGGGGGGGGTGAATAAACTTGTCACTAAAAACAAGATTTAAGCAATTTAGGTTCAGTTAAAAACTTGTGCGGAGTTAAGTTAACTTAGCTGAGTCTAAGTCAAAAACAGACTTATCCTTAACTGGGTTAACTGGCAGCGGATTAAATAAGCCTTTGTAAAATATGAGTTATCAGTTAATGTGCTGACTCAGTTTCTAGTGTTTGCTGAGTATGTGAACTAGATAAATATAACTATTAATGCGTAAAGTAAATAAACAAGAATTATAGAGGTTCCAGGTGGTGTAATCCTGTCAGTCCTCTCTTCCCCTGTGATGCGGAGGAAAATTCCAGTAGAACTTTTGAGATGGCCCAGTTACAAAAAGTCCTAAACTGATTGTCCTTGGCTAATCCCTAGCTTCACTATCTAAACACTTGTAGAACAGGTGGGATGGATGCTCTTCAATTGTTTGAAACACTGGTCCTTGGAGGGTTGTCTTGCCTCTTCACCAGCTTTCATCACAAACACGAGTCTTCCCGATCGCTCAACTGTCATTCACACCCTCTTGGTGTTTCACGAGCTAAAACCTTTGATAAAATCAAAGTTGAGGCTTGAATCAATAACTATGATTCAATTGTGATTTGAGCTTCTCTTCTAGATATATAAGTTATGCACAGCTCTGTATTTCTTCAAATGATTGATCTTACTCTTTCTTTGAATGCTTTAAGATCACTTGAAGATATTTCTTGATCTTGCAATAAAATGCTTAGCAGGAATTCTTATGATTTGCTTTTCCCCCTTAGTATGATCTTTCTTGATTAAATCAGTTCTTAGAATCTCTTCTTGTTGTAGAAGAGATCTATTTATAGGGGTTTCTCTAACGGTTAGATCATTAGAATTTAAATTCTTATAGCCGTTAGTGGTCCTGCTTTTCTATATGTATGTCAGTGTCCTTTCTGACATTCATAACGGTCTGATCCTTCATCAGTTATGCTTATTTCCAGTTCCAAAACTGATTCAATAGAACTTGGTCAGTTTCCAGTTTTCAAGAGCATTAACTGACTTTTTACTCTTCTTCAAAATCTTCCCGTTTTTCATCTGATTATTATTGACTTAATCAGAGTACACATTTTCTAATTGATCATCTAAGATATCATTGTCCTTATGATTCTTAGTCCTTCATACAAGATCCATAAAGTCAGTTTAGGTTATCATAGACTTGCCTGAAGTCTAACTTTATAGTCTCGACTTAGTCTTCATAAACTGAGTTTGAACCCTCGATTCTTCAATCTTCAGTAACTGAGTTTGAACCCTCAGTTCTTCTATCTTCTAGATAAGACAACTGAGTCTATGTCCCTCAGCGAACTTACCTTCTTCAGTTCTTTCATAATTGAGTCTGATCCCTCAGTTATGGTTGAAGTACTCTTGATCAAGTTCAGTTGGGAACTCGGTTCAATCAGTCAGTTTCTCATTTTCTCAGTTCTAAACCTAGAACTATTACAGTGCTTGTCTGATTAACTTATACAATTATCAAACTCTATTAAATCCTATACAATGATTTCTAGACATCTTTTTGCTTTGCACTATAACAGCTAGTTATGACACTTCATCAATAGGGTTTAAGAACAATAACTGAATAAGTGATGAATCATCATCAAAACATAAATTTTATTTCCAACAGTACAAGAGAATAAGCTACCTCTGATTTTGTTATACAGGTGTGGCTTATGATTGCTTGGTTAACTTTTCTCTTGCTCCCTTGTAGTCATTGTTTTTTTGGTTTATGATGTTCTTTGTGTATTCATTCATTGATGTGGGGTACATGGTGAAGAAACACATGGTGTAGGTGGTCTTGTAAATCTGTTGTGATGTGCATATGTTGCCCGGTTTGTAATCCGGGTGGTAACACGAGTAGTTGTCAGACAGTCCTTTCAAGAACAAAGTTGATGAATTCATTGATACAGAAATGAAAGCCTTAAGAAGTACACTCCATTTTCAGAGCTTAAATTGATGAAGGCCACAAGAGACTTGATTAGTAGGCTTGGTGCTGGAGCAAATTCAGGCCGTGCATCTACTGCTGAAAAGGTATTCTTTGTTAAATTTATGACTATGGCGTATACCCTTATCCATTTCAAATTCTGAAAATTCTAGAAATTTGCAAATTGAGTTTGATAATTCGCGTATTGAGTTTGGGACCATTCCTCTGGCAACTGGGGTTGAGAGGAATCCCAAGGCAGGTATTGAAACTTCCATGGTAGATATTGAAACTACCATCGTCAACTCTTTTGATAACCATGAAGTTGAAACTAATAGTTCTATTTTTTTTAGAGGATTAATAGTTCTGTTGAGAACAGAAATAATGGCAGGTCTGTTGTAGTTGATCATATTGGTGATCCCACAGTTTAAGGTTTGGCTTAAGGGTGCATCTATGATGTTTTAAAGAAGATTGATTGTGTTTTTTACTTGGTTCATATCATTAAGCTTTCTAATAGACTAGTGTTACTTTGTTATTGTGTTACTTTGTTGGTGTGTTACTGTGTTACTATGTCATTTTCAGCCATATATAAGCCAAATATAAGGCTGGAAATTAAATTTGGAGCAAAAAATAAAGTGTTTAAAGATTGAAAAACTTGAAATACTTTTGTTGACTTTATGTTGTTGCCTTCTTCTACTTTCCTCAAATATACCTTTAAAGATACAATGTTGCAATGTGTTTTTTTCAAAAAAGAATCGATAGTAGTGTGATTCAAACCCCCTCCCTTACATTGGAAAGCATACTAAAGATGATATTTCAGTCATTAATGGATAAGAAATGCAATGGATATTTGTTTTATGTGGTTATTAGTATTGAAAAGTGTTTTGAGAAGTTGAAGAGGAAAACAGAATTGGTTGTGTTACTGAGAGGTTATTGTGTTACTATGATGTCTTTATTTGGTTTTAATCTTTCTTTGCATTCCACTATTTGTTGTGGTGTGGTTTTGGGCTTGGTGGTTGAAGGTTGTTGATTCAAATTGTTATGTTTGTGTTTTTTAGTCTTTAGAAAATTGGAGGAGCCTAGGATTCTCTATTGATGAGGCCGAGCCGATGCTATTTGATGCATTTTCTGTTTCATACATCTTTCATGGAGTTTTATGTGGTGCGGGTTTGAAGGATGAAGGTCCATAGATGGTAAAACAGACTGCTTTCATCTTCAGGAACTTGAAGATTGGTTTGGCTTAAGGGTGCATCTATGATGTTTTAAAGAAGATTGATTGTGTTTTTTACTTGGTTCATATCATTAAGCTTTCTAATAGACTAGTGTTACTTTGTTATTGTGTTACTTTGTTGGTGTGTTACTGTGTTACTATGTCATTTTCAGCCATATATAAGCCAAATATAAGGTGGAAATTAAATTTGGAGCAAAAAATAAAGTGTTTAAAGATTGAAAAACTTGAAATACTTTTGTTGACTTTATGTTGTTGCCTTCTTCTACTTTCCTCAAATATACCTTTAAAGATACAATGTTGCAATGTGTTTTTTTTCAAAAAAGAATCGATAGTAGTGTGATTCAAACCCCCTCCCTTACATTGGAAAGCATACTAAAGACGATATTTCAGTCATTAATGGATAAGAAATGCAATGGATATTTGTTTTATGTGGTTATTAGTATTGAAAAGTGTTTTGAGAAGTTGAAGAGGAAAACTGAACTGGTTGTGTTACTGTGAGGTTATTGTGTTACTATGATGTCTTTATTTGGTTTTAATCTTTCTTTGCATTCCACTATTTGTTGTGGTGTGGTTTTGGGCTAGGTGGTTGAAGGTTGTTGATTCAAATTGTTATGTTTGTGTTTTTTAGTCTTTAGAAAATTGGAGGAGCCTAGGATTCTCTATTGATGAGGCCGAGCCGATGCTATTTGATGCATTTTCTGTTTCATACATCTTTCATGGAGTTTTATGTGGTGCGGGTTTGAAGGATGAAGGTCCATAGATGGTAAAACAGACTACTTTCGTCTTCAAGAACTTGAAGATTGTTTTAGTTTTATTGATAAGCTTTTTGATTACATCCAATAGTATTAGGTTTTTATTCTCTTGATTCCCCCGGAGTTGCATCTTCTTAATGTAGGATGTAATATCTTCAGATGGATCAAAGATCCACCCGATTACGCAGCGGAAAGTTCAAGATCTAGATCTAAACAATCAAAATACATGAATAATAAATCTAACCTACGAGGGGGTTAGATTACCAACCTTTTTATGGTGCAAAACGCCAAGAACAAGGTCTATCCAATCCGAGCTAGTTGAGAGCCTAGTTGAGAAGCCAAAGTCTTCCAACGTGTGTCTTCAAGCACCACCAGGTGGATGGTGTTTCAAGCCGCCGGTCCTTCTCGATATGCTACCTTAGAAAAACCCGAAGTTTTCCTAAAACTCAAACCTTGAGTACAATGGCCGAAATCTCCAAGCCATGTACTTGCACTTTTTATGTCGAAAATTATGTGTTCTTTTTAAGGCTTGGGAGAACTCTCTTTATATAGGAGAGTAATCATTGTCCTCCAAGGATTTAATAATTAAAAGATAATTATTAAATTAATCCTTAATTTAAATAAAAGATAAATATAATATATATCCCAAACAAATTAGGATAACTAAATATATTATCCAATATTCCATGATTTATCATTTAACAAATAAATAATTAAATCATATATCAAATAATTATCCAAGAAAACTAATTTCTTTCTAATTACTTAATACTCACAAAATGCGCCCCAAACCCTAGATAAATAGGTCCACACGCATTTTACACATATTTGGGCCGAGTCCACGAAAAATATCTTTTCCATGTATTTAATTATCTAGTCCAATTAAACAATTAATCCACATATCACAGTCCAATCCAACTATTTAATATTAATTGAAGTGAAACGACGAGAAAACATATGCATGTTAGGAGCCACGTCGGGGACCATGGACCCATATTCAGTAGCTACAATAAATTAAATAAAATTATTCGTCAGACCGAACAATAATATTCAATCTATTAATTCCGGGATTACACCACCATAAACCCGAAACCGAACTCGCCGAATATAGATATAAACTTACACTCAACCATGAGTCATAAGGTGTCCACCGATATAATCATTACATACGGATAAATCCTCCATAGACTGTTCGTTACGAATCAGGACATATCCGTAAACCCTAATCGAAACCTCTTATCCTTATTTACCATTAACCCCCTAGTGAACAAATAGTTCATAACTAATATAATATGAACTGCACGCATCGGTCAGTTTCTAGGATTAACAAATAAGGGAACTATCTGTCTACTTCCTGGAGGAAGGAATAGATTCCATATCTATGATAGCACAGACTACCCACTCATCCTAAAATAGAGCCAACGAGAAGTGTTGGACCAATACTTCGAAGTGATCCTTACTAACACATCAAACTCTACCCTAGTCTAAGCAGTCGTCTGTGATCACCTCAGGATTGAGATTAATCCATATATGATCATCTTGTGATTTGATAAGACTTCTCGATCACGGAATTATATCGAGAACTCAAATCAAATCGGTCCAGCCCTATATGATTATAATCATATATAAATGCCCCACTAGGTACCCTATTACAGACAGTCCGGATAGGACTGTCACACCTAAAGTGTTCTGGACGCATTATTAGCAAATTAATCTTGAGGCCCGTACTCAGATTAATAAACGCTACGGACTAAGTTAATTTTAAGTACATCTCACTAACTCAATCCTCTTGTGTATATCCATACACTAAGTTATGTGATTACATGAACGAGGTACTTAGGGTTTTCAGTAGTGTCTTAATTATAAGCATACATGCATATAATAAGATGAATTATTAATTCTGTCATGAAAACAATTAGATAATTTTCTTTCGGGCACTACACTTAACACATAATGCTTTGATAGATTGTTTCATTAGGATATGAAGCATTTTTTGATAGATTGTTGTATTACGCAATGTTAATGTTGATATTTTAGACGTTGATAAAATGTGTTACGTGTTACTGTTACTATGTTACTGTGTTACACGTAACACAGTAACATGTGTTGGTGTAAACGCTTCAATAAAATTTGGCTTTCAAATACTAGGTCGAAAGGGTATCAAACGTGGTCTCAAAATGAAGATAAAAAAAGATGAACTTTGGTGAAACAATTTTGATGCATGGTGTTCTAAATCAAAAGTTACGGTCGTTTATAAGAAAAAACGCTCCGGTTAATACAAATATTTTTCGGTTTCAAAATATACATCGGAAGGGCATCATGTTTGGGCTCAAATTAAAGAGAAAAAAATATGAATTTTGGTGAAAAAATTTTGACGATCGGAGTTGTAAATCAAAAGCAAAGGTTGTTTGAAAAAAAAAACAAAAAAAAGCATATACACAGCTACAATAAATATATGCAAACAATACCATTGCTAAAGACGCGCGTTCTAGGGTAGGGGTATTTTTGTCCGACTGAAATTTTTTTGTCCTTTTTTGCAACTAAAAAATAAGTGTGTCCTATTTATTCATTTTGTAAATATTTTTGTCATTTTCCCTCAATCCCCCAAAAATAAAAGAAAAAACATTGTGCGAAATATGCAATAATAAAAATCATAATAAAAAATAGGGTCCGCAGGTTATTAAGACGGTTTGACAAAAAATATTGCTCAAATAAATTTTTGGAATACAAATGTTGCTTAGATAGTCTTCCTCATACCTTTTCTCCTTGCTTGGCCAAAATACCTCAGAAAACAAGTTTGAACTCATTACACGAAATCGAACTCGTTATTCGAACTTCGAACACATTACACGAATTTGAACCCAAATCACCCATCTTCTTCAACCCTTAAAATCCATCACCGGAGCCCAGCCGGAACCTGAATTTGAGCTCATTTGAACTCGTTACACGAGTTTGAACCCAAATCACCCATCTTTTTAAACCTCAAAATCCCTCACCGGAGCCCAGCCGGAATCCCGCCGGAACACGAATTCAAGCTCGTCATGTACAGAAAAACGAGTTTGAACTCGAGCATGAAGAGCACCATATTGATGAAGATGAAGAAGAAGGTGATGGTGAGTAAAGAACATGAAAGTAAACTCGTTACATCATGTTGAAGAAGATGAAGAATCTCGCCGGAACACCATGTTGTAGAAGATGAAGAATTAAAGGATGAAGAATTAGATGAATAATTAGAAGAAGAGAAAGGGGGATTTGGGGAAGATGAATTATGAAAGATGGGGGGAATTGAATTTGATATACAATATTCGAGTTTGAGGAAGAGAGTGAAGAATTGAGGATGATTCAAGATAGGGCAAAATGGGTATAACAATAATTTTGGTTTTTGCCTTTTTCTTTTAAATAGCCTTTTACTCAAAAGACTAAATAGGCGAAGAAACTTAAAAAAAGACTATATAGGCAATTGCCCCGCCCAAAAATAAATGACTCAAAATATTGCCAAAACATAAATATTTTGAGGTAGGTGGTCAATCTAAAACAATCAGAATTATTTTTGTGAACAAAAAGATTTCGCGTGGAGTGAGGGGTGGGGTAAAGGGTTTGAGGTGGTCTATGCATTCCACAATAAGTAGGAAAAAGATTGGCAAATTCTTATTCACAAATGGGGTGGGGTGGGGGTGGGGAGGGGGTGGGGGCGGGGTTGTGGTTCCTTAAGAAATATAATTTACTAGTAGGAAACCCGTGCGATGCACGGAGAACGTTATATTTAAAAAGTCGATCAGTGTATGTAAAAATTTGTAGATACTGTAGTAATTGAAGAGCTATTTAAGTGAAACCAAAATAATAATAAAAAATGGCATGAATTTTACAATGATATATGTGTATGTAGAAATTTGAAGATATTGTAGTAATTGAAGAGCTATGTAAGTGAAACAAAAATAACCAAAAAAAAAGATGAATAAATGAAATATTTACAATGAAATATTAAAGTGTAAATATCTGTCATAGTTATGAGAATGAAAAGTAGAGTAGGTTCACTTAATAGAGAACGTGAGATTGCACAACAACCATCCCAATAAAGTTTACTTAACAACTGGAATAAAAAAAGGAGATAAAGGAAAACCCGTGCAATGCACGGAAAAGAAATAAGGAAAAAAAATGATGACAACCCCTTTGAATGTTAAAGCTCCGAATCATCATCATAGAAGAGGGTATCACATAAGATGGATAAGCATTGTGCTTTATAGCAAGAGAATTCACATTAGAATCATCAGCAACTTCACCAAATCTTTCGAGCCCTAACTCCGCGGCATGTGTCCCTCCGGTAACGAAAACCGAAGCCATACCGGCTACATTTGCACCTTTTATGTCTTGATGAAGTGAATCTCCAACCGCAATACACTTAGAAGCTTCTGTATCCGCTATTTCTGCAGCTGATGTATATATAATCTGCATTTTATTACCACATATGGACGTGTTTTGGATCAGACATATCCATAATCATTAACAACCATTTTGCATTGTAGACTGCCTTGGATTTATGGATGCATTCTAGGTTGAACATGTATGAATACGTGTATACGGATACACAAACAGTAAGATCACTTAACAGGCTGACCCATCCATTTCACCTCACCACCAAGCTTCTCATATGCAGCTACCAATGTTCCTATAATTCAAGAAACCAGATTCATAACATTATCCAATGATAACAACATGCAAAGGCTAATTTTCTATTATGAAAGAGGTTTTTCCGTATAATAGCCAAACACAACACATTCATTACGTTTCTTAATCTTCGCGAAAAGCAAAAAAGTGACACTTTTTTGCAATGTGTTTTAGAACTCTAACTTACCTATCATGAAGCGTTAATCTCTGGCTTCTACAGTTACAAAATCCGGATTAGCCACCACCATAGGAATCTTTTAGCAGCACACTGCTCAAGTATCCTTTCCAGATCCTCAAGTTTTGTCTATACGGAAGCACCAGACGAAAGCCCTAAAGCCTCGGTTCCATGTGCTAGAATGAAATTCGCGTCTTCAACTTGTTCCACTACTCAGTTCTAGTGTTTGTGCACATTCGCGTATTTAGGTTGGTCATACCGATTTTTTTTAATAACGTGTCTAAAAATCAGAGAGCTTTTTTTAAATATCAAAATATTATTATTCAACAAAAATGTTCTCTGCCATATCATCATGCTTGACGAAATTGAAATGCAATCTATATTTTTGTCAATTAATGACTCAAGCATAACATATAGTTGATATAATGTTTTCTTAGATTATAAATGATACTATATGTACCTGCATGTCCCGTTAGGCTTTTACGTTTGATGAAATCCTTCTTATTGATGATTCAAACATAAAGAGTATTGATGTATTTGAAGTGATATACTTTACAAATGTTGATCTGTTAAAGTGTTATTCTGATTGAAAAATAAAGTAACAGAAATGAAATTCCGGTCAGAACAACCTGTGAGAACCAATTGGTTCTATGATGTGGTAACTCAATAAATTTAACACTGTGTTAACAGTTGAAATGTGGATAACAGTTATGTTATACAATGTTGATTGTCGATTTTGTAATTTGAATATAGGTTTTCAATATTGTTACAAATTTTTTTAAGGGGTAGTTAATTTATTTTTTTGTTTATTTTACAGATGAGGTAAATGGATAATGGATAATGGGTAGTTAAATTATTTTTTTTTCCGGATGGGATAAACCGGGTTTGGGTTGGGTCAATTAGGGAAAACGGGTTAATTGGCGGTTTTTTACTCTGAAATATTAATATAGATTTGGTAAAAAACAATATTTGCAAGCAGGGCCAGCCCCTAAAATTTTCGGGGCTTTCAGCGACTTTGTTGAAAGGGGTCTTTTTATTTCAAAGGTTTTTTTTGTCTCTTTTTTTTTTCGAAAACATACTTATAAATAATATTTTAATATCGCGCTTCTACTATCTATAGATACAAAATTCAAATTCATTGATAGCCACAAAATATACTCTTTTTTTATAAACCCATAAAATATACTTAAACAGTAGTAATTCAACATCTATTTTCTATCATATTTAGAAACAAAATCTAAATTAATACGTATACACATTGTATTATAGTTATGCTGTCTGAGAATATTTTAGCTTTGGGGGCCTTGGGCCACTAAAAGTTTTTTCAAGTATCACCATCTAATCTATGTTTTGATATAAAAAAAAAATGTAAACACATTTTATTGGGTTGAATGGCTGAGGTTGAGCATACACGATTTTTTTAATTGAAACATGTCTTTGTGGGCCTACCCAATTGGTGGGCCTTCGGTGGTTGTCTAGCCTATCTAATAGATGGGTTGGCCTTGTATCGAACTATCTCATGGCAATAGGGCCGGCCTTATTCAAAAGGGGGCCTAGGGCAGAGTGGTTGGACGGGCCTTTGTCGGTTGGTCGATCGGGCGCGACCGGTTGGTCGGTCGGTCGACGATATTGATTTCTATATATATATATATATATATATATATATATATATATATATATATATATATATATATATATATATATATATATATATATATGTGTGTGTGTGTGTGCGCGCGCGCGCATGTATAACTCTTAGTGACATTTATGGTAGCAATAAAATGCACGGATAGCTCCCACTAATTATATACCCAATAAATATAAATACATTTATTCTATTATTATTACAATTATTATTATTATAGGTATTTGTATAATTATTTCATCCAATTACCAAAATACCCCTAAAAATACGGGTTATTACATTCATCCCTTATTACGAAAGTTTCGTTCTCGAAACATGTTATTTCAAACATAGATTCTCTTTATTATTCCAATCCATCTTTCCAAACCTCAATGTTTATAGTTCTTAAAGTTTTTTGGTTATGTGGTAAAATATTAATCGATTTAGAATACCAATTAAGAATTTATAATATTTTTCTTTCTTCGACCACTAATTTATTGTAGAGAATATTTGTTGTAAATCCACGTTATTGTCTTTTATTAAGTTTCAATGCACACTCCTTTTTCTTTAGTGGCAATATGTACAAAGTTAATAGGATTGGTCTATTTGCCCTTATTTTACATCATCGGCTTCTTCTTCGCTGCAAAATGCTGGATAGGTTTGAGGAAGACCGACGTTGCCGATGAAGGAGCTCAGTAGCTTCAAGATCTTTTTTTTCACCGCCGTAGTTTCTTCCTCATTCATCTCAGTAAACGACGTTTCTAGTTTTCTTTGTTGTGTTAACCCACCGCCGTAGTTTCTTCCTCATTCATCTCTGGTGAAAATGGGCTTTCAAGACAAGATCCAACCCCATCCGTAATGTCATTAGTCCCTTACATTGATTCCGGAATACTCCACTGATTTGGACCAGGGAAAACTCCGTGATGAAGCGGCAGAGCCACCACCACCTGTTGCAGTCTTGCAGAGGAATGAAAAAAAGAGAGTCTTCCGCGAATGCATTGAACAGTTTTTTCTTTGGTGGAATAGAAAGAATTTGACCTGGATGAGGACAATGGAATAGCTTGATTCCGATGCAAGTTTTGGAGTATTTTACTCATCTTAAAGCTACAGGAAGAGAACAAAAGCAGCTCGAAATCGATGAGCATTTAATTAGCAGTTGGTGCTTTTGAGAAGACTTTCTTTTGATTATGGATATTCTTGGGTTTCTGAGCAAGTGCAGGGTTGCACAACAAGTGGTTGATGAAATTCTTACGAGCATTTAAACCATGGAGGAGACAATCAGCTTCATCATAGGCATGAGACTTAGAATATAGTCAAAGATAATATTCTATATTGTATTAAGATCTAGTACAAGATTAGGTACATAAAGGAGGCTGAAAAGCAATCTAGTGAGGATTAGGTGTGACACATGTCACCCATCCATACTACACACATGGCACATAATATCTAACAATTATTCATTATCATTATCCATAACAACCTTGTCATTATCCTTAACAGCCCCCCTCAAACGAAATGGCGAAGGCCCAACATTGAGTTTGCTTCTAGTGAAGAGAAATTGAGCCCCTGTAACAGGTTTGGTGAAGCCATCAGCAAGTTGTAGGGCAGAGGGGACATGCCTGATGTGAATATGCTTAGCTAGGACATGATGTCTAATGAAGTGGACATCTATGTCAATGTGCTTGGTTCTGGAGTGAAACACTGGATTTTTTGCTAGGGATTCAGCCCCAATATTATCACAGTGGAGGATAGAAACAACGGGCAGTCTGATGTGTAGTTCTTTAAGAAGAGATTGCAGCCATAGAACTTCAGCAGCAAGATGAGCAAGTGCTCTATATTCACTTTCTGTACTAGACCTAGCAACAACCTGTTGTTTCTTGGACAGCCATGAAACCAGTGATGACCCAATGTAAACACAGTAGCCTGATATGGATTTCCTGTCAAAGGGATTGCAGCCTCAATCAGCTTCAGAGAAGCCTTGAAGGTCAATAGAGCCTGTTGCTTAGAAATGAATACCATATTTGAGGGTGCCCTTGACATATCTCAGTAGTCTTTTGAGAGCAACCTGATGATCACTTGTTGGACAGTGCATAAATTGACTCAAGGTGTTCACTGCAAAGGCCAAATCGGGTCTAGTAAAGGTTAGATATTGAAGACCACCCACAGCACTTCTGTAGACAAGAGCATCTGTCTTAGAAAGAGTTGTACCATCAGTTGGTGTAAGTATCCTTCCTGCTATCATAGGACTTGGACAAGGTTTGAGGTTTTCAATGCCAAGTCTGTACAGTAACTGGGATGCATACTGTTGCTGAGGCATCACCAGTCCAAGTTTGTCCCTGATGACTTCCATTCCCAGAAAATGGGACAGGTCCCCTAGATCTTTCAGTGGGAACCTGGAGTTCTCAGTTTCTGAATGAACTTCTGTACTACATTAGTATCATTTCCTGTGATCAGAAAATCATCCACATAGACTAATACATAGAGAAGGGTGGAACCATGATGAAAAATGAACAAGGAGCTGTCAGATACAGACTGAGTAAAACCCCAAAGTATAAGTTGTGTACTAAGTTCTTCAAACCATGCCCTGGGGGCCTGTTTCAGACCATAGAGGGCCTTGTGTAGTCTACAAACATAATGTGGCTTGGAAGGGTCTATAAACCCTTCAGGCTGGGGCATAAAGACAGACTCATGTAAAGTGCCATTTAAAAAGGCATTGTTGATATCTACCTGTTGGATGGGCCAGTGTAGAGAGACTGCTAAAGCCAAGATAACTCTGATTGTAGATGCCTTGGCCATTGGACTAAAGGTGTCTGTATAATCAACACCAGCCTGTTGATGGAACTCCTTGGCAACTAGACGGGCCTTGTGTTTTAGGATACTTCCATCAGGTTTGAGCTTGATCTTGAAAATCCATCTCTTCCCTACCAGATTCTGGTGAGGATGAGGAGGCACTAGTGTCCAAGCGTGATTGTCACACAAAGCTTTATACTCTTCTTTCATTGCTGTTGTCCAGTTTGGTTCACCCAGAGCTTCTGTTGATGTACTTGGTTCATGTTGAGTAGGGTGAGAAACCTGTGCTGCAAGACTCAAGAAATGTTTAGGTTTGACTATCCCACTCTTAGACCTAGTTTGCATAGGATGAGGAGGAAGACCTGTAGGTGGAACAGGTGGATTAGGAGGTGAAGGACTGGCAGGAGGAGATTGTGTAGGGGAGGCAGTAGGACTGATAGAGATAGGATTGAACGGTGATGAGCTACTAGAGGAGGAGTGATGAGAAAAAAATTCACTGTTATTATCATTCTGAGCACTTTTATATCAATTCAAGTCATTAATTCCTAAGTTTCATCTAAATATATAAATAGTAGTTATCATGTAAAATATCGTGTTTTTACTAGGTTTTGTACCGGTTTAAGTAACCGGAGTGTCGTGTCGGATTTACGTTTGGTATTTTGTGCTTTATTGTAGAATTATAGGTTGACCAAGACTCCGAGTAACGACATTTTGAAGTATAATCATATCTTTGGAAGGATATAGAAAGTGTCACTAAGTCAAGTGGTCAAGTGGCTAATCGATTCGATTTAGTGGAAATCGAGAAATATCTTCGACGAACGAATGGCCCATCAAAACGGCATTTTCTGAAGAAGTGTCCTTCATGAAAGAAGTAGATTATTCAACGAGCTTTCCAATTTCTTTTGAATCATGTCATTTGGAGATCTAGAACTCAAGATATGAATTTTATAAGTTTTATTCCAAAATATATAATTTATATCCGAAAATTGGAAATTAAGGGGAGATGAATGTCATGATTAGGCCGGCCCCTACCCGGCCCGGTCCGGCCCAAGGAGTTTTGCCTATATAAGGAGCATTCAGAGAGCACAGCTCGGGACACCGGAATATAAACCTAGTATAGGGGTTAAGTGAGAGTTGTTCAGACCTTAACACCAGAATTAGGAGTTGACACCCGTGAATGTCATATAAACTGAATCAGATAAAACACACTCTTTATCAAGTTTTTCCTGTGGGGAGATAACCTGTTGGATCATGGCTCGGCTATATTTTTTAATCACCTAGATAAATCCGTTAGATTAATATTTATTTTTTGCATTAGTATAATAATCTCCACCACAACTTTGATCGCCTCGACTAAGACACACGTTCGCTTTGGTACTCACAACCACATTTCTCTTGGGATCGACCTCGTACTCCTGTAGCTATCCTAACAATCGACCCGGTACTCTGCTGGTTAGAGAGTTAGTTTACCCACAGTTGCGAGTCTTTATAAATTGTATTTTTGAAGGGGTAAATTACGCTCATCAAAAAAATTGGCGCCGTTGCCGGGGAAATGTGTGATATTGTTGTGATATCTTGTAAGTGACGAAGGCTTGGGCCTAGGTTTTTATTTTCTTCGTATTATTTAGATTTCGTGTGTGTGTGTGTAAAATATAAAAAAACGAAAAAAAATAAATTTTTTTTATTGTTTTCTTGTTGTTTTCTGAAGATCTTGCAGATTGAGCTTAAATGGATGGATTTTTCAATCAATACTACTCACCTGAACAACAATACTCCTACCTACCTCAGGCATCTGCACAAGTTCATGCCTCAACCTGAGTATCAACAGCAGAATAACCAAGGTTCATGGGATTATCGGTGCCCTAGTACGTACCGGGATCAGAATTATGGTTATTCGAGTTATGAGCCACAATATTATGAGGGTTCTTCAAACCCTAGTGCTTATCAGGATTACGGTGTTCATACTCAATGCGTTGATAGCTTTACCCGCATTCGCCCACCCGATGTACCGGAATGGCAAGAGGACTGCTACTCACCTCCAATGAATCAAAGTCAGTATGATCAGTTTTCCCCCATGCCACGAGAAGACTTCACCGACAGTCAAATGGAGCAACTAGAGCGATTGAACCAGAGCTTGCAAGAGCGACTGTTGGACATGCAGGAGTTCAAGGTAAGTACTGACTCCGCCATAAGAAATCTTCAAGACAGGGTGGGGGAATTGATTGAAATTATGAGGTATAAGAAAGAAGTAGAGGCATGTGCAATAGAGGTGGATCAGGATGATGATGTTATCACTGAAGAAGTTCAGGTTGAGAATAACGTTGATGATTCAGTTGGCCATAACGAGATTTCTGAGCCAGATAGTGAGTTGGGATTGCTTACAGTCCCATCTCCAATTGCGATGTTTGACTATGGCAGGTTTCACGTTCTACCTACTACACCTTCACCCCTTGAGATACAAATTGATGAACCCTTGGTGGAGTGTGTGGTGGAGCCGCCCATTGTTTTGACTGAGCAAGAAGTATTTGGTGATGAAAATAGCTCATTTTTGGATAAAGAGGAAGTGCAAGATTTAGAGATGGAAGTGGTGCAACTTCTATCTATTACACAGTCTTCCGATAAACCACAAAATAATGATGTGGAAGGGTGTGTGATGGATTTGAGTGCACTCTTTGATGAGACAGAATTAGAGGAGCATATGGGATCGCCCAAATCTTTGTCACTCCCAATTGGAGAGTGTATAAAGAAACCTGATGAGATTGATCGACCATCTTTGGTAGAGCCACTGGGAGAGTTGGTAATGTTTGATATATCGGTCCCGGATTAATACATTCGTCCACTCTGTGAGGATGAATTTTCTACGGTCCAGTTTGTGTACTACCCGATGGATGAACTATATGGAATAGCAAAGAAGATGGTTCGACAGGTTGATAACAGAAGATTCTCTAGCTGGGAGGTGATAGCATCGAGGGCCAAACGAGGAACGTTTCTCGACAATTCAATTTCTTTGGTTCTCGCATTGCTAACTTTTCTTAAGCTGTTGATCTTCTTGAGTTCGGATTTTGGTTGATGACTTGTAAATACTACTTTGGTCGAGCAAACGACGTTAAACAAAAGCTCTACCGGGAGGCGCCCGTTAAATAATAATTTGGATAAGACTAGTCTTAATGGAATGTAGAATCTGAATACAAAGCATAACCAAGTCCCAAGATGAATGTTTGAATGTCATTAAAAGGGAACGATTAGGTGGTTATCCGAAAATCCCAAGGGAGTAAAAAGAAAACATTCAAATACATAATTTCTTGGACTTAGGTTGTTAAAATGCTTTGAAAGAACCCTTGAGGATCTGGGTATAAAAGACTCAATACTCTTTCACACATTTCATTTTATGATCTAGTCTGTTTCAAATTTCTGGTCATTGTAGTATAGTGGTGAGTTTTCCCGCCTTAATAAAATTGTGTGTAATAAAAATGAATCTAGGAATAGCTGAGTTGACTATGATATATGCTCATGTAATACTCTCTATGATACGTATATGCTTAGATGTTCTGTGTTTTACCTGTGTGGGTTATTTTTCCATCTAAAGCTATTATATTGCCTATCAAATTTTCTGACGTGACATGGTCATTTCCTTATTATTCCCATATCCCTGCTCGATGTCTTGGCACGAGGACCATGTCCGTGTTTGCTTTGTTTTGGTTGTTTTGGTACAGGGATTCGGGATGTGCTTTCTTATGGCTGTTACGGGATTCGATAGCACCTTTCTGCCATGTCTATAAGCTAAGTCTTTCTCTCTATCTCTGGGAATAATGCAAAATCGTAAGTGGGGGGTAGAGACGTGGTTGGTTTAGAAATGGCAGTAAGTGTTTAATCCCTTAGTTTTTGATCTTGTTCGAGCATTATTTAGTTGATTAAAATAAATTGTATAAGGTATATATTTCATGGATTTGAAGATGTAGTGATCGATTTGGATGTATATAACCAATATGAACCGTAAGTGCATTTTAACCCCAAATTTATTTGTGTAACATGAATTCCTTCACGTAAGCTATTGATATTGAAGCGAAAAATTTTAAACTGTACCCATCCAGTATCCTAGTGGTTTATCCTAGAAATACCAGTAACTTAGTACCTAACTTCTGAACGTGTACTGTGAATATCTGAAGGTTTGAATGTGATAGGAAGAACACCAAACTAAGATGAACTATATATATATGTCGGATGTAGCTACCAATGATTTGAGTGCAGTAGGGTGTTATCACGAAACGTCCTATATCACTATGAGGTTTAAAAGCTCCCGACTGCCTGATGATAGTAGTCCAGCTAGGGTGTTATCACGAAACATCCTATTGCTGGGAATGAAGGCATATGCTACATATGTGAAATTAAGTGAGTTTTGAAAAAAAAAAGAAAAAGAAAAAAGAAGAATGGTTGAAAACTTAGTTATCTTCTGACTATCCCCAGTATAAAATGAATGATATGCTTTAGGGATTATCCTAATAAGTACACGGGAGGACGTTGTGTGGAACTATTACTGCCTATACCTAGGAAAGTCATTAGGACTGTCTGAATGGATACTTGTGCGTTTGCTTGAATTATTCAAGAGAGGATAGTGGAAATTGAAAAGGCTTGTCACACACTCACTCTGTTATACATTTATATTAAGGTTAACGTGTGGTTATGATTCGATTGGTTGTATCATCTGGTTGTTCTTTATATCTTATATCTTCATGAATTTGTCCCTCATTCATTTAGTTTTATCGCTTGTTTTGCTCGAGGACGACCAAAAGCTAAGTGGGGGGTTGTGAGGAGGAAAAAATTCACTGTTATTATGATAACATTTTATCCCGTTTCTAATATCATTCTGAGCACTTTTATATCAATTCAAGTCATTAATTCCTAAGTTTCATCTAAATATATAAATAGTAGTTATCATGTAAAATATCGTGTTTTTACTAGGTTTTGTACCGGTTTAAGTAACCGGAGTGTCGTGTCGGATTTACGTTTGGTATTTTGTGCTTTATTGTAGAATTATAGGTTGACCAAGACTCCGAGTAACGACATTTTGAAGTATAATCATATCTTTGGAAGGATATAGAAAGTGTCACTAAGTCAAGTGGTCAAGTGGCTAATCGATTCGATTTAGTGGAAACCGAGAAATATCTTCGAAGAACGAATGGCCCATCAAAACGGCATTTTCTGAAGAAGTGTCCTTCATGAAAGTTGTAGATTATTCAACGAGCTTTCCAATGTCTTTTGAATCATGTCATTTGGAGATCTAGAACTCAAGATATGAATTTTAGAAGTTTTATTCCAAAATATATAATTTATATCCGAAAATTGGAAATTAAGGGGAGATGAATGTCATGATTAGGCCGGCCTGGTCCGGCCCCTATCCGGCCCCTATCCGGCCCGGTCCGGCCCAAGGAGTTTTGCCTATATACGGAGCATTCAGAGAGCACAGATCGGGACACTGGAATATATATATATATATATCTCCTTCTTATTTTCTTTAGTTTTAAGTTGTATATAAGGCCTTATGCCGAAATAAATTTAGTAATAATAGTATCGTTGTAATGCTCGGGAAATTATTGGAAGTTCGGTGTTGCTGAAATCGTTCTAATATCAAGTTTTTTTATACGTAATCGAAGATATCTCGATCTGTTATAATAGTAAGTTTGCTTTTGTTTTCTTTCATTATTGTTATATCTATATCTAGCTATTTCTTTCTTGTTTTTCTTGTTTCTTTCATTCTCGTTATATATATATATATATGTATCTGTAGTAGTATCCATATATAGGAGAATCTGACAAATGATTGGATTTCGGTTTTAATTTGGTTTTAATAGAATTCTGCCATATTGACAGAAGGCTATTATGTAAAACTTCCCGCCATTTTAATCCATGACATGTTGACAGAATCCGTTTATATGGGTAGCTAAACTTTTCATAGCCGAAATATGTGAAAACGGGTGAAATCAACCCTCGGGAGTCGAGATGGGAGTTGTGTTGTGCTTAATTAAACGTTTTTATGATAAACGTTCATGTTTTAAAACTTGTTTTGATCATGTTAATAACTTTGAATGAGATTGACAACCTTGTTCATTGTTACATCAAGCTTATAAATGTATTTTGCGGTGAGATGTGGGATATGAGTATCACTAATCATAGTCTTGATTGTCAGATTGACAATGCGAGTGGCAGTCAGGACTATGCCTATGTGAGATTCTTATCTTTACGAGATGAATGAAACATGTATTAGAATCACTAAAACATAGCCTTAATCGTTAGATCGACAACCTAAGTGATACGTTAAAACTATGTTTTTGTGAGGTTTTTCAACAGCTTTTTATTCTGGTCAACCATGTTAGGAAAGTTAGCTCTCTAAAGGGAGGGTTAATAAACCTAGTATAGGAGTT
The DNA here is from genome assembly GCA_036785695.1 of Gentiana straminea. NCBI lineage: Eukaryota > Viridiplantae > Streptophyta > Magnoliopsida > Gentianales > Gentianaceae > Gentiana > Gentiana straminea. Next base: position 521,680 of record JAVUPR010000386.1, on the reverse strand, counting down.
AAGTGAGAGTTGTTCAGACCTTAAAACCAGAATTAGGAGTTGACACCCGTGAATGTCATATAAACTGAATCAGATAAAACACACTCTTTATCAAGTTTTTCATGTGGGGAGATAACCTGTTGGATCATGGCTCGGCTATATTTTTTAATCACCTAGATAAATCCGTTAGAATAATATTTATTTTTTGCATTAGTATAATAATCTCCACCACAACTTTGATCGCCTAGACTAAGACACACGTTCGCTTTGGTACTCACAACCACATTTCTCTTGGGATCGACCTCGTACTCCTGTAGCTATCCTAACAATCGACCCGGTACTCTGCTGGTTAGAGAGTTAGTTTACCCACAGTTGCGAGTCTTTATAAATTGTATTTTTGAAGGGGTAAATTACGCTCATCAAAAAAATTGGCGCCGTTGCTGGGGAAATGTGTGAAATTGTTGTGATATCTTGTAAGTGAACCGAAGGCTTGGGCCTAGGTTTTTATTTTCTTCGTTTTATTTAGATTTCGTGTGTGTGTGTGTGTAAAATATTATTAAAAAAAAAGATTTTTTTTTATTGTTTTCTTGTTGTTTTCTGAAGATCTTGCAGATTAAGCTTAAATGGATGGATTTTTCAATCAATGCTACTCACCTGAACAACAATACTCCTACCTACCTCACGCATCTGCACAAGTTCGTGCCTCAACCTCAGTATCAACAGCAGAATAACCAAGGTTCATGGGATTATCGGTGCCCTAGTACGTACCGGGATCGAATTATGGTTATTCGAGTTATGAGCCACAATATTATGAGGTTCTTCGAACCCTAGTGCTTATCGGGATTACGGTGTTCATACTCAATGCGTTGATAGCTTTACCCGCATTCGACCACCCGATCGTTGTCCGGAATGGCAAGAGGACTCGCTACTCACCTCCAATGAATCAAAGTCGGTATGATCGCTTTTCCCCCATGCCACGAGAAGACTTCACCGACAACCAAACAAATGGAGCAACTAGAGCGATTGAACCGAGCTTGCAAGAGCGATCGTTGGACATGCGGAGTTCAAGGTAAGTACGACTCCGCCATAAGAAATCTTCAAGACAGGGTGGGGGAATTGATTGAAATTATAAGGTATAAGAAAGAAGTAGAGGCATGTGCAATAGAGGTGGGTCAGGATGATGATGTTATCACGGAAGAAGTTCAGGTTGAGAATAAGGTTGATGATTCAGTTGGCCATAACGAGATTTCTGAGCCTGATAGTGAGTTGGGATTGCTTACAGTCCCATCTCCAATTGCGATGTTTGACTATGGCAGGTTTCACGTTCTACCTGCTACACCTTCACCCCTTGAGATACAAATTGATGAACCCTTGGTGGAGTGTGTGGTGGAGCCGCCCATTGTTTTGACTGAGCAAGAAGTATTTGGTGATGAAAATAGCTCATTTTTGGATAAAGAGGAAGTGCAAGATTTAGATATGGAAGTGGTGCAACTTCTATCTATTACACAGTCTTCCGATAAACCATAAAATAATGATGTGGAAGGGTGTGTGATGGATTTGAGTGCACTCTTTGATGAGACAGAATTAGAGGAGCATATAGGATCGCCCAAATCTTTGTCACTCCCAATTGGAGAGTGTATAAAGAAACCTGATGCGATTGATCGACCATCTTTGGTAGAGCCACCGGGAGAGTTGGTAATGTTTGATATATCGGTCCCGGATTACTACATTCGTCCACTCTGTGAGGATGAATTTTCTACGGTCCAGTTTGTGTACTCCCCGATGGATGAACTATATGGAATAGCAAAGAAGATGGTTCGACAGGTTGATAACAGAAGATTCTCTAGCTGGGAGGAGATAGCATCGAGGGCCAAATGAGGTACGTTTCTAGACAATTCAATTTCTTTGGTTCTCGCATTGCTAACTTTTCTTAAGCTGTTGATCTTCTTGAGTTCGGATTTTGGTTGATGAATTGTAAATACTACTTTGGTCGAGCAAACGACGTTAAACAAAAGCGCTACCCGGAGGCAGCCCTTTAAATAATAATTTGGATAAGACTAGTCTTAATGGAATGTAGAATCTGAATACAAAGCATAACCAAGTCCCAAGATGAATGTTTGAATGTCATTAAAAGGGAACGATTAGGTGGTTATCCGAAAATCCCAAGGGAGTAAAAAGAAAACATTCAAATACATAATTTCTTGGACTTAGGTTGTTAAAATGCTTTGAAAGAACCCTTGAGGATCTGGGTATAAAAGACTCAATACTCTTTCGCACATTTCATTTTATGATCTAGTCTGTTTCAAATTTCTGGTCATTGTAGTATAGTGGTGAGTTTTCCCGCCTTAATAAAACTGTGTGTAATAAAAATGAATCTAGGAATAGCTGAGTTGACTATGATATATGCTCATGTGATACTCTCTATGATACGTATATGCTTAGATGTTCTGTGTTTTACCCGTGTGGGTTATTTTTCCATCTAAAGCTATTATATTGCCTATCGAATTTTTTGACGTGACATGGCCATTTCCTTATTATTCCCATATCCCTGCTCGATGTCTTGGCATGAGGACCATGTCCCGTGTTTGCTTTGTTTTGGTTGTTTTGGTACAGGGATTCGGGATGTGCTTTCTCATGGCTGTTACAGGATTCGATAGCACCTTTCTGCCAGGTCTATAAGCTAAGTCTTTCTCTCTATCTCTGGGGATAATGCAAAATCTTAAGTGGGGGGTAGAGACGTGGTTGGTTTAGAAATGGCAGTAAGTGTTTAATCCCTTAGTTTTTGATCTTGTTCGAGCATTACTTAGTTGATTAAAATAAATTGTATAAGGTATATATTTCATGGATTTGAAGATGTAGTGATCGATTTGGATGTATATAACCAATATGAACCGTAAGTGCATTTTAACCCCAAATTTATTTGTGTAACATGAATTCCTTCACGTAAGCCTTTGATATTGAAGCGAAAAATTTTAAACTGTACCCATCCAGTATCCTAGTGGTTTATCCTAGAAATACCAGTAACTTAGTACCTAACTTCTGAACGTGTACTGTGAATATCTGAAGGTTTGAATGTGATAGGAAGAACACCAAACTAAGATGAACTATATATATATGTCGGATGTACTACCAATGATTTGAGTGCAGTAGGGTGTTATCACGAAACGTCCTATATCACTATGAGGTTTAAAAGCTCCCGACTGCCTGATGATAGTAGTCCAGCTAGGGTGTTATCACGAAACATCCTATTGCTGGGAATGAAGGCATATGCTACATATGTGAAATTAAGTGAGTTTTGAAAAAAAGAAAAAGAAAAAGAAAAAAGAAGAATGGTTGAAAACTTAGTTATCTTCTGACTATCCCCAGTATAAACTGAATGATATGTTTTAGGGATTATCCTAATAAGTACACGGGAGGACGTTGTGTGGAACTATTACTGCCTATACCTAGGAAAGTCATTAGGACTGTCTGAATGGATACTTGTGCGTTTGCTTGAATTATTCAAGAGAGGATAGTGGAAATTGAAAAGGCTTGTCACACACTCACTCTGATTAAGGTTAACGTGTGGTTATGATTCGATTGGTTGTATCATCTGGTTGTTCTTTATATCTTATATCTTCATGAATTTGTCCCTCATTCATTTTGTTTTATCGCTTGTTTTGCTCGAGGACGACCAAAAGCTAAGTGGGGGGTTGTGATGAGGAAAAAATTCACTGTTATTATGATAACATTTTATCCCGTTTCTAATATCATTCTGAGCACTTTTATATCAATTCAAGTCATTAATTCCTAAGTTTCATCTAAATATATAAATAGTAGTTATCATGTAAAATATCGTGTTTTTACTAGGTTTTGTACCGGTTTAAGTAACCGGAGTGTCGTGTCGGATTTACGTTTGGTATTTTGTGCTTTATTGTAGAATTATAGGTTGACCAAGACTCCGAGTAACGACATTTTGAAGTATAATCATATCTTTGGAAGGATATAGAAAGTGTCACTAAGTCAAGTGGTCAAGTGGCTAATCGATTCGATTTAGTGGAAATCGAGAAATATCTTCGACGAACGAATGGCCCATCAAAACGGCATTTTCTGAAGAAGTGTCCTTCATGAAAGATGTAGATTATTCAACGAGCTTTCCAATTTCTTTTGAATCATGTCATTTGGAGATCTAGAACTCAAGATATGAATTTTATAAGTTTTATTCCAAAATATATAATTTATATCCGAAAATTGGAAATTAAGGGGAGATGAATGTCCTGATTAGGCCGGCCCCTACCCGGCCCGGTCCGGCCCAAGGAGTTTTGCCTATATAAGGAGCATTCAGAGAGCACAGCTCGGGACACCGGAATATAAACCTAGTATAGGGGTTAAGTGAGAGTTGTTCAGACCTTAACACCAGAATTTGGAGTTGACACCCGTGAATGTCATATAAACTGAATCAGATAAAACACACTCTTTATCAAGTTTTTCCTGTGGGGAGATAACCTGTTGGATCATGGCTCGGCTATATTTTTTAATCACCTAGATAAATCCGTTAGAATAATATTTATTTTTTGCATTAGTATAATAATCTCCACCACAACTTTGATCGCCTAGACTAAGACACACGTTCGCTTTGGTACTCACAACCACATTTCTCTTGGGATCGACCTCGTACTCCTGTAGCTATCTTAACAATCGACCCGGTACTCTGCTGGTTAGAGAGTTAGTTTACCCACAGTTGCGAATCTTTATAAATTGTATTTTTGAAGGGGTAAATTACGCTCATCAAGGAGCTACTTGAGGATGGTGAGACAGACACACCAGGGATTTGAGAAGGACTAGACACATTGTGTTCAGGACTGGGTGGACTGGGTGCATCAGGAGGAATAGATGAAGTCATGGTGTTAGTGGAATCTGTCCTAGGACTGGTTTGAGGAAGAACAGTGTGGGAATCAGGAGAGCAGGCTATGTGGTTCTGGATGTCAGAATTAGGGTCATTTTTCTTGTGAGGAAAGGTATGTTCATCAAAGGTAATATCTCTTGACACATAGATCCTGCCAGAAGAGTCAACACAGACATGTCCTTTGTGGTTAGGGCTGACCCCTAGGTAAGTACATTTTTGGGTATGAAACTGAAACTTTTGAGTATGATAGGGTCTAAGGAGAGGATAACAAGCACATCCAAAGGTTTTAACTTGGCTGTAATCTGGAGATTTACCAAATAAAGCAAGAAAAGGTGATTTGTAGTTAAGGACATGTGTGGGTAAGATGTTTATAAGGTGTACAGTTTGCTGAAAACTGTGCCACCAAAATTTGAGAGGTAAGCCTGCTTGAGCTAGAAGGGTCAAACCAGTTTCAGTTACATGTCTGTGTTTCCTCTCAACCTTTCCATTTTGTGCATGTGCATGAGGACAGGGATGCCTAAAGGAAATACCAGATTGATTGAGGAATGATTGAAAACTCCTAAATTCTCCTCCCCAATCAGACTGGAAAACTTTGATCTTATGATTGAGCTGATTCTCAACAAGGGATTTAAAAGCAACAAAGATATTAAAGGCATCAGATTTCTGTTTGAGTGGGAAAATCCAAGAAAACCTGCTATAGTCATCTACAAACACAATGTAATAGACATAACCATTGACTGATCTAACAGGGGCAGGACCCCATAGATCAGAGTGAATAAGTGCAAGGGGTTGTGTAGTGACAATATCAGATTTAGTATAAGGAATGGAATGTAACTTGCCAAATTGGCATGCTTCACAAAAGGGCAATTTGTCATTGATTGAAACATTACATGACTTAAAAACTTGATGTAAAACTTTTACAGAGGGGTGGCCTAATCTCCTATGCCATAGTTCTACATCTTTAGGAGAATTTAAAATAGAAACAAGACTTGAGCAGACTTGAGGTGTGGATTGACAAGCAGTTGACTGTTTGGAGTGAGGAGAGCTCTGTGAGGCTATGTGGACAGGAGTTTGAAGTTGATAAAGTCCTTCTCTAAGTTGACCTTCCAGCAGGGTTATCTTGGTAGTTTTGTCTTTAACAAAGCAACAAGAATTAGTGAACTCAACAGTAACAGGATTATCATGAATTTATTGAGAGATACTAAGAAGATTCTTGGCTATTCTAGGAACATGAAGAATTCTATTCAAAAGAAGTGTGTGATTAGTGTTAGGAAGTAGAACATGACTGGAACCAACATGAGCAATAACAAGTTTCTCACCATTCCCAATTACCAAAGCATCAGAACCTTCATAGGATGATCTCAGACTGAGATTGTTTAAATCTGAGGTCACATGATTGCTAGCTCCACTGTCCAAGTACCAACTGGGATCACCTACTGTTTCTGGAGTGGCAAGATATGCTGAAACTTGCTTGGCATTTGATGACCCCTGTGGCGGTGTGCAGACAAAGTTTTCTTCAAATCTATGCCAAAATTCAGAGGCTATATGTCCTGGCTTCATACAGATCTGACAAACAGGCCTGGGGCCTCCATTTTGAGATGCATTCCCACTGAATCTTCCACCATTTCCACTATTCCTGCCCCTGCCCCTGCCCCTGTTACTGGAGTTTCCTCTACCTCAATTACCAGCAGACTGAGGGGCTCTACCATTGCCTCTTCCAGCTCTGTTTTGTGTGTAAGCAGCATTTGCAGTTGGGGACGCCAGATCAATCTGAGTAGAGCTATTGTATCTGGAGATCAAGCCTTCATGAGTCAAGAGCTGTGACTGAATTTTGGGCCAAGACAAGGAGTTGACCCGGGAGGTAATATTCACCACTACTGATTCATATTCACGAGGCAATCCACCAAGTACAGCAAGAGCAAGTTCAGCAGTAGAAATGGGAAATCCAACTGCTGCTAAGGAATCAGAATAACCTTTCATGGAAGCAAGATAATCAGCCATTGATTTACCTCATTTCTCTGTTTTTGTTAATGCATCTTTGTATTCGAGAAGACGAGATTGCACCTGGCAGTTAGGGTTTCCAGTGTGACCCAGACCTGATGAGAGGTTGTGCAGCCAACAACTTCGGTGAGTGCTTGTTGAGTCATGGAGCCAAGAATCCATCCAAGCAATAGATTATCCGTTGTGGTCCAATCTTCATAGGCTGGATTTGGGATGAACCCCATTCCTACAGGACTGGGAACAGCTTCAGGAGGAGGAGGTGTTGTGCCGAATAGATGGCCATCCAGTTTATACCCACGAACAACATGTAGTACTGAGAATTTCCAAAGGAGGTAGTTCGTTCTGTCCAATTTGACATTGCAGGTCTGAGTCAGTGTTCCACCAAAAGGGATATGGCTAGGTGGAGACGGACTTGAAGAAATTAGAGAGGGAAATTGTCTGTAGGCAGCTGGAGAAAGGAATGGTGGACGAGTGATCGGAGAAAAAGGCAGTTGCAAGCTCGTCTGAGGTGGAAGAGTCACACCAAAAATCGGAATGGACCCAAAGGGAATTGAGGATAAAGATACCAACGAAGAAGGGATTTGGACTCCTTCAGTGATGATCGGTAAAGACGACGGAGAAGCTTGAACTCTGCCAGTATCAGGACCGGCGGTGGACATGGCGACCGGAGTAATCTCTCTGATACCAACTTAGAATATAGTCAAAGATAATATTCTATATTGTATTAAGATGTAATACAAGATTAGGTACATAAAGGAGGCTGAAAAGCAATCTAGTGAGGATTAGGTGTGACACATGTCACCCATCCATACTACACACTTGGCACATAATATCTAACAATTATTCATTATCATTATCCATAACAACCTTGTCATTATCCTTAACAATGAGCAGCTTCCAAGCCACATTCTAATCTTTTGGGTAGTATTCTTGATTTCCATAAGGCCTTTGTCTCATCCTAGTGAATTTTATTATGCTTTTGCTTTTTGTGTCTCTTGTGGAATTGAAGTTCTATTTTCCCAAAGTTTTGAGGATAATAAGAAACCTAGGAAGAATATAGGAATGTATTGAAGTTTGTTACTATGTTTAGTACTTGGTTCGTTGATGCCTACAAGTGGAGAAAATAGTCTTTTTAGAGCACATATCCTTTCTGAACTTTCCAATCAACTGGATTCAAACTAGTGGCTTCCAATTTAAGCAGTACCTCTCCTTTAGACAGTTTGGGTATTGGCCTCAACATGCTACAACACATGAAGTAATATTCAGTTAAGTGTTAAGACACACATCTCTCTCACATGAAGAATATCTCATTAAATGAACAACAAACGGACAATACAATGCAGTCAATCCTTAATTCGATAAATCACAAGTAAACTCGAATATATATATAGATAGATAGAAGAAAAAGTCAACCTTCAAAGACGCAGCAGCGCCCCCATAAGAATCATACCGAACAGCACGCATAAATTTTTCTACCATAGCCCCTAATGATATAGGCTCATTTTGCTGTAATTACAGTTTGAAATAAGCAGAAGAAGAGGGGTGAATATATATATATATATATATATCTGCAAAATTCTGTGTTGCAAGAAATAAAAATAAAATTAAATGACTAATGTTTAAAACTGAGAACAAATTATATGATGCAACGTAAGGGATCGTCTAGGTAGTTAACAATTTTCTGGGCTAAATTACAATTTTGGTCCTCTAACTAGACACGTTTTTCGATTTTGGTCCTGGTTTTTCTCCGACGACAATTTTAGTCCTGTACGTGGTCTTTTTTTTTGCAAAAATAGTCCTGAACGCCGGAAAGACCACTTACAGGACTAAAATTGGTCTTTTCCGGAGACAATTTTAGTCCTGTAAGTGGTCTTTCCGGCGACGACCAATTTTAGTCCTGTAAGTGGTCTTTCCTGCGTTCAGGACTATTTTTGCAAAAAAAAATACCACTTACAAGACTAAAATTGTTGCCGGAGAAAAACCGGACCAAAACCGAAAAACGTGTCTAGTTTAGAGGACCAAAATCAGTAATTTAAATTAATTTTCTGCAATTTCGTCTTGTATGTTAGTACAATTTTCTGGTCAATCTAAGGGATACTTTGGGTATACACCCCACACTTGATAATGACAAATACATTAAAGTATATTAGGTAATAGTATTATTGATGTAGAAGATTACTCACACACACAAGAAACAAGACTACAAGAGAATCAAACAACTCGGCAATTTTTGACTAACATCGTGTAAAAGTTAATGGGCCTTTATTTTTTTTTTTTTTGGCTGTATGGCTTTTTTTCTTGTCCAAATTGTTGGTGCACTTCCACCAAAACTTCGAAGCAGAGAAGCTGCAGGCAAAACCTTTCAGTTGTTAGTCTCAAACATATGAGCTATTATGCACCAATTCTTGCAAGGACTTTTACTCTCCTCCTTTTGTGTCATACTTGTGGGCCAATGTCTTTAATCGAAGCTTTTTTTTTTTACCAATATCCATTACTAATGCTCTTATAGTGTTGAGATTATTCGACTGTTTTACCTTTGTTTATGTTGCCTATCTCCAAGGTGAACTGTTTAATTGTGTGAAGGTTTGACTCCAATTTAACTTTATTTTGTATCAAAAATGTTTGTGCTACAACAAAATCACCACAACACACTTTTATGTTGAAATAGTGTCCTAAACCCAATCTAGTTGGACCGGATCCGACCGGGTCTGGTCAATTCTACTATTTCTTTATGTTTATACATATGTTAAATGGCTTTTCTGTTAGTACATATTCTGTTTATATATATGAACCAATTTGTGATTGTATATATGATAACGTCCCTAGTGTCAAACTGTGAGAGATAAATCATAATAGTGGTTATGGTTGATGAGTTCTCGACTCACTTTAAAAGGTTTGATACTTAAATGCTCTAGTCGTATGTACTATTAAATAGGACATTAATAGTACGATTAGACTAGAACGTATTAGATGTCTTCTGTCTTATTGAAGATAGGGAGAGATCTCGTCTATCGAAGTGTAGAGACATGTACGTGGACGTGTATTAGAGAATGCGTACGTTAGACTGATCTACTTACTTTATTAAGTGTCGCACTATCTGGCGGTTGTGTAATTATCCTAAGACCGGAGTCTTCATGACATCACGGTGTGGATTGTCATGCTTTGACACTATTGAGGTTTCCTCTAGCCATGGGGCGATCATGCGGTAGTGATTGAGTGTGACACTAAAGCATGCGTAGGACTCATGTCGCTCGTCTAAAAATCGCGTATCCTAATAACAGGAGTAAATATCTGAAAGGGCCTTCTTATAAGGAATGTCTAGCTATCGTGAATCTTTGGAAAGTGAGAGTAAATTAGTTACTTCGAGAGAGCTTTAGTAAATGTACTTTGTGCCTACGGCCAATAAATTAGGAAGCCTATCGGGTCACACACATAAGGACATCTAGCCGGATCAAAATGCGGCTATAGCGATAACTAAATAAGAAAAGTTTTATCTCGACTATAAAGTGTTATAGTGATAAATTAATATAGTGGTATTGATTTATTATGAATAAATATAATACAAGATATTAATTATGTTGATTAATTAAATATACATATTTTATTATGTATGTGGCGAAATTATATGTGTATATGATACATATGTATTTTGTGAATTAATTATAGTATTATATTAATGGGGGATTGAGGGAAAAGGACAAAAATATTTACAAAATGAATAAATAGGACACACTCTTTTTTTTAGTTGCAAAAAGGACAAAAAAATTTCAGTGGGACAAAATTACCCTTCATTAATACAGAAACGGAAAAGTACTCAATTAAAAAATCCACCTTCTACACCCACGATAGTTTCTAAACCCACGATTCTACACAAATTCTTCGCCCACGATTCCAAAAACGAATAAATAACATCGAGCTTCACCGGAAATTCATCAGGAATTCGAAGATTCGAACCAAAAGCATCGATTTCGTAGATTTGCAGAGATTTTACCAAAATGTCTAAAAGAAAGAGGACGGATGGAAGTAGCAGTGAAGAAGAGGAGCAAAAGAAGCCAGGGTAAGATCTAACAACTGAAATACGGCTGATTTTTTGAAATTTCTGCTATATCTTTCAAATGTAAACTGTATTCTACTACTGATATGAAGTTGTTACTCCAAAATCAATAAATGCAAGAAAGTTTTCTCATTCTATGGTGTTCAATTTTTGGGAAAATGGTGTTGAATTTCTGAAAAATGGAACATATTGCAGAAATCATATTAATCTAATTCAATGTTACTGAACTATTTTTGAATCTGAATGTCAATTATAACTGCATTGTCAATAATTTCATAATCTAATGACAATTTATGATGATAATCTTACTAATAATGTTAGTTACTGTGTTACTGTGTTGATGTGTTGATGTTGCTGTGTTGTTGTGTTGCTGTGTTGTTGGGTTGATGTGTTGATGTGTTGCTGTGTTGTTGTGTTGCTGTGTTGTTGTGTTTGTGTGTTAGTGTGTTAGTGTATTAGTGTGTTACTGAACATAAGTATATGTTATGAATGTATCTTAAAATGTACTGAATATGAATTTTTAGTGAAACATTAACATGTAGTTGCAAATTGTCTTTTTTAATTGCAGGTACATATTACAATATAGGTCAAACTTGAATGCAATAAAACAAATGTTCAAGGAAATCAAAGGTGACCTAAAAAAAACCTGAAGATGCATTCAACAAAACTCCATTCAAGCACATGCTGATTGCATTGAAAAATGAAGAGATCGTTTACAAGAAGAGAAAGAATGAAATGATGGATGAATTTATCTATAGCTACAACAAAACAAAAAAAAGTTCAACATTGGTGGTCAATTGTACGTGCATTCCAAAAATAATGGATGTGAAACTGATTTTTGGCATAGAGGATGGTGAAGAACAACTTGGAAATATGAAAGAGCATAGAAGAGGGGAAACAAAACTAGAAGAAAGGTAATTTAAGAAATCAAAAAGACTAACTACAAGCCTTGTGAAACTTAAAGTCAAGGAGCTGGTTACAAAGAAGGACAAACAATCAATTGATGACTGTGTGAAGCTCCTTTGTCTAATACTAATTCATACAGTCTTCATGCCGAATACAGGAGCATATATAACATGGGGATTCTTATACTATGTTGATGACATTGATAGATTGAATACTTACAACTGGTCACAACATATATTAAACCAACTCATTGAAGGCTTAAACCAATATTGGAACCATCCAACGCAAGTCAATGGATGCACTATGATATTACCGGTATGTTACTTTTCAATTCATGACTTGTGTTGGATGGTTGAAGAAAAAAGAAGCACAAATCAAAAATCTTCAACAAACGGTGCACAACAATCAAAAACAAATATCAGGCCTTGAAGCAAGTGTGAGGGCTTATCAAACGAATGAAGTCAGCCTAGTTGGGAAGACCGAATCATTGGCTGTTGAGAATGATAACATGAGAACAGCATTGGAAGAACAAGCTGCTAGGCAAGCTGAATTGATGACCGAAGTACAAAATTTCAAGAAACTTTACGGATTAGAAAGACTAAACACTGAACACCTTCATGATCTGTTAGCAAGGAAGGATGAATACATTACAAAACTTCAGGACGACATTAACCCAAACAAAGAGCAGGATGAACAACAAAGGATCCAGCAGCAAGAGCAAGATAGAATGAAGATTCGATTTCTTTCAGAGAAAGTTGCTAAACTAGAAAATGAGCATTTTCAAAAAGACTCTGAAATCATCAACTTGAAAGGAAGACTTGAGGAGCAGACAACAAATATACAAGAGCTCAAGTTGAAGATACAAGAAAACAAGGAGATGCATTCAAACGAAACATCGAATCGAAAAAGAGAGTTTTACAACTCCAAACAGGTACATCTAACAAAGAGGCTAACCTAACTGAGTTAAATCGAATAGCCGAAGAAGCTAAAACAACAGCAGGAACACTTAAAGAAACTGCAGAACCGAGACAAAAACATTTGGATGCACAAGACAAACTAATCGAAAAGCTGAAAGTTCAGGAGAAATTGACTGAAGAGAATATAGAGCTTGAAGTTCACAATGTGACTCAAGAATGTAAGAAAAACACCGGTCAGTCATCATTGATAAGAAGATTGCATGAAAATCCACGAAAGAAGAAGGCAATACAGGATGAAGAATATGAATACAACATAGGGAAAGGGAAGAAAAAACAAACTGAAGAATCTGAAGAAAAATACATTCATGCACAAGATAATGAATGCATCAATGGGAATGTAATCATGGAAGAATCAAAGAATGAATACACATGTGGAAAACATGTCATGGAAGAGGCATATCAACGAATCTGGAATCATAATCAGGAAGGTGGCAAAAAGTAAGTATCTCTACATAAATAATTACTGTAATATTGATTGCATAACAATGACTAATGTGACTCCTATATTTATACAGAGCAAAGATGTATGGGCAAAATCAGTCAGAGACTACCCTTTTGTTACTGTCAACTCACTCATGGCTGTAATGAATGAATTATTGATTGATGAATCAGTAAGAAGTTCATAATATCATTGCAATATCAACTTTTTTTTGCACTATAACTTAGTTACTAACACAATAAGTTCAAACACATATAATAGATGGAATGTGTGAAATCATGAAAAATGCAGAAGTAGTAGGAAATCAGTACCAAATTATTCAAGTAGCACCATTGTTAAGATAGATAAAATTCTGATTGCGATACTTTTATACCTGCTGCTATTACAAACTATTACTAAGAAGATTAACATTTGCAGGTGGATTTCTTGAGGTTCCACAGAACGCCAGGTTATAACGATATGGAACCCATCAATGAAATTATCAGACACATAGTAAAAGGAAAAGTAGTGTTAATGCCAATTTGGGCCAGTGGAAAAAGAAAATTTGGATACCATTGGGTGCTGCTGACTCACAACAAAGGACTAGATACATGGAATATGTACCATTCACTCAAATCTCCAAGAGGAAAGGACCCTTACTTGAAGGACTGTGAGAATCTGGTAAGCAGTTATATCTATGTGTTCATGTGTTCCGGTGTTCATGTGTTCCTGTGTTGATGTTTTGATGTGTTCCTGTGTTTATGTCTTGATGTGTTGATGTCTTGATGTGTTGATGTCTTCAAGTGTTACTATTTTACTGGTGGATAGTTATAATTTGCGCACTGATCCATCTGAAATACACATTGAATCACATCAATCAATTATTTGGAACTGCATGTGGCCAGATGAAGGAAGAAAACCAAAGAACAAAAGAAGAAAGCCTTCAACAATCAAGAACGTTCCCAACCTGCCAATACAAGACATTGAATCGTAAGAAAGTATTCAACACATTGTATTTAATTACTAGTATAAGTACTAATCAATTGAACTAAAACTGATACAGGTATGACTGTGCTGTTTATGTGACATACTACATCAACAGGATCATGACGGGAAATGAAATTGAAAGAAAGTTAACAGATGAACAAGAGCAACAAATGAAAGGAATGATTATAAATAGCATTACAATGAATGAAATACTTCTAGTCATCTAGCATTCTTGTTATAATACACTCAACTGTTGATTTACTTCTCACTATTTAGATTGTGAAATGTGACTTTGAATGATACTATGATGGAATGTTTATAATATAATATTATTGTTGTCCAAATCTTTCTTTGCATATTTTGTTATCTCTACATTGTTATATTATTCAAAATAGTTACAACTGCCACTTTTGTAATTGCAATTCTGCACATTGAAAACATTATTAACAAATTCTGTAATAGCAATTTTGCTCATTGAACATTATTATGAATAAATAACCAAGTCTCATTGCAAAATCATGATTATCATAAAACTACAAAAGATATTGATAGTGAATACAAATATAAAAGATATTACAAAACAATTACTCAATCAAAAATATATAATGAGAATTCAATAATTACAGCACCAACACAGTAACACGGTAACACAGTCAAACGAAAAACAAACAGCCTACTGAAACATCATTAATACAAGATCAATCCAACTGCACAGCAGCACTACATGTACGCTTATTATGACGACTAGAAGAACCACAATGACTACATCTATATGCACGTTTCAAACGTTAGGATGACTCTCCACGTGAAGGAAAATGTTTAGTCCGAGGTCTTTCGGGCTGCCTCCTAGATAAAGGAGGTAATACAGCAACGGCAGATGATATCTGAGCTGTTAGATAAGTATCTTGAACAAGATATAGTGCATATTGATAAGAATCCAGAAAGGAGCTTGTCCGGTACCACACGTCCACATAATCATGTAGAAAAAATCGTGTGCTCATCACAGCAGCAACTCCATGATGACACGGATAACCATTCCTTTCCCAAAAAGTGCAAGAGCAGCTACGATCCATCAAATTCACCGAAGCAGTCGGTGAAGACTGAACCTCATAAATAAAAGTAGTAGAACTCACAACATTCCACTCTTTAGATTGATCCATCATATGCGAAAGAATGGCATCAATTGCAGGGCAAATTGCAGTAGAAAAAGATGCATCTAAAGTTCTCTTTTCCGCAAAACAACATTATATAACTAAGCAAAGATAAATAAACACAACATGAAACCAATAACATTAAAAGAAATACAAACCTGCAAATCGCTGCATAAGTTTAATACAGATAGCATCAACCAAGTTAACAACAGGTAGATGATGCTCTGTCACAACCCACGAATTAAAGGATTCAGCTGTACTAGATGTTATGTAACTATACCGACTACCCTTGAAGTGCACATTAGCCCAATTCTCATGATTCAGATTTGAAAAAAACTCTTTTACAGCTTGTCCACCCTCAACAAGCATTAGTTTCATATTAGAATCAAACTCCAATTTGGTAGAAGCATAAGCACACCGATCAAGCAAGGCAACCATTCGCTCACGAAAAAACTTACTTTTGGAATATTCAGAACATTTCACACATAAATTAAGCTTCAAATGATACAAGCAATATGAATGATAAGCACTTGGGAAAATAGTACGGACATTATCAATCAATCCAGAATTCCTATCACTAATAAACGTAATATGCCGTATTGGATCCAAAATAGACTTCAAATGTAGTAGAAACCATTCCCAATTACAAGTGTCCTCAGAATCAACAACATCAAAACAAATGGGGTAGATACCTAACATACAAAAAAAGAATCTCACGGTTAGAGTTCATCATAATGCTAATGTGTGACAGTTACTGTGTTGCTGTGTTTAGGTGTTACTGTGTTTTTGTGTTGCTCAACAATACAAAAACAAAACAAACGCAACACATACCTTGGTTACCATCCTTCCCAGTAGCATCCAATAAATGACCCCTAAATTGCCCCTTCAAATGTGCTCCATCCAAAAAACGAAGAGGACGGCAAGAGTTGAAACAACGTATGCAACAATCAAATGAAACAAACAATCGCCTAAACCGACATGATCCAGGATCCACTTCATAAACAACACGAGAGCCAGGATTTGAATCCAAGAGGCATTGAACATATGAAGGCAATCTCCTGAAGGATTCACGCACGTCACCATACAAAGCTGATTTGGCTTTCGACACACCAATTCTTGCTTTGAAATAAGTCACCTTAAACTTAAATAGTGAGAATAGATCACACTTAACAACACAAGCATGCAAATTAGGAGTATCACAAACCATACTTTCAATAACCTCTCGCAACAAGCTCGGAACTGATTCGTGTTCCATGAAAAGAACGACCAGCCGAACCACAAACATGAACAGTGCATGACTTCTTGACATAAAAATACCCATTCACATTCAATTTAACACCATGTACATTCTATGCACACTTATATTGTTCCTTGAAAGGACAAGAAGCCGTTATTCTATTTTCATCATTCTTTTTTAAAACATATTGAAATCCGGTATCAATAGAAACCTTTTGCAGAGATAATCTAAACTGTGAGACACCACCATAAAAGACTGTTCCCTGTTTAAAAAATATCTTATCCCAACCTAGCTTAATCGTAGCAGCCTTTCTAAGCATAAACAAAGACTCTTCATCATCAACAGCATCAAGAGAAGGTATACAAGTGGTGGAGCTTGAGGAAATAGCATCATCAACATCAGGTAGGACAGTACTGGAACTTAAGGAATGAGCATTGCTTTCTTCTAGCACATCGACATGAATACCATTACCATTCAAGGATTGAGACACAACAAACAACGTAACCAAATCTTCATCACTAGACAAAAAACATTTATAACAACCAGGAAACTTATAGAACAACCTAACAGAAGATGCATTCAAACTACGCCATCATCGACAAATCTTATCGACAATACACTTGAAGGAATCAGCCTCACAAACAGACAAAACATAAGTATCCAACACATAGGTGCAAAACAAAAGCACCATCCTCAAAACAATCTGCAAATAAACAAAAGCACAAATTAAAACAACTAAAACTAAATAAACAAGGCATTCTCACTCATACTAAGGATGTTACTGTGTTGGTGTTACTCGTGTTATTCGAGTAACAAGATAAATCCACATAAATACGAGAACCAAACTGCATTGTATAGATATAGCACAACAACATTCTTAGTAAGACAATGACAATCAAAAACAACAAATTTAAATCAGAATACACCTCTAATAATAACAGTTGAGGATAATACAATGACATAAGAATGCAAGATGACACAAATCAAAGTAACAGATGTAATTCAAATACAGAACTCGAACAAAATCAACAAGGATCTGAATCACAGCAAGTCAACAAATTCACAGAAATAGAGCAGGGTTAACAATAACAAAATAGATGTGAATAGATAATACAATTGAAGAAATAATATAAAAACACAATGTCATTTGATTACAATAACAAAACAAAAAAAACATAAAAGCAGATTATTAGGTAAGGAAACCAGATTGCAAACAAAAACAAAAATCAACGAATAAAACGAAGAGCATTACCTTCGAAATCTTCAAAATAGGAGAAGAACAACTAGCTTGAAGCGACTGAAAACAGATATGAAATTGCAACCACAAAATCAATAGACCTTTACAATTTAACTGGCCGAACGAAGAAGAAATCAAAGAACAACAACAATTAATATACAGACTCGGTGAATTACGGAGCAAATAGAGAAAATGGAAGAACGAATCAAACGATAGAAGAAATTAATGTTTTGGGTATTCTGTTAGACGGAATAAAACAGACAAAGATTTCGTATTATAAATGAAGGGCACAACAGTCCATCAGAAAATATTTTGTCCTTATTACAACAAAAAAACGAGTGTGGATTAAAATTTATATACAGGGAGGAAAGTGGATTAAAACCTAATATTCCCTATATTAATTAAGAATAATCTGGATGCCAATTGTGGCATGTGGGGCGCAAATGCATGTATATATGATACACATGGATTTTGCAAAATAAGTAATAGTATTATCATATATTAATATTAGATATTAATGTGTATAAATTTACACAAATATGTAAATTGATTTATGGTAATATAATAAAAGATATATTCAATGTTATATATTGGCAATATATATTGGAAATATTTAATATAAGATATCGTGTATTTAATGAGATAAATCTAGAATATATATTTTCCTTATTTTATTAGGAAAATGTTTTTTTCCCTACTTCACTCAGAAACTTTTCCTATTCGGAAAACTTGTAGTATGGGGCGCAGGTCACCCCTATATAAGTAAGGGGGTTGGCTAGTTCTTTTGTACATCACAATCAGAAGAGTTCTAAACTACTAGAAAAATAGAGAGCTTCCTAGAGAGAGTTTTGAGAGAGAGAAAATGCCGGTCTAGCAACCGAGTTTTTCTGGTAGCAATCCATGATGGGATTCCGGCGGGTTGTTCGTGTGGATCAACGATAGAAGCCAAACACTTGGGCGGCTTCGTGCAGAAACTACAACCGTATATAAAGCGTCGATCTATTTTAGATCATCCAAGGTATATTCTATGTCTACTTATTTTATGCTTGTTGCTTAAACAAAATCGATCCTGGTTAAAAAGGAAATAAATTTTAAATTCCACTGCGTTCCCTCTTAGATTTCCTAACATTTTACACTATTGATCTTTAAGGGACTCATAAGGATCATAATTACGTGATTGAAGGTGCCACGTAAGGTGTTACTATAACTGTTAATAAAACGTGTCAGTGTTACTGTTACTGTTTTTGAGGTGTTACTGTGATTGAAGGTGTTACTGTGATTGTGAGGTGTTACTGTGATTGAATATGTTACTGTAAATACACATTTTTTTGAGGTGTTACTGTAAGGACTGATGGTGTCACTATGAGTATTGAAGGTGTTACTACAAGAATAAAGTGTTACCTCAAAGAGTTGCTAAAATACATAATGTGTCATTGTATTACAAGTTATCTTGTTACTATTATTTATATCAAGTATCTTTATCTTTATTCGTTATCTTATCTTGTCATTTGTCCAAGTTCGAACATTTAGTGTTTGTTTAATTAGATAAGGTGTTACGGTGACTGAAGGTGTTACTGTGACTGTGAGGTGTCACTGTGAAATACAAGTTTTTTGGTGTGTTACTGTGATTTTAGGTGTTACTGTGATTGTGAGGTGTTACTGTGATTGGAGGAGTTATCGTGGTTGATTGTGTTACCGTGAAATACACAAGTTTGCTAGGGTGTTACTGTGATTGTGAGGTCTTACTGTGATTGTGAGGTATTAGTGTAGACGCAACGGTTTTTTTATAGTAAAGCTCAGAAATTTTATTAAGAAAAATTGAAGTTTTACAAGAGTCCACCACCGGACTTCCCTTCAAAAAAATAGCGTCATCAACACGTGTTCGCCACCTTCTCAACCTTAGTCCGGCAAACTCAAGGTGAGAAAATCCGGGTGCTAAGGAAAGAGTATGACCCTACATGTGTTGGGAACCTCACCCTAAGAAAAAACTAGGGGCAGAAACTAAAGAAAACTTCATATCTAAGACATGAGAGAACAAGGTTGTTTGCAGCAGGTCCAAGCTATGATCCAGACAAGTCTTGGGCTCTCCTGAGTGTTTGTATCTCTGAAGGAATTGGGCAGCTTGCAACAAATTGTAAAAAGCAGCACTGAGGGTTGCCTGCAAAGGATTAAGCAGCACCCAGGGTTGTTTGCAGCTCTCCAGACGCAGCGGTTAATTCATATGTTTTTTTGACTTTTAGAAACTACGTCGAAAGGGTATCATATGATTTATCAAAATAAAGAGAAAAAATATGAATTTCGTTAAAAGAATTTGATGATTGTAGTTCTAAATCAAAAGTTACGATTGTTTATTTAAAAAATGCACCGATTAATGAAATTGTTTTTTTGGATTTCAAAAATTACGTTGAAATGGTATCATATGAGATATCAATATAAATACGAAAAAAATATGAATTTTGGTAGAAGAATTTTGATGACCGGAGCTCTAAATCATAAGTTACGGTTGTTAAAAAAAACGGAGCAACATGTATGATTATAAAAAAAAAGAGCATCGAACAAGGAACCTGGAGCGTGCTTTTTTTATTATATACCTAAGGGTATATTTGTCTAGTGACTATTATTTTTTTATTTTTGCAAAATTTTCAAATAGTGTGTCATATTTATTTTTTTATATTAAAAATTGGATCTTAGCCTCATTCACTATATATTCACCAACTTTTTACTATTTTATAATTTTTATATTAACGGCAGTCAGGTGGTATTTTAGTTTTTTATCGTTAAAATAAATAACATCTCACAAATATTCTTAAATTGTGTGAAAAATCTAAATACACGATAAATATTATATTTTGAGACGAAGGGAGCATAATTTTAATTAGCAGGATACCTTAAAGGAATTTCATTATTTCTCAAAACAAGATTCAATGAACCTTTTCTTCAAAAGAAAAAAAAAATCAATGAACCTGTAAACAATATATTGTTCCCATTTCTTTCATAAAATTTGAAATTAAATTAAGGGGAAAAAATCTCCCTTATATAAACCAAGCTAGAAAGCAATATTACACTCACTCAAGCCCATTCACCGAAATTATTCAGCATGGAAAAATCAGTCCCTGCTATATATGATAACTACGTCGAAAGGGTATAATATGATATATCAAAATAAAGAGAAAAAAATATGAATTTCGTTGAAAGAATTTTGATGATTGAAGTTCTAAATAAAAAATTACAGTTGTTTATAAAAAAATGCTCTGATTAATGCAAATGTGTTTTCGGATTTCAAAAATTACATTGAAATGGTATCTTATGAGATATCAATATAAAGACGAAAAAAATCATGAATATTGGTAGAAGAATTTTGATGATCGGAGCTCTAAATCAAAAATTACGTTTGTTAAAAAAACGGAACAACATGTATGATTATTAAAAAAAAAGCATCGAACAAGGAACCTGGAGCTTGTTTTTTTATTATATACCTAAGGGTATATTTGTCTAGTGACTATTATTTTTTTATTTTTGCAACTTTTTGAAATAGTGTGTCATATTTATTTGTTTTATATTAAAATTTGGATCTTAGCCTCATTCACTATATATTCTCCCACTTTTTACTATTTTATAAATTTTATATTAATGGAAGTCAAATGGTATTTTAGTCTTTTATCGTTAAAATAAACAACATCTAACTAATATTCTTAAACTGTGTTAAAAATCTAAATACACTGATAAATATTATATTTTTAGACGGAGGGAGTATAATTTTAATTAGCAGGATAACTTAAAGGAATTTCATTATTTCTCAAAACAAATTCAATGAACCTTTTCTTCAAGGAAAAAAAAAATTCAATGAACCTAGTAAACAAGTTATTTTTCCCATTTCTTTATAAAATTTGAAATTAAATTAAGGAAAAACAAAACAAAACAAAACAAAACAAAAAAAAAAAAAATCTCCCTTATATAAACGAAGCTAGAAAGGAATGTTACACTCACTCAACCCATTCAGTGAAATTATTCAGCATGGAAAAATCAGTCCCTGCTATTCCATCTACTCTAATTGAATCTGAAAACAAAAACGATGAGCTTCAAGATCTCATCCAAACACTTCCAAAACAAAAATGTTGGTCGCAACGCGATATATGTATGTATAAAGGACTTTGGTACCCTTTGGCCACTATGTTTTCTGCAATCACTTTTGAAAAGCATTTCAAAGCCAGTGATACTGATATCATATTGGCCACGATGCCGAAATCAGGCACGACGTGGTTGAAAGCTCTCGTCTATACGATTCTCAACCGTAACAACCATTCAATTGATCAAACACCTTTGCTGAATTCAAACCCTCATCTCCTTGTGCCTAACTTGGAGTTTGAAATTTATGCAAGAAACCAAAATCCAGACTTTGAAAACATTTCAAGTCCTAGAGTCCTGTCAACACATCTGCATTATGACGCCTTGCCCGATTCCCTTTTGAGTTCAAAATGCAAAATTGTGTATTTGTGTAGAAACCCTCTTGATTATTTCATCTCCCATTGGAAATTCGTGTCGAAAAATCAATTTTCGAGCGAGCCGCCTCTTCCTATGGATGAAGCTTTTGAATATGTTCTCGAGGGGACGGAATATTTCGGGCCCTTTTGGAATCACATTCTGGGGTACTGGAATGGTAGATCGAAGGATCCTGAAAAGATCTTGTTTCTCAAATACGAAGACTTGAAGAAAAACACAGTTAATTGTGTTAAGAACATGGCAGAGTTTTTGGGATTTCCTTTTTTGGAAGAGGAAGAGAAAAATGGGTTGGTTGAAGAAATCGTAAAGCTTTGTAGCATTGAGAGTCTGAAGAACATGGAAGGAAACAAGAAGGGAGAAATCGGGAATCCGGAGATAATTACGATTAAAAACAGCTCATTTTTCAGGAAAGGGGAAGTTGGGGATTGGGTTAATTATCTGACTCCAACAATGGCTAAGAGAATGGGGAAGTTGATTGAGGAGAAGTTTCAGGGTTCGGGTTTGGCGTTTGAGCTTACTGCAAGTCATGAACTTTGTGAGATCTTTTTACCTTAAGCTTTTCATGCTCTCTTCTTTTTATTGTAGCATACATTATTATTATTATTATTATTATTATTATTATTATTATTATTATTATTATTATTATTATTATTATAAACATTGTGTTAACTGTTAAGTCGAATTATAGAAAGAAAAAAAAAAAAAAAAAGCTATCTATCGAAAGATGATAAGCTAAACTCTCAATGTGAACATTGTAATTTTTTGTTCCTACTCAAATGAATTTTTTTCTTCTTTTTGATCTCCTGAAACATTATACGAAGCGTAAGACTTATCTCAAAATCTATAGTATTAATCCGCAATGTAAGTTGCCTATGTATGTCCATTCAGTGTTTGGATTCAGTTTTAGTTCCAAAGGGAAGATCCATGTAATCGTGCTCCGTGTGCCCATGAAAGGACTAACCATCTTCTTCACCGACCTCATTCTTCTTCTTTTCAGTCTTCTCTGTCCATAGTTAAGAAACCCATTTTAGAATTTATAGCTTCAAAAGAGAGTGTTGGTGGCAAAATCGGTCTATTGATATATATTAGGTAAGCGTACAATGTTAAAATAATCAGAGGAGGGGGTTTATATCGATTACTCCCACCATCCATCTTATGTTATTAAAACTACCCAACTACATACTACTATTATTATTATTAAAAATGAATTTTAGTCCCTTCACTTTTATTATTTATTATTAGTATTCTTCTTCGTATTATTATGTTATTATACATTCTTTTTTTGAGTTACAACTAACTAACTGTTGCTGCCCTTAGGAAAAATCTTTCAACGAGGAAACAAGATTATTTATTCATTTCACATTTTTATTTGAATAACATCTGAATGATTTATTTGTATAATTTTTATTATATATTTTATATTCACGATGAATCTCGTGTTTCCATTTTCGTTTCAGATCATGGGTCATCTTCTCAAGAAGTGCAGGAGAAAAGTGGAGATTCAAAAGATTAGTGCTCTTAAGCAAATATGTGATTTTGGTTACCAACCCAAATTTTAATTTGACAGGAATGTCCTTTGTATTTTCAATTTGTTGGGGTCTAATATGGTCATAGTGTATTATTGACCGTTTTGTTTGTTTTTGGAATAAAAGTAGGAGAAAAAAATTGGAGGGCTTAAACTTTTTTTTTTTTTTTTTTTTTTTTTTTTGAGGGCTACTATTGATATGTTAAACATTGAATATCTTAAACCTTTTTCCTTAATCATATTTCTATAACAAATCGATCACTCATTGTTAGGATAATGATATGATCATATGTGACATGTTGACGCCGGAGCGTAAGACGGAGAGAATAAAGAAAGAGAAGAAAACCATAGAAATAGAGAAAAATCTTCGAAATATTTTATACCATATCAAATTCAACTCTCTTAACCAAGTACGGAAGCAAGACTTATATAGCTACAAAACATAAAACTTACAAAAGATAAAATGAATCACGAGTTAAGCCGACATTCATTGCAGCGTAAATTAATTAAGTGTTCTGATTAGCACATGCGCTAAAATCAATTTAAAATCTTCCTTATTTATTTTACTAATGACTATTAAGATTTTACCATAAATAATTCAAAATAAAATAAATCGAAAATTTCTCCTGCATCGGTCTCCTCGAGTTGTGAAAAACTCGTCCCGAGTTTATGAATCATCCGTCCGCGATAAAATTTCATTCCGACCAATTCTTTTACACGTACACTCTGTTTCATCATCTTTCTAACCTCAATAATATTACGTTCTTTGGTCGGCATTATTTTCCTCTCAATTTCCTCCAATAATTTTGTTTTCCTCTCAATTTCCTCCAATAATTTGCCAAATAATTCTCCATACGCTCTCTCCCTCCCTTTCTAGTACGACATAAAAAATGTTTTCGTTTTGGTCATGTCGCCATTCAACATAAAGGAGAAAAAGGAAATACGTAACTAGTCCCCTTTTTGGTTGAACCAAGCATCTCAACTATGGCCATTATTGTTTCATCTTGTTTTTCACCCAAAGCTTTCCGGTTGAAATTTACATTACTTCCAGAAACCTTTTTAGAAATAAAATTATCAAAATGATATTAGCGTATATAGTTGTGTATATTTGTTTATATTTAATATTATCATTAGGTCGTAGATATTTGCAATTGTATTTACTGTAATAGCCCTAGTGATAGGTTATATATTCTGTGTAATAGTTTCAACTGTGAATATATCAAAACATAATTTCTAAACATCATCTGTTATGGTATCAGAGATTTTCGATCCCTAAACCTAATTTTTTAATTTTTTTTTTCAAGCCGCCACCCTAAAACTCGGCTTCTTCTTCACCACCTTTTGTCAGCATAACTCGGCCTCCCTTGCCGGAATCAATGGCAGAAGAGAAACTCACCACTTTCAACTCCGCCAATCAAGCTACCATTAAACTTGATGCTACAAACTACTACGTTTGGCATATGCAGATAGAATCTCTGCTCATCGGTAATGGCCTCCTCGGATATGTCAATGGTCCGACACCATCACCGCCGGCCACCCTCACCGTTGACAACAAAACCACGACGAACCCTGCTCACCAGCATTGGCTTCGTCTGGACAACCTAATACGCAACCTGATCATTGCGTCCCTCACCCCACCGGTGGCTACCCTCCTCTACGGCAAGCAAACATCGGTGCAAGCATGGAAGACGCTCTCCGATGTTTATGCAACTCCATCTCGTGCTCGGCTCAAACAGATTCATCAAAGTATGAAGGATTACACTCGTGGATCACAATCAATCCATGAATACCTGTACACCCTCAAACACAAGGCTGACGAACTCGCTCTTCTCGGGTCTCCCATGGATGCCGAAGATTTTCTTGATATTGTTCTCGACAATATCGGTCCCGAGTACGCTGAATTGGCCCGTGCTATTCAAGTCAGAGACACCACGATTTCTTTTGAAGAGCTTCATGAGAAACTCTTAAACTTTCGGCCACCTACTCCGGCTGCACCCCCCTCCTTTGCGCCGACTACGGCCCACGCCGCCTTCAAGACGCAGCAGCGCAGCCAGCAACAAACATCAGCGCCTTCTCGTCCCCAGCAGCAGAATTATGGTAACAATTATTTTCCAAACTATGCTAACTATGGTAACCCTAATTTTAATAATTACAGTGATCAAAGGTCCAATAATCAAAATCCGAATCAGTCTGCTTCGAATCGTACTAGGCGCCCCTTTTTGGGAAAGTGCCAAATGTGTTATATACAGGGTCATGTTGCTCGGGATTGTCCTCGCATATGGGGCACCGGTTCGTAAAATTTTTAGTCAAATGCGACCCCAAGGCCCTCGGCCTCGGCTAACATTGCGCTTCCCGCTCTTGACTCGGCTCAGCTCGATTCGAATGCACCAAATTGGCTTCTTGACAGTGGGGCTTCTCACCATGTGACTCAGGATCTTCAGAATTTGTCTCTGCATGATCCTTACACTGGCACTGATGACATATTGGTTGGTGATGGTAAGGCCCTATCTATTACTCATACTGGTAGCTCGTCTATTCTTATTTCCCCTGAAAAATCCTTATCCCTCAAACATGTCCTCTGTGTTCCCAGCATGTCTCGTAATTTACTATCCATATCTCAACTTTGCAAATCCCATAACTGCCTATTGAGTTCTTACCCTCTCGAATTTGTTGTGAAGGAAATTCAGACGAACCAGCCTATCCTCCGTGGTCCAGTTAAGAATGGTCAGTACGAGTGGCCCAATCCGCCTATTGTTGCATTTGCCTCAAATAACGCCTCCTTTCAAGATTGGCACCATCACTTGGGTCATCCAGCTCGTCCAATTTTATCCACTATTTTGCGCAATTATGATTTACAGTCCTCTAGTTCTACTTTTTCGCATTGTAATGCGTGTTTGCAGAATAAAAGCCACAAACATCCTTTTGGCATTTCTACTTTACATTCCTCCCGTCCCCTTGAGATTATTTTTAGTGATGTTTGGACATCCCCAGTTTCTTCTATTGATGGTTATACATACTTTGTTATATTTGTTGATCATTTCACGCGCTATATTTGGTTTTATCCGTTAAAACGTAAATCTGAGGTTCATCCTACATTTATTCGCTTTCGTGCCATAGTGGAAAAATATTTTGAACAAACCATCAAACTTCTCTATTCTGATAATGGGGGTGAATTTATCTCTCTTCGTAAGTATTTCTCACTAAATGGCCTTTCCTTTTTCACTACTCCTCCTCATACCCCTGAACATAATGGTATTTCTGAACGTCGCAATCTCCACATTGTCGAAACTGGTCTCGCCTTACTCTCTCATGCTTCCGCTCCCACCTCTTTCTGGCCCTATGTGTTTGCCACTGCTGTTTACCTCATCAATCGTATGTCCACTCCCACTCTCAATCTGACCTCCCCTTATGAATCCATCTTTCACAAACCGCCAAATTACCATAAACTTCGTGTTTTTGGATGTCTGTGTTATCCCTGGCTCCACCCCTACACTTCTCATAAACTTCAACCCCGCTCCCAACCTTGTGTGTTTCTAGGTTATGTTCTTAACCAACATTTTTACTATTGCTATGACACTGTTACATCTCGCCTCTATGTCTCCCATCATGTTAACTTTGTGGAGTCTATTTTTCCCTTCTCTTCCCAGTCCACCTCGGACCCCTCGCACTCTCTGGCCTCTCTCTCTGACTGGCTTCCCCTTAACCCACCTCTTCATCATCCTCTTCCACCTCCTACCCAACCACCTCTTCTGCCGCCCTTACCTACTCCTACTCCACCTCCATCTCCTCCCCCTCCTCCATCCCCCTCCCCTCCTACTCCTTCCCCCCTCCACCTCCTCCTTCACCACCACCCCCACCTCCTCCTTCCCCTCCTCCGCCACCTCTTTCCTCTCATCCCATGTGCACTCGAGCTCAAAATAACATTCACAAACCCATCCGTAAACTTAACCTTCACACCCACATTTCCACCTCCTCTTCCACTGAACCCACCAACATCACTCAGGCCCTTAAGCAACCACAGTGGCGAGCTGCCATGCAGGAGGAATATGATGCCCTTATTCGTAATATCACTTGGTCCCTTGTTCCCTCTCAACCTAACCAAAATGTCATCAGTTCCAAGTGGATATTTCATCTCAAGCGTCATCCGGATGGCTCTATTGATCGTCACAACTCACAAGGCTCGTCTTGTGGCCAAGGGTTTCACTCAGCTTCCTGGCATTGATTACTATGAGACCTTCAGTCCTGTGGTTAAACCCACCACAGTGCGTGTTGTTCTTACTCTAGCTCTATCGCAGGAGTGGTCTTTACGTCAGCTAGATATCAACAACGCGTTTTTACAGGGGCATTTGACTGAAGATGTGTATTTGGCTCAGCCGTCTGGGTTTGTCGGCATCGAGCATCCTAACCATGTTTGCAAACTACGTAAAGCTATTTATGGGTTGAAACAAGCTCCTCGAGAGTGGTATGATGAGCTCATGTTAGGAAAATATCATCGCAACGGAAGCGATTTATGGATCTAGATCTATATAATACACGTAATAAAACATTAAATCTACATCTACAAGTAAGTTGTAGAACATACCTCTTGGATCTCAAAATCCAAGTTGGAGAACCGCTATTAGGATGATCGAACAATGATGTGAAGAACACCACGATCTTCCGCACGTGTGATCCAAGCAATTCCCGGTGGAAGGAATTCTCGACTCGAACCCCTCCGATATGCTACCCGGAAAAATCTCCAAGATTTCTCCTCCTCTACTTGGCCGAAAATTCTATCTTCTCTCTAAGAGTTGATAGTCGAATTTCACATGTGTGTTAAGGCTTGGGAGAACTCTCTTTATATGTAAGAGTAAAACTTAGCCTCCAAGGATTTTATAATTAATACAAAATCAATTATAATAATCCTATTAAATAAAAGATAATCTCAAAATATTCTAGAACAAATCAAGAATATTTTTATCTTTATTATTTACCATAAATATTTATCCAATAAATATTTTATGCACATGTCTTTTTAACACACAAGAAAACTAATTCCTTGTCAAAATAAAGACACATGTGGCGCCACAAACATATATTGACCTAGTCAATATTAATTTTGCCATTACACAATAATTGGGCCAAGATTATGGAAAATGTCTTTTCCACATATTTAATTATTTAGCCCAACTAATTTAATAGTCCACTAAACAATTAATTCACATATCGTTTTAATAAAGTCCAACATGAACTAAATCAATATTATTAGGATTCGACGTCCGAGAATATACATGCTATATTAGGAGGCACGTCGGGGACCATGGACTAATAATCGCCGGCTCCGATAAATCAAATAAATAATTATCCGACGAACGTAATAATTATATATATTCGATAAATCAATCACAGGAATATGCCACCATAATCCCGTGATCGCACTCCTCCGATTATAAGATTATATTTATCTCCTCACGAGAAAGTAATAAGCGTCCACCGATATAATCATTTCATATGGATTAATCCTCCATAGATCGTTCATTCTAAATCGGGAAGTTACCGTTAACCCTTTTCGTAACATCTTGTCCTTACTTACCGTTAACCCCCTAGTGATCAATAATTCAAATAACTCACCGGTAGCTAATCGTTGTAATATGAATCCCATGGATCGATCAATGTCTAGGATTAACTCATAAGGGAACGTCTATCTACTTCCATAAATGGAAGGAATGGATTCCGTATCCGTGATAACACGTACTACTCACTCAATCCAAGATAATGCCAAGACGGGGTAATTCGCATCACGTACTCGTAATCCTTAACCGTCAAGTCAAACCTCATACCGATTCAAGCAACGATCGTGATCACCTCGATTAAGATATATCCATAATATGATCATCTAATGATTCGATAAGACTTCTCAATTACGGAATTATATTGAGAACTCGCATCAAATCGGTCCACCCTATATGATATATCTATCATATACAAATGCCCCATTAGGTTCCCTTAACCGAAAGTCCGGATAAGACGATCACACCTATCGTGTTATGGGCGCATTAATAGTACGTTAAAGGGGAGACCCGATACTCTCGATTAACTTTACTACGGACTAATTGTATTTTAAGTACATCTTCACTAACTCAATCCTCCCGTGTATATCTCATACACCGAGTTAAGTGATTACATAAACGATATACTCGTGGTTTTCTCGTAGTGTAAATACTATTGTCACATCGGTGATTATGAGAATAATAAATATGAATAATAACATCATTTCATTTATTAAATAAAACAATTACAAAAATTGTCTTTCGGGCATCACACCTAACAATCTCCCACTTGCACGAAAGCTTGTGATTAATTGTTTTAGAGCACACCCTATTATTTAAAACTACAAAGAAACTACATCTCCCACTTGCTCTAAAGCAATGAGACTCATCCCGCATTTTAGTACCCACAAAACTTATCATAACCATTTCGTATTCCAAAGTACACTCCGAGTATGCCGTCGTAGGATAGGTCGCTGACTCGGGGAGCACCTATATCCGAATGTCATGGGTCTTAATGATCGGGCAGTTGTCGGCTCGAGGCGATCCGTAGAATCGAAACGTCGCCGGTCCATCTAATCATGTGGTACTTTCCCAATATGCTCTTGAACTCAAGTGATTTCGGAAATCCTTATAAGCTACCCCTTCATCGTTTGCACAATGATGTGGTATCGGCTTTCCAAATCTGGAATCACTCCCAGAACTGAAAAGGAAATCCTGAGGCTATATCGCCTCTCTAGCTACTACAAAAGCCGCTAATCACCCAACTAGTTAAAGTCGAGTTGGCGTTGCTGGATTCCTCCAGGCAATAACTTCAACACAAGAGTAAACACTGAGACCGAGATCGACTTAACGATCATCCTTAATCTGACACAAAGTCAGAACCAGTGTATTCTCACATATCCAAGTTCACATTTGAATATGCCCGCATATTATTCCTCGTTCTCTCAAGATACTAAAGGACATACTAAACTTGCTTCGTTAACCGCCGAATCTAAGCTTCGATCAAAATTGACGTTCAATAACCTGACCATCTCTTGTCACAAAGAGAATCCATCCCATTTCTCTTTATCCGAAGATTTAGAGAGTCATTCCTGAGGCATAGGGTAGAACTTCCTCGTTGAATGTTGCATACACAGTATGCATCATCTTAACCAATAAGATGGATGGGAAACCAATGACTGATTCTAATGAATTCGACCGAGTCAAACTCTTCGAATGTTGTCCAAATCTCTCGTTGCAGAGAATTGTGGCATTGTCGATTCTCGACTTCGTATAACACACCCATGTTGAGTCCAACTCGGTGCAAAATTCCTTCATAAACACTAATATATATGTATATATTCACTACCGTACTAAAATTGATATCCAAATACACAAGACTTATCAATATTCTCGTCAAATCCATATATTATAGAAATATATGACTTCCAATGACCAAGAGGTTTGCTTTTTATCCACAAAGGACATAAGCCTTGACAAGCTATCCCGTCATAAGTTCATAAGGCAATACCCTTCTGTTCCGAATGAATCCAGATTCCGTTTGTTTGGCAAGAAAGTCTCGTGGAATCACCCCTATTTTCTCGCTTTTGAACGAAATCATGAATTACCGAATTCATTCTACTCTTTTCCGTGTAGATCCAATTACTCCCACCGGGCCCGAGACACTCGTGTGGTTCTACAAGAGTATGAACAAATTTCCGGAGTACCAAACTCCATTCACAGGGTTATGGCTTGTAAACCAACCTCTATTATCGTAATCCTATACAAATCACAAAAGAGCCATAGGTCATCAATCGATCCTCGTACTACAAAGTCCGCGTAAACCGTAATGGGTAATGGATAAACCATACTCCCACTATTTTCTTGGTGGATCGAAATTCGATCTAGTTTAGCAAGATTTAGTGTTATCACCAACAACCAAAGTTGGATGTGGTTTGATCTAATCGTTAAGTAACTACCTTGAGTATCCGTACTCTAAGGTTCAAGGTTTGTTGTTCATAGACTCTATCGTAAAGGATGCAACAAAGATAGTCGTCCCTTCCAGATGTCAAGAATCTGATAACGAACCTTTCTCTCAATTCTTCAAGATATATCACGATTTGGTCACTGACCGAACGTGTACGTGAAATTCCCAAATCCTACCATCAAGCATCATGTGCTAAATGCTTATATTGACGGAATTTGGGTGAACCGAATCCACTCATTATCCGTTAATTCCAAAGCACATTCTAGGTAGACTTCTCGGTTCTACATTTCAATGTAAACCGTTATTTCACTTCCAATATCTTTATTGAGTTAAGCAAAGGTATTGTAGCACATCTACAACTATGTAAGGCAATTCAATGGTTTCTTCCTTAGTGAAAGCATTTCACTATGAGGCAGGCCGAACATCGCCCTAGGACTATGTGATGGCCCATTTCGAGTATAGAATACTCCATCTCCGACGTAATCCGAGACACCATAAAATATTTTGGATAAACTTACCGGAGTGTTTGAATAGTTATCGACAAGAAGTCACTACTCGGAAGCTCCTACTAGCTTGTATCTTTCATCGACCCCGAAGGTCGTCATGAACAAGCTATGTTACTTCTTTATAACCATTATCCTTTCCCGATTGAAAGGAAACTTAGTCATTGAACCTTTGAGACAATATAACCGACCGGGAGAAAGGAATCACCCCGAGCCGCCTTCGTGTCTTGTCTTTTAGTGGACTATGCACTAACTATGGAATATGAAGAAGCGTTTATCTAAATATAGAAACCAATTGCTTTTAATAGTTCTTAAGATGGTACATATACGTATTTCAAAGATTTCTTAGTGGTTTTGACTTTATCAAACAAAAGTCCGAGTCTTGGATTCATACTACAAATGGTATATTCACTTTCTATACGACAAACAAATTATCGAATAAAAGGTAAATCCTTTCGTTCCAACGAATCTTAAATCTTCTCGCGATATCCAAGGATTGAATCCGAGATTCATTTCCTCATATCACTCCCACTATTTTGCTAAAATTACCGCCCGTTGTCTATTAATCGTTAATGCACAACTATCTTGTTCTTCCAAAGAACATAGCCTAAGAGAAAATCACCAAGGATTCATAGGTTGGTGATCCGAAATCACTATCCTTATCCTATGACTTTCGCTTATTAATTTTTGGTTTTAGCCTTAAAATCAACTCGCTTTAGATGACTAACACTTTTAGACATACTCTCCCATTCTTGACTTTCCGTAAATGGAAACAAGCCTTTGAACTAGCAGCTCGTGTGAGTAGACACTACTCTTGAACCGTGGGATGTCTATTTCGAGTGTTACTTGTCGACTTCTCGGATTTTCTAATATACCGTAAAAAAAAACTACAAATCATAAAACTCCCACTAGTTCATCGATTCCAAATATCGTCTAACTAGCGACATTTCATGATTTTCCTATTTTTCAATTAGAATGGTTACGTGTGTACTTAGTTACACTTTTCTAATGTTCTAGAAAAAACAACAAATCATAAAGCTCCCACTAGTTCATCGATTCCAAATATCGTCCAACTAGCGACACTTCATGATTTTCTCGGTTTTTCAATTAGAAAATTACTCGTGTAATCATTACACACTTAAAATTCACTAAAGAATTTCAAAGTCCGAAATCACCTTTGATCAAACTAAGTTTGTCTCCCGTTTAACACGAATGACACTAGTGACATACCCATATGTCACTTTGGTTTTAAAAGGCTTAAGAGAAAATATCTCTTTCGAAAAATAATTGCATTATCAATTAACTAGTTCAACGTCCTAGTTACTTTCCACTTTTTAACGAAGTCAATACTAGTCAATTATAAATTTTTAAGCAATTTAGTAAGGGATATAATGCTGTAAATAAAATGACATATATTAATTCAAGTTTAACACTACTATATTATTTTATTTTAGGAATTGTAAACTAAAAAGTAAGTCTACTCTACCATTCCAAGGTTTTAACCTTGCATCTCGCTGCCGCCGTAGGTAGGTCAAAGAGATCAACGGTTAAATCAATGAATAACTTGTGAGAATCGACATCCCACGAGAATCGAACATCCCTTTATTCATTGACTACCTTCCTTTTTTAGCCTAGGTATTACCAAAAATACCCTTGATGAGTGTGACCTACTATATCGTATCTCTTAGGTACGCCCCGAGTGTGCCGTCGTAGGATAGGTCGCTGACCCGACGAGTACCCGTAAATCCTATCCTTTCGGAGACCAAGCCATGAATGTTGATAGGGGTGAACACCATCCGTAGGGGGACGAAATCAAAGCGCCGCGAGGCGTCACCCTTCTCTCACTTACTTGCATCTATAAGTAGAGACCGTGGGGTTGGTCGTCGCCTTCCCCGCTCCCACTCAATATTTTGGAAGTGGTGGTGGGTTAACTAACCATGTCTTTTTGATGTTAACATAAAAGTACATGAAATCAAGGATTCCGAATGGTGTCGGTGACGTAGGCAAGCCTACCCGTCCTATTCGTTGGAACATATGTGACAAGCCGGACGAAATCGGGTCAAGAGAGCCGCGTTTGAGATGGGAAGGAATCACCCCTCCGTTCTCCGGTGTGGCTTAGTCTTGCCGGACCCCCGTGCATACATCACACTAGAGGGTTAAGTCGGTCGAGCCAAGCTCGCTGACCACCCAACCTATAAAGCGAACCGTTTTTATCCAAGATTTATTGTTCTTTTACCATCACTCAATCTCGTAGACACTACGAATCGAAAACGTGATCTCGTTGGAGCTTTAAGGCGGTTCACCGAGAACACACACCGAAAGGCTAACGATTTCATAACCCGTCCTCGGATCTTTAATTAGTTACTAAATTAATTAATTACCACGTATTAATTAAATTTCAACTAATTACGCGAGTTTGTATACATGCCTATTTTAATTACCAAAATTAAAATTCTACATGTATGCATGGAGTGGATTTATGATATGAATGCATGTCATGGCAATTCCGATTTTATGTCTATTTTATGATCAAACACATAAAAAAAAAAATTGCGGAAAAAATTAAACACCGAGATGGATTGTTGGTACCCCCGTATCTAATCTATTCTAGGAAAAAAATTTACAATCTTCTTGTCTTCGAGTCTTGATCTTCAAATCTTGAACTCGAACCGTCGGAACACGAACCACGAACACCGAGAGGAGAAAAGGTCTTTTTAATTAAATAAATCCAATTTATTATAATTATTTTTTTTTTTTTTTATTACAATGGTGCGGCCTAAAAAAATATTTCCAAAATATATTTTTTTTTTTTGTTTATGTCGGCTGTTTCTTTATATTTTCAGAAAAAATAATTTTTTTTTTTATTTTTTATTTTTATTTTAATTCTTCTGCCATAAGCAGATTTTTGTTACCAAAAAAAACTTAACAAAAAAAATAGTTGACAGCCGCCTTTTCTCGAAACCCTAGCCGCAAGCATTAATGTATACAGACTTATAGCGACGCTTTTCGCGTCGCAGAAAGTCCCGTAGCGCTTTTTTAAAAAAATTATCCGTTTCTCCTCGTTCATACCTTGGGTTTCGCTTTGATCTTCAAATTTTCCAGCAAGATCTTCAACTTATCCAGTCCGGATGATCAAAATTATAATAAAAGATACTACTTTTACATATAAATTTGAAAATTGACATAAATAAAATACAATTCCTATGCTCAATTGTTACCAAACAAAAGAGCTACAATGGATCTAACGAGTAAACAATACCAACCCCAATCCATCTCTTCAAACCAAGACAATTATAATCATAAAAAAAAATAAATCATGCGTCGGCCCTATTTTTAAAAAAAAATTGGGACAAAAAATCTACATGTTTTACCACTCCTAGATCTAATATTTTATACGTATAAATATAGATCACCATGGCGACTGATACCACTGTTAGGAAAATATCATCGCAACGGAAGCGATTTATGGATCTAGATCTATATAATACACGTAATAAAACATTAAATCTACATCTACAAGTAAGTTGTAGAACATATACCTCTTGGATCTCAAAATCCAAGTTGGAGAACCGCTATTAGGATGATCGAACAATGATGTGAAGAACACCACGATCTTCCGCACGTGTGATCCAAGCAATTCCCGGTGGAAGGAATTCTCGACTCGAACCCTCCGATATGCTACCCGGAAAAATCTCCAAGATTTCTCCTCCTCTACTTGGCCGAAAATTCTATCTTCTCTCTAAGAGTTGATAGTCGAATTTCACATGTGTGTTAAGGCTTGGGAGAACTCTCTTTATATGTAAGAGTAAAACTTAGCCTCCAAGGATTTTATAATTAATACAAAATCAATTATAATAATCCTATTAAATAAAAGATAATCTCAAAATATTCTAGAACAAATCAAGAATATTTTTATCTTTATTATTTACCATAAATATTTATCCAATAAATATTTTATGCACATGTCTTTTTAACACACAAGAAAACTAATTCCTTGTCAAAATAAAGACACATGTGGCGCCACAAACATATATTGACCTAGTCAATATTAATTTTGCCATTACACAATAATTGGGCCAAGATTATGGAAAATGTCTTTTCCACATATTTAATTATTTAGCCCAACTAATTTAATAGTCCACTAAACAATTAATTCACATATCGTTTTAATAAAGTCCAACATGAACTAAATCAATATTATTAGGATTCGACGTCCGAGAATATACATGCTATATTAGGAGGCACGTCGGGGACCATGGACTAATAATCGCGGCTCCGATAAATCAAATAAATAATTATCCGACGAACGTAATAATTATATATATTCGATAAATCAATCACAGAATATGCCACCATAATCCCGTGATCGCACTCCTCCGATTATAAGATTATATTTATCTCCTCACGAGAAAGTAATAAGCGTCCACCGATATAATCATTTCATATGGATTAATCCTCCATAGATCGTTCATTCTAAATCGGGAAGTTACCGTTAACCCTTTTCGAACATCTTGTCCTTACTTACCGTTAACCCCCTAGTGATCAATAATTCAAATAACTCACCGGTAGCTAATCGTTGTAATATGAATCCCATGGATCGATCAATGTCTAGGATTAACTCATAAGGGAATCGTTCTATCTACTTCCATAAATGGAAGGAATGGATTCCGTATCCGTGATAACACGTACTACTCACTCAATCCAAGACAATGCCAAGACGGGGTAATTCGATCACGTACTCGGTGTAATCCTTAACCGTCAAGTCAAACCTCATACCGATTCAAGCAAATGATCGTGATCACCTCAGATTAAGATATATCCATAATATGATCATCTAATGATTCGATAAGACTTCTCAATTACGGAATTATATTGAGAACTCGCATCAAATCGGTCCAAATTTCTATATGATATATCTATCATATACAAATGCCCCATTAGGTTCCCTTAACCGAAAGTCCGGATAAGACGATCACACCTATCGTGTTATGGGCGCATTAATAGTACGTTAAAGGGGAGACCCGATACTCTCGATTAACTTTACTACGGACTAATTGTATTTTAAGTACATCTTCACTAACTCAATCCTCCCGTGTATATCTCATACACTGAGTTAAGTGATTACATAAGCGATATACTCGTGGTTTTCTCGTAGTGTAAATACTATTGTCACATCGGTGATTATGAGAATAATAAATATGAATAATAACATCATTTCATTTATTAAATAAAACAATTACAAAAATTGTCTTTCGGGCATCACACCTAACACTTTCGGGTATTGAGGTTATTTACAATAAGCACGGTTGTATTTTATCTCGCCAGCGGTATGCCACTGAGCTTCTCGCTCGCTTACATATGGATCAGGCTAACTCTGTTGCTACACCTTTGCTAGCTGATCTCTTTAGTCTCACGGCTACATTTGGCTCTCTTCTTGATGATGCTTCTGAGTATCGTATGGTTATTGGCGACCTTCGCATATCTCTTATTTACTAGACCGCATCTTGCCTTTGCTTGTCAACAAACCGTCTCGGTTCATGCACGCTCCCACCGATCTTCATTGGACTCATGCCAAGCGCATGCTTCATTACTTAGTTGGGACAAAGGGACCTCGGTTTATAGCTATATCTTGACTCCCCACCGGTTCTTCATGCCTTTTCTGATGCAGACTGGGGTGGCTGTAAGGATGATTATGCCTCTACGGGTGCTTATGTTGTGTATATTGGCAGAAATGCCATCTCTTGGAGCTCCAAGAAGTAGTCCACTGTTGCTCGATCATCCACTGAGGCTAAATATCGCTGTGTCCTCTACTACAGCTGAGCTCCTATGGGTTACGTTTCTCCTCCGTGATCTTGGTTTTCCCATAGCTTAGCCTCCTGTTGTCTACTGTGACAATCTTGGTACCACGCAGTTTTGTCATAATCTAGTTTTTCATTCTCGGATGAAGCACGTTGCTATTGACTATCACTTTATTAGCGATCAGGTGCAATGGTGTGCTCTGCGTGTTGCTCATGTTAGCGCTCGGGATCAACTTGCCGATCGCCTCACCAAGTCTCTTCCCGCATTATCCTCTCTTCATCGCCGTAGCAAGTTAGGTCTCCTCCTCGTCCAACTTGAGGGGTGGTATTAGCGTATATAGTTGTGCTTATTTGTTTATATTTAATATTATCATTAGGTCGTAGATATTTTCAATTGTATTTTAATAGCCCGAGTGATAGGTTATATATTCTGTGTAATACTTTCAACTGTGAATATATCAAAATATAATTTCTAAACATCATCTGTTAAATGATTGGTGTTTGAAAGTAAATTAGCATCAACCATTTCAATGATTCCATCATCATCACAAGTGTTTTCGCATTTGGACAAAAAAAATTCTCATTTCCATCCAATGGGAATTTCTTGCCATTTGTCTCCATAGCTTTAATTCCGATGACTTCACCATAATCGTTCCATGTAACTCCCCTTCAATGACTTGTTCATCTTTATCAAAGATAGGAGATTTGTTGTCCCCATTGAATTCATTACCCATCCAATGGGAATTTCTTGCCATTTGTCTCCATAGCTTTAATTCCGATGACTTCACCATAATCGTTCCATGTAACTCCCCTTCAATGACTTGTTCATCTTTATCAAAGATAGGAGATTTGTTGTCCCCATTGAATTCATTACCAAGATCATCACATATGATCTCATCATTAACGAAATCATAAACGGGATATTCATCGAAAATTGGATTAGAATCATAAACAGGATCATCCCAGAGAATTTCATCTTCATTGACATCCTCAATATCATTGAAAATGGGTAGGTTACTATTGTCACCAATATCATTGAAAAAGATGGGTTCTTTTTCAATAAAAACATCATCACCAGAAAAGTCGGTGAAATCCATTTTGACGTCGAGATCTCTATGATGATTTGCTCGATCACGATGCTCTAGTTATCGAGCATGATTGTGATACGAGTTTTCGGAACTAAAATCGAAATTAAAGTGATAACTTTTTCGATTGCGCGCAGAGTTCCGCTAGTTCTTGGTTTAACTCTGTTATTTTCCACTGCAAGTATTTTTTTCATCCAACGTGTGTTGATGAGATCGCGATTCTTGTAGACTTTCTCAGCCAAAACCTGTCCACGAAAACGACCACCATAACCACCAACCATTAGAAACTGATGATAACTCTCGGCCTAAAAACGTAGGGATGCTCTGATACCAATAGACTGTAACGCCCCCAGACCCCGGGCCTGATAGTGCTACATGAGTCATAAATGGTACAGTCAACTGCTTAGATTGTCGTCCTCACTTGGTCTAAAAGGGATAACCCGAGTTGACAAAACCTTTAGAAGTAGGGGTGTAGAGACAGACAAGAGGTTTGCCTTCTCAATTTCATATGTGGAAATTCCGTAAAGATCTCTTCGTTAGTTGGGGGAAGAATCCACACGAATCGAATTTTTTGAGGAACATATCAAAAGAATTGGATTTGGTTAGATAATGTATGGTTAGTAAACAAGGATCGGTTTTTTAGCAAGGTACGGGATGTATCGTCAAATATTCAATATGATTCCACAAGATCTAGTTATGTCTTACACTTATATGGTGGTGATACGCTTCTCCCACTTCCAGTGCGGATATCACATTCTCCCCCCCTTAAGGACTGTCGTCATCTCCTATTAAACGTTTTTATCTCCTATATTTGTTGCGTATACGGCGTGCTTTGTCCTACACTCTAACTATTGAACCATCCAATTGGGGTAGAACCTGTACCACATGTGTTGAACTGGTTTCGTCCCCCACCTCTGCGTCCTCTGCCACTTTGAGTGAGAAAAGTTTGATTGTGATCAACAATGTTCTCTTCCTCTTTTTTCCATACTAACAAAGTTTGTTCATAGCCTTTTAGTGTCATGAACAATTGATTAAATGTTGGGTATGAAGGATTAGTGATGTGATTCCCATTGAAGAAAAATGTTATTATATTTATTTATAGTTTTTATTTTTGGGGGAACTTTATCCCAAATTGCTTAGATTTTTTATTTATTTATTTTAAGTTATTATTTTTGGGCAAATTTATCCACATTGCTTAGATAGCTTCTTTGCTTGGAAGTTGTAGCCTATATAAGGCAATTAGGTGTTTCTTTTACAATACAACACATACATTATTGAGTGAAATTTATAATAAGTTTTCAAGTTTTTTGTGAGTATTCTTATTTAGAATATTCGAAACATGAACTTATCAATGTTCTGAGCATACTGTTGAAAATACATAGAAGAGACTTGCAGTTTAAGAAAGACAAATAACAGATAGCAATGCAAACGTAAAGAATGGCGGAATTGATAAAAACACAGAAACAAAGAGAACACAGTGATTTAACGTGGTTTCCGGCATTGTGCCGACTACTCCACGGACAGAAAAACGAGATATTTTATTATGCACAAATTTACAAGGTTTTCACAAGTTTGTGAACAACACTCTTGAAAGACACACATTGCATTGATTACAACATTGGTATTTATAGGCACAAATCCCAAACCCTAACCGCCAAAGATCTTTGTCGAAATCTCATAAATACCCCAGATGTGGACCCCAGCTCCAACTGTTATCCACCAGACGAAACTCAGCTCAAAACTGACTTTCTAGACTTGTAATCAACTCGCCTAGATGTAGAACTCATCTATACTCGCAAACCTTAGCGACCGGAACCGATCGTCGACTTCGAAACTCGCCTTGCACTTCATCAAACTGACTTTCACAGAACTGAATATAACTGACCATCATTCTCAGTTTCAGTTTTCCAAATTAGTTCCACTAGATATTCACCAGTTTAGAGATCAAGTCAGCAAACTGACAAATCTCCACCTTGACTTGAAATCTCATTCACAATCAACCAGATTGCATAATAGATGTACTTGTACCAAATGCATTCGTCAATTCCAGGATGTACAGTACCAGACTTCTCCACAGAATCCACTCAAGCCGACTCCGTCCTCGGTGAGTATCCAAATTTCGCCACAAGCTTTGAATATTCAAAATCCAGACACA
The DNA here is from genome assembly GCA_036785695.1 of Gentiana straminea. Lineage (NCBI taxonomy): Eukaryota > Viridiplantae > Streptophyta > Magnoliopsida > Gentianales > Gentianaceae > Gentiana > Gentiana straminea. The sequence goes on along the minus strand of JAVUPR010000386.1, from coordinate 480,287 downwards.
GCTGAAATTGCTATCCTGAACTGGTTTAGTGAACATATCAGCATGATTATCCTTGGTGCTGATCTTCTTCACTACAACCCTATTCTCATTTCTCAGAAAATGATACCTTACATCAATATGCTTGGTTCTCTCATGATGAACCTGATCCTTAGCTAGACAAATTGCACTCAAATTGTAATAATAAATCTCGGCTTGATCCCGATGTAGCCCCAAATCCCCGACTAGTCCCTTCAACCGCTTACCCTCCTTGGCGCCGCAAGAAGAGCCATAAATTCAGCTTCGCAGTTGATTAAGCCAATGTTGCCCGAAGAGTGGCTTTCCACCGACAACCGAATTCCCCGATATGAAAACATAACCAAGACGCGATTTTCTACCGTCCACATCACTCGCATAATCGCCTTCACAAGATATTGTGATCAAACTCGAGTATCACCTCCATAAATGAGACCAACATCACCGTACCTCTAAGGTACCGAATATCCTTTTCACATCTTTCCAGTGTTCCTTTCTAGGTTGAGCCATAAACCTGCCGACAACACTGACTGTCTGAGCCAGATCAGGCCTAGTGCACACCATGACGTACATCAGACTGCCAACTGCACTAGCATAGGGAACTCTTGACATGTACTCCTTCTCCTCTACTGATTGTGAAGCAAAAACTGACAAATGAACATTTGATGTCATAGGAGTATCTATTGTCTTAGCATCTGACATGCCAAACTTTGACAAAATCCTCTGTATATAGCCCTTCTGAGATAAAAACAACTTTTTCTGACTTCTATCTCTCCAGATCTCCATCCCTAAAATTTTCTTGGCTGCACCCAAATCTTTCATTTCAAACTCAGCACTGAGAAGGTCTTTCAGATACTGAACATCAGACTTCTTCTTTGTAGCTATCAGCATGTCATCCACATATAACACAAGATATGATCCATCTTCCAACTGACTGTTGTAAACACATCAATAATAAGGACTTTTGTTGTAACCCAACTGGATCATATAACTGTCAAACCTTTTATACCACTGTTTAAGAGCTTGTTTCAGTCCATACAAGGACTTCTTCAACTTACACATAATATCTTCCTTACCAGGAACTTGGAAACCCTCTCGGCCGAGTCATGTTTATCTCTTTATCTACCTCACCATGTAAAAAGGCTGTCTTCACATCTAATTGCTCCAGTTCTAAGTCCTCCTATGCCACCATTGCTAGTAACACTCTGATTGAAGTATGTCTGACAACTGGTGAGAAAATCTCATCAAAGTCCACCCCTTCTTTCTGACTGAACCCTCTTGCAACCAAACGTGCCTTACACTTAACTCATTCTGCCTCAGTTAACCCTTCATTTTTTTTGAAAATCTATTTGCAAGTAACAACTCTCCTTTCAGCTGGATGTTTGACTAGATCCCAAGTCTGATTTTTCAGTAATGACTCCATTTCATCTCCCATGGCAGCAATCCATTGAAATGCTTCAGAACATGTGATTGCTTCCCTGTAAGTAGAAGGTTCAAAACCATCCACTTCTTCTGCAACTTGAAGTGCGTATCCTCCAAATCAACAAAACCATACCTCTTGGGAGGTACCCCAACATTGGATCTTTTAGCTCTGCTGACAGCTATACTTTGTTGATCTATGTTCTCAGTTTGACGCTCAACTGAAAATTGCTCAGCTGACTGGATTGGATTCAGCTCTGGTTCAACAACCAGATCAGATGAAAATTGACTTGGATCAGTTGACTGTTGTGCTTCAATTGACTCCACCTGAAGCTCCACATTACTGTCAGTTTTCTCAGCTTCAACACTGGTTTCAGATCAGTTTTCCTTCCTATTGATGAACTGAGCATAGAATTTTCATCAAAAACTGTATCTCTGTTGAGAATAACTCTATTTTCTACTGACTAAATTCTATAACCCTGAACTCCATCACCATACCCCAAAAATAATTCTTTCTTGGCTCTTGGTTCCAGTTTCCCTTCACTAACATGATAGTAAACTGTGCTTCCAAATACCCTTAGAACTAAATAATCTGCAGGCTTGCTTGAACACATCTTAACTGGTGTTTTGAGACTGATTCCCGTGTGAGGACTCATGTTGATTAAGTAGCAAGCTGTGGTTACAGCCTCTGCCCAAAATCTCCTTGACAAACCAGCATGAGAAAGTATACATCTTGCTCTCTCTAGGAGAGTTTGAGTCATTCTCTCGGCTACACCATTTTGTTAAGGAGTATTCCTGACTGTATGATGTCCGGCAATACCCTCAGTTTTGCACAATGTATCAAACTCACTCCAGCAGAATTCCAGACCATTATCTGTATGAAGCCTCTTGATCTTCTTCCCCAAATGATTGTCAACTAGAGCCTTCCATTGCATTAAGCTCTTGAATGCCTCACTTTTGTATTTCATCATCACCACCCAAGTCATCCTTGAATAGTCATCAATAAAAGAGACAAATATATGTGACCACCCAATGACTCCAACTTTGATGGCCCCCAACAATCAGAATGAATGTAATCAAGTGATGACTTTGTGTTGTGTACCCATTTTGAGAACTTGCTCCTATGAAGCTTCCCAGACACACAATGCTCACAAAAGTCCAGATTCTTGACCTTACATCCCCCAAGAAGATTTTTCTGAGAAAGAACCTACATCCCCTTTTCACCCATGTGACCCAGTCTCATGTGCCACATTTTTGTAAGCTGTGACTGATGAATCTCAGCAGATGCCAAAGCAGCAGAACCAGCAACAAATGACTCTTGTAATATATACAGAGTCCCTTTCTTGATTCCCTTGAGAACCTCAACTGAGTTTTTATAGACAGCACACCATTTTCCCTCCTAAAACTGAATCCCCTGCTATCCAAAGAACTGAGAGATACCAAGTATTTGGTCATTTGTGAAACATGTCTAACTTCACTCGCCTTACGTAATCTTCCATCCTCTCGTCCTCAACTGAACTGAGCCAATCCCAACTACCTTGCAGACCTTGCTATTTGCCATAAATATATGACCATCATCTATTTGCTGATAACTTGAGAACCACTCTCTGTGAGGGTAAATATGAAAGGATTCCCTAGAGTCCAGAATCTACACATCAGTTTGATGTGTTGACTCTCCTGCCACTCGGACCATATCCTTATCTGAATCATGCTCAGCTGCCACAGCAGCTGTGCCAAAACAGTTTTCCTGTTGTTTCTTCCTCTTTGGACAATTGGACTTCCAGTATCCTTGCTCCTTAAAATAATTGCAAACATCTGTGGATTTAGGGCCTTTGGACCTTGTCTTCTTGAAATTTTTCTTCCTAGACTGACCATGCTCTTTTCCACTGCTGCTACTGACTATTAGTCCTGCAGCCTGATTGTCTACCCCAGCTGCCTTATGTCTCAGCTCCCTGGCATGTAAAACTGACCTTACATCCTTTATAGCAACCGTATCCTTCCCAAATACGAAGGATCGCACAAAGTTCTCATAGGAAGTCGGTAATGAAACCAACAAAATCAAATTAGCATCTTCATCATCAATCTTAACATCAATATTCCTGAGATCAAGTAACATTGTGTTCAACTGATCAAGATGATCTCTCAATTGAGCCCCTCATGCATCCTCAGACTGAATAGACTCGCCGGCGGCAAGAACTTGTTGGTCAATGACTTAGTCATATACGGGCTTTCAAGCTTTAACCATAACTTGGTAGCGTTGTCTTCCTCGGCAACTTCTGTGATAACATCATCAGACAAGCACAACAAGATGGTTGAATGTGCTTTCTCCTCCAAACTGGCATAATCTACAGAACTGACATCCCCCTTATCAGATGAAGGAGTCTACGATTCTTGTTGCTTTAACAAGGCCCGCATCTTGATTAGCCACAAACTGAAACTATTCATCCCTGTAAATTTATCAATCTTCACGTTCATTGCTGACATCATTCTAATTAAAGAACAAACCTTTGATCACAAAATCCAAGCACCGGTCGCCGGTCTTGGTGAAGATCAACTCTGTTCACCTGCAACTCTGTTTCTCTTGTATTTTGAAAAATACATTGTATGTTAAAGGAGCTATATTTTTTAACATGGTTTTACTACAGGTGTTGTTTTGTTTTGTAGTTCCTACGATAACAACTTTATCTGCAAATAATTTCCCATTAGCCTTACCTATGATGTCTATCTTTCTGACAGATAGTACTATGAGATAATCCAAAGTGATCAGTAACACCTGTAGTAGTAATACATGGCAGGAAAGAAAACATTACCCAGTCCTCATGAACATGCTATATATTATTACTACAGATGTTATTCGCTTTGTATATCTCTGTCTCCCCTTCTTCTTTTCAAAGTGTTGTCTTTTCAAAGTGGTTTTGTTGATAATTCAAAGTTTTGTTGTTGTTAGAGTACATGAACAATTTACAATGACAAATAAAACATGTATATTTGACAACAAAGTTATTATATATTGAAGTAATGGGACTTGTTTTCATCATCACTTGTTATTTGTTATGTATATATGTTGGCACTTCAATTCTGTTACTAATAAAATGAGTATCACCGCCTGACAAGTGAAAAACAAACAACAAAGGCATAAGGCCTGTTCGAATACACACTTTGACATTCTGGTATTGCTCTTGTTTTAGGCTTACATCTAGTCTCATTTTCAGGTCTGATTAGGTGTGCATTTGTGTTGTTGTACGTGTATTTGATCTTTTACATCTTGACATTTAGTTGCCTTGAATCTAAAGGACCGCTATACTCTATGTTCCAACTTTGTTATATTTGTGAGAGAGAAAACAAAAATCAAGAGCTTTTTCTTCGATTTGTATGTGCAATAGAAATATGTAAGAATACTTGGAACTACAATATTCATATTTTTAAGAAAAGGGGAATATACCGATCGCATCTTGCATTGAGAAGAAAATGCAATAGTGAAATTTGGATTTTGATCATTTTGTTGAATTTTGTTAGAGTTTTTGTAGAAGGTTGAATGGAGAAGGCTAGGATGATGAGTGTGAGATGGAAAAGAATTGATAAGTTGGAGAAATTGGAGAAAGGAATTTTATTGTATTGATTGCTTGATTCTTAGTTACATGGTGGTGGTGCTATTTATAGCCCCCATTGGATAGTTCAAGTGTCTAATGTAGTTTTCTAGTTCTTTCTTAATTTTGAGTAATCACTACTAGAACCTACATGCTTCTAGTAGCTTCCATTCTAGTGTAGCAATATTTATCTAGACTCTTACATACAACTAGAAGCTTCTACACTAGGAATGCATTTCTACAATCTAGATATTTCTTTTCTTTTTTCTAGAAATGTGTAGCACAATTTAACACTCCTCCTTGGTACACATTTCAGTGACACCAATCTTTTCTCGTAATAGCTCGAACTTGTCTCTTGGTAGTGCTTTTGTGAATATGTCGGCTAACTGTTCTTCACTCCTGCAATGCATGACTTCTATTTCTTTATTGGCCACAGCTTCTCTGATGAAGTGGTACTTGATTCTTTGTGCTTAGTCTTGTTGTTGAAATACGGGTTTTTCGCCATTGAAATTGCGTAATTGTTTGTCACGATAGATCAATGTTGCTTCTTCGAGGCTCCCCCATGTCCTCAAGTATGCGTTTGAGCCATATAGCTTGGCATGTTGTCAATGCCGTCGCTACATATTCTCGCTTCTCGCTTGTTGATAGTGCAATTGTGTCTTGCTTTTTTGTTGCCCAAGAGAATATTCCTGAGCCCAAAGTGAATGCATAGCCAGATGTGCTTTTATCATCTGATGATCCTGCCCAATCGCTATCAGTGTACCCAATCAATTTTGAGTCAGGACTCGATCCATACCAGATGCCGTAATCCTTTGTACCTTGCGTATATCTTAGCACTCTTTTCGTCGCTCCGAAGTGAACTTGACTTGGACATTGCATGAACCTTGAGAGATAACTTGTTGCAAACATAATGTCGTCTTGTAGTTGTTAGATAGAGTAAACTTCCAATGAGACGTCGATAGACCGTACAATCTGCCCTTGGCGTGCCATCTTCGCTCTTGAGTGCTTTGTTGTCAAGTGGAGTTGCAACACTCTTGCACCCTTTCATCTTGAATTTTTTCAAGAAGACTCTCTGTATATTTCTTTTGGGAAATGAAAATCCCATTTTGTTTTTGGTTTACCTTGATTCCAAGGAAGTAGTAAATTAATCCCAAGTCTGTCATTTCGAACGTCTTCATCATGTCTTGTCTAAAACTCTTGATCATGTCCTCATTGTTTCCCGTAAAGATGAGATCAACAACGTATAAGGAAACAATAAGTCTGTCACTTGAATCTCGTGTCTTAATGTAAAGTGTAGGCTCGCTTTTGCTCCTCCTGAAACCTTGCGTGATGAAGTAATTATCAATTCGCTATACCAAGCCCGTGGGGCTTGCTTGAGCCCGTATAAAGCTTTCTTTAACTTTAGTACTTTGTCTTCTTCTCCTTTCACGATAAATCCTTGAGGCGCTCCACGTAAATTTCTTCCTCAAGGTATCCGTTGAGAAATGCCGATTTAACATCCACCGATGAATTTTCCATCCTTTTTGTGCAGAGAGGGCAATTAATGCACGTATCGTATCCAATCGTGCAACAGGAGCAAATGTCTCGTTGTAATCCACTCCAAATTGTTGAGAGTAGCCTTTGGCTACAAGCCTTGCTTTGTTTTTTTGGATGGAGCCATCAGGAATAAGCTTTGTTTTATAGACCCACTTAACACCGATGACTTCTTTGTCTGGAGATGGACTTACTAGCTCCCATGTTTCATTCTTGTTTATCATCTTAATTTCTTCTTCCATTGCTTTTCTCCAAACTTCTTCTTTGGAAGCTTCTTCATAACTTCCTGGTTCTATCAAGGTGAGATTGCATCTCTCATATATCTCACTCAAGGATTTTGTTTTCCTTGGTGGTGTCTCTGGAGAAGAACCTTCATCTTGTGATGTTTCTTCAATGATAGCGCGAGCTGGTGATTCTGGTTGACGGTTGTCTTCTTCGTTGGTTCGTAGAAGTGGTGCCATATTAATAGTTTTCCTTTCAACTTCCTCGGTTTCCCAATTGAAGCTTGCATCCTCATCAAATTCAACATCTCGGCTGACAATAAGCTTTCTTGTTCTTAAGCTATAAACACGGTAACCTTTTGATTGTGTACTATAGCCTAAGAAAGTCCCTTTCTCTGTCTTTTCATCCAGCTTACTCCTTTTCTCTTTTGGAATGTGAACATAACGGATGGAGCCGAAGACTCTAAGATGCTTTGCTGATGGGTCCTTTTCTCTTTTCAATTCATTCTTTCATTTGTTCATCCACCATGCATATATCATATGAAAGGATCGTGGGATCGGGGGCGAGGGGGCCCTCACGGTTAGGGTTTAACCATTTTTTATGAAAGGATCGAGGCTTTCCTCATATTAAGGTATTGCGGAATTCTCCCACCTCAAATTATGTGTTTAGCAAAGTGTACACTTATGCGAGACCTTAGAAAATTACAAAGTATTAACTGATTGACTATGTCAAAGGCTCATTGTGTGCACGATGAGACCTTAGGGCGTTTGGAACAAGGGAAACCCCTTTGTCACAAACTCTCGTGGTAATCTTTTCAAGTATTCTTGCGATCTTGAGAACAATGCACTTATATATGTTGGTTGTACATATGTATATGTTGGTTGTACCATCAGTGATACACCCCTACGATATGTAGCAAAGCTCACACAATTCTAGAGTTTTTGGCCAGAGCACTAGCGTCGGTGGTTCTACATTGACATAGTATGTCATTGTGGGATAACATCTCCACTGATCTCATCAAAGACAAGTAATAATCCCGGGAAAAAGTTTTTTTGATGTGCTTCATATAATGTAAGTGTATTATTGCAGTATTTATTATATATATATATATATATATGTGTGTGTGTGTGCGCGCGCGTGTGTGTATGTATGTTTTATTTTTATATTTACGTAGTCCACAAAAAGTAAGGTAAGACTTCATACAACAGACCTATTCAAACCCCACACAAGCGGATGCTTCCATGCATTGGCCTATCTTTTTTTATTAGTTGTTTCAGTTATTGATCTAGGTAAATTTATTTTTGACCCTTGTGAACTGTGTTGAGTTGACATTCCAGAAAATATCAAGAGCAATGACCAATGGACAATCTACATGATTTGAGAAATAGAATAGACTGCATTGGAAATGATGTTGTTTGGCATGAAAGGTTAGTTTACACCCCACAGGCAATGCATGAAAAGAAATGACTAATATATATACATGTTGCTCATGAAATTCTTGTCTATGATCATGATTTTTGAACTTAGTTAAAATCATTTCTTAAGTAGATTTTATCAACCATTTTCCTGTCTATGATCATGATTTCAACCTTTTTTTTTTTGCTCTACGGAGATTTTTGGTTATGACTGCTGGATCATATGATATTAAATTTATCATTGTTTGCAGACGGGAAAAAAGTGTGGCTTTTTTCTTTGGCTTGAAGATGTAAGTACTTGTTTGGAACAAAGGTCAACCACTACTCAGGAATCGGAAAATCAAAGAACAAAATGAAATGCTCCGGAACATGCGTAAATTATTAGATGGCAAAGTTGAACATTTTGAGATCAACATTAATAAGGAGTTGTGTGAGGGTAGAAATTGTTAAAGGAGTTATTCGTTTTGTTGGACTTCTTTGAGAGAACTTTTGCTGGTAGGCATTGCTTGTGGCTACCTGTTGCAGAAAACAAAATTCTGTTCGACTGGACGAGCTTCTACAACCCTATTTTAGGTGTCGCTTTTAGTACATCTTTTTGGAGCTCTTTATATCCATCAAGCAACCTACTAAACAAGCTTAACTCTGTTTCTTTCACCTTCTCCACTTCTTCTTCAATCTCCTCCATTTCTTTGATAATGGTCTTCACTCCTTTCCCTACGGTCTTCTCTATTCTTTGAGGAATTTCACAAGCTTTTTGACTTCAAATTTCTCTTGAATCAACTCTCCTTCATGTGTTAGTTTAACTGCCAATGCTTCCACCTTTAATAAACGAAAAATCACATGTTAAGAAGATCAAACTTAGATGCGTGCACAATAATTTCTTAAACTCGAAGTTCATAAGTTGAAAAACCAGTAGGCATGAGAAATGAAAGACACAATATCTCCAAGCAACAAAAAAAACCGTAAAACAACCACTTTATTCACAAAATCCAAAGATGGTTGCAACCATAGTAAAATTATTAACCAAGATTATGATGAAAATATAGTTGCGATATCACTAGTAAAATACTAACCATTGAAATGGCTTTTTCCACATCATCCTTATTTCGCCCTGTAACCCTTCCTTAAGAAAATACTCAAGTGCATATCTTGGTAGGTTAAGAAAATAAGATCAATAGAGTTCAACCGATTTCCAGCTCTCCACTTCATCTAAAGTGCACAGGTCAAGATAAATGTGCTCCAAACACAATACTCAACAAGAACATCAATGAACTAAAATCCTAAAGCATAACTATAAGTAATTAGGATTCCCGAGGAGTGAATGGAATAAGACAATTTAAACTACACTCACTACAGGAGGTTCAACCCGTTTAACTTCAATTACCCGACCCAAACACTTTAAAAATACCTGGAAAAAAAAAATTTTAAATCACAGAGACCCGTATCAATAGGGCTTCTCCCCCAAAATCTCTGATCTTCAATTGCGGTTCCACTTTCAAATTTGAAAATCATTTTATGCTGTTTCGCTATCATTATTTATAGAAATTGAAGGAAAAAAAATGTAATTGCTCAGAAAGAAAAACAACAATCACGAAATTCTTGAGCCAATCTATTGCGAGCCAGTCAATTTCAAAGCAGCTGAGGTTTAGTTATGGTTTCTGTGAATCGTATATTTGAATCTTTCTCTTAAATTAGGTTCTCAATGTTATGGGTCTTGAATGTAACGACTTGAGGTTTGATTTCTAAATTATACTTTCTCTGTACCGGTTTCCATGTTTTATAAAAACCTAGATTGATTATTTGTTCTTTAGGTTGCTTCTCACAGGACTTTTAGAATTCGTCATCAGAGTGTTGGAGTTGGGTTGTGATGTTGAGGTATTTCGTAACATTTACGTCTTAAATGTATAAAATATGGTTTCAGCTTTTGGAAGGATTCGTATGAATTAGTGAGTCTATCTGTATGATTGGCTAACGTTTACGTCAATATTGTTTCAGCTTTTGGAAGGATTTGTCTGTTCGTGGCTGAATGCAAAGGACGCCTTTACCACAAAAATCATTTGTCCTTATTTTGTTTTCCTTAAACCTTCTAACTATTTCTATTATGTTGCATCATCTACATAAATTTATGAACTAAATTGAATTAGTGTGTCTATTTGTATGATTAGCTAATAAAGATTAATGTTTAGGTTGGATCATGTTGTATAGATGTTCATGGATGGGATTCATATTCTTTCACTCAAATTAGATTTAAGAGGACGCATGAAGTTTCTCTTCTGCACATTCAAGAATTGTTTGTCCACCGAATCGGGATGGTTCTAAAATGAGTAGGCTAGACGAAATTTTGGTTTCTCCTGGTTTCTTAAACATCTCGGCGAATATTTCTTTGGTTGCCCTTCAAAGAGGTATTTCAGATCACTGTCCTCTTCTTCTTAAGCAAAACAATGTACATTTTTGTCCCGTTCCTTTTAAGTTCAATGATTTCTGGATGAAGCATGAAGATTTTAATAACATTGTGTCTCAAGCTTGGAAAGAATATGATCCGGTTGGTAGGCCTGGTTGGGTTCTCAAAGAGAAGCTCAAGAATGTGAAAAACTCCCTTAAAGTTTGGAGTAAGCAAGTGTATGAAAACCTGAAGGATGGGGTTGTCAAAGCCAGAACTGAGGTTGATAATTTTGATAAGTTGGCGGAAGAAAAAGCTTTGAGTGAAAATGAGGTTCAGGAGAGGATTAATGCGATTAATAATTTGTTGGAAAAGGACAAGATGCTCGACAATATGTTGAAACAAAAGGCTAAAGTTAAATGGTTCAAGAAGGAGATGAAAACTCAAAATATTTCCACAGTGTGCTCAAAGGCAGAAGGAACAAAAATAATATCTCTGGGATGGTCCTGAATGGTATATGGACAGAAAATCCGGATGAGATCAAGACGGAGGCGGTTAATTATTTCACCAATTTGTTTAAAGAAAATGGGGTGAAGAGACCTTCACCGCTCTCGCATAAGTTCAATAAATTGAGTGACGGTATGAGAGACGCGTTGGAGAAACCTTTTGAGGAATCGAGGTGAAGAAGGTAGTGTGGAGTTGTGCCGGTAACAAAGCGCCGGGCCACGATGGCTTCACTTTGAGCTTTTTTAAAGCGCAGTGGAACCTTGTGCGAGTAGATCTTTTGAAGTGTGTTAAAGACTTTGAAGTGAGAGGGACTTTCGATAATGGGTGTAATTCATCTTTCATCGCTTTGATTCCTAAAAAGAGTAACCCTACGCATTTTCGCGACTTCAGGCCCATCAGTTTAATTGGTTCAGTTTATAAAATTATTTCAAAAGTGCTTGCCGAAAGAATGAAGAAGGTCCTTAATAAGATTATAGGTGGTTGTCAAACGGCTTATATTGCTGGCAGACAAATTTTAGATGGTGTGTTGGTGGCCAATGAAGTGGTGGATTATGTTAAGAAGAGCAAGAAGCAAGCTTTCATCTTCAAAGCTGATTTTGAAAAGGCTTTTGATTCTGTGAACTGGGCTTTTCTTGATTCAGTTATGAGTCAAATGAATTTTGGTCTTACATGGAGAAAATGGATAAAAGGTTGTCTACACACTGCTAGAGTTTCTGTTCTTGTTAATGGCAGTCCCACAAATGAGTTTAAGATGGAAAGAGGTATTAGGCAAGGGGACCCTCTCTCCCTTTTCTATTTTTACTTATTGCGGAGGCTCTCAATATTATGATGTGTGAAGCGGTGCAAAAGAATTTGTTTAATGGAGTTGATTTGAAGAAAGATGGCCTACGATTTCTCATCTTCAATTTGCAGACGATGCTATTTTTTTTGGTAGGTGGAATATGGAGAACCTTCTAAACCTTGCTAAAATTCTGAAGCTCTTTGCTGCGGTTTCGGGCCTGAAAATAAACATGAACAAAAGCAAGTTGTTTGGTATGAATATTAGTGGCTTGGATCTCGAGAGGGGAGTGATGGGACTCAACTTTACGTGATTCCGGCGCATTTTCCACCCCCGTTTACCATACTTTTATGCACATTTCTTGGTGTTTCTAGACCATTTTTGGGGTGATATCATGAGTTTATAGCACGGGGAGTAAATTCGTCGCTTTGATGGTTTACTACCTCTTTTTATTGATATTAACCTCATTCCGAGCACTTTTACCCTCCGGAATCGTTTGTGTGTGTTGTTCGTTCATGAGTTTGTAGGGTATTGGTGTCAAGAAAACCCGGAAGGCGAAGATTTATGATGATAAGTGTGATCAAGGTGCAAGAATGAGCCAAGAAAGAAAGGGAATTTGAAGTGGAACAGCCTCGCTTTTATTCATGCATTAACATAAGCTCGCAGCCTGCTCATCTCAGTTCAGCAGACTTAAAAGGTCAGCAACCTGCTGATTAAGCTCAGCGGACTGAAAGTTCAGCAAGGTTGCTGACAAAAACACAACTCAGCATGACTGTTCTGATTCAGCAGCATTTTGACCCATGATGGAGGCATTTTATGGTCATGACTTCTTCATGAAAGTTATAGAGAATTGAAAGAGCTTTCCAACGCATCTTGAATCAACCAAATCGGAGCTCGGAATAAGAAGTTATGAAGGTTTTACTACAGCAGAAAAACTGCATCATGCGAAACGCACGTTTGGAGCTTTCAAACCAGCGTTCCAAGCTCCAAACCAGCGTTTCAAGTGTCAAGAATGGAAACAGAGAGTACACCCCTCCAAACGCTGGTTCCAAGCTCTCAAACCAGCGTTTGGCTCGTTTCCTCGCTATAAAAAGCTGCAAATTTCACACAGAACGGAGGGGACGCGAATGGAGTTGTTTTAGGGTAATTTTGGGCGATTTTCTTCGTTTTTAGGAGTTAGAATTAGTGTAATATACCGTTAGAAAGCTCTTTCAATCCTCTCTTTGATTCTCTAACTCTTAGCTTCTATTTATAACATTTCATTGGGCAAAATTCGATCTTTTGTGTTCAACTTTTGTGCTCTTCTTCTCCAAACTCGAATTTCTACACTTTAATGGTACATTTCTTCTCTCTTTTACTTATTATGTCTTTAATTCATTGTTTCTTTCATGTTTTAATTAGTATAATGAGTAGTTAATTCCTTCCCATAGCCGGGTCATGTGATATGTGATGAAATCACCCTTTGGGTGATGAAATTGGGAGTGGGTAGTGTGTTTTATTGTTGTTTCTTGCATGTTTCACGTCTTAGAACTTGTTATAACGGATTTGAGCTAGATTAGCTACCTAGGTCAAATATCACACACATCACTCTTGAGAGTTGTTCAGAGAGAGGGGTGTGGGAAAAGGGTTCTAGGATCGTGGTGTAGTCTCGGTTTAGTTGTTAAGTCGAGCTCATCGTGAGGTTACTCATTTATATATTTAAGCGGCTCGGGTGCAAAACATGACTTGTTAGGAGAGAGTTGTTCAGACCTTAACATGGCATAAGGTGTTAGAAGAGAGTTGTTCAGACGCTAGCACCGGGTTTAGGAGTTCGCACCCGTGAGATTGAATGAAAGAGCACGTTTAGCTCACTACACATTTTTTGGTTTTGTCTACCTTAGGGTTGAGATTAGTCACATTGATCATGGTTCGGCTATGTCCCTTTCTCCCTCGTTGAATCTAGTAGTTTAATCTTCTCTCTCTCTTTTATGTTTTAGCATAGTGTAATAACAACCAACCAACCGCTTGTTTGCCTAGACTAAGTTAGAAGTTCACTTTGGTACTTACAAGCACATCTTCTCTGTGGGATCGACCTCGGACTCCTGTAGCTTTACTCGCAATCGACCCGGTACACTGCCGGTTAGAGAGCTTGTTTAGTCACCGTTGTCTTGAGTATTTTATAAATTTGTTTGGTGAAAAAAAAACAACGCTCATCAAAATGGCGCCGTTGCCGGGGAACGGTGTGTGTTATTTGTGATATCTTGTAAGTGAACCGAAGGCTTGGGCCTAGGTTTTGTTTTATTGTTTTCTTGTTGTTTTCTGAGATTTTGCAGTTGTGCTTAAATGGAAGGATTTTTCAATCAATGGTACTCACCTGAACAACAATACCCTTACCAACCTCGGGCACTGGCGATATTATCAACAACGGTTTATGCCTCATCCTCAATATCACGAGCGAGTAACCAAAGTTCATGGGCTTATCGGTGCCCTAGTGCATACCAAAGTCAAAATTATGGTTATTCGAGCTATGAGCCACAACATTATGAGGATTTTCGGTATGATCGGTTCCTCCATGCCACAAGAAGAATTCACCGATAATCAAATGGAGCGGTTGTCGAATCAATTGCAAGAGTTCGAGAAAGATATGCAAGAGTTCAAGAAGGATATGCAAGAGGTCGACAAAAGATTTGACTCCGACATAAGCAATCTTGGAGACCGGATGGGGAAATTGCTTGAACCGATGAGGCACGAGAAAGAGGAAGAGACTTGTGCAATAGAGGTGGTTAAGGAGGATGAGGTGCTCATTGAAGAAGTTCGGGTTGAGAGTGAGATTGATGATTCGGTTCACTATGACGAGGTTTCGAGCCGGACATTGATTTGGGGTCATTCATCACACCATCACATTCTATTGAAATATCTAATGATACCTTGGAAGAGTGTGTGGTGGAGCCAACCATTGTTATGACCGAGCAAGAATTCTTTGGTGATGAAACCCTCTCGGGATCAAGAAGAACCGCAAGATTTTGAGATGGAAGCGGCGCAATTGTTGTCTACTACACCACCTTCCCATGATGTGCAAAATGATGAATTGACAGAGAGAGTGTGGTGGATTCGATTGCGGTTGTTGATTTTGTGGAGATAGAGCCGAAAGAGAAACCGGGATCGCCCATTTCACCATCACTCCCGATTGAAGTGTATAATGATGCAATTTTGGAGTGTGTGATGAAATCACATGAGCTTGGTATGACATCCGTGGTAGAGCTACCGGAAGAGTTGGAGATTATTAGCATGCCGGTCCCGACTACTACACTCTTCCACAATGTGTTGAGGAGTATTATTCGATCGAGTTTGTGTACTCCCCGGTAGATGAAACTCACAAGATTCTTGAAAATGGACGACTACCATGGGATGGCAACTTCAAGAAGAAGAAGATAAAAGACTTTGAAAGGAAGGGACTCCCGAGTTGGCAAGAGGTGGCCTCGAGAGCCATGCGAGGTAAGTTCCTTGTGAACTCGTTTTTCCCTATGCTTGCTATTTTTGTTCTTCTGAAGTTGTTGATCTTTTTGAGTTCGGATTTCGGTTGATAGTTTTTTGGTGATTTTTGATTGAAATAAAAATGTTGTCTTGAGTTAGTTTGAGTCTTTTGTGGTTTTGGTCCATTTAAGTGCCACTTGGTCGAGCCAACGACGTAAAACAAAGGCGCTTTGTGGGAGGCAACCCACCTTTTTTTTGGTAATAATGTGTTTGGAGTGGTTTTTGGTTGCAAGAGGGGAGAGTTTTGTCTTGAAAAAGAGAGGTTGGGGTGAGAGCTTCCTTTTGGTTCTTGCTTTTGTACTTAGACGGGGATGTTTTTATGTGAGCCTCTGTGGCCTTATTTTATGCGTGGATGCTCGGTGTTTCTTGTGATTATCTTTACATCCATTGCAATTCCCGTCTAGTATGGTCGATATGCTTTGATACCTTGTTTGTGGCATGGCTTCTATTTCTATATATCTAGTATCTATCACCATCTTTTGGCACGTAGACTTTTCCTGTGCATGTGTTTGCCTTGGATTTTGTTTCTATGGTTTCAGATACTCGAGATGGAGCTTACTAGAAGATGTCACGTGGGCTAAAATGCGCCTTTCTGCCGGGTTTTGGTCAAACAAACTAAGTCTTTTACTCTTTTTATCTCTCACACACCGAGGACGTTGTGTTTCTTTTAAGTGTGGGGTGGGAGCTTAGCCGTTTTCTTGTTTTCGTTGTTAAATGTGCTATAAATGTGGTATACTTGGCCTATGACCGGGCTCGAGTCGATTTTTGGGTAATTTTTAAAATTTTTCAAGGGTCTTAACACCGTGTTGTATGTGTTATTTTCACATTTGAGTGGTGATCACCTTAGTCGGGATCCCGAATATGTGCATTATGGTTTGTTTTTATCTCGAGAATGGAGTTGAATAATTTCACGGAAGCTACACCTTGTGCACAATTTGATTACTACCACCTTTCATACCATGAGTCTCGAGACGAAATGTCATAGGTTTACCTAAGTAGGACATGGGATGACGGTTTTGGCGTTCTTTTGACCCTACCATAGCCAAATAAGCCTTAACCGGAACATTTACCCTTCGTAGCCGCTCTCAGCCTTGATAGAATGGTCTGACCACCATTCGCTTATAGCCGTTTTGTTACTTTGTCAGAAACCTACCTTGAGCTTTATTTATGGTCACATTCCCTTCATTCATACCCTACGAGTGGACTTAGTCTTTTGTTAGGCCACACTTGCTAAGGCAAGTGTGGGGTGGGGGAAATGATGTCTTGTGATGGGTTGGTGTTTTCTTGGTTTGGAGCTATAAGGAGAAGAGGAGCTCATTTGGGTGTAATGTTTGGGTTTGGCCCAAAAAGAAAAGAAAAATCTGTGAAATTCTTCATTCTTTCAAAAAAAAAAAAAAAAAACACAGAAAAAGAAAAGAGAACTCAATCAATCAAAGTTCAAAATAAATTAGAAAGTTCTCAATGAATAAGAGTTTGGAGTTTATAAAATAAAGGGTTGGAATCAAAGTGATGAGCTCAAAAGTGATTTTTTATGATGTTGGAATTGGGATAGTGAGATAGGTGCTAATGTATTCGACCTCGCCTTATGAAACTTGAAACATAGTTGAATTAGGCAATGAGTTCGTGTATGTTAGCATTCTATGGTTCCCAAAGTGTTTAAAATAATCAAAAGGAGTTTGGATGGTTTGTATGGTAGAGATAAGGTGGTTCACTTGTTGATTAGGTTCACTCGTACTTCTTTTTCTCCGGTTCCCAAATTATCCTTTTCGATTAACCGGAATCACCCCGGACTAACATTATAACCTTTCAAGTCCCGCCCGATTGTGTCCAAACTTAGTGACCTTGATTAGTGGAGAGGCTAGTGGGTATGAAACGGTTGGTAGACTTTTGGTTGGGATTCAAGCCCCGACAATCATTTTGAGCATTTGGTTTTAGCTTGGCACCACACACACTCCATTTTCTTGATAATGTTGTATCGGTATGTTTATGTTCGTGTTTCTTACTTTGTGGTCATCTCGAGAGTGTGAGTAGTAGCACCTACATCACGAAGTTGAATCCCTTGGGTTGTTTTAAAACGCCTAATTTGCTCGAGGGCGAGCAAAGGCTAAGTGTGGGGTGGTGATGGGACTCAACTTTACGTGATTCCGGCGCATTTTCCACCCCCGTTTACCATACTTTTATGCACATTTCTTGGTGTTTCTAGACCATTTTTGGGGTGATATCATGAGTTTATAGCACGGGGAGTAAATTCGTCGCTTTGATGGTTTACTACCTCTTTTTATTGATATTAACCTCATTCCGAGCACTTTTACCCTCCGGAATCGTTTGTGTGTGTTGTTCGTTCATGAGTTTGTAGGGTATTGGTGTCAAGAAAACCCGGAAGGCGAAGATTTATGATGATAAGTGTGATCAAGGTGCAAGAATGAGCCAAGAAAGAAAGGGAATTTGAAGTGGAACAGCCTCGCCTTTTATTCATGCATTAACATAAGCTCGGCAGCCTGCTCATCTCAGTTCAGCAGACTTAAAAGGTCAGCAACCTGCTGATTAAGCTCGACGGACTGAAAGTTCAAGCAAGGTTGCTGACAAAAACACAACTCAGCATGACTGTTCTGATTCAGCAGCATTTTGACCCATGATGGAGGCATTTTATGGTCATGACTTCTTCATGAAAGTTGTAGAGAATTGAAAGAGATTTCCAACGCATCTTGAATCAACCAAATCGGAGCTCGGAATAAGAAGTTATGAAGGTTTTACTACAGCAGAAAAACTGCATCATGCGAAACGCACGTTTGGAGCTTTCAAACCAGCGTTCCAAGCTCCAAACCAGCGTTTCAAGTGTCAAGAATGGAAACAGAGAGTACACCCCTCCAAACGCTGGTTCCAAGCTCTCAAACCAGCGTTTGGCTCGTTTCCTGCTATAAAAAGCTGCAAATTTCACACAGAACGGAGGGGACGCGAATGGAGTTGTTTTAGGGTAATTTTGGGCGATTTTCTTCGTTTTTAGGAGTTAGAATTAGTGTAATATACCGTTAGAAAGCTCTTTCAATCCTCTCTTTGATTCTCTAACTCTTAGCTTCTATTTATAACATTTCATTGGGCAAAATTCGATCTTTTGTGTTCAACTTTTGTGCTCTTCTTCTCCAAACTCGAATTTCTACACTTTAATGGTACATTTCTTCTCTCTTTTACTTATTATGTCTTTAATTCATTGTTTCTTTCATGTTTTAATTAGTATAATGAGTAGTTAATTCCTTCCCATAGCCGGGTCATGTGATATGTGATGAAATCACCCTTTGGGTGATGAAATTGGGAGTGGGTAGTGTGTTTTATTGTTGTTTCTTGCATGTTTCACGTCTTAGAACTTGTTATAACGGATTTGAGCTAGATTAGCTACCTAGGTCAAATATCACACACATCACTCTTGAGAGTTGTTCGAGAGAGAGGGTGTGGGAAAAGGGTTCTAGGATCGTGGTGTAGTCTCGGTTTAGTTGTTAAGTCGAGCTCATCGTGAGGTTACTCATTTATATATTTAAGCGGCTCGGGTGTAAAACATGACTTGTTAGGAGAGAGTTGTTCAGACCTTAACATGGCATAAGGTGTTAGAAGAGAGTTGTTCAGACGCTAGCACCGGGTTTAGGAGTTCGCACCCGTGAGATTGAATGAAAGAGCACGTTTAGCTCACTACACATTTTTTGGTTTTGTCTACCTTAGGGTTGAGATTAGTCACATTGATCATGATTCGGCTATGTCCCTTTCTCCCTCGTTGAATCTAGTAGTTTAATCTTCTCTCTCTTTTTATGTTTTAGCATAGTGTAATAACAACCAACCAACCGCTTGTTTGCCTAGACTAAGTTAGAAGTTCACTTTGGTACTTACAAGCACATCTTCTCTCAAGGGATCGACCTCGGACTCCCCGTAGCTTTACTCGCAATCGACCCGGTACACCGCCGGTTAGAGAGCTTGTTTAGTCACCGTTGTCTTGAGTATTTTATAAATTTGTTTGGTGAAAAAAAAACAACGCTCATCAGGGAGCGGCTTCTTTATGTTGCAGCTCCGGTTCCCTTCCTTTCACGTACTTGGGGCTTCCGGTTGGGAAAAATATGACTAGAATCTCATCCTGGCAGCCGGTCATTGACAGAGTGAAGCAAAAATTGGCAGGGTGGAAAGCTAGGCTCTTATCTGTGGGTGGTAGATTGACTCTGATTAAAGCGGTTTTGGGGAGTCTACCTTTGTACTTTTTCTCCATCTTTCATGCTCCTATTGCCGTGATACGCATCTTAGAACAAGCTTGAGAGCTCGCTTCTTTTGGGGAGGGGGTAACGGTGAGAGATACATTGCTTGGATTTCTTGGGACACTATTTTAAAACAAAAAAAGTGGGGGGGACTTGGTTTGCAAAATGATGCCTTGCTTGGGAAATGGTGGTGGAAATGGAAGACTGAAGAGGGTGTCTTGTGGAACAAAGTCATTAGTGCTTTGAATGGTAAAGATGGGGGCTTTGGTGACGGAGTTAGTAGGAGTGGGTTAGGTAAGGTGTGGAGTGGAATAGTAAAAAATGGGTGTAGAATTGAAAAAAGAGGGGTGAAGCTTCTATCCTCCCTTGGTTGGAAGTTGGGCTCGGGAAATAGAGTAAGGTTTTGAAGGGATTCTTGGATTGGAGAGAGCTCTCTTGATGTGCGTTTTCCTAGACTCTTTCGCCTAGAGGAATTTGATGAGTGTCTGGTGAGTGATAGAGGGAGATTTGTGGATAGGGGGTGGTCTTGGGAATGGAGGTGGAGAAGAGAGATGAGGGGTAGGGAGTGGGGAGAGTTTGTAGACCTTATTGCTTTGCCCTCAAATATCTCTCCCATTGCAGGTAATTCAGATACCCCATTTTGGAAACTTTGTTCTAATGGTATCTTTTCAGTGGCTCGACTTAAAAAAACACTTCTTGGCACTACTTCTATTGGAGCTCGTCGGCTACCTTCCCATGGAGGTGGAATGCGCTATCCCGTCAAAGGTCAACATCTTTAATTGGAAGGTTGCTCACAACCGTATCCCCACTCGGACGATATCGCGAAAAGAGGTATTCCTATTGATAGCTTGGTTTGCCCTATTTGCAAGGTGGTGAATGAGGACATCTCGCATAAACTATTTCACGGCCCTTTTGCTTCTTCTACTTGGCGTAAGATTGTTGATTGGTTCTCTATTCCACGAGCGTTACTTATGGATTGGGATTCATTCATGCAATCATCTCATTTTTCGGCTAGACAATGCGAGAAAGTCAAAGTATGGGATGCTGTTAAAAAAGTTGCTATTTGGTGTATCTGGATGGCTAGGAATCAAATTGTGTTTCACTCAAAAGATCTCAATGAGGACATGTTGTTTGGGGAAATTCAAAGTAGAAGCTTCCTTTGGATCACCGTTAGAAAAAGTAATATTAGTATCGATTGGACAACTTGGAAGACTAGTCCGCTCTCTTTCAAAGATAGTTTAGTCCTTGTGTAGGCATGTTTCGCGTTATTTTTTTCATTTTGTTTCACTTCGGTTCTCGGCTTGTTCGGCTTGTTTCTTAAGATCAAGTGAACGTTTGTAATTGGGCAATCTTGGACTTCTAGCGTCTTGCTAGACCCCTTAATAATAATATCAATTCTTCGTTCAAAAAAAAAAAAAAATTGTTTGTCCACCGAATGGTATTGTTTTTTTTCTCCCGCATATATATTGATAATATATACGGGTCTCTCACCATTCACCAAATTAGATCTAAGAGGATGCATGAAGTTCCTTCTTAAAGTTGTTTACCTTCCTTTTTTTTTTTGAACAACAATTGATATTATTATTAAGGGGTCTAGCAAGACGCTAGAAGTCCAAAATTGCCCAATTACAAACGTTCACTTGATCTTAAGAAACAAGCCGACCAAGCCAGAACCGAAGTGAAACAAAATGAAAAAAAATAACGCGAATCAGCTACACAAGGACTAAACTATGCTGAAAGAGAGCGGACTAGTCTTCCAAGTTGTCCAATCGATACTAATATTACTTTTTCTAACGGTGATCCAAACGAAGCTTCTACTTTGAATTTCCCCAAACAACATGTCCTCATTCGATCTTTTGAGTTAA
Organism: Gentiana straminea; assembly: GCA_036785695.1. Lineage (NCBI taxonomy): Eukaryota > Viridiplantae > Streptophyta > Magnoliopsida > Gentianales > Gentianaceae > Gentiana > Gentiana straminea. Next base: position 458,824 of record JAVUPR010000386.1, on the reverse strand, counting down.
ACACAATTTGATTCCTAGCCATCCGTATACACCAAATAGCAACTTTTTTAACAAGATCCCATACTTTGACTTTCTCGCATTGTCTAGCCGAAAAGGAGATGATTGCATGAATGAATACCAATCCATTAGTAATGCTCGTGGAATAGAGAACCAATCAACAATCTTACGCCAAGTAGAAGAAGCAAAAAGGCAAGAAATAGTAGATGCGAGATGTCCTCATTCACCACCTTGCAAATGGGGCAAACCAAGCTATCAATAGGAATACCTCTTTTTGCGATATCAGTCCTAGAGGGGATACGGTTGTGAGCAACCTTCCAATTAAAGATGTTGACCTTCGACGGGATAGCAACATTCCACCTCCATGGGAAGGTAGCCGACGGAGCTCCAATAGAAGTAGTGCCAAGAAGTGTTTTTTAAGCCGAGCCACTGAAAAGATACCATTAGAACAAAGTTTCCAAAACGGGGTATCTAAATTACCTGCAATGGGAGAGATATTTGAGAGCAAAGCAATAAGGTCTACAAACTCTCCCCACTCCCTACCCCTCATCTCTCTTCTCCACCTCCATTCCCAAGACCACCCCCTATCCACAAATCTCCCTCTATCACTCACCAAACACTCATCAAATTCCTCTCGGCGAAAGAGTCTAGGAAAATGCACATCAAGAGAGCTCTCTCCAATCCAAGAATCCTTCCAAAACCTTACTCTATTTCCCGAGCCCAACTTCCAACCAAGGGAGGGTAGAAGCTTCACCCCTCTTTTTTCAATTCTACACCCATTTTTTACTATTCCACTCCACACCTTACCTAACCCACTCCTACTAACTCCGTCACCAAAGCCCCCATCTTTACCATTCAAAGCACTAATGACTTTGTTCCACAAGACACCCTCTTCAGTCTTCCATCTCCACCACCATTTCCCAAGCAAGGCATCATTTTGCAAACTAAGTCCCCCAACCCCAAGTCCCCCCCCCACTTTTTTTGTTTTAAAATAGTGTCCCAAGAAATCCAAGCAATGTATCTCTCACCGTTACCCCTCCCCAAAAGAATCGAGCTCTCAACTGTTCTAAGATGCGTATCACAGCAATAGGAGCATGAAAGATGGAGAAAAAGTACAAAGGTAGACTCCCCAAAACCGCTATAATCAGAGTCAATCTACCACCCACGGATAAGAGCCTAGCTTTCCACCCCGCCAATTTTTGCTTCACTCTCAAATGACCGGCCGCCAGGATGAGATTCCAGTCATATTTTTCCCAACCGGAAGCCCCAAGTACGTGAAAGGAAGGGAACCGGAGCTGCAACATAAAGAGGCCGCTCCTCTCTCGAGATCCAAGCCACTAATATTCATACCAAACAACTTGCTTTTGTTCATGTTTATTTTCGGGCCGAAACCGCAAAGAAAGAGCTTCGAATTTTAGCAAGGTTTAGAAGGTTCTCCATATTCCACCTACCAAAAAAAATAGCATCGTCTGCAAATTGAAGATGAGAAATCTGTAGGCCGTCTTTCTTCAAATCAACTCCATTAAACAAATTCTTTTGCACCGCTTCACACATCATAATATTGAGAGCCTCCGCAATAAGTAAAAATGGAAAAGGGGAGAGAGGGTCCCCTTGCCTAATACCTCTTTCCATCTTAAACTCATTTGTGGGACTGCCATTAACAAGAACGAAACTCTAGCGGTGTGTAGACAACCTTTTATCCATTTTCTCCATGTAAGACCAAAATTCATTTGACTCATAATCGAATCAAGAAAAGCCCAGTTGACAGAATCAAAAGGCTTTTCAAAATCAGCTTTGAAGATGAAAGCTTGCTTCTTGCTCTTCTTAACATAATCCACCACTTCATTGGCCTCCAACACACCATCTAAAATTTTCTTCATTCTTTCGGCAAGCACTTTTGATATAATTTTATAAACTGAACCAATTAAACTGATGGGCCTGAAGTTGCGAAAATGCATAGGGTTACTCTTTTTAGGAATCAAAGTGATGAAAGATGAATTACACCCATTATCAAAAGTCCCTCTCACTTCAAAGTCTTTAACACACTTCAAAAGATCTTCTCGCACGAGGTTCCACTGCGCTTTAAAAAAGCTCAAAGTGAAGCCATCAGGGCCCGGCGCTTTGTTACCGGCACAACTCCACACTACCTTCTTCACCTCGCATTCCTCAAAAGGTTTCTCCAACGCGTCTCTCATACCGTCACTCAATTTATTGAACTTATCCGAGAGCAAGAAGGTCTCTTCACCCCATTTTCTTTAAACAAATTGGTGAAATAATTAACCGCCTCCGTCTTGATCTCATCTGGATTTTCTCGTCCATATACCATTCGGGACCATCCCGAGATATTATTTTTGTTCCTTCTGCCTTTGAGCACATTGTGGAAATATTTTGAATTTTCATCTCCTTCTTGAACCCATTTAACTTTAGCCTTTTGTTTCAACATATTAATATGCAATGCTCTTTTATTCTTTTTTCTTTTTCGTGCAAGAATAGCTTGGTTGACAACTTGGCACTTTCCTATGAAGTGATAGGACAGTGACATGTATTAATAATGTGGAGGGATTTGCTGTAATTATCACAAGTAAAGGTAGAAGAGATTTATGGATTAAAAATTGAGGATTAGGATTTGCAAAATATTCAAATGCAACTGCTACTTATGTCTTTGTGTCATTTTCACTTGCGGGTATCAATCTCCAACTTCAAAAAATATTTATTTTATGATGGCCATCAATTGCTCTTTTTCTGGGTGTAGACATGGATGCGGGGGCCGAGGACATGGAATCATAAATTGACCCTTAGAGTGCTTGACCCGTGACCTGTCTTCCTGCTTCCTGGGCAAAGAGACAGACGATCTTTTCCTAGAAATCGGTCAATTCAGTCCTGTTAGTGCTCTATTCAACCGGCTTTCTTTAGTCGTCCATGTCTGATCACTTCACATCAACTCAGTAGAAAGCTAGATTATGCATACTTTTCATGTGTTATTCCTATAAAACATGAATAAAGATTATATTCTATGTCAATGTGGCTGTTCCATGTGAAGTGAGTTTGTGTTTCTGTTTAGAAACATGGATATGTTTTTTGTGCCTTTTTCCTTCTTATTATCAATGTTTCTATGGCACTTTCTCTTAGAGATTTGGATCTTACACTCTCAGACTTTCAGTTGTACATTCTGTCATCTTTCATGCCCATGATATGCTTAATCGTGTCAAGTTTTGTTTCCTTCAGGTGTGATGAAACTTGTGTGGTACGTTTTGTTGTTTCTTCAAATTTTCCTAGCTGGACTTTAACTTTTATGCATCTTTTAAACTGTTGGCTTTTTATTGATACCGAAAGCTGCTTCTTGCTGAGCTTATGTGAAGATTCGTAGGACTATAAAATCATTTGTCAAGGTTTCTTTGACATGTATACTCATCGATGTGGTATTGAGTAGGTGTCTTTTTGATAAATGCTAATGTCGCATGAACTCATTCATTCGGTCTTTCTTTCTTGAATTGTTTTGGACTCTTGAATGTTTATGTAATTGAACTGTACCACTTGAGAACTCTTTTCCATGCATTTGCTTCTCTTTTTGTGGTTTGTTCTCTTTTCTTCATTTTGATTTTGCCACCTCTATGACGCAATACTTCGATTTTGGGCTAGATTGTTTTCGTTGTAGATATGAACTCAGATTTTGGGTTTTTCCTTAGTTTCTTTAGCTCATGTTTGAATGTTTTAGGTTTTTTGGTTGTGTAGTATGTTTTGATTATATTAGGATGGTGGTTGAAACTGTTTTTCGTCAATTTTCCGGAGGGATGGAGGTACAAAACATGTAATTCTGCTTTCATTTTTTCTACTATCCTTGCAAGTACATTTATGATTTTTTTCATGGTTTTATTTTTATTTTATTTTTGGTCAATTTTCCAATGGTTCTGGAGGTACTAAACAGGTGCATCTGCTTTTTCTTTTTCTCCTGTTTTTGTAGGATGATTACAATTTATTGTGATGTGTTTGTTGTGTCAATTGCAATTGGGTTAGTGGGTAGATTGAATGGCAAGAATCTTATACGATAATCGATAAAGAGTGTGAGCTTATGTGTATTCCAATTTAACAGAAATTAAGTGGAGCTAGTCGAATCGTTTTTTGTCGGTTTTCCAGATGCGATGGAGGCACAAAACAAGTAAATCTGCTTTCCTTTTTTCTTGCAAGTACATTTATGATTTTTCTTATTATCCATGTGTATGACAAAAAGGGGTTCGGGAGGCTTGATTTTGTTTTTTGATTTTATCCGTATGTTGTGGTTACATTGTTCTGATTTCTTTATGGGAGATCCTAAGAAAAGCCTCTAACTACTTGCATTAGTAAATTCCCTACTACATGTACCTACGCCATCAAACTAATACAAACTAATGTAATTAGAAAAGTACCCACTTTTGATTGTTGTCATGAAACTTTGTCGAATTATTGTTGTAAATGTTAGTTGTTAATGTAAGTTCTATCCATCCATGTGTTTGTTTAGTGTTTATGAAGCAGGAAAATAAGATTAGTGTCCTGAGCATTGGGCAATGTATAAGCATGAAGGACAAATGGGATGAAAGTCGTTCATATTTCAAGGTAGAATTAATGGAGATTGATATGATTCTACTGTTGAGTTTTCTCACAGACATCCATTTCCGGAAGTAAATTTCAATCTTTTAGATTTTAAGGATCGTAAGAAAAAGAAATTGTGTCCATTTTGGTGTAAAGGAACTAATTTACAGAGAAGAAAAAAAACATAAATTTCCTCAAAATTGTGTCCATTTTGGTGTTGCGAAAACTTTATCGTGAAACTTTTTTTTTTGTATCACTACCAATTAAAAGTTGCAGTTTCCCTCACCGTAGGAAATTGATCCCTTATTAATTCTGGAGGATGATTGCAGCAATTATACACTTTCACTATATTTGCTTTATTTATAATCGTTTTTTTAATTTTACATTATACCGTGCATCGCACAACTTGCACGAGTTTTGTATATACGATTTAGATGCTATTTACTTCCTTTGGTTGTGACCCGTGCATTATGCATGGATTTGTGGTTAGTATATATATATATATATATATATATATATATATATATATATGTGTGTGTGTGTGTGTGTGTGTGTGTGTGTGTGTGTGTGTATAATTATGCATATAATTATACATGATCTATTTAAAACATTGATACTTGCAAGCGGACTAAATCAATCACAGTATAGCACGCGAGTCTATGCAAATATGCACACACACCCACACACATATATGTGTGTGTGGATATACTATATGTGTGTATGTACACATATATGGGTGTGTATACATAAATATGTGTGTGTATACAGAAGTGTGTGCACGCGTGTGCGTGTGTCAATTTTTGGCCTTGTTTTGTATGTCATCCTGATGTGTTTTGGCTTTGTAATTACTAATTATATTTTGGGGATTGTTAATGGCACCACATCCAATATACTCGGGCACCACACATGTGCAAAATTCGACTTTTTAGAGGTCGAAATGTGTTATTTCAACTCCCGAAAAGTCAAGATGTAACTAGTATAGTGGAAGCAGGGATCGAATCCTCAGGGTACGGACGTCTACAGAATCGAAGCTGCCGCTTTTTATTTTCCTCCATTGTGATCAAACCACCATTTTATTATATGAATTATTTTGTGATTGCTACAACAATGGTTAGTTTCTAATTTATTTTATTCCAGTTGAAGAATTATTGAAACCTCGATGTAATTGATTTGTGAGATCAAATTGTGTTTCTTCCTCGTTGATTTATTAGTATTTGTTCATCTTCCGAAAAAAGTCAAATTTCGCAAAGGTGTGGTCTTTCAAGTATATTGGATGTGGCGCGCCATTAACATTGCCCTATATTTTTTGGGGAAGAGCGAGAAGGTCTAGAAATTTAAAAAATTAGGATGAAAGGACAATTTGTTTTTATGTGATTAAGAAGTACAATTTCAGAATTAATGTACCAAAATATCCTTGAGATGAGGAAACGCATTCATATGGAGCTGTAAATTTTAGCAATAAAGGTGGAGTAATTATGGGGGTGTATCTTCCAAAAGAGTAAATCGGTCGTTATACAATTTTTAATTACAGTAAAAAAAAGTGCAGTAACATTGATAATGATAATGAAGATATAGTTCAGCCAAAAATGTAGTAGTAACACATAAAAAAAGTTGTAGCAGCCAATGAATTAGATATATTTCAAAAAATAATGTAATATTTAAAAAATAAGTAGTAACAACCAATAAAATAGATGTTGTTACAACAACAAAAGAATATAGTCACACTAAAAAAAATAGTAACAAATCAATAAAACAGATGTAGTAACGGCAAAAAAATGCAGTAACACCGATATAAAAAATGTACTTACGGAAAAAAAAATGTTAACACCGTAATACATAAAAAGAAATAGAAACAGGCAGTGTAATATATGTATTTACACCGAAAATAAAGTAGTAACAATCAATAAAATAGGTGCAAAAAAATGTGGTATCATCGATATTGATCGATGAATGTAATTGGAGCAATTTTTGTATAGAATATAGGTGAAGTATATTTTGTTTCACAAATGGTAATGAATCCAAAAAAAAAAAAAAACAAAACAAAAATTTTGGACAACGAGTAATGTGGTGGGTGGCTCTTGAATCTATTATCCAAAGTAGCATACCATTAGACACTTTAGAATTACCTAAACCACTGCAATCCAGTTTTGCAGACATAGTAGCAGAGGCAGCTGAGCCACTGACTTGTGAATTCTTGATAAGACTAAGCTGGTGATTGTACTAGTCTAGAGTGATAGTGGGATTCATCTCCTAAACACCTTGAGTACCATCTTCACACTGATCATTAAGAAAGACATTATTAGCGGATGGCTTGCCATTATTCCTCCCTTTTCATCTATAGCGTGGTCGAAAACCATGTTTCCTATCGAACTTATCCACAATATGGCCAGTGATATTACAATGAGTGCACTAGGGTTTAGTAGAATTGGAGACCATTTTCTTGAAAGTATTCTTATTCCTCTCGGTTTGATCTGACCCCACTAACACACTTTTTCCCTGCAACCCTAGTAGAATTGGAGACCATTTTCTTGAAATTGTTATGATTCCTCTGTAGGATGTAATATCACCGGATCAATCATAGATTGACCCGATTACGCAGCGGAATGCATCAGGTTTAGATCTAAACGAAACAAAACATGTAAATAATAGATCTAAACCTACGAGGGTGTTTAGATTGCTTACCTTTTTATGGTGTGTAAACGCCAAGAACAATCTACTCGATCCAATGAGATGCCACTGTCTTCCGACGTATATCTCTAAGAAACACCAAGTGGATGGTGTTTCAAGACGCCGGACCTCCTTGATATGCTACTTTAGAAAAACCCGAAGTTTTTCTAAAACTCAAACCTAAGTAAATAGCCGAAAAATCCAAGCTAGTTTACTCCCCAAAATGGCGTGTTATGTATATGCCAAAATGCTTGGGAGTACTCTCTTTATATAGGAGAGTAATCCTTGTCCTCCAAGGATTTAATAATTATTAGATTAATCCTTTTTCCAAATAAAAGATAAATAAAATAATTATCCCAAACAAATTAGGATAAATAATATTATTATCTAATATTCCATGAATTATCAATTAACAAATAAAAGATAAATCACACATTAAATAATTATCCGAGAAAACTAATTCCTTAATAATTAAGTAATAGTAATATGCGCCCCACCCTAAAAAATTAGGCCACACGCATTTTTTGACACATTGAGCCGAGTACACGAAAAATTTCTTTTCCATATATTTAATTATCTAGTCCAACCAAAAAATTAATCCACATATCAATTAAATAGTCAAATCCAACTATTTAATTATAATTAAGGTGAAACGACGAGAAAACATATGCTATGTTAGGAGCCACGTCGGGGACCATGGACCCACAGTAGCTACATTAAATTAAATAAAATTATTCGTCAGACCGAACAATTATATTCAATCTATTAATTCCGGGATTACATCACCATAATCCCAAAACTGAACTCTGCTGAATATAGATATAAACTTACACTCAACTATGAGTTATAAGTTGTCCACTGATATAATCATTACATACGGATAAATCCTCCATAAACTGTTCATTTCGATTCGGGATATCTCCATAAACCCTTCTCGAAACATATTATCCTTATTTACCATTAACCCCCTAGTGATCAATTAGTTCATAACTAATATACTATGAACTGGGCCCATCGATCAGTTTTTTGGGTTAACAAATAAGGGAGCTGTCTGTCTACTTCCGGAGGGAAGGAATGGATTCCATATCTATGATAGCACGGACTACTCACTCATCCTAGAATAGAACCAACGAGAAGTGTTGGACCACATACTATGAAGTGATCCTTACTAACACATCAAACCCTACCCTAGTCTAAACGGTTGTCCGTGATCACCTCGGGATTGAGATTAATCCATATATGATCATCTTGTGATTCGATAAGACTTCTCGATCACGAGAATTATATCGAAAACTCAAATCAAATCGGTCCAAATTTCTATATGATTATCATCATATATAAATGCCCCATTAGGTACCCTATTACCGACAAATCCGGATAAGACTGTCACACCTAAAGTGTTCAGGGCGCATTCATAGCAAATTAATCATGAGACCCGTACTCAGATTAATAAACACTACGTATTAAGTTAATTTTAAGTACATCTCACTATTCAGTAGCTACATTAAATTAAATAAAATTATTCGTCAGACCGAACAATTATATTCAATCTATTAATTCCGGGATTACATCACCATAAACCCAAAACTGAACTCTGCTGAATATAGATATAAACTTACACTCAACTATGAGTTATAAGTTGTCCACGATATAATCATTACATACGGATAAATCCTCCATAAATCGTTCATTTCGATTCGGGATATCTCCATAAACCCTTCTCGAAACATATTATCCTTATTTACCATTAACCCCCTAGTGATCAATTAGTTCATAACTAATATAATATGAACTGGGCCCATCGATCAGTTTTTTGGGTTAACAAATAAGGGAGCTGTCTGTCTACTTCCGGAGAGAAGGAATGGATTCCATATCTATGATAGCACAGACTACTCACCCATCCTAGAATAGAGCCAACGAGAAGTGTTGGACCACATACTATGAAGTGATCCTTACTAACACATCAAACCCTACCCTAGTCTAAACAGTTGTCTGTGATCACCTCAGGATTGAGATTAATCCATATATGATCATCTTGTGATTCGATAAGACTTCTCGATCACAGAATTATATCGAGAACTCAAATCAAATCGGTCCACCACTATATGATTATCATCATATATAAATGCCCCATTAGGTACCACTATTACCGACAAAGTCCGGATAAGATCGTCACACCTAAAGTGTTCAGGGCGCATTAATAGCAAATTAATCATGAGACCCGTACTCAGATTAATAAACACTACGGACTAAGTTAATTTTAAGTACATCTCACTAACTCAGTCCTCTTGTGTATAGCCATACACTGAGTTATGTGATTACATAAACGAGGTACTTAGGGTTTCAAGTAGTGTCTTAATTATAAGCACACATGCATATAATAAGATGAATTATTAATTTCGTCATAAAACAATTAGATAATTGTCTTTCGGGCACTATACCTAACATCCTCTCGGTTTGATCTAACTCCAATGACACACCTTTCCCCGCAAAGGCAAACTAGATCTAACAAACCAATCTGAATGTAGTTTTGTTGTGCAACTTGCTACAAAATTAAACTTACTATAATTCATTACTAACAGAATGAAAAGCCCTCATTAACAACATATATGATAGCACTGTGGCAAACTTATCACTTGATCCTTTCAAGAACTTGGTTAATTACATTATCCATCTCACTATGCTTCTTGTAAGCAGGCAAGGCATGACAAATGCAAGGAAGCACAAGTCTAAGGACATTATACTGATCGATCCCACAAAGTTTTAAGCCCTAGTGAAGTATTCAGTTACTAAGAAATCTCCTTGTTTGACTTGATAAATATCTTCATTGAGATTGGATACCTGTAGAAGCTGCTGGCACCAAATCTTTTCTCCAGATCATCCCAGACTTCTTTGGCCATCTTATACCGGATAACACTTTGAGCAATGGTGGGACTTGGGAGAAACAGAATGTATCAACCAAGAAAACACCATGTTATTACAAAGTTCCAACAATGCATGATTCTTATCAGTTTCAGGTAGCTCTTGCATGGATCCATTGACAAGTCAAACTTATTCTTGGATGATAGTATAAATTTCATGGCCTTTCTCCAGCTTTGTGATAGTTGCTTTGTGAAAGAACGTGATGTACCTTGACAAAGAATGGGCGCGCTCTTCGAGAATGAAGATTGTAAGGATTGTCCAACCCTCGCAACTGATTGCTGTTAGATATTATGTATGTATTACATTGGCAGTAGTAGTATAGTAGATATTATTGGACTAATCCATTTATCTTAGGCCTTTTGTATAGATGGGCCTGTCCACCCAATATATAAGGCAATTTTACGATTGACCAAGTCATAATAAGAAAAATCAAAAGAACTTTTCATCTTCTTTTGCTCTGTTATGGTTTTAGCAAAACCCTAGTTTCTCTATTGAAAGTGGTTTGATACCACTTTCTTCTGGTATCAGAGCGGATTATTTCGTCGATCCATGGTTTTCCTTCTTTTTCAGAGTGAAAGCTCAGAGATTTGTTTTTCTTTCAAATCGGTTACTGTTTCTTCGATTGAGATCGAGAAATGGCTGAAAAAAGACATGCGAGAGCTGCTGTAGATTTGGAGGTTTTGAGCCCTTTTTACCTTCATCCTATTGAAAGTCCAACCTTAGTACGCGCGATCCACCATTAGATGGTAAGAATTACCACTCTTAAAGCGAGGCGATGCGTATGGGACCGATTATGAAGAACAAATTAGGTTTCGTTGATGGTACTATCCCGAAGCCGACTAATGACCAGAGAATGATTTCACGATGTGAGAAGTGTGACATTACTGTAATGTCGTGGATCGTGAAATTGGTTACTCCGTCAATTGCGAAGGCAGTTTTCTGGATGAATTCAGCACATGAAATCTGGCAAGAGCTTTAGAATAGGTACTCAAAGATGAATTGTTTCCGACTTTTTGATTTACTGGAGGAAATAAACCAAATCACTCAAGGTAACTTGTCTGTTACTGAGTATATTGAGAAACTTAAGACTATTTGGGATGAGATTATGGTGCTGAGGTCAATTCCTTCCTGTGAATGTGTAGTCAAGTGTAGCTACAGAGTTATTCCCACATTACTTGAGTATTTTGAGAAACTTAAGACTATTTGGATGAGATTATGGTGCTGAGGCCAATTCCTTCCTGTGAATGTGTAGTCAAGTGTAGCTATAGAGTTATTCCCACATTTTTAGGCTATATTGAGTAAGAATATGTAATACACTTTATGAAACGCTTGAATGAAAGTTTTGCACTAGTTAGGTCATAGGTGTTTATGCAGAAAATTTTACCCAACATTACAGAAGCATTTGCAATGAGTGTTCAGTTTGAAAATCAAATGGAATATAGTGATAGTCATCCTCAGAATGGACAATCGGTGATATTTGCTAATAAACCAAATGCTGAGTTTAGTGGTAACAAGACATACTCAGGCACATGAATGATAAAGGACATTCGAAATAGGAAGGTAATCAAAGGAATGGAACTTGAAAAAGGGTCCAATGCTCATTTTGTGGCTTCAATGGACACACCATAGAGGATTGCTACAAGAAGAACGGGTATCCTCCTGGCTGGAAGTCAAGAAAGAGAGTTAATATGGTAGAAGGTAAGGGAACTTCCAAGATAGAAAATGATAAAGTCTTAGGAGTAGGATTCAATCTCACCTCCCCGCAAATTTAGTGTTCCGACCAAACTGCCGGATTAGATGAATTTTGAAGAAAGGGCGAACACAATGTGAATTAAGCTGTTGTACTAACAGCAAACTTCCATCAAAGTGATCAAGAGCTGCAAGGCAGTAGTCTAGACACTTTGATACTAGACTCTGGGGCAATTGACCATGTTATTTGTTCCATTGATTGTTTTGAGAAGGCTAGGAAGGTTCAAGGTGTCATGGTAACCTTACCAAACGGATGTTCTGCTAGTTTATCACGAGAATAAAGCCGGAGTCTACTTGCTTTGAAAGGAAGAAGTAAAGTTGAATAAAAGAATAAAGTGATAGGACTATATGTAGTAGTTTTGTTTTCAATATGTCCCATAATAAAGACCTCCTATGGCCTATGATGTCGGGACATATGTCTCATCAAATGATGAGGGTTGTAAAGAAAGATTTTGATGAAGTGATTTTACCCGAAAGTGTTTGCTATGTATGTCCTCAAGCTAAAATGAAAAGGTTACCCTTCCCTTGAGTGAAACTTCGGTGAGTGAAAATTTTGACCTGGTGCACATGGACTTATGGGTCCTTATAGACACTCGACAATTCATGGGCAATGTTATTTCATGACTGTGGTTGATGACTTTAGTCATTTCACTAGGGTATTTTTATTGAAAAATAAAGCTTAAGTAAGACCTTTATTCAAAGGCTTTTGTGCCTATGTTTCTAACCAATTTAGGACTCAAATTAAGGTCTTAAGAACGGACAATGGTGTCTTTGAATTCGGATGGCCGAATTTTACTCGAAAAAAGGTATAATTCACCCAGAAAGTTGTATGTCTACACCCTAACAGAATGGATTTGTAGACAGGAAACACCAGCATATCCTCAATACAGCTAGAGCACTAAAATTTCAAGCAAACCTACCTATCATATACTGGGGCTATTGCATCTTACATGTTGTCAGATTGATAAACTTGACACTTACACCCTTATTAGATGATTGCACACCTTATCAAAAGTTGCACAGTCAGTTTTCAGATTTCAAACACTTAAAAAGTTTTTGGGTGTCTAGTGTTTGCCTCCACTCTAACCAGGGACCACATTAAATTTGATTCCAGATCCAAAACATGTGTTAATCTAGGTTTGTCTGACACCACAAAAGGACACATATTGCTTGATATGGTAAACAGGCAGATATTCTTGTCAAGATATGATGTATTCGATGAACTAACTTTTCCATTTCATGACAGAATTAGAAGTACGGGTTCTACTGATGGAGTATCTTTGCCAGTTGTGTATGATGATGCAGGATTTCCCGAGGGCGATCCCCGCCGAGCCTACACAGCCTACGAAAATGAGACACCAGTCTACTCAGCTGAGGAATCATCTGTTCAACAGCCAGATCCAGCAGCCGATACTCAACCATCACCAAGACCAGTCCGTACCCAACGGCATCCTTCTCACCAGCCGATATTGAACGTTACAAGGCCCGGTTGGTTCAAAAACCATCCCTTTGCAACGGCATCCTTCCCAATGAATAGACTACAAAGAAACATTTTCCCCAATTTCCAAAGTAACTACAATTCGAAGCCTCTTATCCTTGGCAGCTGCAAAGGGATGGTTTTTGAACCAATTGGATGTAAATAACGCATTTCTCCATGGAGACCTCAATGAGGAGGTATATATGAGGTTACCCCCTGGTTTCAACACCTCTGCACTACATAAACTCTACAAATTAAAAAAATTTATCTATGGCTTGAAGCATGTAAGCCGTCAGTGGAACCACAAACTCAGCAATGCCTTATTTGATCTTGGGTATATTCAATCACAACACGACCATAGTATGTTCACCAAGAAACATGGAGCTGATTTTTTGATAGCATTAGCATATGTTGATGGCATAGTGCTAGCTGGGAACAGTATGCTTCTAATTGACGAATTGAAGACACATCTTCACAACTTGTTCAAGATCAAGGATCTTAGAGAACTTAAATTCTTTCTCGGTCTGGAAATTTCACGATCCAAAACTGGACTTATCATGCTCAACGCAAGTATGCTTTGTCTAAAGTGGACTTATCATTTCTCAATGCAAGTATGCTTTGTCTATCCTTAAAAAAATTGACATGCTTGATCGCAAGCCGCCCATCACACCAATGATATCTAAAGTAAGCCTTTTTGCTTGGGGATTCGAGTTGTTACATGACGGCTCCCTCTATCGAAGTCTAGTAGGGAAGTCGCTTTACTTGACCATACCAAGGCCGGATCTCAACTTTGCAACACAACGAAATCGGCCAGGTTTCTTTCGAATCCAACAATACACCATTACCATGCTGCTCAACAGGTGCTCAGGTATATCAAATCAGCTCCAGGTAAAGGACTATTTTATCCAGCAGACAACTCTCTTACCTTAACTACATATGCTGATTTTGACTGGGGTACTTGTATGGACACTAGAAGAAATGTCACTAGCTATTGTATGTTTGTTGGAGAGGCTCTAGTTTCATTGAAAACTAAGAAACAAACTACAGTTTCCAGAAGTTCAACTAAAGCGGAATCCAGATCACTAGCTTCAGCCTATTGTGAGATTCAATGGATATGTTATCTTTGCACATGATTTTGGGCTTTCATATCCTACACTAGTTTCTCTATATTGTGACAACACCCATTCTATCAATCTTGCTAAGAACCCGGTCTTTCATGAAAGAATGAAACACATCGAGATCGATCGCCATGTTATTCGAGAACGCATCTAAGATGGCCTTTTGAAGCTAATCTCAGTTCCATCTTTACAACAGTTAGCTGACATTTTAACAAAACCATTAGATAGCCCTTTATTTCATTCTTTATTAGCTTGCTTTAATTTGAATGACATATACTTCTGCCCAAGTCCATCTTGAAGGTGGGGTATTAGATATTATGTATGTGTTATATTCGGCAATAGTAGTATAGTAGATATTATTGGAGTGATCCATTTATCTTAGGCCTTTTGTATAGTTGGGCCTGGCAACACAATATATAAGGCAATTTTACTATTGACCAAGTCATAATAAGAAAAATTAGAAGAATGTTTCATCTTCTTTAGCTCTATTCTGGTTTTAGCAAAACCCTAGTTTCTCTATTTAAACCACTTTCTTCAATTACCAACATCAGTATTCAAAGCAGCCATTTCTCAATCAGTGATAGCAAAACTATCTATCAATAACTCAATTTTACTCAATTTTCAGTATGGAATCAAACTAATTGGCTCTTCTCTTCCCTTGATCACGGTATTTATACCTCATTGGACTGTGGTTGCAAGATAGGAGGTAGTTATTGTTGGGTGGATCACTTCATTGTGGAGCACAATAAATAATAGAAAAATGATAAAATAAATAAAGAAAAAGAAATATGTCAAGTATTATTTAAGGGAACAAGTTAGGTTAATCTTTCCTCAATCTTAACAATCTAATCTTCACAACAAAAAGAGGGGCAAAAGAAAGGGAAAATTCACAGCTTTTGTTGGTGTTACAGCAGGAACTTTATGGCGACGATCGGGCATCGAAACAGACTCCGATCGGAACGGTGGAATTTATGTTTCAACGGTTCAATTTCCGGCAATCATCCACAAACCTGACTGTTGCATTTTTAGTGATATTTTTCAACAACTCTTGTATTTTGCATTCTTAGTTGATGTTTTGGTGTAGTTGAGTTGGTTGATGTGTTTGGAACACTTTTGTATAATCTTTTGCTTGATTAGTGGATTTTTTGTCAGCCTCGTCCTCGTGATTTTTACTCTCTCAAATCGAGAGGGGTTTTCGACGATAAAAATTGTGGTGTTTTCTTGTTGTGATTCGTTTCGCTTTATTTGTGATTTAGCTTCGTTGGGGCTGCCTCGTTTAATTCTGTTGCATGTCATTGGACAATGACACACATGTGGGTATCTGTGATACGTGTGATATTGCGGTTGTTTGTTTTCCGACGCTTACAACTTCTATTCAACAACCTAATTAACCAACTATAACTACTTTATTAATTTCATCATCTATAAGTGTAGCTCTAAATCTGCATTTATTCTGTGATACACTCGGTCAATTCCCTTCTGCTTTCACTTCTTTGGCCTAATGATTTGACCTTCAAGCCCATTTGTTTGATGAGTAATGATATGGACACAACGGTTGTACCACAATGAGTGACACAACGGTGATAATAATGTGTCTAAATTGATCACATGTAAATCTAAAATGATTAACGGTGCACATCACCGTTGTGTCACTCGTTGTGACACAACCGTTGTGCCCGTATCATTACTCTTGTTTGATTAACTTGCAGTACGGTCGACGACATTATTGAATTATAAATTGCAGGATCATCAAGGCATAATTCTAGTTTCATGAGCTTGTAAAGCTAGCAAAAGTTTAAGCATATGCAGGCTCATCTCATAATCAATATGATTGCATAAATGAGATTCCAATGTGTCCATGGAAGAGATTCCAATGAGTTCCCTACACTAATATAATATATTCAATATTTTATATATCTTCAAGCATCATTTTTCTGGATTATTTGGAGATTTTAGTGCAAGTACTCTGATCAATATTATTGCCTCATCATGAGCTATTGATGAACTAATAATCAAATTTAGAAATGTGCAACAAATTAACGTATTGTTGACAACCAAGTTGAAATAAAATTTTCGAAATAAATGACACTTCAACAAAATAGATATGAGCCAAAACGAATTTCTGTAAATATTTTTGGTACACTGCTCTTAATAAGACAGCGTTTATTCCCACTCTTATGCTTTATTGATCATATGTTAGAAAGACCATGTGAAGATACATTTTATTATTTCTTAGATAGTTATTCGGGATGCTATATATCAAATTTATGTTGCTCCTGAGGAGTGAGAAAATACTACCTTGTCCACATAGTACATTTGGATACTGTAGGATGCCTTTCGGGGGCGATTTGCACAGGGGAATTTTGGTATGGGGGTCGAAATTTGTCGATTTTTTTCCGTACCACACATTCATTTGTATATTTCATTCTATACATATAATTATAGAGTAATAGATAAAAATAGGGGGTCAATGTATAAAAATAGGGACAATTATCCAAAAGGACACATATTGGACTTAATTAGACAAAAAGGACATCCAAAACAAACACTTAGTTATAAGGACATAAATTAAATAGATAGACCAAAATACCCTTAATGAAGAAAATAAAAAAAAATTAAAATAGGGAAGGACACGCGCTCAAAACAAATACTATAAATCAAACAAATATAAAGCAGGCAAACATAAAGAAGCGCTGCAAGTTGTTTTTTTTTTTTTTTTTTTTTTTTTTTTTTTTTTTTTTCCTGAACGTTGAAAATGGTTTTTCTTTTTCTTTTTTTTCTTGGACGCTGATTTTTTTCCCGGACAGTGAATTTTTTTTTTTTTTTTTTCATTGATTGCATTGACCACCGCGATGTATTGACCACCGCGATGAAATGACACCGCGATGCACTGACAACCGTAATGCATTGACCACCGCGATGTATTGTCCAACCTGATGCATTGACCACCGCGATGATAGTGACCACTGTGACGCAT
Organism: Gentiana straminea; assembly: GCA_036785695.1. Lineage (NCBI taxonomy): Eukaryota > Viridiplantae > Streptophyta > Magnoliopsida > Gentianales > Gentianaceae > Gentiana > Gentiana straminea. Next base: position 441,351 of record JAVUPR010000386.1, on the reverse strand, counting down.
AGACCACCGCGATGTAGTGACCACCATGACCCACAGACCACCGCGATGCAGTGACCACTATGACGCACAGACCACCGCGATGCATTGACCACCCCGATGCATTGACCGCCGCGATGCAGTGACATTTGATGACACGACACCGCGATGCAGTGACATTTGATGATACGGCACCGCGATGCAGTGACATTTGATGAAGCGACACCGCGATGATAGTTACCACCGTGACGCATAGACCAGCGCGATGCAATGACCACCATGATGCGTAGACCACCGCGATGCAGTGACCACCATGACGCATAGACCACCCTGATGCATTGACCACCGCGATGTAGTGACATTTGATGACATCGGTAATCAGATATGTAGTGACATCAACATTTTATACAGTGACATCAGCAATCATATATTAATGACATCAACAATTTATGCAGTGACATTGGCAATCAAATATGCAGTGACCACCCCCGATGCAAAGACCATCGGGATGCAGTGACATTTGATGAAGCAACACCGTGATGACATTTGATATTTTTCCGACTTAATTTCATAAAACCGATTTGTTTTTTTCTTCAAATGGCTACATCTTTTGATAAAAAAAACTACGATCAACATAAATCTTTCACCTTAATTCATATTTTTATACAACGACATTGGCAATCATATATGCAGTGATATCAACAATTTATGCAGTGACATCGGCAATCATATATGCGTGACATCAACAATTTATGCAGTGACATCGGCAATCAAATTTGCAGTGACATCGGCAATCATATATGAATGACATCAACAATTTATGTAGTGACATCGGCAATCATATATGCAGAGACATCGCGATTAAGTGACACCGAGATGCGGTGGCCACCCCCGATGCAGAGACACCGCGATTAAGTGGCCACCCCCGATATAGAGACACCTCGATGCAGAGACTATCGGGATGCAGTGATATTTGATGAAGCAACACCGTGATGACATTTGATATTTTTCCGACTTAATTTCATAAAATCGATTTCTTTTCTTCATAAAATCGACTTCAAATGGCTATATCTTTTGATATAAAACTCCGATCAACATAAATATTTCACCTTAATTCATATTTTTATGCAGTGACATCGACAATCATATATGCAGTGATATCAACATTTTATGCAGTGACATCGGCAATCATATATGCATGACATCAACAATTTATGCAGTGACATCGGCAATCAGATATACAATGACATCAATATTTTATGCAGTGACATCAGCAATCATATATGAATGACATCAACAATTTATGAAGTGACATCGGCAATCATATATGCAGAGACATCGCGATGAAGTGACACCGTGATGCAATGGCCACCCCCGATGCAGAGACACCGCGATGAAGTGGCCACCCCCGATGCAGAGACCATCGGGATGCAGTGATCACCGAGATGCAGTGACATTTGATGAACCAACACCGTGATGACATTTGATATTTTTCCGACTTAATTTCATAAAATTGATTTCTTTTCTTCATAAAATTGACTTCAAATGGCTACATCTTTAGATAAAACTATGATCCACATAAATCTTTCACCTTAATTCATATGTTTATGCATTGACATCAGCAATCTTATATGCAGTGATATCAACATTTTATGCAGTGACATCGGCAATCATATATGCGTGACATCAACAATTTATGTAGTGACATTGGCAATCAGATATGCAGTGGCATCAACATTTTATGCAGTGACATCAGCAATCATATATGAATGACATCAAAAATTTATGTAGTGACATCAGCAATCAAATATGCAGTGACATCAATATTTTTGTTGAACTTTTGTCCCGAAATTTGGAAGATTTTTTAGGGGAAATCGAGCTTATGAGCCGCGTCGAGCTATATCAAGTACTTAGCCAATCGAGTTCGATATTGCCTTTTTATGGCTCAATCGAGCCCGAAGTTTATTAGTCGATTCGAGCTCGAGCCCTAGGGAGTATCGACTCGACTTGGATCGATTACACCCTAATGTGAATGACACTACTCTTATTTTACAAAGTTATCAATTTTTGTATGAAATTGTATATGCATTGGCATCAACAATTTATGTAGTGACATCGGCAATCAGATATGCAGTGGCATCAACATTTTATGCAGTGACATCAGCATCATATATGAATTACATCAAAAAAAATTTGTAGTGATATCGGCAATTAAATATGCAGTGACATCAACATTTTTGTTGAACTTTTGTCCCGAAATTTAGAAGATTTTTTAGGGGAAATCGAACTTATGAGCCGCGTCGCTCTATATCAAGTACTTAGCCAATCGAGTTTGATGTTGCCTTTTTATGGCTCAATCGAGCCCGAAGTTTTTTAGTCGATTCGAGCTCGAGCCCTAAGGAGTATCGACTCGACTCGGATTGATTACACCCTACTGTGAATGACACTACACTTATTTTACAAAGTTATCGATTTTTGTATGAAATTGTATATGCATTGACATCAATGTCACTGCATCAATTCTCTAACTGTAAATGCAGTGACATCAATATCACCGCATCAATTTTATTTAGTTCTGTCTTTTTTTTATATCTACATATGTCCATGCAAATCATGTGATGTATTCCTGTATAATCCAATAAAAATAGGGTACTGTTGTTCAATAAAGTAAAGACGTGCAGGGACGGTTTTCTGTGTTTGGAAAATGACCAATGAGAGACAGTAGATTCAAAAGATAGAAGTAAAGACAAAGTTCAGGAATCAGAGTGTTTGACTCCATTCATTAAAGAACCATAGATTTTCTGAGATCATCAATAAGAAGTAAAATAGAAACATTTATATTTGAATTTGTGAGTAGCACATTTGAACTCCTAATGAAATGAAAATAATGAAATAATACAAGTAATAACTGGATGCAATGCAACTAATAGAAATTACACTTATCCCAAAATTGTGTTCCATGTATGTTCCAACAGGGTATACAAGTTTCTTGCTATAATTTTTTTGTATAAATTAAACAACCTGATCAATAGGAGGTAGATAATAAGTTAATGCACAATCTTGTACATTTTCTCCCAAAGAAAGCTTTGGAGATAGAAAGCTAGGAAAATGCATAGTGACATCTGTTCTCAATTGTCCCAAAGTCTCGAAAATTCTGAAAGTGCGATTTCTAGGACTGTAAGAAACCAGATAATGAGTCCTGCAATGGAGCCATAGATCTCCACTATCCAAGAACTTAAGAGGCCTCTGTAAATCTTCCTCTTTCAAACCTGTATAAAACTTGAAGTCGATGCTGAATTCCTTTCTCCATGACTCCATAACACCGTATTTTTTTCATTACCCAAACCTCAAAATAAGCATGTTCTAACACATAGCACAAACATAGACATCATGTTAAGGTCCCACGTTGATCCAGGATACTTTGTTGGTGTAATAATCATTACTGAGGTGCTCAAGTGGTGGGATATATCTGAAGCACTCTTTCTCCAAATCCAGTGAACATATCAACTGGGATGGTTTCTTGCTAACAGTAAGCCAATGGAAAAATCCGTTTAGGTAAGGATCGAACGAACCTCGAAGCTTGGGGGTTGGAACACCATAGATCCTTTCCTTGAATCTGATCCTACTAAGGCATTAAGAAAGCTTCAAATTTCAGGTAGAACCTCACTCTATGCAAGGACGGAGGTGTGTATAAATTGAGGGGGGCTAAGCCCACCCGGACAAAAAAATATTACACTAAAAAATATATGTAGCCTACATTCATAAAATATTTTTAATCCAAAATTTCCACCCGACGAACTCGATATAGTCCCAAGAAATTTCCACCCCGATTTAAAATCCTGGCTCCGTCATTGACTCTATGAATGATCCAGAGTCACTTTCAACAATCACATCTTAAACTAAACCGAACGAAACAATATGAATAATTACAAACAGTTAATTAGAAGATTAAGGACTGGAGGACTCATTTGATGCAAGTGAGAAAGAACATCAGATGTTCAACATTCAAAATGCAGAAATTGGACTAACAAATGCCTGGCAATTTCGATTCTTTACTCACCTAGTTAATGATTAGCCCCCCATATTATCACTCTTCACAAAATCAAAAGACTCGGTGGGCAATTTATGACTTGCCCCATTTCCACCAAAAGAAACACCAGCATGCTCAAATTTCTCTTTAAGCTAGCTGGTATTCACTTGGAAGTGATTTTTGAGCTTCACCATCCAGATTTAGGACCCAATTTATTTTCCTTTGGATTTGAGACTTCTGTTGGCCTGAATCAGATGGAACTACGTTGATCTGCGCAAGAAGATAACAATCAAACAAGTTCTGGTTCTTGCTCCCACCATGAATAGGCTCCATTTCAGCGGTAATTGGAGAAAAAATTGCTCCACTCCCTTCCATATCCCACAAAGAATACTAGCAAAGGTATTCCATGGTGGCAAAATAACGAGTTCCTGAGTTTGCAAAACGGTTTCCACCTAAATCTCAAGCTCACTACCATGGCCGCCGAAGTTTTCATCGGATCTGCCGCTATCAGCTGTCGCCGGAGCTGCTGGTTATGCTTTGTAGCCGAAGTTTTGCTGGATTGTGTTTTGTTTTACGGAGGTTTTCCTCTTCGTCTACAATGTAACAATTGAGATGGGTAATTTTGTCCAAGCATTATTATTTTGTCCTTATAACTGATGATCTTTTTTGGATGTCCTAAGTGCCTAATTAAGTCTCAAAACACGTCCTTATAAGCAAATAACACATAAAAATAAGGGGGTCAACTACACATAAATACGTGTTTATAAAAAAAATTCTCTACTGTTAATACATAATTTTTTTTTATTTTAAGGGGTCGGCCACACCCGTTTCTCTCCACTTAAAGCCGCCCCTGATACCTTTAGGTCATTTTCCAGACAACAAAATTGCAAGTGATTAGTTCAAAACTATGTTCGCTTTGATGCAATGAAATATAGAAAGAGAAATTGATTTATATTTCATTGTATTTTGAATGATAAATTACACTGCCAAAAAAAAAAAAAAAAACCCATAATCTGCAAGATCTGTTTCACAAATAATTGATCAGCTACATGATCAAAATTTTGCATAAATCTTGGACTAGGTCAACACTTTATTTAATTCAAAGATAATAGAGTACATGATATGCTGAAATATATTAAACTGTGTTTTTAATATTGATTCTCAAAAACACGGTTTCTTCTTGTCAATAGTCGTCCAACAGAAGAAATTTCACCTGCACCTACACAGAGAAAGTAAATACTGAATATGTAAGTCTATAAGTTTCTGAATTGAGGTTTGGTCTCTTAACAATAACAATGCAAGACTTGCAATCTCACCCATGCACTAAGGAGGAGGAGGGGTGCATGTCAATGAGTCGGCGTCACAATCTCCGCAGCCATCATCCACGCATGTATCATCGTTTGGATCGCATGTCTCCGTATCACAACCATCTGGCCGAAATGTGCAAAAGTACGTCGGCGTATAATCATCACAAGGTCCGCAACCGATTTGAGTGCATATAGTTGGATCTGATTTGCATGGCGTTTGACCACAAGGATCTGCAGGGTATTGTAGTTCCCTTCGGATTCCAAATGACCGAGTCCACACACGATCAATAATTCCCTTCGGATTTCGTTTCGTTGGTCCTTCAAGACCGTTCCCTTGATTTAAAGATGCAATACAGCGTCAACAACGGTATTAAATTATAAAATGTAGGATCATCAAGGCATGAATCTAGTTTCATGAGAGAAAAAGATTAAAAATATGCAGGCTGATGATCTCATAATCAATATGCATGATAAAAAATATTATTCTATATTTTTTATATTTAAGCATTATTTTTTAAGGGATTATTTGGGGATTTCAGTGAAAGTACTTAATCAATATTGCCTCACTATTGATGAATTATATAATAATATATGGTCTGTTCATTTCAATCTTGGAAATGTGCAAGAAACCTATTGTTGACAACCAATTTAGGCTCTGTTTGATTTAAAGGAAATAAAATGAAAAGAAAAGAAAAGAGAATGAGGGATTTATGTCTACTGTTTGGTATTCTGTGTTGGAAAAGAAAAAAAAAAAGGGAAAATATGGAAACCAATGGAAATAATATAATGTAATTAATTAAAAAAATTAAAGGGACTTTGATATTTCCTTTTTTTTTCCTCCGTTCAATCCAAACACTACAAAGGGACATTGAAATCACTCATTCCCCCTCATTTCTCTTCGATCACAATCTTCTCTTTTCTTTTGTTTTTGTTTCCTTCAAACGAAACATAGCCTTAGACACAATATTTCGCGAAAAAAAGGACACTACAACAAAAGAGATATGTACCAAAACGAAATTAATAAATATTTTTGTACACTGCTGTTACTAAGACAATGTTTATTCCCGCTCTTATATATTCCTTAAAAGTGTATAATTCTACAATATTAAAAAAATATAATAATCTCATTGATGCTCCTTTAATTTCTGGGTCTCTGTAGCATCTAAAAAAATTTATTGCCAATGTTCTTGTTGGTGGATGTATGCATGTGTTATTTAAGAGAGTAGAAAGGCTAACCCGCAAAGAAGAAGAGAATGAAGAAGACAAGGGAGTACACAAGCTTAGCCATATCTTTTCACTTCAAGTGAATGATTGTGGATTCATCAATCATATTGGAGTAATTTATATAGGAAAGATGTGTTGATGTATTCAAGCAGCCCAAGGAAACATACAAAGAATGGTATCTTGAGGTCATTGTTTAATTCCAAGCTACAATTCATCCCATTCCTGTCTCTTATGTATTAATTACGGGAGTTAAAATAATCCTCCATCCATAGATAAACTTTACTTTCTAATTGTTATTTTTAAAGCAACACAGAACGAAATTGTAATAACAGGAATGGAATTTATTTGACCGAGTCATGTCCGGATTTACGTAAGAATTGAAGAGACTGAAACGTACATGTCAGCTCGTTGAAGAAAATAATTGGTTGGAGTGATTCCGAACATAGATAATCCAAAGGTTATATCGGCGTTCCAGACTCGTGGAATAGTTCATCCGTCAAGGACAACTAATTTATATGTATCGGTTACCTTGTCAGAACATTTCCAGTTCAGCTTTAGAGTGCCAGATGGTTCAGCCCGGCTGACCTCGTTCTTTCTGAGTAGCACATCTATGACCTGGAAGTATAAATGCTAGACCGCATAGTGATAATATTGTGAGAGTTTCTGCTTATATTCAGCCATTTTGATTGACGCAACCTCTCTTTCTTCCTCTAAGTTCACTAAGTCATACTTGTGTTCACGTAAATTTTGTTCGTTAGCTTTTTCTAAGAATAATTCCATTCGACGAGATGGGACTACGTCACTACGACCTCTACCGGTATGACTGTTTCACATCCATAAGTTAACGCAAATGAAGTCTCTTTCGTATCCGTGGATGGTAAAGTTAGATGGGACCAAAGGATGTACATACCGGTAGAGGTAGAGGTGGCGAAATGGTGTAACCGCCGGTTTTCAAACCGGCGGTTTGACAACCGCCGGTTTGAAAAACCGGCGGTTTCTCGTTCAAAACCGCCGGTTGCCGGTTTGGGCGAGTTCCGGTTTGCTCCCGGTTCGGATCACGGTTCCGGCCACGGTTTTAAATTTCATTTTTTTTTTCTTTTCATTTTTATATAACACTTATTATTTTCACTACAATAACAAATTATTATTATTTTAATTATAATTATTAAAGCGAATGTAATATATATATTATTTTAAATAGATTTCTATTCGGTTTTAAAAATAATATTAATATTGTGTTATTTTATTTATATGTAAATAATGTTATTTTAAAAAATTATGTTGTTTTTCTTATATGTAAATTGTGTTATCTTTTCAACGCTTGTACCGGTAATTCGGTTTGCCTACGTATTTTTTATGTGTAATCGTGTCGGAGCACAACACATATAAAAAAATCAAAGCGAATGTAGTTCTAATTGTTTATGTTTTTAGTCTTGTTTGTTGTAATGATTTTTATAGTTATTTAAGTAGGTTTTAAGTATACTTTGATTATAAATGTTGTTTTATAGTTTCTTATAGTTTTTTTATAGTTTGTTATTGTTTTTTTTATAGTTTGTTATTGTAGTATTTTATAGTACTCTTATGTGTTTGTATTACATAGTTTCATATAATTTTTTAGGCTTGTATATGGTTTTTTTTAGGTTAGTATATAATTTTATAGTATTTTTTAGGTTTATAATTTTTTAGGTTTGTATATAATTTTTTAGGTTTTTTTTATAATATATTTTTTATGGTTTATTTGTTTAAATTGTTTTTATTGCCGTTACATGCATCCGAAAAAAAAAAAAAAAAAAAAAAAAGTTGGGCCGGTTAAACCGGTGGTTCCGGTTCCAGCCATCCGGTGTGAACCGGCGGTTCCGGTTCCGGTTCCGGTTACCGATAACACAAACCGGCGGCAAACCGGCGGTTAAAAAAACCGGCGGTTTGACGAACTGCCGGTTCCGGTTTCGGTTTGGCCACCTCTAGGTAGAGGTCATTTTTAATAGTAATCACTTTTGATGTAGGCACACAAATTAAGAAAATAATTAATGTGTGAAATACGATGCAAAATGACTAAATTGTCTTTTAATCAATTAAATATTTTCACCTATTAAATAGTGTACATGTTTATTATAATTAGAAAGACTTTTATCTTCTCATATTGAATACTCTTGGATTGTATTTTTCTTCACAAAGCAGATGCTTCCCTGCGTTGAAAAATGATTTGGGGTATTGGAAGTGTGAATATGTGTTTAACTAGTAGGCGTTAACGTCGTACAAGGCACGACGGGCCCAAGACGGGTAGAATGTTATGAATATAATACGTAAGTGTAGATTCTCTTTGTGTTTTGAAGCATGTAAACAGGAGAAAAACACTGGAAAGTAAGAAATCAATACACACAAGGCAAGACATATGATGATAGGTGGGCCCAGTGGGCCGGGTTATCCATAATTGGGCCAGGCCCAAAATTAGACAATCAAGATAATGAGCCAGTCAAGCTGGACGACCAAGCGCTGACCAGATCAAGATGCTGGACAGAATAATCAGAGGAGCAGGACTCCACCGTGTTCTGACCAGAAGATATTCTGGACAGAATAATAGACTGAACGTGCTGAAGACCGAGTCAACAGCGTCTCAACCGCTTGCAGACGCGGGTAGACCCCACGTCCAGAAGATAGCCGATAATAACTTCCCAGTACGCCCAGGAAGAGATTCATGATCTACCCATTATATAAGAACACCCTGAACTACGAGGGGAATTGATTCCAGTTTATTACCTAAATTGGATACGTAGGCAGCTCTCTCGAGGAGTTCAGTCCAAATTACATACAAAGCTCTTTGTTCTTACATTATTTTCCTAATTAGAATTATCCGAATACCCGATTGTAATTGTTCTCGGATTTTATCTAGGCAAAATAAACAAGTAATAAATTTATAAATCCGGTATACCCCAAGTGTAGGGATCGTAGTATATAGGTTGATACCGGGTCGATCTTACGGGGAATCGGGGTTGCTTAATCTAGTTTTTATTATCTAACCTAACTATGTCACGATTACTACTAAAAAGATACGAAAATAAAACAGTGAAGAATTAAAACGAAAAACGAAACTAACAATAAGAATAACTGGACAGAAGATCGAGATCTAAAGCCAGGAAGATATGGTTGCGAACAAAATTATCTAAACTAAATCTATTCTAAATCTATTATGAAATAAAGATTGTAAATTTACTAAGCAGTTCAAGTTCAAGTGATTTAATCAATAATTTACGAACGAACAAGCTATTGATCCACCTATCCTGCAACAATCAATTTCTATCTCGATTATCTCGTGATTTCTAACCAAGTTGTGATTCACCTAGCCAAGGTATGAACTCCTAATTTCTTAGACAAGTTCGCCTATTAATCTTCTATCTTTCGATCCTAAAGATTAACGCTTTCTAACCCAAGGTGTGAAATTTATAAGTTTCTAACCTAGAAATCCAACCTAATAACTCTCGTTATTTAGATAAAAGATCTATTCTTTATCATGGCGATCTAGGGTTTAACATGATTCTCATCAATATAAACAATCAACATGCAAAGATCTTTCGATATAAATTGCGTAAATAACATGATAAACATGATAAAGAGACAACTTGAATTAAATACTCACAAGACAATCGAGAAACGAAACTGAATTGTTGATCGGATGGCTTCACAACGCTTGTTCAAGAGAGGTCTAGCCTCTTAACATCACCTTGAAGTTCGAAATACTTGAATAAAAATACATAAAGGTGTTTGATCTAACTAGAAATTCAAAAACATAAACTTTGAGTAAAAACTAATGAAAATCGCAGCCAGGCCGCCCCTAAGGTTTAGGGTTCGAATAATGATGTTATTGGGGTCTAAATACGCTGCCTTTATATAGATTCCAGAGGCGGTTTGGCTAATTCGGTTTATGGACGGGCGTTCACTCTGCTGGACGCTCGTTCGGTCTTCAGTATCAACTTCGAATCAGGCCGAGTCATGATCAGACGCCCGTCCTTCTTTAATTTCGACGCTCGTTCACTAAATATCTCAAAACTCTGAATCAAACTCTTCAGCCTGGACGCTCGTCCAATATGTCAGACGCCCGTCCAACTGGACGCGACTTGAAATTCGATTTCTCCATCTTTATCTCTTTGCTTCTATTCAAATCTTCCTTATCTCTTTTTCATCAATTAAATCCGACATTTATCTTCACTTAATCATCTTTTGAGCCGCAATTAAGCATCTACAAGTCATTAAAAACATCGCAAAATGTAATAATATCCAAATAAACATAAAATCATCAATAAAACACATAAATTAACCAATTTTGCGATTAAACCGTTTAAAAACTCATTTGCTCAATAAATCAATTAAACACTTAATTTCTATGCGAATTATACGAATATGGAGAGAATTGTTACAAAATATAACGATATGAATCATATAAAATCACCCTTAACAGTAATATTCAAACAACATCATTTGGCGCTAGAAGGAGGGTTTAATTCTAGTTAGTGAGTGATTGTTTACAAAGATGGCAAGAAATCAAGGAAATTCGAAGAAGCAACAAAATCAAAATCAACCTGAAAAAGAAAATCAAACTGAAGACCCAATCCCAAATCGAAAGGACCAAGACACCGGAAAGAAAATTTTGGAAGAAGGACAGACAAGCAATCCACATGCAGTTAAACAAATGTTGGTAGAAAACCTTGCAAATCTCAAAGGTGAGGAGATAAAAGCCATATTCGAGGCCGTTTTGAAAGTGAAAAATCAAGATAATGATATTTCTGAAGCACATACTCCTCTTCAAACTGCTAAAAAAGAAAAGCAGGAAGCAGAATCTAGCATACAGGTGGTAGTTACTCACCCAGGTGGTGATAACGCCAGATCGGAATTAGACGCCATGCTTAAGCCTAAGCAAGATGAATTTAGGCTGGTGTCTCCTTTCACTGAAGACTTTGATGCGTTCCCGTGTCCTCCAGGATTTAAAATCCCAAAGATTCAAGCATATGATGGAACTAAGGATCCATATGACCATATGCATCAGTACATCCAACACATGAACTTATACAATGCACTAGAAGAGATGAAATGCAGGGCATGCGCAACTCTTCTTACAGGAAAGGCAAGATATTGGTTCAACAAGTTGAACCCCAGATCTCTACCAGATTTCCCCACTCTGACCAGAATGTTCATGCATGCATTCATCGTAGCAAGACCTTTCCAGAGAAACCGGACTTATTTGCTGACAATTAGGCAAAAAAGTGATGAAACAATATTGCAGTTTATCAAGAGATTCAACGGAGAATCATCCCAGATAGCAGATCTGGATGATAAATTCTTGGTAGCATCCTTCATAGCAGGTCTTAGAGAAGGGCAGTTACATGCGAAGCTGAGCAGCAAAGATCCGAGCACAATGGAAGAATGTCTGGAAATAGCATACAGATATTGTCCAGGAGAAGAGGCTAACAGAGCCAAGAGGCAGGAATCCCACATGGATGCTAAAAAAGGAAAGACCGAGGATAGGACTGACAAAAAAAGAAAATCTGTTTGGGATAGGGTAACCGCTCCCATTTCTGAAAGGTTAGGGAAGAAAGGTGCTTTGCAGGACAGAGACCTTATTCCTCTGAACAGATCTCGTGACGAAGTTCTGGCGATTATGGAAAAGAAAGGAATCGCCAAGACTCCTCCCCCATTGAGGGGTCCAAGGGAGAAGAGAGACCACACCAGGTGGTGCAAGTACCATAAAGATATTGGACATGACTCTGAACAGTGCAGGGATTTGATCAGAGACATAGACGCAGCAGCAATGGAAGGAAAGATCGATGAATGCATCGATCGAGCGCAGGGAGATAATCCCAGAGGAAGGAGAGAATTCAAAAACAGAATAACAGCCATGACAGGTACAACCAGAGGAGACACAGAGATCCGTCTCCGGATGCAGATGGGCATAGAGAAAATGCCCCAATTAACACTGTGAACACAATTGTGGGTGGACCAGGAGGAGGTAGCAAGGCTGCTCAGGAAGATAAAAGGGGCAGCGCAGAAAAGGATGGAGAAGCGAAAAAACAGAAAATAATGGGAACCGTTCAGTACGGTCCAAGAGATGCGTTACCAGCTGTCGTGAGCAACGAAGGACTGGTGATAGAAGCGGTTATTCGGAAAAGCCTAGTCAGAAGAATCTGTGTATACACCGGCAGCGCATTAAACGTGCTGTATCACAGTGCGTTCCAATCTATGAAACTAACGGACTCGGAGTTGACTCCTGTGTCAACTCCTTTTTTTGGATTTACCGGGCCACCCATACATCCTGTGGGTATGTTAAAGCTGTTGACAAATTTTGGCAAAGGACCACAGAGCAGGACTCTGATGGTCAATTATGTGGTGGTAAAAGCCCCATCAGCTTATAATGTGATTCTGGGAAGACCAGCATTGATTGACCTAAGGGCAGTGGTATCGCCGGCACATAACAGTATGAAATTTCCAACTTTTGAAGGAGAAGCCACCGTTAAAGGGGATGTGGATGCGCCAAGATCTCGCTGCTATACAACGGCCACAATCGGTGGAAAAATGAAGGTGCAACGGTGACAATGGAAGATCTAGTTCCGGATGAAGAAAAAGTTGGCGGTCCAACGATCCAAAGGAATTAATAATGCTAGATGAATCGGACCACGAATCCACGGTCGGCATAGGATCGTGGATACCTGTGAATACGAAACAGATTTGGTCGGCATCTTGAAAGATTATAACGATGTGTTTGCATGGAAAGCAAGTGACATGCACAGGGGCATCAACGAGTTGGCTGTCCATAAGCTCAACATCGACACAACCAGGAAACCAGTGAAACAAAAGAAGAGATCTTTTGCCCCCGAAAGGATACAGGCTGTCCAGGAAGAAGTGGAAAAATTGTTGCAGGCCAACACTATTAAAGAAGTTATCTACCCAGAGTGGCTAGCAAACCCAGTGCTAGTCAAAAAGCCAGATGGCAGTTGGAGAATGTGTGTGGACTTCACAGATCTAAATAAAGCTTGTACAAAAGATAGTTATACTTCCCCTAGAATTGACAGGCTAGTAGATTCTACAGTTGGTTATGAAATTTTTGCTTTCTTAGATGCTTATAAGGGATATCATCAGATTATGATGGACCCTATAGATCTTTTAAAAAACTGCTTTTATTACGAATTTGGTTCCTACTACTATGTGTCTATGCCTTTCGGATTAAAGAATGCAGGGGCTACCTACCAAAGGGCAGTCAATACCATTTTCAAACAACGATTGGCAAATCAATGGAAGTATATGTGGATGACTTATTGATCAAGAGCGGGACTCTTGACCAATATTTGAAAGATGTAGCGAGAGGTTTGTCAAGTTTTAAGACAAACAGGAATGAAGTTGAATCCAAAAAAGTGCACTTTTGGAGTAAGATCAGGCAAATTTCTGGGTTATTTGATATCTAAAGAAGGTATCAGGGCCAACCCTGATAAATTAGAAGCTTTGAAGACCATGCCTGAACCGAAGCATGTTAAAGAAGTGCAGCGATTAATAGGAAGATTAGCAGCGCTAAACCGATTCTTGTCGAAATCTGCACAGAAGTCATTGCCATTCTTCAAAATTCTCAGGAAGGCCATTCCATTTGAGTGGAATGAAGAATGTAACCAAGCTTTTCAGGAGTTAAAAGATCATATCAGTCACTTACCAACTCTAACTCCTCCTCAGGAAGGTGAGCTACTGTTTCTTTACTTATCTTTCTGCAATGAAGCAGTAAGTGCTGTGTTGGTAAAGCAACATGGCATGATACAAAGGCCAGTATATTTTGTAAGCAAAGCCCTACAAGGACCTGAGATTAGATATTCTAAGGTGGAGAAATTGGTCTTAGCCCTAGTGCATGCCACAAGGAAATTAAGGCCATACTTCCAAAGTCATCCGGTGATTGTGTTGACAAATCAACCTTTAAAGCAAATTTTGGATAAACCAGACAAGTCTGGAAGGTTAGCAAAATGGGTAGTGGAATTGGCAGGGTTTGATATCGAATACAAACCAAGAACGACAATTAAAGCCCAAGCGTTAGCCGATTTCTTGGCAGAAGAAAAAGCCTTGGCTATAGAGCAAAAGGCTGAGCAAAACAAGGCTGAGAAGAACAAAACTGAACAGTGGCAGCTTTATGTGGACGGAGCCTCCAACAAAGAAGGAGCAGGAGCAGGACTCCTATTCATTAGCCCAAAAGGTGAAGAATTCCCATACGCTATTCATTTTGACTTTCAAGCCACTAACAATGAGGCAGAGTATGAAGCTTTGATAACTGGATTAAACCTAGCACAGAAGTTAGGTGTGCAAAATTTGAAAGTCTACACAGATTCACAACTTGTAACCAATCATATCAAGGGAGAATATGAAGCAAAAGAAGGCCCCATGAAAAAATACCTTGCAGTTGCACAAAGGAATTTGCAAAATTTCTTAATGGTAGATGTGGAACAAATAACTCGGGCCCAAAATACCAGAGCGGATGCTTTATCAAAGTTAGGATCAAATTTCTTATCCAACAAAAAGGTATTGGTTGAGCAGTTAAAGCAGAAGAGTTGTGATGAAATTGAAGTACAACCAATAACACAGGCAGAAACCTGGATGGATCCAATTGTTATGTATCTAAGAGATGCAAGACTTCCTGAAGATAAAGTACGCACCAGAAAACTGATAAGACTCTCAGCCAGTTATGCTCTGTTCAACGATGTTCTGTACAGAAAATCTTATGCAGCACCTTGGTTGAGATGCGTTTCTCTAGCTGAGGGAGATTATGCATTGAGAGAAATACATCTCGGAATTTGTGGAAGTCATTTGGGAGCAAGAGCTCTGGCCAGGAAATGTAGGCTTTACGGGTATTATTGGCCAGAAATGCAAGATGATGCAGAGAATCTGGTCAGAACTTGCAGGACATGCCAAGTGCATAGTAATTTATCACACAATCCTGTGCAGGAGATGATACCAATTGTGTCTCCATGGCCTTTTGATCAATGGGGAGTAGACTTAGTGGGTCCACTACCCCGAGCGCCGGGAAATTTCAAGTTTCTAGTGGTGGCAGTGGATTATTTCACTAAGTGGGTGGAAGCTGAACCTTTAACCACCATCACAGCCAACCAAATACAGAAGTTCCTATGGAGAAATATTCTATGCAGGTATGGAATCCCTAAAGTTCTCACCTCTGATAATGGCACACAATTTGAAGATCAAGGAGTGCAGTCCTGGTGCACCAACCTAGGAATCTCTCAACACTTTACATCAGTGGCCTATCCCCAAGCCAATAGGTAGGTAGAGCAGACAAATAGGCAAATAAAACAGGGACTGAAGAAAAGATTGGAACAAGAGGGATCTCATTGGGTAGACCATCTCCCAAATATCTTATGGGCATACAGGACTACTCCGAATGCTGCTACATAGGAAACTCCATACTCTTGGCATACGGATGTTAAGCGGTGATACCAGCAGAGATCGGACACAAATCTCCCAGGACAGAATTATACTGTCCAGAAACACAAGAGGTTGACATGCTGCACGTGAAGGATGAGTTGAAGCACAAAAGGGACATAGCCTTAATACAGATGGCCAAATACAAGCAGAGGATTGCTCAGTACTACAACTCCAAAGTTAAAGGTACGTATTTTAAAGAAGGCGATTTAGTTCTGAGGCGAAATGAGGCCAGCAAACAAGGTCCCACTGGAAAGCTAGACCCAAATTGGGAAGGTCCTTATAAAATTATCAAAGTACATGGAAAAGGATTTTATCAACTAGCTAATTCTTCTGGAAAAACCATTCCTAGAAGCTGGAATGATGTTCATTTAAGGAAATACTTTCCTTAAGATATTGACATTGAATTATTATCCTTTTTCTTTTTAGCTTTAATTTTGTGATTGTACATGTGAATATTTTATCTTGTGCTGGATCAAGGGATTAAAGACAAAATGTTTTGATTATCAATAAACCTGCAGCACAAAGTGATTCTGGCCAGAGAACCCAATTCAAAAAGACACAAGTGTTAAACTTGCAGCGCAAGAAAATTCTGTGCAGAGCACACTATTAAAAATATAAAAATGCCAAACTCGCAGTGCGGAGGCATTCTGGGCAGAGGACCCAATTAAAAAACACACAAGTGTTAAACTTGCAGCGCAAGAAAATTCTGTGCAGAGCACACTATTAAAAATATAAAAATGCCAGACTCGCAGTGCGGAGGCATTCTGGGCAGAGGACCCAATTAAAAAAACACACAAGTGTTAAACTTGCAGCGCAAGAAAATTCTGTGCAGAGCGCACAATTAAAAAATATAAACATCGAACTTGCAGAGCAAGACTATCCTGGGCAGAAAACAGTAATGTCCTATGCATTAAGTAAATTCTGTGCAGAAGATACAATAAGAATTAAGAAGCTAAGGATAAAAAAATCCTAACTTCTTTGCAGTGCAACAAGAAAATAATGCTCTAAACCCAGAGAATAGCAAATTCAAAGGCATTATTAAAAGATTCAAATAACAGCCAAAGTTATTACATGAAAAGTTGCTCAAAAAGGCGGCTAAAAATCCAAAGTTTTCAAGAAGGCATAAATTAAGAGGATGGAGTAGCAGAAGGCTGGGCAGAAGTAGTAGTAGAAGGCTGAGAAGATTTCTTCTTGGCATACTTGCGGACAATGTCCTCCCCACTCTTGTACTCGTCGTACCGCTTCGTGAAGACTTCGCCCGCTTTCTTATCATATAACTTATGATTGGGCAGACTACTAATCACTAAGTCGGCCGGTTTAGCTTCATCAACACCAAGGGTGTATCCTCTACGCAGAGCAGGAGCCAATATGACCTGGATTTCCTCAAGAGTCTCAGGAGCAGCTTTATACCCTGCAACAACCTTCTGGATAACGTTCTGAGCAGGAGCCTCCTCCATCCGTCTCACAGTTTCGTCAAAATCAGCTTTCATTTTCTTCGCCATGGCCAGGTGCTGTTGGTTCTCTTCTCTCATCTGCCTCAGCTGCTCATCTCTAAGTTTCATTTGCTCCTCTTGGGTGAATATCAAACCCTCAGCTTTAGCAAGATTGGTTTTCAGCTGCTCGATCTCCTCACGAGCAATAGCTTCTGAAGATTCCAAACTGGCCACCTTGGCATTGGCCTCATCCAGGTGCACCACTTTTTGCTGCAGGGCGGCAATCTCCCTAGCCATGCTAGAGGTCTTCTTATGTAATGACTTGCCAAATCGGTAGCACAGCAGAAGGCCAAATTTTAGAAAACACACAAGTGAAGGAAGAAGAAAATAGATACTATAAAAAAGAACTTACCGAATCAGCAAAATCATCCGTAGACATGTCCTCAAAATCAAAGGAGGAATCACTAGCAGATGTCTCAGATGACGAAGGTCTATGCCTTTTCTTACTTTTTTGGGGGACAGACCTCAATGGCACAGCATTCAGAGCAGAATCCGGGTTAGTATGAGGAATTTCTGAGTCGATTGGAGTGGTGTTCTCTGCGATGCTTGAAAGAATCTGAATAGAAGATTCTAACGCAGCAACCGTATTCTGGGCAAGTTCCCCAGAATCAGCACCTACATCTCCTGTTACTTTCTGAGCAGAAGTCTCACCTTGACCAGGGACGGCTGATAATGTCTGTTCAGAATCTTCTTGTATCTGCTGCTCGTCTTCCTCCTCCTCATCAATATCAATGTTGATTAGATCGTCTACATTGGCCACTATAGTGAGGAAGAATAGTCAAAATATATTCATAAAGCAAAAGCAGGAGTAAATACAAACATACATTTTTTATATTGTTTCTTGGTAAATTCTACATAACCACTAGGCCCCGCAGTGAAAAGTTGGGCAGCATCCACCAGTGCTGAGCTGATAGTGCTCAAAGTCAAAGTGATGTTATTGCTAGAAAGGTATTTAACATGAGCTTCATCTATATGATCCTCCAGTTTATCCTTCATGGAGGAAGAATTCCAACAACCAAGATCCACCCCAGTGTTGTGCTTTACAAAGAAGAAACGCTCTGACCATTTCTTCTTGGTCTTATCTTTGCTGGACAGAGGGATGATATGGGCTAACCTACCGGATCTACGACAAAAATGGTACCATCCTTCACTACCCTGTGTCAATTTACACTGATAAAAGTTCCTAAACAGTTTTACAGAGAAAGGAGTGGTGTTCAGGCGACACCAAATCATAAAACCCACAAGAAATTTAACGCTATTTGGGTGTATTTGACTGACCCCCAATTTGTAGTACTTCATCACCTCAATATATCCAGGAGATTGGGGGAACCTTAACCCACTATGAAGCTGATCAAGATATACCGTGCGTAAAAAGCTGGGGGATTGTAAGCATATTCAGTAGTTTTGGGAAGAACGACTGCAAAGGGGTCGGTACGAATCTGATAGGTTTTCAATAGACTAGCCATTTCGGTTTTGGTCAATTTACTAGAGACACCATGGCAAGCCATTATTGCCTTGGTTTTATCAAATCGATTGATTTCTCTCTTTAAAGTGTTTAAGAAGGCACTGTGGTCTTCTGGATATTGATGGACGATGGAAGTGGGAGTAAAAATCCGAGGAGGGAGAAGATGAGAAGGTAACAGGCACAGAGGGTTATCTCCAAAAGTGGAAGTATTCCCTAAATCAATCAGAGAGGAAGGATGATCGGCCGATATTGCAGTTTCAGGGTGCAAAACAGGGTTGGATGAACTCACTTCCTCAGCGTCTAAGGCAATTGAAATTTTTTCTATCGCTAGAGGTGGTATCGGCTCTCAGACTCATGAATGAAATGAAGATTCAAAAGAAATAGTAAAATGACATAAAGGCAAGAGACTTACTTGTAACTGCTGGGGTGCGATTCCAAAGGTTCGAAAAGATGAGTTGTTTGACAAGAAGTGGAAGTGACGTAAGGGCTCAATTCACAGTTATAATAATGACCAGGTGTGACTTGGCCTTGTTTCGCGGTATAATAATAACAGAAGTTAAAGCGTTTCAGACTAAGGCGGCTGTGAAGCAGTCCACCCTAGTCTGGGGTGACTTATGATGATAGGTGGGCCCAGTGGGCCGGGTTATCCATAATTGGGCCAGGCCCAAAATTAGACAATCAAGATAATGAGCCAGTCAAGCTGGACGACCAAGCGCTGACCAGATCAAGATGCTGGACAGAATAATCAGAGGAGCAGGACTCTACCATGTTCTGACCAGAAGATATTCTGGACAGAATAATAGACTGAACGTGCTGAAGACCGAGTCAACAACGTCTCAACCGCTTGCAGACGTGGGTAGACCCCACGTCCAGAAGATAACCGATAATAACTTCCCAGTACGCCCAGGAAGAGATTCACGATCTACCCATTATATAAAGAACACCCTGAACTACGAGGGGGACTTGATTTCAGTTTATTACCTAAATTGGATACGTAGGCAGCTCTCTCGAGGAGTTCAGTCCAAATTACATACAAAGCTCTTTGTTCTTACATTATTTTCCTAATTAGAATTATCCGATTACCCGATTGTAATATTCAAACAACATCAACATACATTAAGAAGCTAAGTAGATAATGCAACAGTTGATGAGTTCAAAAGCTAGAGCAGTTTCTACATCCTTATATCAGGCTTACATTTATTTAGAGGATAAGCTACGCTTGAACATTCATAAGTACTAAACAGCGGGGATTATTTCAGCCCGTACTTCTGCATGTCTATGTATCTTATAAGCATTAGATATATCTATCTAATGCCCATAATACACAAACATTATATTTAGCAATAAAGAGTACCATCATACAAAAGGTTCATTGTTAGGTTCAAAAGCATAACATCATCATAACTTAACATTCCTTTTCTTTACTCTTGCTTTTCTTGATTGGGCTTTCAAGTCCAGAATTTGTAGCCACTTTTTTTCTAGCAGCATTAATGGTGTAGGGATTAACCTCAGATGCACTTTGAAGTGGCTTTTCGACAGCATCAACATTGAGCTGAGAAGAAACATTTTGCACAACTGTCTTCATTGATGGTCCAGTAGATACCTGGGATTCTTTGGGGTGAAAGAGTGCCCTTTTCACTGTTGGCAGACTGGAAGCTGATTCATCATGGGAAGACATATCACTTATTTCCTTAAGGATATTTTTGGTTGTTGGACTAAAACGTTGATCAGAAGCAGTGTCTTGGACAGTTACTTTGTTTTTGCTTGAGGCACCCTCACAGATGACCAGGGAATCAGTATTTTTATCAACATCATATGAGGACTCAGCCTGCAGATACACTTTTAAAGCTGTATGTGCTTGCACGTTATTACCACGGAATGCATTATCGTAACGCTTGATGAAGCAAATCACTGGTTTTTTGTATACAGCTACCTCAATTTCCTTAATGAAAGATATATTTTGTAAAATGCGAAGATAGATAGCATCATTCGTAATTAGTTAAATAACAATGATAATTTAAATAACAATAATAATTAATCGAAAAGATGAGAACTCTGATGTGCTTGTTTTAAAACTGTTAGGGAATGTTGTACACCTTAATCTTACTACAAACCTATTAATGCAGTTCAATTTATTCTATGTTAAATATTACACAATTCACCTTTTCATCTGATGCTTTCAGGTGAGCAGCTGTATAGCCTATCAACTTTTCAGCTTCATGGGAGAATAAAGTGACACATAAAGTACCAGAAGCATCAGTTAAATAAAATTCAACACAACACCTGCAAACGAAACATGTTGAAAATGAATAATTCTAGTAACATATTGTGCTATTAATCATTTAATAAACACCTCAGATCAAAAACGGTAATTTAACCTTGTTTGAATCGGTGCTTTAACACCGCATAATGTACATGTAATTTCCCAAGTGATGTATTGGCTCACTGACTTGTTGCAGTTATGACATGCAGGATACCAAAGTCTCTCCTGAGCAGGCACCAATTGCAAAGTCCCAGATATCCATGCAACTTTCAACTGCGTTAAAAAGGTTTTGTTTTTTTATTTCATAATTGTTAAATTATTTGATAGCAATAAGAATAGAGTGATGAATATTATACCTGGTCAATTGATGCTAATGCAACAGCAACAGACATTATTGTTGCGGAAGACGGGACATGCAATAGTACATCGGTGTTTTTGTACGTCTCCTTTTTAAGCAGAGTACCAACAACCTCAGAATTCTTGTGAAACCTATACATCAGAACATCATCAATAATATGAGTAGATTACAATGCAACATTCAAACTAATTGAAAGAAGTAATTGATTATACCATTCCAGTAATGATTCTTTAGTGGGTAAGGGGGGATTGTGAAATACTGAACCGTTGGTTTTTGTAGCCAAAGACAGACCTGCGCTTAACTCAGAAAAATTTAATGTTTGAAAGACTTCATCAACGTCTTAATGTGCATAATTTATGCTTCGTCAGGATTAAAGTTAACATGTAAATCGATGTAAACAGAAAGAATGTAAGTAGAATAGCATACCGTGATGTGTTGTAACCTTCACATTTATAAAAACAGCCATTGATGGATCAGGAAGCTTAACGCTTACTTGGTTTTGGCTATTGTCAACCAAATCCCCCCCAACATGTATCAGCATTGCAATGCCTCTGGCAAAAAAAAAAGGAAACAACAATGAAGATATTCTTTGTAAACAGAACCATACCATTAATTAGAAGCAATACTTACTCCACATCGACCACAACATAGTCTGTGGTTTTGGATTTGCTTGATGTAGCAGCAGTTGGAATTGAATGAATAACTAAGCAACTAATAGCTTTAATAATAGAAACACAGGCAAAGCATAAACACATGATTCTAACAAGCAAAAATAAATGATACAACATACATCAGAAAGTTTACCTATTGGTTCATTGTGTTCAATCCATTTATAAAGCTCTGAAAACTTGATAAAGTTAAAATCACATGGGATACTATAAGGGACTGCATCTTCAATAAGCTCCACATGTGTATAGTTAGTAAGAGTCCACCCATAACTATAATCACCAATTTGATATACTGGATTCGCCTGTTTGATAAAAGCATTGGACAAATAGTATCAATCATAGGGCTGCATCAATCTGTTGAACTTATTGATATTTGGTTCATGGGCAACAGCTCCTATCATGGTACCCTTTAAAAACACAACAGATAGGAAACAGTCAACATCCGTAAATTTGGTAATCACTGCAAGTGTCAATTAGAAGGACATTAAATAGCCTAGTATGGGATCTTTAACAGACGCAATGGCCATACATGCAGAAATACACTTTATTCTGTATAATAATGACTATTACAGTGCAATAAAAAAACATGAGAATCAGTAGGCGGGAAAGCACTTTTCTAAACAATTAAATCATATAGATAAATAAGGTAACTAAAGTAATATGGATATAGCTAAACAAACAAAAAACTATACTTTATGTGACACGAGAACCATAGAATGGAATAAGCTAGGTAAACTAATACCGTTAAACACGTCTTTCTAACACAAACATAAAAAAATGACCAATTGTACATATTCCTGCTATGATATAAGTCGAAGTAGCGACAAAAATCGTAAAACAAACCTCTCCTGAATGACAGGGGCTTAAAAAACTAACAACGAAAATCAATTTTATTGCTCAAGAAACCAGTAACAAGGAAAATTAAAGGCATACCAAACTGATCATGCAAAACAATAGGTAATGGAGCCTACATTATCTTGTATTCAACACAATAATAAAATGATGACTGTAAAAAAGGACAAATTTATAAAAAGAAAACAAGAAAAGAAAACGTTTTCTTACCTCCATATCAGTCGGCACATAGTTCTGACATTTTTTCCCAGATTGCCCAATCTTTACATCATCTTTTCGTAACACCTGGACTATAACAGTCCAAAACTTTTTCCTCTTATCTGGTAGATTCAAAGCATTGCATATTGGCCTGCCTTTGTTATTCTACCAATGATAAACAGATAGTGTCTTTGTTAGAATTTCGGATGAGAAATTCAAATGATTTAATCTAATCCTGCTATTTCTGAATTATGGTAACAATGATCACACATTAACATGGAGTTTTTCAGAGAATAAAAACTATGCATTGTCTAATATTTCTCTATAGACAACATTTTTTTGTTGTGTTTGCTGTTTGAGTATCAAAAAAAGATGGAGTAATAAGAACATGTAGATCATTTTTTTTTCTTAGCACGTGACAACGCCACATATAACTTACCATGTGCAAAAACAGGCTCTTTTAAATAAAACACCAACACAATCTAAAGTTTGCCTTTGAGCTTTATTAATTGTCATCGCAAAGCACAATCTAATTGGAAATTGATGCCGTTTAAATGGAACTGGATAAAACTCTTCATTCGAAGGCTGTAACATGATTTTATGAAGGAAAACCATTTTTCCAGCATGGTCTCCTATAGCAATTTCAGCATGTATTTTGTTTTTATCAAGCTTTCTGCACAATAAACGTGTGCCGTTACAAAGGCCTTCACATGGGTCAAGGTTTCGAAGCAAAATAATAGGAGCATTGACTTTGAGAATTAATTTATGTGGTGGTAACCCGTTTGGCCGTAGGCTATTTAACATGTCTTCATACAATCCTTGATCATTTGGGTTAATGGCTTCATCATAACTAAGATACTCAGTTTCAGAACCTTATATTATTTTAATCATATGTTCATTTATTTCGTCAACAAATTCATTTTTTGTTGTCAGAATCGCTCGACTGATACAATGTCCAGGCACAAAAGATGGTTTATCAATTTCAGGAAACACTGTAGACATAAGATTCTCTAGACCAGATTTATCATTTTCCGGGGATATGATTATGTCGGTTGGCAGTTCTATTGTTTCACTATCGGCAAACTGATATGTTCCATCTCCAATATTTAATAGGTATTCTGTAAATCTGGGATTTAATCTAGCTCTCAAATTTTGAATTAATTTTATCTTTGTTAATTCAAGCCACACATATGACTTGGATAATGATGAATTTATTGTTTGGTTTTTAGTACCTCCGCGTACAACAGGGAGAGTTTGCCTAAAATCACCACCTAGTACAACTATCTTGCCACCAAATATCTTGGGGCAATCCATAATGTCTTTTAGTAAATTGTCCAATGCCTCTATGGCTGCTCTTTTTGACATTGGCGCTTCATACCAAATAATCAATTTAGCTTCTTTGATCATGTGAGCTAAAGATGTTTGTTTGCTTATTCGGCATGTAAAGCCATCATTTACATCTACCGGAATCTTAAATCTTGAATGAGCTGTTCGTCCGCCCGGCAATAATGACGTAACTATACATGAAGTGGCTGTAGCTAGAGCTATACCACCTGTAGATCTAACCTGAGCTAACAACGCTCTATATAGAAAGGTTTTACCTGTGCCACCGGGACCATCTATAAAAACATTCTGCTTTGCCTTTATAAATTGCATTGGTTATAGACTGAAATACAAACTCTTGTTCTTTGTTTAACAGGCTTCTTGAATTTAAATCTATTTCATCAACAATAATACTCTGTTCAGCTCGTAATTCTTATGTCATGTCTTCAAACTGATTTCTGTTCATATTCGGAAGGATTAAATTGTATGAGCCTAAACTTTTTCCCATTGACTGTAAAAAAGCATTAATCTGTTGTAAAACAGTTACTTGTATTTGGTACGGAGACAAATGATTTTGCCTAGCAATATCTTCTGATAAATTAGGTTCAAATTTCTTCCATAGTTTTTGGGGATCTGATGGACAAGAATATACCAATAAAGTGGAAACCAGACGGCGTCATTCATAAGGCATGTGATATGATGAGGCTTCTTCTAAACATTGTTCTTGACTATTGTTCTGTTCTAAGAAACCACGGGCCAAAGCAGCTTCATGAAATGTTTCATACTTTGTAACGTTAAATGTTTTCAAATCACTAAAAGACGTTAGGCATGGAACTTTCGATAACAACAACCTTAAGTAATACCTTTCACCCTCTATCGGATTTACCGATACAATCCTACCAATCGTATCTCCTTTAAGCCTAACTTTCCATCGTTTCTTGTCATTTTCCCAAACAAAGAAATCTGGGAATTCACTGTAGGTTACATTCTTTTCCTGGGCAAGTTCATGCGTCTTATTCATGAAAAAATATTCAGTTAACAATGTTTTTCGGTTAAAAGGATTCATAACGACATTTTCCAACTTATGTTTATGGTTGAAGTTAATCGGCTAGAAATTTTCAAGGTGCACCTGCAGTTGAATAACTGAGGGTTTCATCTCACCTAGAGAGAATTTGTATATTCTCCATAGTGCTTCTGGAGGCGATACCCATCTTCCAGATTGGTATTGATCAATCTCATTTACGTATTGAGATCGTTCATGGCTAGCCACATTGAACATTATCCTATCATTTCCTTTGCATATATATTTGTATATATACTTCACTGCTTTAACAGTTGAACAAATCTTAACGTTAATATGACAGTCAAACTTTGCAAGTAAATAAGGATTATATGGCACAACCCATCGATTATCTAACTATGATTTTCTAACCCTAAAACGCTTTCCATCATTACGTCTTCTATAGATTGGATATGCATCTGTAGTCATAAGAGTTTCAGCACAAAACTCCTTCGGATATGAACTTCTACAGAAACCATCAACCATGCAAACATTTTTGGGATTCAAGGTGCCACAAGGACCATGAAGCATGTGTTGTACAACCATCTTATAAAGGTGTGGTTGTAGTTTTTCATTAGGTAATTCAGCACATACAATCTGATCAAACTCTTCTGGCCTATAAATCTTATACTGAGGCTTAAGTATAAGTAAAAATGTGCATGAGGCATTCCTCTTTTTAGAAACTCTATAACATATGTGAATGCAACAACCTTGCCAAATATATATTTTTTGAATAACTCAATTTTAAGTTCTTCTAATTTAGCTCTGAATACTCTATCTAATAAATCAGGTCTATCTTGTACCAATTCACCATTTCGCAACATCGCTTTAATCTCGGGCCAATTAGGATTACATGTTATTGTCAAGAATATATCTGGCTTACCAAATTTACGGACTAAAGACATAGGATCTAAGTACTTTTTTCGAATAGGCCTAGGTCCACCAGTAAAGGCAGCCGGCAATATGGTACGCTGACCAACTTTACTGGCCTCGTTTTCCTCCCCGGCAACAACATCGACTAAACTGATAGCAAAATAACTAACCGCTAACCTTAACCGACAGAGTATCGGGTCAACGGTAGTATAGTGGTCTCAAGGTCGAATCCACAGGGAGTAATGTTCAAGTACCAAAGTCGACTTAGAACTTAGTTCAGGTCAAAATAATGGTGGAAAGGTATTATACTAGTGCAAAAGTAAAGATTATACAAACGACTTTGCTTCTAAGTATTAAAGGGTATAGTCGAACTATGATCCCACGAGCTACTTTTACCCCTAAGGAAGGACTTAACAGAGAGCGTGTCTTAACCGACCTACCTATCCAATGTAATTTAACGACATCCACGAGTGCCAACGACAACTCGATCTAACCACCCTATGTGAAGTTAATTAATTCTCCCTTTAGAAAACCGATTAACCTAACATGATTAAGCTCTAGAGTCGCTCGAACCATGATGACAAACCTCTGTATTGGAAACGGACCTAACAACTAGGCCGAATTTACGCAACGATCCTAAAACCCCTTATCCCACAACTCACCGCAAAATACATCTATAAGTTCGATGTGTGTGACAATGAACTAGGTGATCAATCTAATTCAAAGACGTTAAAATAAGTTTTAGGACATGGATTAATCGTTTAAACAATAATCTATGCACTACACTACTCCCAATCTCATCCCCCTTAGGGTTTTCGCTCGCTTTCACATAATTCGACTACACATGAATTTAGCTACTCATAATTATGCTAATAACGGAATAAAGAACGGAAATTGAACTAAAGTAAATAAATAAAAGAAACGTCATTACCATATAACTGCTGAAAATCTGATGCAGAAAATATGAAGAAATAGTTGCACCCAAAAAGTTGAATCTTTGATCTTGTAATGCAAAACTAAGCTATAAAAGATGTGTAAAATCAAAGGAAGTTATCTAGGGAATCAAGGGATCAAAGGGTGTTTAATCTATGCTAAAATCGCCCCTAAATCCCCTAAGAAAAGTCTAAAGTCGGTCAAACATGAGCAGGGGCTGAATGAGCTGCGTATTTATAGAGTAGGTCGAAAATCTGCTACTGTCGGTCATGGACGCCCGTCTGTCTTGTATGAGCTTCTAGAATCGGGCTGAACCTACCCAAACGCCCATATGGGGGTCATTTGGACGCTCGTCCAGCTGAAAACCCAACTTTCTGAATGAAGTGTCAACTCTCTAAACGCCCGTCTGGAATGGCCAAACGCCCGTTCGCCTTGTCTTCACTCCAAACTTAGCTTTTCTTCCACTTTCATTCAATTCTCGTACCACGAACATATCTCTTAGTCCAAAACATCGCCTTCTGGGTCCTCGATTCACCTAGGTCCTGCAATAACATAGACAAACAAACACCTCACGTAATTCCGCAAGACAAAAGTGCTCGGAAATGAGGTAAGTATCGCTAAAAAGGCGGAGTTTACTATCGATATGACAGTTTAACTCCCCGTGCATATAAATCTCGATATTACTCTCGAAACGGTCTATATCTACCCAAAACATGCCAATAAGGTGATAAACGGGGGTTAAACTGCACACCAAAGTACGGTAAAGTTGACTCCCATCAACCACCCCACACTTAGCCTTTGCTCGTCCTCGAGTAAATTAGGTGCTCTAAAACAGACCATGGGATCAACTTTACGATACATGCATTGCGCTCATGAAATCAAAGCAAAAGTAAAGTAGACACTAAACGTACACCGCTTGATTCTATCTTACCATGAAAACGATGTGTGTGTGATATTGACCGAGGGCTACACTCAAACTGATCACCGGCTTTGAATACCAGCCAAATGATTACACACAGCTCATACCGGACTAGAATCTCCACTAATCGAGGCAACAAGGCTAAATACGGTCAAGTAGGACTTGAAGGGTTATAATGTCAAGCTCGGGACGGGGTTAATCGAAAGGAAATTTTAGGACTGGAGAAAGAGAAAAACATGAGTGAACCTAATCATTTCATGTATTCTTGCTTTGAAAACATACTAAACCACACCAAAACTCTTTTGATTCTTTGTATACTCATTTATAAACAACCACAACTTTAACATCATACTTTCATCTTCTCAATACATCCTCCCTTGACCTTGTTTCCAACTTTATTCAAACTTTCTTTTTCTTTCTTTTTTCCATTGTTTTTCCTTTTTTTTCCATTTTTTTTCTTTTTTTTCCAACCTCATATTTTCTTTCGAACCACAAGCCTCACGAGACATTCCTCGAGCTCCTCCCCTTCATCATATTAGCTCGTACTAACTAACTCCTCTCGAAGCACGCACCCTCTCCCACCCCACACTTGATTCAGAAAGTGTGTCTAAAGTAACAATTAAGTCCACTCATAGGGTGATCAAAAGAAACGTGACCAATAATAAAGCTCAGGGTTAGGATAATACAGGCTAAGTAACCAAAACGGCTCATTTCGGACAGTGGTCAGACCGTCCTATCAAGGCTTAGAGGGGTTACGAGGGTATAATGTTGGGATTTTGGCTTATTTGGCTCTGGCTAGGTCAAAGAAGCGCCATGACTCTCATCCCGTATCCGTCCTAGGCTAACCTTTCTATTTCGCCGCGAAACTAGTGGTATAAGTGTGTATAGCAACCAGAATAAGTGCAACCAAGGTCTACGTGCATTAAAAAGGGTTCGTATCATGACAAGATAGAATCGCCCGGCATATATTACTCGACTGCTAAGACATCCACCAAATCCATCGTGAGAAACATGCATATAACACGGTGTCAAACCGTGAAATGTTTTAAAAATTTAAGCCACGAACTGACTCGAAAATGGACATTAACTAAGCATATCAAAATTAATGGCACATTTATCAATCAAAACAATAAAGCTAAGTCGTATCCACCCCCCCACTTCGAATGAAGCACTGTCCTCAGTGTGTGAATGAGATAGAAAAGAAGACTTAGCTTTAGACCCGGCAGAAAGGCGCTATCGAATCCCGTGACAGCCGTGAGAAAGCACGACCCGAATCCCTATACCAAAACAAAAACAACCAAAGAAAAGCACGCACGGGACATGGTCCTCGTGCCAAAATATCGGGTAGGGCGGGGAATACCAAGAAAACGACCCTGTCACGTCAGAAAACTCGATAGGAAAGTGTATAGCACACAATGGATCACTATAGATGGATAAATAACCCAAACGAGTAAAGCACATAACATCTATGCGTAAAAGATAAAACCACAGAGGTTTGACATACATAAATGATCCACAATGTGTACACATAAAAACCAAAATCCAAACGAAAGTATGAATGTGCCTTAAGGCTTACAAAACCCATAACAAAAGCATCAACTCAAATCCAACAGTAGCATCAAATAACAAAAATACATATGTGTCAAAAGAAAACGACAGCTCCGAAACAACCCTAACACTGGGCACAGACGATAAAAAGAACAGCATAAAACAAAGAAAATCACGTCTAGCTGGGTGCCACATCATCACCAGCAGTGGTGGCACCGTCTGTAGGAGCATCAGTGGGAGCTCCGGTGTCGGCCTCCTCAGCCTCATCCGTCTCCTCGTCAGATGACGATGCATCCTCTGCCACGATCTGTGTGATGGCGCGCTCAATATCATCCGAAAAGTGGTAGTCCATGGTGCTCGGGGCAAAAGCTGCCGGATCCCTCGGTAGTCGACCCTCACTCATCAGCATTAGGAAAGTCAGAATATTGTTCTGCGTTTGCTGCTGATCCTCCATCCAGTTCCTAAAACTGTTAGCCATGCTCAACCTCATCCTCATGGAGGGAGAAATAGAAGGAACTGGTGGTGCCGGAGTCGGAGCCGAAGACGAACTGGGCTGTTGTGATGCCATACGCTCTAGATGGGCCGGGGTCCTAACCTTCTCTCTTTGCAACAAACGAGGATTCTTAGGCCTGTGATCCTCCTTATACTCCGGGACCCTAGCGTCTTGACATAAGCTATAAATTAGGGGAGGGCAAATCAGACAGCGGGCGTAGACCTTCTGGTTCATGGCTAACTCGTCATAAATGGCCTGACCCACATCCTTATTTAACTTAAAATTGAGGTCATACAGCATCCCGAGATCGCCAATGTAGAAATGAGTGAGGTTGTTCTTCGGTAGCAACCTGTTCTGGATAAAACCGCATTAAACTTTCCAATCCTCCGCCCACGTCGTCGTGACCAACTCCTTTCTCACCCCACCGCCTCCAAGAGTCCAAGATACATCCGGGCATACCAACAACCGGAGATCCTCTAACGGGTCCTCACCCGCATCTTGTCTCGCCTTGATCGCCTCTTTATAATTCAAACCCTCGAACGGTGCCAAACCATACTTAGCATTGATCACCTTGGCACTAAACGGGACCTGGACCCCCGAACCTTAACCATCTCCGTTTCTAAGCTCGACTCCGAAAAATTTGCGTAAAAATCACGCACCAAAGTTGCATTCACTTTCACCTCTGGGGCTGTCATCAACGCTTTCCACTTCCTATCAGTTAGGTTTTTCATGAAATTCTTGTCCACATTATACTCATGGAAGGCTCGCTCAGTAAGCATCGTGCGGGTCAAGTAGTATTTGTTATGGACCTCTAAAGCCTTGGAATTTACAAACCTCCTGGCAAACGGGATCGGGGGTCCTCCAGTTCCTGTTCTCTGGGTTCTAACCGGCTCCACAATTGGCTCACCCCCCTTCAACCCTAGCTTCAGGTGCAGCCCTAGGCTCCCTCACTTCTTGCTCAACCCTGGGTCCCGGCTCAAATGTTCTCTTTCTCACCAATGGCTCATCATCCCTCTCAGACTCTGATTCGTCCCTCAAGGATACCCTAGCCTGACTCTGGGCTGCCCTAGGGGGGTTTTGTCTCTCTTTGATCTCAATTCCGCGGTTGGGATTTACCGGTCTAGGTTCAACTATCTTTTTCTTCTTACCGGCATCCCGAGCTATTTCTTTCCCAAAACGTTTCTACCCCGAGGCCCCCTCTTTACCACCATTACGCACCATTATATCTCACAGTAAACGTCCATAGCGAACCCAAGCACAAACAATACAAATCACAACCCGATTATCGTCCAAACGGGATTTCCCAACAAAACACACCAAAACCGACCCACAACCGTAATGCAGACGTCCATAATAAATCAACAACACCCCCAAATCATCATCAAAGCAAAAACAAAACAAAACAAAGAAAAACAAGCCCAATTAGTGGCAGTTCGTTTAAGGCCCGACTCGAAAATCGAACCCAAAAAAAACTTATATTAAAACATGAAAAGCTTATAGATTCTTACCAATAATGATGCTAGGATGACGAAGGATGTGATTAGAAGCCCGAACGATGCACGAAATGGCCAAAGTTTGGATTTTTGAATTTTGAAAACCGCCCAAGCTAGGGTCTCGAATCCGGCCAAAAGGTGTTTGTGGAAGGATTTGGGTTGGTAAAATGAAAAGAGGAGATCAAAAGGTGTTTGGAGGACTTTGAATCGCTCCGATCGGGTAAAAAATGAAGATTTTAGGTGAAAAAGGGCGTGAAGAGTCGGGTTTGTGAGTTTGAAAACAAATTTGAAATGTGATGGATAGGCTGGGGTTATTTATAGAGGAGGAGGCAGAAGGGCGTCCGACTCAAACGGACGGGCGTTTGCCTGGGCAGTGAAGAACTGGACGAGCGTTTGGGACAAGTCAAACGCTCGTCTGAATGATTTAGAACACGAACAGAGTTGGGCCTTTTTGAGCGAACGAGCGTTTGCCTAAGGCAGACGCCCGTTTGAATGCCAACTTGGACGGACGCGCGTTTACAGAGGGCGAACACCCGTTTGAACCCAGCTTTGTGCAAAACACAGAATTCTCGATCCCTTTTGATCCTAACCTTAATTCCAACACCCTTTATTATCAAAACTTAGAAAACTCAGATAATGGTGGGTTGCCTCCCACCGAGTGCCTTTGTATTACGTCGTTGGCTCGACAAATGACTTATATTGTACCGGTTTTTCCAAAGTTATACTACCGGCACGAACGAGGAAGCAAGGATAGAAAGATGTGATGTTGGAGTGATAAAAACAGAATCGTCAAAGTTTAAAGTCCTGACGAGACTCAGAATATATTGATTAAGGCTCGGGTTCAGTCAAATGCACAATCTCGAGAGCTTCATCGAATGGCAACTTTTCCTACTTTTTAAGACAAAGGCCGTTCGTGATGAACGTCCCTTGCTTCGGATGTGTTACCTCAATAGCTCCGAGTCGAAAACTCGTAATACCTTATACGGTCCCGACCACCTCGACTTAAGTTTGCCTTGAAACAAATGGAGGCGTGTGTTATAGAGAAGGACCTCATCACCTACGTTGAAAACACACGGTTTGATCAACTTATCGCGAAGCATCTTGGTCTTCTCCTTATATTTCGCCGAACAATCGTAAGCTTGAAGGCGAAACTCATCTAACTCGTTCAACTGGGCCATCCTTCTCTCACCGATTAATGCGTCGTCCATATTTAGATTCTTTATCGCCCAATAGGCCTTATGCTCTACCTCTACGGGGAGATGGCAAGCCTTGCCAAAAACAAGCATGTAGGGTGACATACCTATGGGTGTCTTGAACGCAGTTCGGTGTGCCCAAAGCGCATCATCTAACTTCTTTGACCAATCCTTAAGGTTGGA
The DNA here is from genome assembly GCA_036785695.1 of Gentiana straminea. Classification (NCBI taxonomy): domain Eukaryota; kingdom Viridiplantae; phylum Streptophyta; class Magnoliopsida; order Gentianales; family Gentianaceae; genus Gentiana; species Gentiana straminea. The sequence goes on along the minus strand of JAVUPR010000386.1, from coordinate 408,046 downwards.
ATTGACTGTCTTCTCCAGGATTCTTTTGATTCCTCGATTGGACACCTGTACTTGGCCACTAGTCTGGGGGTGGTAGGCAGTGCCTAACTTATGAGTGACCCCATACTTCATTAAATGCTTATCAAATTCTCTATCTGCAAAGTGACTTCCATTGTCACTAATTATCGCTCGAGGTACTCCAAATCGGGATAGAATATGTTTCTTAAGAAACCGTATGACTACATGTTTGTCATTAGTAGGAGAAGCAATTGCCTCAACCTACTTTGAAACGTAATCACAGGCGACAAGAATGTACTTATTCCTGAAAGAAGACGGATATGGTCCCATGAAGTCTAATCCCCATTTATCAAAAACCTCACACACTATTATCGGTTTCTGGGGCATCGCATTTCTCTTGAAAATCCTTCCTGAGCGTTGACAGGCGTCACACGTCTTAACATACGCATGTGCATCCTTGAAGATAGTGGGCCGGTAGAACCCACTTTGTAACACCTTCAACGCTGTTCTCTCGCCCGAGAAGTGGCCACCGGCCTCTTTATCATGGCAGAACGAGAGAATACTCACTATCTCACTGTCATCAACACATCTTCTCAGGATTCCATCTGCACATAACCTAAACAGCAAGGGGTCTTCCCATACATATCGATTCACCTCGCTATAAAACTTCTTCTGATTCTCATCAAACTCAGGATCTACGAATCCACACTCGTGATAATTAACAAATGGGGCATACCATGGGTTCCCTTTCTTCCCTCTCTGAATAAAATTTCCCCGCTTAACCGGGAGCATGGTATCCACTACGAACAACTGCTCATCCCAAAAACGGTCATCAATAGCAACTTTAGTAAAACATATCTCTTCACCCGGCTCCATCCTACTCAGATGGTCAGCTACTACGTTCTCACATCCCTTTCTATTCTTAATCTCTACGTCGAACTCTTGAAGGAGCAAGATCCACCTCAACAAGCGTGGTTTTCCATCTTTCTTGGCAAAAAGGTATTGCAACGCAGCATGGTCAGTGTGAACTATGACTTTCGACCCAACCAAGTACGACCGGAACTTGTCGAAAGCAAAAACAACAGCTAAAAGTTCCTTCTCAGTTGTGGCGTACTTTTGTTGAGCCGAGTTCAGGGTATGACTCGCATGGGAGGATCCATATCTGTTTAAAGTCTGCAAGGACGGGTTGCTTAGAAGGTGCGTTCCGGAGCATGAACAATTGGATATCTTGGAGCAATGTCATAGTGGTCCCGCCGGTGGACACTACGGAGCACCTAAGACAGTCACAAAAATCCTTCAAGCCGGGTTTTTACCGGCCTACTTTGTTTAAAGATGTTTGAAGCCTTTTGCAAAGGCTGTGATAGATGCCAAAGAGTAGGGAGACTCAATAATAGGATGGAGATGCCTCTGAGGCCTATCTTGGAATGTGAAGTTTTTGACGTCTGGGGCATTGATTTTATGGGACCGTTCCCATCATCATGCTCTAACAAATATATTCTGGTCTATGTAGACTATGTTTCCAAGTGGGTAGAGGCTATAGCCACCCAAACCAATGATCACAAAGTTGTAAAGAAATTCTTGCAAAAGAATATCTTTACTCGATTTGGTTGTCCTAGAGCCCTTATCAGTGATGAAGGTTCGCATTTCTGTAATGCACCACTGGATAAAATTCTTGAGAGATATGGTGTCAAGCATAGAATTGGTACACCATACCACCCCCAAACCAGTGGCCAAGTCGAAGTGAGCAACAGAAGTCTAAAGCGGATTTTAGAGAAAACGGTAAATTCAAATAGATCCAACTGGAGTCTGAAGTTGGACGACGCACTTTGGGCTTATCGCACTGCGTTTAAGACCCATATGGGTACGTCACCATTCCAAATGGTCTATGGCAAGGCTTGCCATCTACCAGTCGAGCTGGAGCACAGAGCTTACTGGGCTATTAAATTCTTAAACTTCGATAGCCAACTCTGTGGGGAGAAAAGATTATTGCAACTACATGAGCTCGATGAATTCAGACTCAGGGCCTACGAGAACGCCAAGCTGAGCAAGGAGAGAACGAAGGCGCTCCACGATGCAAAGATAAAAGATAGAGATTTCAAGGTAGGAGAGATGGCTTTGCTTTACAACACCAGATTACATCTGTTTGCTGGCAAGCTTAAGTCCAGATGGTCCGGACCCTTTGAAATTGTCGAAGTCGATCCAGGTGGAGCAGTTTCCTTGAAAGGGTACAGCGGTCAACCTTTTAAAGTGAACGGTCATAGATTGAAAAAGTATTTCGGACAGCCTTACGAAGCACCTGAAGTCCTGTACTTTCAAAAGTTGGTTGACATGACTGATGTGCTGATTTGTGATGAGACCCCACCCGACTTCTTTACTTCGGATGATGACATTATTGCCCTTAACCTTAAAGATACTTCTACCATGACCCCTGCACCTATCAGTATGCCAGTGCCGCAGTTACGCAACCACACGAAGAAGAAAGTCAGTGCTATCTGGATGGCTAAGTTCCAGGACTTAGTCGCGCACTTGACTTGTTGTTGCTGTGACCACACCGATGCTCTCCACTCTGACTCTGATAAAGGAGCGGCCCTGATCAAACCAAAGTGGCCCGATCCGGGTTGACTTTGCTGACTCTGTCAAGCTACTGACATAAAAGAAGCGCTCCTAGGAGGCAACCTAGTCTTTTAAGTTACTTTTTAGTTAAGTTTTAGGGCATTAGGAATAAAACCGTGGTGATTGGTGTGTTGGTTGTCCTTGTCCTATTTGTGAATGCTTTATTTGCCCATCTCTGTGTGCATTCATGTTTACTTATTTACCCCTTGTACCCCGAGATTATATGCTATGTTGAGTGTTGCAGATACTGTTGAGCGGTTTTTGCCAGTTAGCACTTTTAGTGTTGTTCGTGTTACGAGCTGTAGCGGTTCATTCATGTTACGGCCTGACCACTGTCAACCTACAGCCCGACAACCACTTTGAAACCAGCTAAGTATTCTTTTCTTTCATCTGCACATTCTGAGGACATCATGTGGTGTTTAAATTGGGTATGTTATCATGCTATATTTCTGACAATGAGTAAATGAGTTTTTCTCTAAAATTTTAAAATTTTTCAAAGTGAACTTGGATAATTGTAAATCTTGAGCATGTAATTGAAACAAATGGCTTGCTAGTTGTAGGTTCCTGACAATGATTTTATGTGACTTTGAGAGATAATTATAGCATGTTTTTACTGATTTGAGATAGTATTCATTTCATATTCACGTAAGCCTTTGATATTGAAGCAAAAATTTTAAACTTTATCCATTCACTATCCTAGTGATTTATCCTAGAGAGACTTGTGCTTAATAGTAACAGTGAACATTACACCTAATTTCTAACCGTGTACTGTGAATATCTGAGGTTTGAATGTGATAAGTAACACGTAACTTATTGTCAAATGAAAAAGTTGAATTTAAAGTGAATTAATTGTGTGTGTCGAAAGCTGGTCAATGATTTGAGTGCGATAGGGCATTATCACGAAATGTCCTATACCACTATGATGACCAAAAGCTCACGACAGTCAGAAAAAGCTGCCTTATGATTAGAGTAAGGTAGGGTATATCTCGAATATCCTATTCTGCTATGACAGGGCAATAGCTCATTCTGATGTGCGTTTAAATGTGGAAGATTAGTTAAATCAACTTGCACTAAGAAGTGGTATGAATTGATATAAGACTAAGTTATCGTCTATCTTATCCCCAGTATAAACTGAGTGATATGTTTTAGGGATTATCCTAATAAGTACACGGGAAGACTTTTTGTGGAATGGTTACCGCCATACCTAGGAAAGTCATTAGGATTATTTGAACGGATTTTGTGCGAAAGAATAGTGGAGATTGAAAAGGGCTTTTTACACACACACTGAATCTATCTCTATGTTGGTAGTACTTGCTATATTTGTCGTATCTGTTGTTACGTGAGTCGAGAGCCTATGTGGATTACTGTACAGTGAGCCGGTTTTGATTGTTTTGTTCGGGACGAACAAAAAGCTAAGTGTGGGGGAGTTGTTCTCAGTGAATTTTGTGATTTATATCGCAATATTTCATAGCAATAATCCCCGTGTTTTAGTATTTTTTATAGAAAATTACGTATTAAATGAACAAATGGAAGAAATGGTCTTAAAGTTATAAAAAGTGTAAAACGTGCCAATTACGTGCTTAAAATGATGGTTTTATGTTGATTTGAGTTGTGTTACACTTTGGTATGCTTTCAATGACGTGCAGGTGTTAAATGCGGCTGAAAAAAAGTTGATTTGAGGTGTTTAATCGTGCTCAGAAGGTGGAAGTTCCAGCATCTGAACGAGCGTCCATCAAGAGAAGATCTCGATTCAAGGATGTTGAGGATTTTGCTGAACTAGCGTCCAGCCTAGACGGGCGTCCACTATTCCAGACGGGCGTCCGAGAGAAGGAATTGTGATTCAGAGTCTGATGATTTTCAGCGAACTGGCGTCCAATTTTGTATAGGACGTGCGTCCAATCCCATCTCGGCCCGACTCGAATATGCTTTGCACACTGGACGGGCGTTCACCATATCTGGACGGGCGTCCAGTGCCGTTTTTGACCTAGCCGACTTAGAATTCTATAAATAGGCGTGTTGACTAAACCCTAAAGACATCATTATCAGCCGCATATTTCACACAGGAGAGCAGCCGCACCAAACCCTAGGAGATTATGAGTTTCTTCCTTTCAACCATATCTTGGATCATCACAAAGATGCAAGGCTAAGCAATTCGCAGTAGAACAGCTGGAGGATATCACATCAACATCACCACAACCACGGATTGTTAGGTTATCTTTATTTATGATTCGAATATTGTATTTTATTTATCGATTGGTATTTGGATTGATTGTTAAGTGTTTTATTAGATAGGAATATCAACGAAACCACGTGTTGATTTGAATTTGTATGGAAATATAATTCAACAATAGAACCTTTTCAATCGATAAAATTAATAATAATTTGAGGAATCATTTGTTGTTAATTGGGTTATGTAATTTGGGAACAAATTAATGATCTTGTGATGTATGTTAAATTGTTTTGCTTGGAAAAGAAAACAAAACCCTAGAAATTGAGTTAAAGGAATTTAATCGATTTTGAGATTGATCATACCATTAAAATCGTATTCTGATCATAAAATGGTTGTGTGATTGTTGTGTGGTTGATTCTGGCTGTTCTACTGTTCTTTATATTATTTGATAAACCAACCTGTTCGTATCGATTACTACGATTAGTTATTTCCAGAATTTAGTGTCGTTTTCTGCATATTTCTGTTTTCAGCACGTCATTGGACGCCCGTCCGCTGTTAGTGGACGCCCGTCCGTTATTGAAGTTTTTTTGCTTTCTGTTTATTTTAGTCATCGTTCTTCGTTTCTGTTTTATAATTAATATAAACTTTAGGTTTAGATAGTAAATTGTGACATATTTGATAGAATAACTGCCCTTAATCCGATAAACATTCGATTCCCTTAGGACGACTCGGCAACACCCTATACTACGAACCTTATACTTGGGGTGTTCCGATAAAATAAATTTTAAACTAGTTTTATCGAACAATGAACCTGAGTATGAATCTTAGCCCAGAGTTGGTTTGTAAGATTAATTTTATTAGTGTGGAAGGTTCTGCCCCAAATCTGTCTCATCAATAAGGTGTAGGGAAACATGTAGTCATTGAAAGGAAGCAGTGAATAAAGAGTTCCTCGTAGTTCTGTTAAAATCTTTGTGTAGTCTTTAAGAATTCGCAATCTAAAGAAGACATTGAGTTTTGAGAGAGCATAATGAAGCAGCATTATAGAGGATGTTATTAAAATAAGTCCCTAGGACTAAATCTCCTTAGAATTCACTGGTTCCTAAAATGAGAGCAGAGGTAGAAGCTTTGTTTAATGTTATGGATACATGTCGTTTCCTCGGCCTCACAACCAATGGAAGGGTATTAATCCTCAAAAGCGACGAGCCCACCTCATATAGTGCTCAAGGGGTCAACATCTGGCGATCCAAGAAGGATAACTGACAAGGATACTTTTTGGAAAGTCGAGCTGAGGACTTTAAACTCAGAACTACTTTTTTAAAACCCTTAGGATTTCTTTTTAGTTTTTTTTAGGTTTTGTTTTCTTTGAGTCAAATAAGAGTATCGTGACATGTGTTGAGGTTTTTTATTTTCCGTGTTCCGATGGCCATTAGGCTAAGGATGTGCAAAACTTTTTTTACTCAATATAGGCCACGTGAAGTAGAGTTCCGTAGGAGAGTCGAGAAATTGCTAAAGAAGAGGAAATTTGGCAATCAACCTTTAGACGGAAGCATTAAGAGAGCTTGAGAATTACTGAAAATGTAACAAAGAATGATTAGTGCGAACAAGAACGATTTTTGGTCAACTTCCAAAACCTTTTAGAACGGTGATCCGAGTGAAAATCCAAAGTTGTGTGCAATTCATTCTGCAACTACCTTTATCCTTTCCGTTATTCCTTTGCACCCTTCAACCTTTTCTGTTCTCTCACCAATCTGCCTCACAATTCACATTTCTAACAATTCTTTCATCCCCTCTCTTTCTTTCCATCTGTTTCACTCTCCCACCCAATACCCTCCCAAAACACAATTTCTTACCCACCCTTTATCTTTTCTTACCATCCTTATGTATATCTTTTTCTAAACCCATCATACTCTCAACCCCCATTTTGTTTACGTAATACCCTTGTGTTGCGGAGTTAGAAATATTGCTAAGTTTTAATGATTATCTTTTATCATTTTGGTTTTCATGATCCTAGCTGCGGTAAGTGTAGCCCTGACCCTAGCTACATTTTAAAAAGTTTTTGGTTCGATCAAATTACGACTTATCTTTCTACCGGAAGTTTTAAATTTCACAATTTTTCTGACCCTTCCGGCACATATAGATGATGAGTTTTGTTCTAAAATATCACACCGATCCGACCTTGTTGATGACGTTGAGACCTTGTATGTGCTAAATTGGATACTTAGTAATTTCGAGGAGAAGCTACATCTCCCTAAGTTGTTGATATCCAATCAAAATGGGAACCGTCTGCGCTAAGTATCTAATTTTATCTTTAGCCTATGGGTCACATTCAATCTGTTATACCTTACCATGTTTCTCATTTACAATGGATTGACTACATGGTTGATCCAGTCAACCTCGTGTTTTCCCACATGGGGTAATGCTTTTTGATCTTTGTCTTCTCCACCCGGTTCTACTAATATTTTTGTGGTGGAGGATATCGATGAAGACTATAATCTTTTGTTGATTGTTTATTTTTCTTTCTATTTAGAATTTTTCTTTTTGCGTCTATATATATCCTTTTTCTTATTCATTTTAGAATTCGTGTCTGAACGAGTTGTTTTAACTCTTTGGTTTTCTTTGTCATTGGTTGTATAAAATAAAGTGGCTTAATTTGTTTTTGGATATTTTATATCTAATTACTGCCACATTATTTTATATCTTCCACTGACGTGTTATTAACGGTTTCGTGGAGTTTCTGTTTGGTTTGCTTCAACAGGTTTTCATTTGCTTCTCCACGACGTGCTTGGATTACTCCGACATTCTGCCTTTACTTGAGAGCCGTTTCCAGAGCTAAGTCTTTTTCTTAAATTCTCATTTTTCTTTGTCATTGGGGACAATGCCATGTTTAAGTGGGGGGCAGGAGACTTAGCTATGCGGTGATATGTGTTAAAATTTAATGAAACGGTGAAAAGTTGAAGAAAATTGAACAAATGCCAAATTAATTATCTCGTACCCTTAGAATTGTGAGTTCTTATACATGGAATTAGTAGGGAAGGAACCAAGTTGCATGACTACATGATCATTTTATACTTATGTGAATGTAAATTTAAGGATATTCATGCCGACTGTTGCAAGTTGTTATTTATTATTCGATTACTCGTTTTTGAATCGACTATTATCGCACGAATCATAAGAGCTAGAAGAATTATGTGTACATTGAATAGATGATTGGTTATGTAGACTTAGTGTCGATATTTATCTGCTGATGTATTCCTATCTTCTAGCCATCAAAGCGGAGTAATAAGCTTGAGAATTATCTGTGTTTTAACAATGTGTTAAACACTGGGCTTGTAGTAACATTACCAAAGTAGCCCTGCTCTTGTGGTAATATTCAATGCTATTGACTAATCCGTGAGAGGGGGATTCTTTCAATGCATACTTTACTTTTAAAGCAAGTTTCTTTCTTGAGAGGTGTTAATGCTTGAAATTGTGAAAATGAGAAGAAATTCAACTTTTTAAGAGGCTTTGAGTATTTCTCGGTCTCCGAGTCCAAAAACCTTCTGGATGACGCTCTTGCTTATTGCACCATGTCTTTACCCATTGCGAGGATTAAGAAGTAGGAATGCTGATGTTGGTAGGTTAAGACTGCAAAGTTAGCATAAACTATAATCTTGCCACGAATATATAAAACTGAATGCACATGCACACATCACTTCCATTCATAGCGAGTAGTGAATAATGGATACCTTATGAGCATGACTGGTATGAGTTGACTCGAGTTTCTTGTGTAAGTATGATTTGACCATTGGAACATGTTATCTTGGGGAATGACTTAGTGATGCTTTGTTCGGGACCATCAAAGTCTAAGTGGGGGGTAGTTGATGACGGTCAAATTATACCCATAAAAGTCATCAACATTATCCTTAAATCGAGAATAATAATATATATTTTATATTAAATCACATGTTTATAATGATTATTTAATGTTATGTGATTTATAGAATATAATTTGTTATTTATCTATTTTTATTATTTAAATATGATTTACTGTGTGATAGTTATTGATTTTATAGCTTACGGTGAATCGGAGGATATCTATCAACAATGGAAGTAAATCTCAAGATAAATCGGAGCGGAATCGGATTGTATTAAAGATAAATATCGAAGCAGCATGAAAAGTGGAAAGTGTGGAACAAGAAAAGCCAGCGAGCCAATCAGAAGCTAATGGACTCGCTGGCAGCGAACAGTGACGTCGCTGGGAGCGAGCTGGGCAAATCAACGGATCGGCTCGGAGTTATCTCGATGCGTTAGTAGGGTTTTGGAAACGTAAATTAGGTCGGCTGGAGTTTATCCTAAGTCGGTTTTCCAAGCCTATATATACTTATTTCATTGTAGCACAATAGACAACTTTTACATAACTCATAACACAAATCCTTAGTTTCTCAGAGCAGTTTTTATACAAATTTCTAGCAGCAATAATGTGAGTTATTTGTATTTATTTCTTCTTTGTTTGTTGTAGTTAGATTCCCCATAATAATTGTTTATCGTTTGAGGTTGTTCGTTCTTCACCAGACGATGTAGATCTAAGGATACGATATGAGGCAGTGGGGATTCCTTGTCTATAAGGATCCACACGCCCAGATCTGTTATCCGGTGACCTATAGATGACTTTAGTATGATCAACAATCGTGTTTTTAGTAGATCTATATAATTGCTTTATGAATCTCTATTTTATCTGTTACGTATGTAGAAACGCTAAGATTTAGGTTTTCGCCGCGTCAATCTAGCCACGTCTTTATGGTGTGATTGTCCACATAGAATTTCTTAGCTTAGTAGGTATGGCTATGGCTACGTTGCTCGTTTGTTTTAATTAGCGTATGATTAGAAAATACCAATATAGGGCTCCTAGGTCGGCTCATGAATTGATCTTCCGGGACTTTCAGCGAGATCTTGATCTGTTCTGTATTAGGGAATTGAGCTCATCTAGTTATACGTAAATCGTAGATTAACATGAGACCGTGCAGGTAATTGTTAATGGGACAGAGACTGATGCGATCACTTAGGAAGTACGCCTAACCACATGAATGTTGCCTATGTGAGGAATACGGTTAATATCGGCATCCCTAGTTTTGTAAGCGTGCGAGTTATATGAGATGGAGGCCTACGAAGCGAAGTCATGTAATGTAGCACAGTGATCTAGATGGACTACCCGGAGCTAGATCTAGTTTAGGGGATGACTCCCGTAGCCAATATAAAAGAAATACGAATTGGATTAATAGTTGTCGAGTCTAGCTTAATTATATAGAATCGCTAGATCCAAACGATAGCATAATAATTGGGGAGGTTAATTACGCTGCTTGTGTTGTGTCGAGTCGTGTCCTTTATCTTTCTAGTCTTTTTGTTGGTTGTAGACCGCCTCTATGTGCTTGACATGAATGATTAATTGTTTGTATATAAATGACCCACAATTGGTTCCCTGTGGGATCGACCTTGATTCGCTATACTACAATGGACCTAGTCCTCTTGCTAGTATTGGTTTATGGTGGTCAAGTATTTTATTATCACTTGATCTACGTCATCATAAACCCAATTAGGACCGGATCCGACCGGGTCGGATCATTTATACTATTTCTTTATGTTTATACATATATTAAATGGCTTTTCTATTGTCATATATATGTTCTTTTAAAGAATCAATTATGAATTTTTATATGAAAACGTCCTTAGTATTAAAATGTGATAGAGAAACCATGATAGGCGATTATGGTTGATGAGATCTCTAATCACTCTAATAAGTTTCATACTTAAATGTCTCTAGGCTGATGTACTATTAAACAGGGCATTGATAGTATGAACAGGCTAGCACGTATTATATGTCTTCTGTATTTAGGGCAGGGATAGATCTTGTCTATCGAAGTGTAGAGACATTTGGACTGTACGTGGACGTGTATTAGAGAATGCGCACGTTAGACTGACCCACTTACACGGATAAGTGTCACACTATGTGACGGTTGTGTAATTATCCTTAGGACCGGAGTCTACATGGCATCACGGTGTGGATTGTCATTCTTTGACACTATTGAGGTTTCCCCTAGCCACGGGGCGATCATGCGGTAGTGATTGGGTGTGATACTGAAGCATGCAGAGTATACATGTTTGGTCGTCTGGAAATCACGTACCCTATCTGTAGGGGTGAATATCCGATAGGTCCTTCTTATAAAGAATGTCTTACTCTCGTGAATCTTTGCAAAGTGGAAGTAAATGAGTTACTTCGAGAGAGCTTGATATCCAGATTATAACATATGGTCGCTGATGTTTTGACACTCGACTAACGACCGTATGGATATTATTACAGCGATAGGATTGTAAGTTACACGGTAACTGTTTCAAATGAAAGGTAGTGGTCATTGCATTTGACTTTTCCGATGATTGGGGGTCACGGTATGTTGCTAGACGCTATCCCGTGATCGTTAGGCATGAAGGGCATTTTCATAATTTGCACTTTGTGTCTACGACCAACATATTCGGAAGCCTATCGGGTCACACACATAAGAACATCTAGCCGGATTAAAATGTGGTTACAGATGATAACCAAATAAGAAAAGTTTATCTCGAGACTATAAGGGTTATAGTGGTAAATTAATATGGTGGTATTTATTTATTATGAATAAATATAATACAAGATATTAATTATGATGATTAATTAAATATGTATATTGATACATATAAATTTCAAAATTATGTATATATGTGATTTACATGTATTTTTGCAAATTAATTAATCATAGTATTATATTATTTAAAGAATATTCCGGAAGCCGATATTTGGCTATATGGGGCGCATTGAAGTGTATAAGATACACTTGGATTGTGCAATTTAATTAATAAGATTACCCAATATCAATATTAGATATTAATGACTATAGATTTGCACACATGTGTAAATTGATTTATGGTAATAAGATAAATATAGTCAATATAAGAAATTGACAATATCTTGGAAATATTTAATATGGGATATTAAATTAAATGAGATAAATCAATCAATTATATTTTCCTTATTTTATTGGGAAAATGTTTTCTTCTCCTCCTCACCTAGATGGGGCGCCCCTCTCACTATGAATAAGATGTGGGTGTCAAGCTCTTTTGTACATCACAATTTCAAGAGCTAATAGTTCTTGTGTAAAATAGAGGGTATTCTATAGAGAGTTGGAGAGAGGGGAAAAGGGCCGGTCTAGCAACCGGAGTTTTCCAATAGCAATCCATGATGGGATTCTGGCGGCCTGTTCGTGTGGACTAGCGGTAGAGGCCGAACACTTGGGCGACTCTACGCAGAACTACTCTCCTTAGACGGTCAAAGCGTTGATCTTTTAGATCAACCAAGGTAACCACCGTCTACTAGCTTATTTGTTTATTGCTTACACGAAGTCGATCTTGGGTAAAAGGAAATCAAATTTTGAATTCCGCTGCGTTCCCGTGTAGATTTCCTAACAGTGGTATCATAGCGAGTTTCGAGCTTAAGCAATAAGCATGTTAATTTGCGTAGTTAATTTTATTGTTTAAATCACGTAATTAAAAGATGAAAGATTTTTTATTCTCAAAAGTGATACATGAAAAGAAAAAAAAACGAGATCTGGTGGTGCTCGGCCGACTGGCGGCGGCACCACCACTGGCGGCGGCTGGTCGGCGGCATCGGTTGACCGGTCAATGCTGCCAGATCCCCAAATTTTGTTTTATGTATTTTGTGTTTCAATATGGTTCATACTTGTGATTGGTAATTTCTCTTTTGTCTAGTTGTGTCATGTGGCTAACCAATAGTTCAAATAGTTTGAGTCATTGGGATGCCACATGGCATTAAAATGATATTGGTCTTTCCAAATTTTGATTTGGAATAGGCATAGGCCCTTTTCAAATATTTGATTTGTAAAAAGCCTAGGCCTAGACCACTTCCAAAATTTTGATTTTGGAAAGTGGCCTGGCCTAAAACAAAATTATTTTCCCTTTCCAAATATTTTATTTGGAATAAGCCTAGGCTATTTTCAAATATTTGATTTGTAAAAGGCCTAGGCTTAGGCCACTTCTAAAATTTTGCTTTTGGAATGTGGCCAGGCCTAAACCAAATTTGGTTTAGGAAGATGCCTTTTGGTTTAGAAAACCAAAGGCATCCCTTTTGATTAGGAATCAAAAGGAAAGAAACAAAAGAGAGATAATTTTAATTTTGATTTATTTTGGAATAGTTCTATTTAATTAAAATTAAAACTAAAACCGGTTTAAAATTAATCGTTATTTTTATTTCGATTAAAATCATTTAATTAATTAAATGTTAATTAGTTATTTGATTGGATAAAATTATTTAATAGATTAAATGTTAATTGATTAATTAAGACGCAAGTAGTTAAATTTTAATTTTATCTTTTTCATAAGATGTTATTGTATGGATTAGATATAGTAGATATAATATGATTATATAGACCCCGATTGATCATTGACTCGACCGATAGGATAGATGTGAATGATTTAATTTTTCTGTTGGTTTAAAAATTGTCCTAGGCCGTTATGAAGAACGTGACCTAGTTTATTTTCTGCATTTATCCCATTCCCGTTAGCTCCCCCCGTGTGCGGCGGGTGAATTAATTTTATTAGATAGAATTAAATGTAACAAGAATGGAGCAGAAGATGGAGACCAAAGAAAGACGAAAATAAAGATCCCATTGGAGAATGGCGCATTAAAGATCCTATTGGCGGTTGCAGCTACCCTTAGATTGTGACCCGCAGTTTCGTCAGTTAGTATTCGAAACCGCACCTAGGAAAAGTCCATGATCATACCGGTTACTTTACGCATTTATTTATTTTGTGCTTATATTTGTTTTATATGATACGATAGATGCATGACTAGGCACGATCTAGATAAATTTGTAGGATGTATGTCTATAGAGATAGATATACTTGATGATACCATAATTAAAATTAATTAAATGAATTAATTTACATAAATACTTCCACCTCAAAGAATCAAGTTGAAATTGCCTCCCCATATTATAATGACAGTGAGGAGCCCATGTTCGGATCCAACTCATCAGCCAAAGCAGGGGGTTGACCTACCTCGGGTATATCGTCATTATCGAGATATGATCGTATGAGATCTCACGAATATTGGGGTTATGACTTGACTAAGAATTATCTCAGCCACCAGCCAAAGCGGGGTCTTTTGGATTTTAGAGGCAAGGGTTTGACTACTTTATAAGATGAAGATTGTCAAAGAGTTGACTAGTCAAACAACAAGAGTCGTATAAGATACGACTGACAAAGGGTTGTTGTCTACCTATTAGACTATTTTCGGCCCACCAGCCAAAGCGGGGGTCGCGGTAGTTTAGTGGGATCTTGTCTACTAAAGAAATTAATAATTCTTGAAAGTCAATTGGGAGTACTTGACTAGTGGGAGCAAAATCATAAACCAAAAGACCATTTTTTATTTTGCATGTATAAACAACGACACTCTTTTATTTTCATTTTTATGTTGTAGTTTTACAAACTTTATATTTATGTTTTATTCTCGATTAGTAAAACTAAATTATGACTGTTACCTTTTGAAAAACGTTCTCAAGTATGGTTAAGTAATTTTAATCCTTTTAAAATAAGCAATGACACGAGCAATCCCGTTATAGTAGTTAGAGACAAGGAGACTACATATTTGATGGAGTACTCCAAGGCTTTAATTATTAATGAAAGCGGAAGCTCATGATATGATTAAATTATTTGAAATAAGTTTCAACGAATTAGTCATATATTGGATACGATCCAAGATGATCATTCTGTCATACGATGATAATTAATTCAAACGTTGGATAAAAATGATCACATCTAATTTTGGAAACGTTGTTTTCAAAATTGTAAGATTTAAGTATCGACTTAAAGGTTAATTAAATAGTCAATGTTTTGAATACGATTCAAAAGGTTAAATAAACTATTTAATAAACTTTAGATTTTCTTTATGAAAGGAAATTAAAGACATGGCAGATTTGATCTTTCTTAAGTCTTATGAAGACTACAATAAGAAACATTTTTCAAGTGCTTAAAAGGATTAAAAATGAAAGTTAGGACATGTGCTTAAATAGAGAACTTATTGAAGTTTCTATTCTAGGCAAGTGAATTCAGATAAATCTATCTAAGTTCAAAGTCGACTCTAAGATATATGATACCTTACGAGTGTGATTAAATTATAAAGATTGAATACAGATATGGAAGGTGAAACAAACGTTGTAACACTTACCATATTCTGGATCATGTAAACTGATTAGGGAACTAAATAAATGTTATTATATTCCGATTCTTATGAAGAACATACTTCAGTTATTTTTTAGGATTTAGTAGACATATTCAATTGTAAAGAATAAATGTTATTCCGATAAAGTTGAAAGGTCACTGAATCTAACATACTAGATTGATATCACTATATAGTTGATATAGGTGATGAAATCTCAACCAAATATTAGTATGGCTGCTATCCTTAATATTTGTGGTTGTTCTAGACATGGTCTCCATGGAAGGGAGGCGTGCAATTAAACGTCATTCTGATGATGTTGAACCATATGATTATGAATCATATGGGTTATACGTATTATCCAAAGAGGAGTAAAATACCCTTTTAAGAAAAGGTTATAAAATCTAGAAAGTTGCCCAAGCCTAAATATACCGATGTTTGTTGGCTTGTGACAATTAATGCCACAAAATAATTGTTTATTAATCTCTACGACTATTTTTAGAAATAGTCAAGTGTACTCAATGAAGAGCATAATTCGGAAAGCCCGAAAAGTTCAAGCTAGTACGGATATGAGGTTGATGAACTGCTTAGGAATTAATCTTCAAGTGGATTGAAGCAATTAATATCTATAGGGTGTTTCGGAAGACTTCTGAAATAGAATCAGATTCTCCCTTAAAGGATGCCACCTTTGGGTTACGCAATTAGATTATGTTCCCAAAATGGAAACAACACTTTATATGATAAAGGTGTGACGCAAGCCATGCGAAGTATCCCTTACCCATTTCGGGATAGTGCCCTTATACTTAACCGAATTCCAAAGAATAAAGGTTGAATAAATTCCATATTAGATATGGAAGGGGATAATGTCGAATCTATCTTAGCTGATGATTTGAAGTTGTCATAGGCAAAGTCAGAAAGGCTTGGAGCCTAGTACGACATATGCAACTTTGTGGAATATCTTAGCAAGTACGCAAGATATTATTTACTTGTCCGCGGAGCAAAATGTTTGTCTTCAAATATGCTGTTTCTAGAGGAAGTGTTTCTTCCAAAAGAAGCAGTAGGAGTAGATTTAGATCTCAAAGGTAGTTTGAGAACCACAAGGAGATATTCAACCATAGGAACATGAGCAGACGCCGCATAGCGATGAGGTGTAGAACACTGCTCAGTGCACACAAAAGTTCTGTAAGTCTGTGGATAACCTTAAGCCAAAAAGGGCTGCTGGTATGTTCATCTTGATGAATGAATATCTCACGACTTATGAAAGAATGTTTGAAAGGCAAGATTGAGAGATATGGCTAAGAGCCATAATATCTGAATTAGATTCCATCAATGACAACTAGGTTGTGAACCTAGTCTGTCTTACCTAGAGGGAATCTCCTTGAAGGCTGACATGGATAGTAATATGATTACCATAAGGCTATAGTGACGGCTGAAGACTACGGGGTGTAAACCTTGTAATTATCTTTATGCTGCCAGCTGTGCCAGTTCTATTCAGATAATGCTTGTTATAACTTCATAACATGGCTATATGATAGTGTAGATGACATTGGGTAGAAAGCTTGATGTTCGTAGACGATGACATGATATGTAAGCCCACGAGATCCATTTATGGACTCAAACAAGTTTCTCTAGACGATTTCTTTGTTTAATAATCAAAAGAGTTTGATTTAGTCAAAAGAAGGATATGCCCAATGTGCAAGATGGATAGTGGGAGTGTGTTACGATTTTTGAGTAAGGTATTGGTTATCTCTCTCGAGAATTATCACCACATGTCACAGTCAATTAATGTTTGGTAGTTCAAGGTCTTTATGAAAGTACTTGGATTAGCAGTTCTTATTTTAGAAGTAAGAATATATACTAATAGATTTTTAATTGATGTTAGATTATAGTTTACCTATATAGATGTGATGCTAAAAGAGTTTAGCATCGTGACGGGGATACTGCTAGTCAGTGTTCTCAAGATCTATCTATGTTATGACGTTAGTCCTAAAGATTACGTGAAAGATGATGCTTATGAAAAGGTTTCCTTCACTACTGCGATATGAACCATCATAAAGGTAATGCCGGATGTTCATAGTCCATGAAAAGTCATGAGCAAGTATGAAAGTAAATCTGTGGAATGTCGAGAGTATCCTTAAACAAGTTAAGGAAGAGTTCCTAGTTTATCAAAACTTGAAAGCGAATAAATATAGTTATACAGACGTATATCCTGAGTCTTATGAAGGCAAGTGGGAGATACAGTCTGGGTTTGCAGTCACTTTGATTAAGTGATACAGTGAGCTGGAAATGTTCTTGGCTATAGGTCATTGTAAGTTCTACAACTCAGGCCAAAACACAGTAGTGCCTTAGAGGCGTAGCGGGAGCAGTGCATGGATCTAGAAGGTTCATTCCTGAACCTTGTACGGTTCTTCCACCTTTTCTATATAGCTGATGTAGTAAGTGGATTCATTGCTTGAGGCAAGGACCAGGGTCTCATAGGAGATTCGTGTGTGTGTTGAGGCGTTTCCTTTGACTTGATCATTTGGATCATGGTATGAAGATAGTCTGAGTCCTCACGGATAGCGATCCGTTTACGGCTAGGGCTAGTTGCGAGTATTGCAGATTCTTGTGTTTCAACTTGGTCTTGGGTGTGCGAGTGATTGGTTTTAGGCCAAGTGGGAGATTGGTGAAATAGTGTCCTAAACCCAATCGGGTTGGACCGGATCCGACCGGGTCGGATCATTTCTACTATTTCTTTATGTTTATACATATATTAAATGGCTTTTCTGTTGTCATATATATGTTCTTTTAAAGAACCAATTATGAATTATTATATGATAACGTCCTTAGTATTAAACCGTGATAGAGAAACCATGATAGGCAATTATGGTTGATGAGATCTCTAATCACTCTAATAAGTTTGATACTTAAATGTCTCTTAGCTGATGTACTATTAAACAGGGCATTGATAGTATGAACAGGCTAGCACGTATTAGATGTCTTCTGTCTTTAGGGCATGGATAGATCTCGTCTATCGAAGTGTATAGACACTTGGACTGTACGTGGACATGTATTAGAGAATGCGTACGTTAGACTGACCCACTTACACGGATAAGTGTCACACTATGTGATGGTTGTGTAATTTTCCTTAGGACCGGAGTCTACATGGCATCACAGTGTGGATTGTCATGCTTTGACACTATTGAGGTTTCCCCTAGCCACAGGGCGATCATGCGGTAGTGATTGGTTGTGATACTGAAGCA
This sequence comes from Gentiana straminea, assembly GCA_036785695.1. Classification (NCBI taxonomy): domain Eukaryota; kingdom Viridiplantae; phylum Streptophyta; class Magnoliopsida; order Gentianales; family Gentianaceae; genus Gentiana; species Gentiana straminea. Next base: position 389,784 of record JAVUPR010000386.1, on the reverse strand, counting down.
TGCGGAGTATACATGTTTGGTCGTCTAGAAATCGCATACCATATCAGTAGGGATGAATATCCGAAAGGGCCTTCTTATAAGGAATATCTTAATCTCGTGAATCTTTTCAAAGTGGAAGTAAATGAGTTACTTCGAGAGAGCTTGATATCCGGATTATAAGATACGGTCATTGATGTTTTGACACTCGACTAACGACCGTATGGATTTTATTACAGCGATAGGATTGTAAGTTACATGGTAACTGTTTCACATGAAAGGTAGTAGTCATTGCATTTGGCTCTTCCGATGATTGGGGGTCACGGTGTGTTGCTAGACACTATCCCGTGATAGTTAGGCATGAAGGGCATTTTCGTAATTTGCACTTTGTGTCTACAGCCAACATATTCGGAAGCCTATTGGGTCACACACATAAGAACATCTAGCCGGATTAAAATGTGGTTATAGATGATAACCAAGTAAGGAAAGTTTATCTCGAGACTATAAGGGTTATAGTGGTAAATTAATATGGTGGTATTTATTTATTATGAATAAATATAATACAAGATATTAATTATGATGATTAATTAATTAAATATGTATATTGATACATATAAATTTTGAAATTTTGTATATGTGTGATATACATGTATTTTTGCAAATTATTAATCATAGTATTATATTAATTAAACAATATTCCGGAAGCCGATATTTGGCTATATGGGGCGCCACATTGAAGTGTATAAGATACACTTGGATTTTACAATTTAATTAATCAGATTACCATATATTAATATTAGATATTAATGATTATAGATTTGCACACATGTGTAAATTGATTTATGGTAATAAGATAAATATAGTCAATATAAGATATTGACAATATCTTGGAAATATTTAATATGGGATATTAAATTAAATGAGATAAATCAATCAATTATATTTTCCTTATTTTATTGGGAAAATGTTTTCTTCTCCTCCACACCAAGATGGGGCGCCCCTCTCACTATAAATAAGAGGTGGGTGTCAAGCTCTTTTGTACATCACAATTCCAAGAGCTAATAGTTCTTGTGTAAAATAGAGAGCATCCTATAGAGAGTTGGAGAGAGGGAAAAAGGGCCAGTCTAGCAAGCGGAGTTTTCCAATAGCAATCCATGATGGGATTCTGGCGGCCTGTTCGTGTGGACTAGCGGTAGAGGCCGAACACTTGGGTGGCTCTATGCAAAACTACTCTCCTTAGACGGTCAAAGCGTCGATCTTTTAGATCACCAAGGTAACCACCGTCTACTAGCTTATTTGTTTATTGCTTAAACGAAGTCGATCTTGGGTGAAAGGAAATCAAAATTTTAAATTCTGTTGCGTTCCCGCGTATATTTCCTAACGCTTGGTCCATTGAGACGGATATTCCTTCAGGTATGAAGTTAGCTAGGGCATCCGGTCATATTCGACTGACCATTTTGTCATCCAGCCCAAAGTTTCTGGTTGGGCTAGAATTTGTCGAACCGATTGATCTGTAGTTACTGTCACGAGGTTAGCCTAGAAATATGGTCGCAACTTTCTAGCCACATGCACCATTGCCAATACCATTTTTTTAGCATCGATCTGATTATCTATGTTTAGGACCATCAAGGCCTTGATCATGTAAAATATAGGCTTTTGTATGTCTTTCTCTTCCTTCAGGAGTACGACGTTGAATGCTTGGTTGCACACAACTAAATATAAGAACATTGTTTTCTCTTTTTGAGGAGAAGTGAGCGTTGGCAGATCAGTTAGGCAGGCTTTCAGCTCATCAAAGGCCTTTGGTATACCTCGTCCCACTAGAATTGTTTTTCTAGTTAAATGTTCAGAAAAATGGAAGAACTCGTTCTGCCAACCTGGACATAAATATGCTCTGCGCCGCCATTCTTCCACTCAGCCTCTCGACTTACTTTTCGTTTTTGGGCGGTTAACTTGCATGTGTTGGAGTGCATCTACTTTGTCCGTATTCACTTTGATTCCGTCATTGGATATCATGTACCCTAGACTTTCTTGATGTAACCCCAAAGGTGAATTTCTTTGGATTCAGTCTCATGTTTGTCTTTCGGAGCACTCTAAATACCTCTCGCAAAATTGGCCGTATTCTCCAACGGATCAATTATTGACTAAGAGGTCGTCTACATATACTTTTATGTTCTTCCCGATCTGCTTTGCAAATATCTTATCGACCGATCTTTGATATATTGCACATGTATTTTTGAAGGAGGTTATGAAGTAGGTTTTCTCCGTGTCCTCCTCTACCATTTTGATCTAATGGTAGCCTTTGTATGCATTTAGAAATTCAAATTTTACGAATCCAGTGGTCAAATTCCTGAGGTCTTTGATTCGCGGTAGGGGGGAACAGTCCTTTGAACATGTTTTTTGATATCGGTAAAGTCTATGCACATCTGTTGGCTAAATTTCGGCTTTGGTACCATGACTGGGTTGGAGAGCTGATGGCCAAATTATAGTAAACTGATAACGGTCATTTTGTGCCCGTTATTCTATGACCTTTATCCCTGATTCTAGTTTAAAGGAGTTATAATAGAGTAATAATAAGTCGTTACACGCTTAATTTGCATATGCCGAGAGTTACGATTCATTATTATGTATTAAGAGGTTTTATTATATTATTTGATGTTACAGACTATATTTCATGCTATATTTGTAGTAACCCATTGTGGAGCACAATGATGGACTTCGGAGAAGCTTTAATGGATCGCAGACAAGTTCAGAAAGCCCAAGACGGAAAAAGAAGAAAGCCCAGGAGCACATAAGGCTCGGTCGACCAAGCCTATGAATTCGGTCGACCGAGTGGACCTAAAGCCCGAGCGACGAGTCCGGCACATTGTTTGAGGCGGTTAGGGTTCAGTAGTGTCGGCATTTTAAGTCGGTTTTCTATGTCGGCTGAGGCTCTATATAAACACAAGTCCTTTGTATTTTTTAGTACACTTTTTCACCAACATTATTTCATTTTTACATACAAGCAAATAAGGATTCATATAGGATTTTGGAGGTTGCTAGGGTTGCAAACATGTAAGCCCTAGTTTATCTTCTTGTTTTCTTTTAGGTAATCAATTCCCAATTATGATTTGATTGTTTGAGTAGTTATGCATATCTAGATGATGTAGATCTAAGATATGGCGTAAGGGCGGTGGTGATATCTTGTCTATAAGGATCCCATATCCTACGTCCTCTACCTAATATCTACGGATGAATCTGTGTGTTTAATTTACGTGTATTTAGATTAGCTTATATGATGTCCTGATGATTCACTATATAATCCGATTCGTATATGAAACGCTGAGAAATATATTCGGGGATGTAAATCTGGGGAGTTAGGCACTCGGGTGACCGAGAGGTGTCACTCGGTCGGCGAGAGCACCTATTCGGTCGACCGAGAGCCGTCGATCCGTTTCATCCGTTAATCGATCACGTCTTTATGATTAGGTTAGCTTAATTGAATCTGTTATCTCAGTAGGTATGGCTATGGCTACGTCACTCGCTTAATTTAATTAAAACGTGTAAAAAGGAAATACCGATATAAAACTCTTAGGTAGGCTTAGGAATTGATCTTCGGACGTTCAGCGTTATCTAGGTAGGTTTATATTAGGGAATTGCGCGCACCTTGTTACACGTAGATCGTAAACTAGCATGAGACTATAACTTGGTAATTGTTAGTTGGACGAGGGCTTGAGTGATCGTCTAGGAAGTACGCCTAACCAAAGGAATGTTGCCCGGACGAGGTGTACGGTCAATATCGGCATCCTTAGAGTCGTAAGCGTGTGAGTTATATGAGATGGAGGCACCAAAAGGCGAAGTCACGTAACAATACCACAGTGATATAGTGACCTACCGGTGCTACATCAAGTTTTAGGGGATGACTCCCGTAGCCAGTATAAATAGATATGAATGGATTAATAGTTGTTAAGTCTTGTTTGTTATATAAGTTGTCTAGATCCAAATGATTATGGTTATAATTGGGTAGTTGATTACGTTATTTGTTTATATGTTTGAGTGTGTCTTTCTTTTCTCGTACTTTATGTTGGTCATAGACCGTAGTTGTCAAACGGAATAAATAGGTTGACTATTTAAGTTAGGATCCACAAATTGATTCTCTGTGGGATCGACCTCGACTCTATCTAGCTATACTGCGATTGAACCTAGTTCACTTGCTAGTGGTTATTTAGGAATCGAGTTAATAATTTAACTTGACCTCAATCAAGTTTTTGGCGCCGTTGCCGGGGAATCAATGGTCCAACTGCTTAAATGATCAACTTAAGTATTTCGTCTTTCTGTTTTCTATTACAGTGAATAAAAATAAAAAATAAAAAAAATATAATAATAAAAAATAATATATATATATATATATATATATATATATATAAAAATATTTTGTATATTCGGTCGACCGAACTATGGTACTCGGTCGACCGAACCCTTTAAATGTTTTATCTGATAGTTGTTTTCCCCTGTGATTCTGTGAGTAGGTTATAAGCCTAGCAGCAGTATGAGTAATCATACTGCCTGTTAGTTCAATAACCGTTTGTTGTTTTTCATATGATGCAGTTAATCAGAGGGAATCACTCAAGCGAACTGTTCAGCAAAATGTCATCACATCAGTCTTCTGAGGTTCAAGGAAAAGAAGTCATGGTGTTGAGAACCAAAACCACACCTAGAAAGCCGCTGACACCTAAACTCAAGGAAAGAATAGCAAAGATGAAGGCAAGAATTCACGAAGCCAAGAGGTCAAAAGAGTCTAAAGATGCTTACATATATAGAGGTATGTCCAAGTTAAACCCTGAAGAGATTTCTTCAGATTCAAACTCAGGATATGACTATATGCATCACATGTCAGATATAGAATCTGATTCTGAGGATAGCTTAGACCTAAGTCGCCCTATAGTCATCGGTCCTAGAGATGCAGCGCTTATTGAGAATGAAGCTCGGTTGATGCCGAAACTAGATGACCCGGGAGCATTTATGGTAGAGGTTACCTTAGAAGGAGCATACCTAGGGTTGGCTTTGATAGATTCGGCTCGAGTCGAACATTTTTCCGAAGAGTCTTTGTGATAGAAATCTAATCCTTACTCCCACGAATACTCCGTTGCAAGTTAGATTTGCGGATGGGACCAGAACAGTCATGTCTGGAAATATGTATAATATGATCATTGGCATAGGACAGCTCAGGTTTAAGATAGATATAGTTGTTATGGATATAGATGAGCACCCTCACTGCCCGATCATTTTAGGGAGAGCCTTTATGAACACTTCTAGAGCCCTAATTCGTATGACCGGGCGTGAGATCACATTTTTCGATGCTAGAGGTTACGAGACCTATGGGACAAGGAATTCGATTTCCCTACTCCGGTGAGCGTGAATGTCATAGGAGTTGGTGATTCAAAACCGTATATTACTCCGAGCCTAGGAAAAAGTGTCGATGACAATACGGACGGAAGAGATGAGACCCTTACGGCTTCCGAGTCGTGAGAAAGGCGTCAAGCCCGCCCTCGTTCTAGAAAATCATAATCTGAAGGCCCGCCTTTCTCCGGACCCAAGAATAGAAGGAAGCGGACAAAGAAACGAACTCGTAGAGTTCGAACTAAAGAGAGCTCATCTAGTTCGAAAATATTACGAAAATTGGAGCTTGCTTGGATGGGCGGTTGACCGTCTTTTCGTTGGACTCGCACCTCGCGGAAAGGCACTCGTGGAAAAGGACAGCAAGACATTTTCGGTAAAGGCTAACCGGGTGAAAACCTGGCAAGCCAAGAGCAGTTCGTAGACAGTGATGATTTTTGGAAAGTCGAGCTACCGACTCAAACTGTAGAACTATTTCTATCCTTCGTTATTTTATCTCTATTTTTATTTTAAATATAAGTAGCATGGAACGATAAGAAGTTTTTTTTTATTTTGCCGTGTTCCGACGACTGCTGAGTTAAGGATGTGCAAAATAATTTTTTTTTATTCGAATCGTTTTTATGTGAAGTGAAGTGTAGTAATTGAATCTTTGTAAAAAATTGTTGATTAAGGGAACGGTAATGCGTTATTTTATGAATGCTTAGACCCGAGATTGTTTGATTTATTCATGATAAGAATGAGGTTGCTTTTGTGCTTGGGACGATTTATTGGTTAGAGAAGAAAAAAATTTTACGGTAGGAATTGCAAGAGTGAAATAATAAATTTTGGCATGGTTATTTGTTGTAGATAAGTTACGGTGTGTCAAAATAATTGAAATGGTCAACACCATTAATTTCTACATATCCCCATTCACCTTTCCCTCTTCCCAACCATTCACCTTTCCCTCTTCCCAATTTCTTTATTCTTCCAATTCAAATTTTCAAATTCCACCTTTCCACCTCATCAATCCCCAACAACTTTTATCTACCAATCACATTCCACTTTTCAACCTCCATTTTTCTATTTAAACCACTCACCCTCTCTTTCATTTTCCACATCCCTTTCTCCATTACAATTCTTCCATCTCCCCGTTTCTCCAAACCCCTGTAGAAATCAAATGGAAATGTTATGAAAATCTTCATCCATTTCACCATTTTCACTCACTTCGAAAAGCCTATCGAAATTTATTCTGATCGATCGATTCAGTCACGGGAAGCATACAGAGCCAGAAGCTGTTGCTGTCAAAATCACCACACTCGGTCAACCGAGTGACCGCTCTCGGTCGACCGAGAGCCGGGCTGCCCCCTCCGTCTGCTGCTGCGCTGTTTATCTGTCAGGATGCCACCAAGAAGACGCAGACCCGCTCAGTTCGTGGCTGTTGAAGGCAACATCCCATTGATCAACGGGGTACCACAATTCGCTAGTCGGGAGGTATACTCTTCATTTGTTAATCATTTTGTTAATGCCCCCGTCCATCGAGCTCGAGGATTGGATTTGGGGAATTGTGGAGACGAGCTTCTAGAATTGGTGGAACGCTATCAATGGCGTGATGTCGTAGCACCCCCTGGCCGAGTCAACGTCAATTGGGTAAGAGAATTTTATACTTATTTACGCGTACACCCGACACCAATATCGTACGTATTCGTGGCCGACCAATTGTAATTTCTCCGGGTACGATTAATGCTTATTTTGGGGTGGATGTCTCGGAGGACGGGCCGGAGTATATGGCGACATTTGACGGGTCCGATGCTTGGTTGGAGGAAGTTGGTGCCTATCGGGAATAGAGTGGACTATCGGGGAGATTGCCCGCACATTTGCGGAAACGGACTTTAGGAGATGGGAGGATAAATGCCTTAATCGGCTTATACGTTCTAATATCTTTCCGGCTAAGCATGTATCTACGGTCTACTATACCCATGCCACTTTGCTTTATTGGTTGCACATGGGATGGCCCGTGAATGTGGGGGCGTTGATACGTAAGGAAATGACGGACGATGCTCTCAAGCCTCGGCACACTTTACCTTTGGGTCACCGATCACTACATTCGTGAAGGAGCCGAGTGCCCGGTGTTAGGCGGCGATTCCTATGTGGGACCAATGCCTATTCTATCTTTAAGTTCTGTCCCACCGCCTGTCATTCACGGTCATGATCAAGAACAAGAAGGGGAACCCGAGGATGATGCTGACGAAGCCGGCCCGAACAATTTGCAACTAGCACCATTCAATCCAGGATGGGATTAAGTATTTTAATTTGAGTGTTTGCATTTCCTTTAATTAACAAGTTTTTTTTATTTTGACTCAATTCTACTAGTATGTCGTGTTATATAGAGCAAGTATCTCTGTTTCCTAAATTCGGACTCATGTAATGTTTTGGACGTGCTGAAATGTATTGAAATGTAATCATTAATTTAAGGACTTAAAGATGTTTAAGGAAATTGTTATCCCTTTTACGGTCCCTTCTTTGAGATTATTACTATTTGGACTAATCCTGTAACGAGTTTCAAGTTTTGTTTAAGATATGTGTTGCAGTGATTACTTTTGTGCAAGCGGCCAATGTCTGTGCCTGTTGAACTTTGCTGAATTTCCAAGACTTATTTAACTTCCCCGCTTATCCAGAGCTAAGTTCCTTTTCTGAGCTTGTTATTTCGGTTTTTATACATTGGGGACAATGCATGGTTTAAGTGGGGGGTACAAGTCACTTAGCTCAAATGAGTAATTCCATATATCAAATAATAAATAAAATGAGCAAGAAATTTTAAACTTTTGAACGTAGAATCAAATTTACTTTTGTGGGTCCCTGATAATTATATCTAATAAGAAAGAACTCATATTTCATGAGTACGTGATCACTTTATGCCTCTGCGATTTATTGATTAGTAAACTTAATGATATTCATATTGTCCGTTGCAAGTAGTTGTTTATTATTCAATTATTCAATAATTGAATCGAGTTGTACTACGCTTGTTATAAAAGGTAAAAATTATAATGTGTACATTGCATAGATAATTGATTATGCTTACCTAGTGTCAAATTTATCGTCTGATGTGTTCCTAAAAATTCTAGCCACAAAAGCTGAGTAATAAGCTTGAGACGTACCTGTGTTTGACAATGTTAAAACACTGTGCTTGTAGTAAGTTACCAAAGTAGCCTCGCGCTTGTGGTGATATTCGATGCTAATATTTGATCTAAGATAGAGGGACGCTCTAAAAAGTTTTCCTTCTTGAGATTGATAGTATCCGAAAAATATGAAGATATGAAAAGAATATTCAACTCTTTAAGAGGCTTTGAGTAGTACTCGGTCTCCAAGTCCAAAAACCCTATAGATACGATCTTGCTTATTATTCCAGTGCTTGAAAAATTAAAAGGCTTAAGAAGTGGGAATACTGAAGTTGGTAGGTTAAGACTACAAAGTTTGCATAAGCTCTAATCTTGCTACGAATGTTTAAAACTCAATGCACATGCACACAGCACATCGATTCATGATGAGTAGTGGATAATGGATATATGACGAGCATAGAGGATATGAGTTGATTCGAGTCTCTTGTGTCGGTATACGGTGACCACTGGAAAGTAGTTTATGGGGAATAACTTATAGATATTTTGATCGGGACGATCAAAGGGCTAAGTGGGGGGTAGTTGATAACGGTCATTTTGTGCCCGTTATTCTATGACCTTTATCCCCGATTCTAGTTTAAAGGAGTTATAATAGAGTAATAATAAGTCGTTACACGCTTAATTTGCATATGCCGAGAGTTACGATTCATTATTATGTATTAAGAGGTTTTAATATATTATTTGATGTTACAGACTGTATTTTATGCTATATTTGTAGTAACCCATTGTGGAGCACAATGATGGACTTCGGAGAAGCTTTAATGGATCGCGAGACAAGTTCGTAAAGCCCAAGACGGAAAAAGAAGAAAGCCCGGGAGCACATAAGGCTCGGTCGACCGAGCCTATGCATTCGGTCGACCGAGTGGACCTAAAGCCCGGCGCGCGAGTCCGGCACATTGTTTGAGGCGGTTAGGGTTCGATAGTGTCGGCATTTTAAGTCGGTTTTCTATGTCGGCTGAGGCTCTATATAAACACAAGTCCTTTGTATTTTTTAGTACACTTTTTCACCAACATTATTTCATTTTTACATACAAGCAAATAAGGATTCATATAGGATTTTGGAGGTTGCTAGGGTTGCAAACATGTAAGCCCTAGTTTATCTTCTTGTTTTCTTTTAGGTAATCAATTCCCAATTATGCTTTGATTGTTTGAGTAGTTATGCATATCTAGATGATGTAGATCTAGGATATGGCGTAAGGGCGGTGGTGATACCTTGTCTATAAGGATCCCATATCCTACGTCCTCTACCTAATATCTACGGATGAATCTGTGTGTTTAATTTACGTGTATTTAGATTAGCTTATATGATGTCCTGATGATTCACTATATAATCCGATTCGTATATGAAACGGCGAGAAATATATTCGGGGATGTAAATCGGGAGTTAGGCACTCGGGTGACCGAGAGGTGTCACTCGGTCGACCGAGAGCACCTATTCGGTCGACCGAGAGCCGTCGAATCCGTTTCATCCGTTAATCGATCACGTCTTTATGATTAGGTTAGCTTAATTGAATCGTTATCTCGGTAGGTATGGCTATGGCTACGTCACTCGCTTAATTTAATTAAAACGTGTAAAAAGGAAATACCGATATAAAACTCTTAGGTAGGCTTAGGAATTGATCTTCGGACGTTCAGCGTTATCTAGGTAGGTTTATATTAGGGAATTGCGCGCACCTTGTTACACGTAGATCGTAAACTAGCATGAGACTATAACTTGGTAATTGTTAGTTGGACGAGGGCTTGAGTGATCGTCTAGGAAGTACGCCTAACCAAAGGAATGTTGCCCGGACGAGGTGTACGGTCAATATCGGCATCCTTAGAGTCGTAAGCGTGTGAGTTATATGAGATGGAGGCACCAAAAGGCGAAATCACGTAACAATACCACAGTGATATAGTGACCTACCGGTGCTACATCAAGTTTTAGGGGATGACTCCCGTAGCCAGTATAAATAGATATGAATGGATTAATAGTTGTTAAGTCTTGTTTGTTATATAAGTTGTCTAGATCCAAATGATTATGGTTATAATTGGGTAGTTGATTACGTTATTTGTTTATATGTTTGAGTGTGTCTTTCTTTTCTCGTACTTTATGTTGGTCATAGACCGTAGTTGTCAAACGGAATAAATAGGTTGACTATTTAAGTTAGGATCCACAAATTGATTCTCTGTGGGATCGACCTCGACTCTATCTAGCTATACTGCGATTGAACCTAGTTCACTTGCTAGTGGTTATTTAGGAATCGAGTTAATAATTTAACTTGACCTCAATCATAAACCAACTTTAACCGGCAGAGTACCGGGTCGGTTGTACTACAACGGCGAGCAAGGTCGTATCCCACGAGGAATCGATCAAGTATCACAATCAATTTCGTATCTAGTTCAAGCTCACAAATATTGGTGGAAGTAATTAACTATAGCTAAGAAAATAAAAATGATTACTTTAAAATATATGAATAAAGGAATAGCTAAGTTATGGTCAAGAACACTACTTCTCAACACCTTACCGAGTCACTAAGGATGAGCCTTAACCTGCCAACCAACCAATAGTTTCTTATGAATGTGTTGTGGGTGCAATCTCCTAAACTGGTCCCTAGGCGCTAATACCACAACCCAGTTACCTTATACTCGGTTCAACAGTCCCCTCTATGGGATTTAATTGACCTAATATGATAAAAACAATGGAAAATTAGGGATAAGGACACAATCTGAAATATTTTTAAGTAACATGACAACTACATATTTTTTATAGGGAGAAGGACAACTGCATAATTTTTATAGCGAGAAGGACAAACAGTGAATCCCGAAAATCGGTGAATCTCCCCGGTGAATCCCGAAATCGGTGAATTTCGACAACGAATTTCGACGGTGAATCCCGAAAATTAGTGAATTTCGACGATGAATTTTGAAAATTAGTGAATTTCGACGAAGAATTTCGTCGGTGAATTTAAACGGTGAATTTCGAACACAAGTGAATTTCAACGGTGAATAAATAGTTTTGTCCTTTATGCAAAAGTTTCAAAAAGCGTCCTTCTACTCAATTGATGAAATATTTCTGTCCTTCTCCCTCATTCCCCCTAAAAACAATGAGATGCTCCGCATCCACCGAGTTCACGGCTTAGCTAGAAAAACCTTACCAAGGAACAGGCTGCGAAAAACTCGACTAGTTCGTGCATAGCAATCCAAAAACCCTAGTTCGCACACTCCCTCGCAAAATACATTTATAAACTTCGTGTGTTTGATCAATTACTGGTTAGCTACTACACTAATAGCATTAAGTTCAAATTTTAGGACACAAAACATTCAAAAGATTTAATTTTTAAGCTCTACTCATCCCTAGATCATCGTTTAGGTATCAATTTCGTTATTCCATCACATAATTTAGCTATAACAAATTTAGCTATGCATAATCAAAACTAAATCACAGGAATCCATAATAAAATAAATTAGAGGCATCGTGAAAGATGAAAATAAATTACCAATTAAATTGAAGTAGCAATCCAAACCAAGAAATCGTGTAATCCTTGCAATCCAATCACGAGAAGCTCAAGAAAATATTCTAAGAGTTGCAATACTTGAAAGAAAAATTAAAAACCCTAATTTTTGTGGCCAAAAACTGAAAATAAAAGTCTGAGGTGAAAAAGTGTGTGTAAAATTCGACCCTAGGCCTTTTTATAAGCAAAAAACCTACTTCAAAACTCCCAACCAATCAAAAAAAAACCGACTCCATGCACGAGCATGGGCTGTGCATGCTTGCGCATGGAGTTGCTGAATGTTAAGCCAATTTCTTCTCCAAAGGCCATGCTTGCGCATGCTAGGAGCATGCTGGCGCATGACATTTCTGAATGTCCTCCTTTGGCTGACTGAATACGCATGCACGCGTACGGAAGAAGCATGCTTGCGCATGCGTTCACTGAACCGACACACCCTCAGTAATTTGGCGATAGCTTTGCGTGTAGAACTCTGATTTGAGCGATTCAAGTTGCGTTGGAAAGCTTATTCAATTCTCTACAACTCACATGAAGGAAACTTTCCCAGAAAATGCTTCCATCGTAGTTCAAAATACAGATTAAGTCACAGAAGCACGATAACATCATCCGTTTCACTCTTCGGCTCCGGGTGCATGCTTCCACCTCTCGAAATCATCTTTCTATCATCAATGCCTATTTTGCCGGGATCAAAAGGAACCTATATCCTGCAAGTATCAACAAAAATACCACGCATAACTCCACAAGATAAAATAGGTATGAAATATGCATTAATTCACCAAAAGTGACGAGATTTTAGGACTAATCCGTCTTTGATCTTGGAGTGAAAGAAATGGTGAAAACGCCTAATAAGTCACTCAAACTACCCCAAAAGCGCATCAAATAAGTCATAAACGAGGGTAGAATCTTGTAGGAAATGAAGGAAAGTTGACTCCCATCAAGGGCCATACATGATAGAAGTCTTCTCAAACAAATTTGGCTTCTAATATTTTTACGACCTCTTTTTTGGCCGCTTCATTCCTCTCTGAAGCGAAGTGATGCTTTTTCTACCGATCTGGTTTTCAGTTTGGATCAACATTTGGTTTACGTATTGCCACATCGGTTGAGATGCTAGGCATGTCTAAAGCTACCCAGGCGAATTCTTAATCTTACAACCTCTGTGGGATCTTCATACCCTTGAGATTCCTCTAGGACCAAAGTGTCAAAAAAAAAGTTAAGATACCACTACTTAAAATCTAGTGGCACATACTAACAATTCAAAGAAGGGTCAACCGAACCATGCATAAATCACTTGCCCAGTCTACTATGTATGTGATCTATATGATTCAAGTTTAAAGATCTCATTCAAATCAATTAATGGTTAAAAGTTATTCTAATCCATGAACGAGCAAAAGAACGTCTATGTTGCCTTAATGGACTACCGTGAACGGGCTAGGTCTAATTAATCAACATGCATTAATGTGATTTATGAGTTTCCCCCATGAAGGTGGAAAACCTCACAAAGGAAACTACCATGAACGGACTACTTTTACCTTGCGATCTATAATCCTACGTCCTAAATATTCCTTTCATTTGCGGCTCCTTCAGCATAGTTTATGATGTCATGCATACAGTTAGCTACAATCTACACATGATTTAAATATGCACAAATAATCAGACGTAAGGATCAAAGCGACCAGTTTTAAGTCTGATTTGCCGTCTAGACGATGGTACGGCCGGCCGCTAAGACGGCAGATGCATAATTGACATCCTGTTTTCTTAGCACACATACAGATCACTATACTACATAGTCTGGGTTTGAATTATTCATGATTCGATTAACAGAAATTACTCAAGCATCGATTTAGATAGAAAACGAATCATCACGGCATTAAAGGTAAAGGAAAGCATAACTAAATTAGGACCGAAATACCTCGATTGTAAATTATCCGACACACAAGAAAAGACAAATCACACGAAATCACTCCAATTATCGAAGTAAAAGTAAACTATATTGAAAACTATGAATGATAATCAAAAGGTGAAAGTATGTCGTTACAATATTGTAAATCTACCTTTCATAAGTGTCTAAAATGACCTATAATCTAATTAGGAGATCAAAAACGTGTTGGCCAACATAGGCTTAATATTTGGGCATTTTGGGCCACCGTCTAGACACCAGCATTGCCTGGCTCTGAGCCACGCGGCCTACTTTAATGTTTTGGCCATATCTTGACTTCTACAATTCCGATTCAAGTGATTCAAAATGAGTTTGAAACCTTTCATTCAGACCTACAACATTGTTAATACGTCCAAGCCCAATTCAGATGTTCAGACCTACAAAATCACGTTGTAAGTTCACTGATTAGATTCTCCGGTCCAATCTTGGATCAAAACACTTCAATACTTCATTATATTGGATGTTAATCCTTATCAATCTTCGACCCATGACTCGTAATTATCCACCAACTCAAACCTTATGCACCGTAGACCTTCTCAACACGTCCATCATCTGTCATAGATAAAACAACAAGAAGTAGTCACTTTTCTCGAAAAAAAATAACGAAAAAAATGCAATATCGCTACACGAATCACCAAATATCAAATTAACTCATTTAGCCCGTGGTTCACCCATAACATTATACAATTAAACTCATATTTTTGTAATGAATAGGGAAAATAAGCAGGAAAAACAAAGGAAAACAAAGAGAGAAAACACTCAATTGAGTTGGGAAGTTGGTTATTTCATTGACGATTTTGTCAATTACAGTATGTTGGCCTCATATAGGCCTACTCTAGCAGTTAACGGTTATTCGTAACTGAATAACCGTCTTCCCTAACAAACTAACCGCTATTTACAACAAACCCCCCGTTTGAAATCTTCCATGTCCTCGTGGAAGAGGCACTGCTGGATTGAACTTGGAAACTGAGATCAAATAACAGTAGCATCTTCCCAGGTGGCTAAAGAAGCATCCAAATTAACCCATTGGATCAACCACTGTACCACAGGATAAATTCCCCTCCCCACTGTTCTAATCTACAAAACAGAGTCCGGGTACACAAATAACTGCTCATTTGAAATGACTTGTGGAGGCTGTGAGGAGACTGGGATATCAGGACCAACATATATCTTAAGTAAAGACACATGAAACACTGGATGAATTCTAGACCCTTGAGGAAGTTGGAGCTAATAAGCAACTTCCCCCCACCATGGCTTTAATAAGATAAGGGCCATAAATTTAGCTACAAATTTCACATTTCTGCGGACAACTACTGAGTGTGGTCAATAGGGTTGTAAGAAAAAACCCTATCCCCAACTTGGAACTGCTTGTCTTGTCTGTGTGTGTCAGCATAGTATTTCATTCTTGACTGAGCCAGTGTGAGACTGTCTTTAAGTGCTTTTTAACCATAGTTTGCTTACTCGTGAGGAACTCATCAAGGGAATCAAAATTAGAAGGTGCAAAACTGCCCAAAGGAATGGAATTTGGTTTATAACCATACAAGGATTCAAAGGGTGTTTGCTGAAGGAAGGTGTTGAAAGAGGTATTGTACCAGTATTCAGCCAGTGGCAACCAGTCTGACCACCTTTTAGGTTTGTGCAGGCACATGCATCTCAAATACATTCCAACACATCTATTGAGCCTCTCAGTTTGGCTATCTGACTAGGATGGTAAGCAGAAGTCATGGTCAATTGCACACCAGTGAGTTTGAATAATCTTTGCCAAAATTCCCAGTAAAGACCTTGTCCCTATCACTCACAATGGACTGAAGTAACCCATGCAACTTATAAACAGAGTCAAAGAATGAATCTGCTACCAACTCAGCAGTGTATCCTTGAGGTAGAGCAAGGAAATGCCCATATTTAGTAAACATGTCCACTATAGTGAATATAAATTACTTTCCCCCACATTTAGGCAAACCTCCATAAAATCCATGCTTATGTCTGACTGGGCAGAAGTAAAGATCTTGAGTGGATGTAAAAGTCATTCTGGCTTTCTTTGTAAGACCTTACACTGCTGGCATGTCAAACAAATTTGAACCATTATGTGGATATCCCCTCTCAGTCTAAGCCAAAAGAAAAGCATAATTGTAGCAAGCTTGAATCCCAGAATGCTCCCTAATCGGACTGGAGTGCAGCTGATATATAATCTGGGATCTCAAATCGTCAGTGGTGCCTACATACATCTTATCTTTAAATTTCAACACCCCTTGTTGTACTGAATAGTCAGGGTAAGATGATGGATTGATTAAGACCGCCTGCAACTTTTCTTGGGCCTAAGAATCCCTTTCATATCTTTGGACAAGTTGTTGAATCCAATAGGGAACATCAACTGTGATAGCACATGATTCTCCCTCAAAAAAGGTCTCCTGGATAGAGCGTCTTCCACTATATTCTATTTGCCTAGCTGGTATTCAATCTTGAAATCCAGACCCATAAGCCTTTGACTCCATTTTGCTGTAAACTTGTGGTAGCTCTCTGGTCGAACAAAAATTTCAGACTGTGATGATCAGTTCTGATGATGAAAGGTTTGCCTTCAAGGTAGTGCCTCCACTTAGTGACTGTCATGATTACTGCCAGTAGTTCCTTTTCATGTATGGACATGCCCAGATCTCTAAGGTTGAAAGAGTTACTAAGAAAAGCAATAGGATTACCATGCTTCTGTAGGACAGCACCCATACCTATTCCACTTTCATCAGTCTCCACACAAAAGACTTGCTGAAAATCAGGTAATGCAAGGACTTGTGAACTTCCCACTGCTATTTTGAGTAGCTGAAATGCTTTTTCTGCCTCTAGGGTCCAGTGAAATCCTTCCTTTTTAATAAATCTATCAATGGTTTGGCTAGGACCTTATATCCATGGACAAACCTCCTATAAAAGCTAGACAGACCCAAAAATCCTCTAAGTTCTGTTATGTTTTTTGGTGAAGGACACCTCATCATATAAACAATCTTATAAGGGTCTGGTAGGACACATCCTTCCTTAATAATGTTCCCTAGGTATTCTACTTGTGTTTGTCCAAGAACGAACACTTACTCATCTTGGCATAGAACTTATGATGCCTAAGTGTCTGTAACTCCAACTTTAAATGTGTGGGATGCTCTTCCATAGTTCAACTGTAAATGAGAATATCATCAAAAAAGACCAAGACAAACCTTCTGAGATATGGCTGCAACATATCATTCATGCATTTCTGAAAAGTAGCAGGTGCATTGGTGAGGCCAAAAGGCATCACCATAAATTCATAGTGGCCTTGATGTGTAACATAAGAAGTCTTGGGGATGTCCTCTTCCTTCATTTTAATTTGATGGAACCGAGATCCGAGATGAATCTTGATAAAATACCTAGCGACCCCAATTCTTCAAAAAATTCATCAATAATCGGAATTGGATACCTGTCCTTCACTGTGAGTTGATTAAGTTTCCTAAAATCCACACACGTTCTGCAAGTACCAACTTTCTTTTGACCAACAACATAGGAGAAGAGAAAGGACTGTAGCTGTGTTGTATAATGTTTTGCTCCATCATTTGGTCAATGAGGGATTCAGCCTTTTGCTTCTGTAAGTGTGGGTATCCATGCGTCCTATATATGAAGGGTTCTATGCTAGTTTGAGTTGTATGGCAAGTTCCCAATGCCTATCTGGTGGCATAGTAGTAGGGGTAGCAACTACAACAAAATAGGCTTTTTGCGGCGCAAAATAAATGCCGGGACATGGAAAATAAGTGCCGTAAAAAGCAATCCCGACACATAAAACGGCGGTTTTATAAGTGTCGTCAATACTGCTGTCGGCAATGCTTTGCGGCACTTTGCAGTTCCTCCGGGAAGTTTTTGCGGCGATTATATGACACATAGTAAAAGTGACGCATGTTTTATTTGTGTCACTTTTCTGACGCTTTGCTAATGTGTCGGTTATTTTTTATGATGCTTTTTCCGGCACTTGATTAATGTGAATGACATAGCTTTGTGGCAATATAACGGCACTTATTTTGATTGCTGCACGTTGTTTGTGGCAAATTCGCCGACACTTTTCATATAAAATGACTCGTGTTTGTAGCACTATAACAGAAGTTGTAATCTACCGACACTTATTTCTATTGCAATAAATCACTCGACAATTATACAGCACATATTCAAAATATCGGTTTTGTTTTAATGGCAATTTACGGCACGTGATATGTTTGTGAAAAATAATTGCCTTTCATATGCACTGACTTGTAGTATCTGAATTATCGGCCATGTTTTCGTCACAACTTATCAATATATCAATATACGATTGAAGTACTACTATTATTACATGACATTCATGTATATTGGTATTCCACGTTTGGACAACATCATAAAAGGAAATGAAATTATTCAAAATATTGACCATAAAGGCTGAGGTTGAAGGAGCTGAAAACTAAACAACAAAGAAAAATTGTTATCTAAACATTCAATCCAACAATAAGTTCTACTTATGTAGAAAAACGATAACGAATGCGTTCAATACTGAAAGACGTAATTATTTTCCTTCATAAAAAGAGCAAGCGTCCAATCTCAATAACTTCCAATAATCCCAGTATCATGAATATGTCCTGCATAAGGTTAAATTGAATGGCATGAAAAGTTGGTGTATATTTGAGTAGAAAATATAGTAATATATTTGATGTGCATGTATATCTTACCTTTCATTTGAAATCCTTCTGTTTCTTTTTCCTGTTCGTCTATCCTGCATCCGAGAGGAAGAAAACAAACAATTGTATACAAGTTTTTTCTTGTATCGACAAAAATTAATTTTATAAAATATCGCCAAACAACTAACAAGGAATTTTACAAACCACCAGAACCGAAAGAATTATGAACTATACAACCTATATGGTCGTAACACCTATATTGAGTCATTAGTAAGAAGTATAAGTTGTATATCAAAGTCATACAAGTCGAATATTCAAGAAAAAAAGGTTTATAATTTTTAAATTCAAACCTGAAATTCTTCCAATTTTTTTTTCTCTTCAGCATATGGTACTAATCTCCAATCATGATATGTATAGGGAAACCTATTTTCATCCGTGGATATGATTCCTAAATAAGTTGCAAATACTTGATTACACTCCTTTCTTTAGCACAATCCTCGGCGTTTCGAGCTTCTCTCCTTTCTCATTGTTGTCGACTGATTCATTAGAATTTTAAACTAAAACAACATCAATGAACCAAATGTAAGGAAGTGATTCATTCATAATAACATATGGTAGATTAAGAAAACAATGTCGTTACCGATTCGTTTTGTAATTTTTCATTAGGAAAGTCATCCTCATCGAGTCGATGTCCCGCATGAAAAGGATCCAGTTTCGAAACAAAACAAATTTCGAAATTTGAGGCACTTTGAGAATCTTCATCTATTGCTTGGAAGTTTTCACCAAGCTTTGGACGGTTGTATCTATTTGATTTTTTTTTGGGGTCTTCTTTTGACATGTTAATAGTTTGATGCATCTGAGTAATATTTATTTGTTTCGGAGACATAATAACCTGCGGTGAGGAACCATGGCATGTCTAATAATAAAGGCAAAAATGCAAAATATTATTGAAATGCTGTAAGAAACAGAGTGAAGCCAATTGAAAGAATAACAAAAGAAGAATATCAAAAATGTTTAGGCAAGAGAGGATGGCTACACCAAAATGCAAAATGCAATAAGAACCTAAATGGACAAACAAACCTAAATCGACGAACAAGAAAAGATCACAAAATTTGAAACTTGGAGAGGCTTGTAGATACGAGTCTTATTAAACGGTTAAACCCTAACCGGAAGGGTCCCCTCGCACCTGATCCCACATGAGTGCGAGGAGAGGTTAATCAAGGACCTAGCAGCTCGGGGAATTGAAGAGGCTTGCTGTTTTTTCCACTTACCGAAATGGGCCGGCCCTTTACGGGACTCGAACCCCCACACCCCGGCTTTCGGTCCAACGTGGCATTACACCACCCCAACCGCTTACCACTAGGTCATATCTAGCGATGATACGAGTCTTATTAGTATGGTGGAAGGTGGATGGTCCTATAACCATAAGCAAGTCTCTGCTCATTCAACATTGAGTTTTAGTGCTTAAAAAAAACAATGAGTTTTAGGGATTATACTTGGAATTGTTGTGTTAGGATATTGTATTAATCGTTACGATTACCAAATTTACTTTATAAAAAAACAAAACAAAAAAGCAAGAAAAGTGATTGAAAAGTTACAACCCACACCGAGGACTTAAACTAATATACAAGGCAACCAAACAAAAATCTGAACACAAAATGGCCTAGTTTCTATAGTAAACGTTACAATCAGATACAGAACATTTTTTAAAGATTAAGACAATTGTCATATAGCATATTTCTATGAGTAAATTTAAAAGCTAAAGAATTCCAAATTTTATATTCACACAATCACATTCATATCATTTTCACATATTTGGATAAAATGACATTCATTCAAAACAAAATTTAAACTAGAAGCAATAGTAGGTTCCAAGAACCTACAACATTAATTAAAAGGAATGGGAGGCCGGTAAAAAAAAAAAAATTTAAAAGGAAGGGGAGGGGAGGGAAAAAAAACTCTAAAAGCTTCCACATTTTATAATTTCCAAAATAAATAAATATATATATATATATATATATATATATATATATATATATATATATATATATATATATATTGAATGAAACATTAGATGTGAAGAAAAAAAAACAATAAATCATCATTTTGTTTTATAGATTCAACTCTAAAATGAAAAAAATCTAATGCAATTCATTCTCATACA
The DNA here is from genome assembly GCA_036785695.1 of Gentiana straminea. Lineage (NCBI taxonomy): Eukaryota > Viridiplantae > Streptophyta > Magnoliopsida > Gentianales > Gentianaceae > Gentiana > Gentiana straminea. Next base: position 369,043 of record JAVUPR010000386.1, on the reverse strand, counting down.
ACTAATCAAAGGTAAAATCAATTTAGACCAAAAGAACTTATCATGATTGAGAGAAAACACAATCCAGCCTTGATGTGAGCCCTCACATTTCACTCGATCATACTCATCAAGGGGGTTTTAAAAGGAACCATCCGTATAAGAGCGTAATTTACCTTCATGTTGTCTCAATCAAGATAACCGTGGTTTTTTAAGAGTATCGTGCGTGTTTTGAAGGATAACATGACAGAACATTGGTAGTTATTTCAAGAAAATGTGATTATCTTTAAGGAGTTCAAGTTTGTTGTAAAGAGTTTAAATAATAATGGGGATTTTATGTTTTAATTTTTCGCAAGTTTTGAAATGTTCGCGGAAAAAATAAAAACGCGCCAGTGTCCCACGTATTTTATTCACTTATTTTTCCTTCAAATGAGGTGGTTTTTTTTTATAACTAATGGTGTCTCATTAACGTGTGCTTAACAAATAAAGTTACATGTATAAAACACTTATACTTCGAAAATATTGTCATTGTTATATTATTGATAAAATTAATATTGTTGTCCATTATTAAATTATTATACTTACATTAGCAATAACAATTATAACATCAATCATAACTTGTTGTGTGTGCCTAGTTATATATATATATATATATATATATATATATATATATATATATATATATATATATATATATATATATATATATATATATATAGACACACACATATTAGAAAATCAACTAGTTTATCGCAGCGGAATTTATAATTTGATTTCCGATCCCAAGATCGACTTCGTTTAATACAATAAACGCATTGAGTTAGTAGACGGTGATTACCTTGCTTGATCTATAAGATCAACGCTTTGACCGTCTAGGGAGAGTAGTAGTGCGCGCAAGACGTCCACGTGTCCGGCCTCTAACAATATCCACACAAGCACCTCGCTGGAATCCTCCTTGGATAGCTATTAGAAAAATCCGGTTGCTAGACCGGTCTTTTCTCTCTCTCAAAACTCTCTAGAAGAATCTCTCTATTTTTCGCAAGAATTATGAACACTTGGAATTGTGATGATCTAAAGAGCTTGCCAACCCCTAGCTTATGTAGGGGAGACCTACGCCCCGCTAGTCCCAATTCCATTGGGAAAAGCTTCTGTGTAGATTAAAAAGAAAGAAAACATTTTACTAGTAAAATAAGGAAAATAGATATTCTAGATTTATTTCATTTAATTTAATATCTCATATTAAATAAATCAAAGATATTGTCAGTATCTAATATTGATTATCTTTCTCATATTACCATAAATCAATTTATACAAATGTATTAATATCTAATATTAATATATGATAATACCATTAATTAAATTGCACAATCCAAGTGTATCTCATACACTAGAAAGTGGCGCCCCATATGGCCATTAAATGACTTCCAAAATATTCTTTGATTAATCAACACAATTAATATTTTGTATTTAATTTATTCATAATAAATAAATGCCACCATATTAATTTAATCACTATAACACTTTATAGTCGAGATAAACTTTCCTTATTTGGTTATCAATATAACCGCATTTTAATCCGGCTAGATGTTCTTATGCGTGTGACCCACGAGCCCCTTTCTTGATAGCATTTTTGAATTGTTTCCCACTAATAATTTTGCGTCCACCCGCGCTTATGATTCCTCTAAACACTATCTTCTCACCAGACTTATCAAATTGCAGTTCTATTTTGTTGAAGTCAAACACAAGTGGATTATAGGATCTCATCCAATCCACTCCCAAGACCATGTCACACCCTCCCAATTTAAGGAGTCTTACATCATGGACAAACCTGTGACCTTTCATTAACCAAGGGGCCAAGGACACACATCATCACTGATCATTTTGTTGCCATCTCACTTTAATAAAGAGGGTGTGACTGCTTCAACCACACAACCCATATCTTTAGCCAACTATTGATCCAAGGATGTATGAGAGCTACCACAGTCAATTAGGATGTTAATTGGTCTCTTTTTCAACATCCCATGGATCCTTATAAATTAAAGCTAATCTAACTAAAAATTGCATTGAAAGACTATGTCCTCTTGATCATGGTTAGCCTCTATTTCCTTATCAAACTCATCTTGCTCTGACAAAATGAAGTGTAAATGCTTATTCTGGAACTGATGGCCTAGTGTAAACTTCTCATTACACCTAAAACACAATCTCTTAGACTTTTTTTCTTGCAATTCAGTAGGTGAAATGGTTTTAAAAGAAGGCTGTGCATGAGGGACATATCTGCGCTTCTCATTATACCTCAGATTCTGCACATCAGTTCTCAAAACAGCCTTACTTCTGCCTAGAGCATTAACCATTTGTTCTTGTGTCTTGGCAATGTTACAAGACCTAGTCATGGTTTTTGGCTCCATTACTTTCACCATATCCGATATCTTCTTTCAACCCACCTATGAACCTTTCAAAGAAGTATTTTTCACCTAATTGGGGGTTTTTCCTAATCACATAGGACTTCGATTCTTCAAACTTTTCATGATAAACCACCACACTTCCAATCTGCATTCTATGAAACTCGGATATGGCATCATCTAGATCCTTACTTGCAAATATAAGCCAAATTTCTTCACAAATGATGTCCCAAGTGATTTTGTCTTTTGTCCCATCTTCTAACCCCCATACCACAAACTAGCCTTACCCTACATATGAATATCAGTCATGGCAACCTTATGTGGCTCTATGGTGTTGTGCATTAGAAAGCACTCTCCACATCTTCTTATCCACTACTCCGGATTTTCACCATCAAAAGTAGGAAAATCAAGTTTAGGAAAATGCATTACCTCATTCTTAACTAAAAATTGTGGTTCCTCTGGGTCGGAAGTACCTTGATTCTCAACTGAAATCTCTACTGAAGTTGTTTCTTCTGGCTTGCTAGCTCATGTCTGCTGCTGCATCAGAAGTCCAAGCAATTGTTTAATTTCAACAAACTGTTGTTGGGTACTTACAAACTGCTGCTGCATATTTACTCAATATTTTGATTCACTTAGACTGTACTCTTTGAATCTGGCTTTTGATGCCTCAAAAACGCTGATTGACTCTGCTAGTTTGGCGTCCGAAGCCTTCAAATTAGCTGCCATACTCTTGTAATTATCTTTTACTACCTTTAATCGAGTTCCATCCATAATTTTTGTGTGTTTGAGGTCAGAGAATCACTATCTTTGATACCAATTTTTAATGAATAGGGAAAATAAGCAGGAAAAACAAAGGAAAACAACAAGGGAAAATGAGAGAAAACACTCAATTGATCTGGGAAGTTGGTTATTTCATTTTGAGAGAAAACGAGAGAAAACACTCAATTGAGCTGGGAAGATGGTTATTTCATTGATGATTTTGTCAGTTACAGTATGTTGGCCTCATATAGGCTTACTCTAGCAGTTAACGGTTGTTCGTAATTGAAAAAAACATCTTCCCTAACAATATAACTGCTATTTACAACATATTTGAGGGCAAATTTATGGTAAATATATCACAAAGTGGACTGTTGATGATGCTGGAAATTGTTGGGTAATTAACATGGTCTGTATTTTCCTAGTGACACGTTGTTCAATGGTGGAACCCTAAAAGGGACATGAAACGGGAGGGGGGGTTTGGTGGTGGTTTAGACTGCACTTGAGAAACTGTATCTCAAGCTGCCTACGTATCCAATGCGTGTATTAGAATCAAGTCTTTGTAGTTCCTTAAGGATTGTTTATATATAGGGGCTTGTGCCCTAGTGTTTGCACGTAGCGTGTCATTGTTGGACTCTAATTTTGTGTCCTCTAAGGAAGTGATAATGATGATTTGATCCCCTTGATTCTAGAAGATAATTATGGACATATTTAAATGTCGAATCATAGCCTTTATGACTAAAGATTCTTTCTGGATTTATCGATACTAATCCGCAAGTGGGGAATTTGGTCCAAGACGGGCTCAAACCGACCTCTAGGGTCGTACATGCGTCGGCTGACCTTATGCCTCTGCCGACCTTCAGAGGTCGGGGGGATCATGGCCGAGCTTGCTTAGCTCGGATACTGGGGATCCTGGCCCTTAAGGTGGACTTTCTCTATCTTCATTTATTGTTGGATCATTGTGGGGGTGACATATGGAGAGGTGCTGATCCGACCTCTGTCATAAGCCCTCCAGATCCAGCTGACCTTACGAGATTAGCTCAGATCTTTCCAAGTTGTGACTCAGCTCGGTCATCTAGACTTGTATCTTTTTGAGTTGTGCTTGCCAGGTGGCATGATCGCCATTATGACATTGTCATTCCGGGATTTAAGGCATTTTAGCCCATGGTACGGTGATGATGTCAAAAATCTCAAGAAGTTTGAGTGGATTTAGATATGGATATCCGGCTAAAATGAGTGATTTTACTGGTGGTTGCATGGCGGCTCTTAAGAACAAGAAGAAAATGTTGCATTGGTGATCATGAGCTGAGCCGTAGAGGGCTTTCTACGTACCCTTAGCTTGTAAGGGATCAAGCCCAATTTACGTAGTTCTTCGAAAATGAGAGCCCCATATTGTCAAGGGTGTGATTCTGCTATTTATAGGGCCATGAGTTGGCTATCACCGAAATTTGTTGGACGAGCCGGCGAACCGGGAAGCTACCAAGGCGAGATCGGTCCGAGAGTGCCGAGCAAGAGCTGGTGAGTGATAGTCTTTGGCGAGCCGAGATCTTTGAGGCCTAAGAGCGTCGTTTATGAACTTTGTTGCCTAGTTGTGTTTGATTTGTCCGTGTTGAAGGATGGTGAGCCGGAAGGGCAAGCGGTCGGGCCCCCGGCGCTTTGCGTCGAGCTAGGCGCTTGTTGCTTCATTCCCGTTGCCTTGGCTCACGACGGGAATCATGATGGTGCGAGGTAGGCTTGATCGTGCTTGGCTTGGTCCGGCTTATTAAGGGGAAAACCGGGCCGGCCGGGGGGCCTATCCATTTCTAGGCTTACATAAGGGCCAGGTTTGGATCCATGGGCTCTTTCTGGAAGGGAGGACCCAGCCTGATTCGACACATCAATGGCCCCCTACTCTTTGAGCTTTCAAATGTGTGAATGAAAGTCATGTTGTGAAGTTGTAACGATTTAAAATACCGTTTGATGAGGTGAATGTTGCAGAGTGATCCAACGAGATAACGTAAGGCTCATTTAGCGTAGTCCGCCGGTGCCATGCTTAGGTAGCAACCGGTTTTAAGTGCGTCAGGCTTGAGAGCGTAAGGGCACAATTTTGAGAATATTTTCTCGGGTGGGAGCTCTAAGTATGATGCCGAGGTGGAGTCGGGCATACAAAAGATTCGCTCGAAGGCTTATCAGATTGACTTTAAGCATTATGTTTTTCGGCTAGCAGGGCCAAATTAGACTAACTTCTCGCGTTAAGTTTTTCGGCGAGCAGGGCCATATTAGACTAACTTCTCGCCTAAGCGAACGGGATTATGATGCCACACTATTAAGCGGAATCAACATTCTTTTTTGTTGACATATGCTTGCTGAGTCGGACATGCAGAACTCAGATTGTCTATCCTGCAGACTTTATTGTGTCCGACCTGTGAAACAGGAGTCGATCTCTGGGATGATTGATGTGGAGCTAGCTGGTGCTGGCTTCAAGGCCATGTAATACGTAAGCTTGCTTTTCTTACTCGAGTTTTGTACTTTCATAGTACTTCTCACTTGCAGGGAACCAGGATTGGCCAGGACATTTTCCCCGGGCTAGGCAAGTTTTCAGCCATTACTGGAGATTTGAAGAGGATTGCCGACCTGAGGCAAGGTCAGCCTAACCATGGCTACACATTGGGGGTGGATACAGCAAATGGTTAGATTGCTGATTTTGTCAGGGACAATCTCCCCAGCAAGGCTTTTTATAAGCTGGGCATGGGTGCTGTCTATGACAACCGTCTGAAGGACTTCCCGGAGGGGGTGGACATTGTGTCCGAGTACTCTCGCTGTGCTGCGGCTGTTTCTTACCTCGGTTCTTGCTTCTTTAGAGACACCATAGAGTCCAGCCCCTAGTTCTTAGATTAGTAGGCTTGTGTACTTGTAATTTTTTTTTTAAATTTTATTTCAAATGAAATTGTAATCTGTACAATTTGATTATAGAAGGAGTATTTCGTTAAGTTCTCAGCCTTAACATTATTCTGAACACTTCTTTAAGTACTTGTTTTAATCCGCACTTTATTTAAGTGCTACGTTAATGGTGAGGTATCTTGCCCCCTAGTATGCCATGTATAATCTTGTAGCTTTGGATGGGTTACTAATGGTTTTGTCATGTTTTTGCTCGGGTCTCGTCCCGCAGTAGGCAACGAATGCGGCTAAGTCCGACTTGCGGACTTAAGGAGATTGTTTTACAAACTTCGAGTCCGACTGTGGAGCTCAATTGAGTCGACTGCGGACTTTGGTTCGAATCCGACATGTAGACTTAATGATCTTTCCGACAAACTTCACCGAGCTCGTCCTATGAAGCTCGGTTCGAGTATGTCCTTCAGACTTAGAATTTATCCTTTGAAAACTTTGCTGAGTTTGTCCTATGAGGCTTAGGTCGAACATGTCTTGCAGATTTGATTTTAAGCTGATTCCTAACTGCGGAGCTCGGATGTCAGTCCTGCTGACATGGAATTTTACTCTTGATGAGTTTTCTTAATCCGTACTTTCGATCTCTTGAGTGCTTTTCATTTTATAACCGGGACATCTTGCCCTCGGTATGCAATGCACTAACTTAGTTTTTGGATGGAATACTTAGTTGTTTGTTTGTCTATTCTCGAGTCGACTGCGGACTTAATTATTTGAGTCTGTCGCGCGGACTTTATTAGTTTGATCTTTGACGATCTTGCGAGTCCGACTGCGGAGCTCGGGTGTCGGCCATAGGGATTTAAGTGGAGTACGTCTGCCCGGAGCTCGGCTTGTCTAGCACACGGACAAGTTAGCGGCCATGTTTGTTTGGTCCGACGCGGGGATTACGGATGTCATATTTTGGCAAGGCGAGTCCGAAGTTTTGCCGACTTCACATATTAAATTTACGTGAGTTTGGGTCGGATTTTTCAGACCTCACGTGTTTTTTCTGAGCCTGACTTGATGGAGCTCTGATATCATATTTTAATGGAGTCAGAAGTATTTTTGACTATTTCCGTGAGTCTGAGATTTCACAAACTCGATTATATGCGTGTCTATCCTGAAGAACTTAATGGCAAAATAAACAATGGAACAACATTATATTGAAATAGCTTTAAGGAGAACCTGATGGAATGACGTCCTTATCGCGGGCTTGACCTCTTGGTGCACTAGGGGTGCTGTTGATCGTACTGATGGGACGGTGTGGTTTAGAGTTGATTCATTCGTGGCAGCCAACTGATGTGCATATTGTTGGGTGAGCTGGGCCAGTTTGCACTGACTTCCCGCATTTTGTTGGGCGAGCTGGGCCAGTTAGCACTGACTTCTTGCATTTTTTTGGGCGAGCTGGGCCAGTTAGCACTGACTTCCCGCAATTATTTTTTGCCGTGTAGGGCCATATTTGTTTACTTTCCGGATTTTCCGAGCGAGCTGGGCCAAATTTCATTGACTTCCCGCATTTATTTTTTGCCGAGCAGGGCCAGATTTTTCTGACTTCCCGGATTTTGCCGAGCGAGCTGGGCCAAATTTCATTGACTTCCTGTATTTATTTTTTGCCGAGCTGGCCAGACTTGTCCGACTTCCCAGACTTTTTCAAGCGAGCTGGGCCAAATTTCATTGACTTCCGCATTAATTTTTTGCCGAGCCGGGCCGGACTTGTCGACTTCCCGAGCTTTGTTGAGCGAGTGGGGCCAGTTTGTACTAACTTTCCGCATATTGTTGAACGTGTGTTTGTCCTGCAAACTCAACAAAGACAATGCGTAATGTAAAAATAATAGTAAATTAACATACCGTTTGCTTATTTAGCGTAATCTGTTGGTGTCGTGCTCAGATAGCGAGCGGACTTACATAAGATTAGCGCGGGTGAGAGCTCCAGATATAATGTTGACCTGAAGTTGGTCTTACAGAAGATGCGCTCAAAGGCGAGTTCCAGATATGATGCCAAGCATAAGTCGGTCTAATTGAAGATTCGCTCAAAGGTGAACGAACTTATTGATGAAGAGAACCCCATTTTGATGACGAGATGACCTCTAGTGAGCTCTAAAAATAAGAAGGCTCTTCCCGCCACCTTTGGTAGGGAGAGTTCCACAAATAAGAAGGCTGGAGATTTCGTGTCTGGAGAGCTTGAGAGCACGGATCTGGGAGAATTTAAGAGCTTAAGAGCATGGATCTTGTAACATGGACAGCTTGAGAGCTCGTAACTTGGAGAGCTTGAGAGCTTGAGGGCTCACCCTTGGAACTAAAGATCTCGGCTCTTAGAGAGCTCGAGAGCTCGGCTCGAAGCTACTAACTTGGACAGCTTGAGAGCACGTAAATTGGAGAGCTTGAGATCTCGTAACTTGGAGAGCTTGAGAGCTCGTAACTTGAAGAATTGGAGAGCTCGCCTTTTGGTGAACTGGAGAGCTCAGCTCTTAGAGTGTACGAGAGCTCGGCTCTTGGAGAGCTCGAGAGCTCGGCACGGATCTTGGAGAGCTTAGGAGCTTGGCTCGGAGAGATCTGAAGAGCTCGGATCTTGGCTTCAAATCCCAGCTTCAGCTTCATGCTTGAAATTTAATCTTCTGTTATTTCTTGGCCACCATATTTTTCTAGGGAATCCCTGAATCATGCCCAGGCAATAGAACTTAATTGTAATTTTTCTGAGCAAGGCATTATTCCAATGGGTTGGTGCTGCAATATAATTTTTTTGCTTTACGAATTGCTATATAGATTCAGAAAGCTGTTTATTTTTTGGAACCCCTCTAATGGCACTCTACGTAAGGTTGATTGCATCACCGCCATTGATAAGTTTCCGACGGCGGCACCTCTGGTTAGATTGATGATCCACGTTCTAGATTCTTGTTGATTTTTTTTAAGGATTCTTCGCTTTTTTGATTCTGATTTATCCAAAGATAAAAAATGCCGCCATACACATTGATTTTTATCAACGTCTTCTTCTTCCATGAGTTTCTCTTTTCAGATTGTAATAAGCATCGTAAAATCCAACTTGGATTTCACTGCATTCATTGCTGCTAGACATGATTGATTTGATCATTCGTGTTGTCCTTCAATTGAAGTATTGTTTTGTCCTAGGATCTTGAACAAAACTGTCAGTAGGGAGCCCTCCTTCTAGCGCCATTTGACGATGCTGGAAATCATCGGTTAATTAACACGGGCCGTATTTTCCTAGTGACAAGCTGTTCAATGGCGGAACCTGAAGGGGTCATGAAAAGGGGGGTGTTTGGTGGTGGTTTAAACTGCACTTGAGAAATTGTATCTCAAACTGCCTACGTATCCAATGCATGTATTGGAATCAAGTCATCGTAGTTTCTTAGAGATTGTTTATATAGAGGGGCTTGTGCGCTAGTGTTGCGTGTAGCTTGTCATTGTTGGACTCTAATTTTGTGTCCCCTAAGGAAGAGATAATGATGATTTGATCCTCTTGATTCTAGGAGATAATTACGGATATATTGGAATGTCAGAATCAGAGCCTTTAAGGTTAAGGATCCTTTCCGGATTTATCGATAGTAATGCACAAGAGGGGAATTTGGTCCAACAACGAGGGGTATATCATAGGGCATGCCGATCGTCACCGAGTACGATGATTCACCTTAGGGTCTAAACATTTAAATTTATACCGGCAAGCCACCCAGACTTATACTAACAACTGACTACGAAGGAAGACCAATATCGTTTGCCTAGTGTTGTGAAGGGGTACCCACCCAGTGGCTATCTTCTTTCTTAGCTCACTTCTTTCTTCGATCTTGAGACGGGCTCAGGCCGACCTGTAGGGTCAGACATGCGTAAACTGACCTTATGCCTCGGCTGACCTTTAGAAGTCGAGGGAGAGTGGCCGAGCTTGCTTAGCTCGGAAACTGGGGATCCTGGCCCTTAAGATGGACTTTCTCTATCATCATTTATTGTTGGATCATTATGAGAATGACACATGGTGAGGTGCTGATCCGACCTCCGTCAACTGTCATCACTAACTTGTAGAGTAAAGTTGTCGACACTCATAAATTGGCAAATTGTTTGACCGAAATGCTTCCGTGTCCTGCTTTTTTGTGATAACTTGACAAGGTTGGACTACATATGGGAGTTGACGAGAAGTCAACTTTAGATGAGACTTAACTCCAGACAAGAACTCCACCTACAAAAGTCCACCTTTAGACGAGACTTAACTCCAGACAAGAACTCCACCTCAGATATGTTCACCAAATGCTTAGCTGACTTCACTCAGCCAAACATGTCAGATTTTTCTTACTCAACTGACTTCACTCGGTTGAGGCTTCCGATTACACGGATGCGAGAACCGGCGCGGACATGTTCAACGGATTCGGCAAACGCCACTCCACCGACGGATGGACTTGGGCGACTCTTAATTCGGCTTACTTCCCGGACTTGAACATTCCACTCTACAAAGTGACTTCTACTCGGTGGTACTAAATCGGTGACCGACCCTTACTCGGCCAATCCTAGAGTTTGGTTCCACTCAGTTTCAGCTCTTGATTCTTCAGGTTCAGATGCATAAATAAGTGCCAGATTAGTGTTGACTGTTCTCAGCTGAGTTCTGCAAACTCAACTGAGTATGGACCTAAAGCTCCACCTGCTTGTCAACACTCCAGATTCAGACCAGATTTGCATTAGGGTCTTTGGAATCACCCTTCTTGAATGTCTTCTTTCCAGGACTTCCATTCCCTTCGCAACTGCTACTAGAAATTAAACCAATAGCCCGATTGTCTGCACCTGTGCCAGTTGAATTATGCCTTAGCATTCGATTATGGAGAGATGCTCTAACATCCTCTAATGACACTATGTTTCTTCAAACAACAAAAGACTGCACAAAATTCTCATATGATGCTAGCATTGATACCAACAAAATTAGAGTTGCATCCTCATCTTCGATCTTAACACCAACACTCCTCAAATCAAGAAATATTGTGTTCAGGTTTTCCAGATGATCTTTGAGAGGCATTCCTTCATGCATCTTTAATCTGAATAGACGTTGCTTCATCAGCAACTTGTTGGTCAACGACTCTCAAGCTTCAGCCACAGCCCTGCTACTGAATCCTCTTCAGCAACTTCAGTGATAACATCATCAGACAAGCACAATAAAATCATTGAATGTGCTTTCTCCTCCAGATTGGCCATCTTAGCGTTTCCGGCATCCACCGCCTTTGACAACGGAGCCTAGAGCCCAAGTTTTTTCAACAGAGCACGCATCTTGATTTTCCATAGATTGAAATTGTTCCTTCCTGTGAATTTATCAATCTCTACATTTAACCCAGACATCTTGATCTTGCCAAAAAAAAACTTTTATCACAGAATCCTAGCACCGGTGATGGTCTTAGTGAAGATAAAATTTTGTCCAAACAGATGATTCCCAAACAGAACATCAGAATCCCTGATGATAACCTCGCTCTGATACCACTTGTTAGAATTAAGATCGTCAGGGATAAAAACGGATTGCAATAATCAAGAATAAACAAGAAAGCATAAATCAAACAAGAAACAATAACATAAGATTTAATGTGGTTTCTGGCAAAATGCCGACTACTTCACGGGCAGAAAGAGCAGAATATATTATCACTGGAGATTTTTACTGAATCTTCAATTGCCTAAGGCAATTGATCAAAGCTACTGCTGCTTCTACTGTTGGTTCTACTGCAAATGTTCTAGGTTACAACAGATGTATATTTATAGCCACAAAAAACAAGACCTTGCCGTCATAAAGACATACTAGCAGAATGACTAAAATACCCCAGATGTGAACTCAGCTCAACTGACTCCACCAGACGTAACCATGTTGACATTTGACCAAACTAAGATTTGCCCACAACTGACTTTCCCAAAGCTGACTTCTACTAAAGTTGAAATCTGGCAAAGCTTACTTCTGCCCAAAGTTGACTTCTGCTCAAAGATCACTTCTGCTCAGCTGACTTTACTCAGCTGACTTTTCTCAGCTGACTTTGCTCTGCTTAGTACTAAACTCAGTTTAGTACTTAGCTCTAAATAAGAGGTCAAGTCACATTTCATAACAGTGCCAAATAATGCTTTTTGTACCCAATTCAAACCCATCGAAATAATAAGAGACATTTAAAATTTAAAAAAAAAACTGTTAATTTATAAGTATTTTCTGTCAGAAAATCATCCTGATGCCGGAAATTTGATTAAAGACTTTTTTTTTGGCAAAGCATAGGGAGATAAACTATATATTATTTAACCATAAGAAGACAAATACTTTAAATGATAAACAACAGGTAGGTAACGTGTGTTTTCCCCTTTAATTAATTAGCTATTGCTATCTAAAACAACATTAGCCTTCTAGAACACCTTTGTCTTGTATCTTGGTAGTTACATACTTACATTTCTTTATAAAATTAACTATTGCTAACTAAATCAACATTAGCCTTCGTTATGTGATCGTATTAAACTATATTCACTAGCAAACAGATTGTTTCGAAAATAACAACAAATCAGACAAATGTAAAATAAGCAAAATATAACACATAAGACCACAGCACTTATTCAGTTAATCATATTATATTAAGTGTCATATTTCGATTTTTAAGAAGGACGGACGTGTCATTTTATACAAAAACTGAATGTTATATTCATTTTATAAAGTATTTAAGTTTAAAAAAAATTTAATATGGAGGTTTTTATTTCTAATAAAACATTCCATTAACAAGGAGGTTGTAGAAAAAGGTTATTTCGGCAAAGTTCGAATCTGGAGAGAAAGAAACTAGAAAAACAAGCAAGAAGAATCTTCATAAGATCTCACAAGATTCTAATCGGTTTTCAGAATCAGGTAGAGAAACGGAATCAGCGGGAGAAGAGCTACGTGTTGGTACCAAAAGGTTGAAGCGTTGAAAAGTTGATAGATTTGCCCTAGTTTGGAAAGTTTAAGTTCTGAACCATTTCTGTTGCTTTAAGTTGCTCAGTTCTTAGAATATTTTGTTTAGAAACATTTGATCACAGTTAATTTAGGGTAAATTGTTGATCAAATAGGTTTCTGGTGAAAAGGTTCAAGTTTGTTGTTTGCTTTTGAAGAATTTGCTTGCTTTTGCTTTGGATCACAATTAAGAGGGTCTTCATATTGAACTCTTACTCTTTTATAATGTTTGTTAGTTGTGTGGTAGTGATTTGTTGTTATTTTGCTAGAAATTATGTGTTATATTTGATGTTAAAGTGTTAGAACTTAGAAACCTGTTAAAAATCGAAAAGTGCATGTTTTGAGCAGTTCGACCCTTTTGGCGTGCGCCAAAGAGCTTCAGCGGGCACCAAGGGTGAATAGTGTGTGATATGGATGTTCCAGAGGGTTTTAGCGCATGCTGAGGGCTTTAAGCGTGTGCCGAGGATGAAGCAGAAGCAAAACAGATTGTTCTTTCTGTTTTGGCACACGCCGAAAGGGCTTGGCGCATGCTAACATTGAGCATAATGATCTGCAATGTCTTTGATGTGATTCAGCGTGCAACAAGATGCCTATTTTGTGGCTTTGGGTCTAAGGCCCCGAATCGAGTGTTGGATGTTGTTTCTTGATCTATTAACCTTATATAAATCTAACGAAGCCATGATTAAGCTTTTGATGCGCTTAGTTCCGGCACCGAATGGATTCTTCTAAGAGTTGAAGTTCGGGACCGTTGGAAGAGCATGAATGGCCTTCTTCTTTGATAGATTAGTATCCATCAATGTCTCGTGTATATGATAGGCTTTGTTAAGTCTAGTTGTCTAAGTGAGGGAGTAGAAGTGTTAAGTGAGCTTTTGCCTTGAAAACACTTTGGTGGCTACCTAACAAATAATAGCATACATACTTGTGTAGTTGAAAGCTTAATCATTAATGTTATTCTTGGTAAAGCACAAGACCCTATCGTGATGTGTCTGTTGAAATAGTGTCCTAAACCGAATCGGGTTGGACCGGATCGGATCATTTCTACTATTTCTTTATGTTTATGCATATGATAAATGCCTTTTATGTTATTATATATTTTTTTTATCTATATGAACCAATTTGTGATTGTATATATGACAACGTCCTTAGTGTCAAACTGTGAGAAAGAAATCATAATAGTGATTATGGTTGATAAGATCTCGACTCACTTCAAACGGTTTGATACTTAAATGTCTCTAGTCGTGTGTGCTATTAAACAGGACATTAATAGTACAATTAGACTAGCACGTAGTAGATGTCTTCTATCTTATTGAAGATAAGGATAGATCTCGTCTATCGAAGTGTTGAGACTCTTGGACTGTACGTGGACGTGAATTAGAGAATGCGTACGTTAGACTGACCCACTTACTTTATTAACTGTCGCACTATGTGGCGGTTGTGTAATTATCCTGAGAGCGGAGTCTTCATGACATCACAGTGTGGATTGTCATACTTTGACACTATTGAGGTTTCCCTAGCCATGGGGCGATCATGCAGTAGTCATTGGGTGAGATATTGAGGCAAGCGTAGGATTCATGTTGCTCGTCCGGAAATCACGTATCCTTTGATTAGGAGTAAATATCCGAAATGGCCTTCTTATAAGGAATGTCTTATTCTCGAAAGTCTTTGCAAAGTGGAAGTAATATGTTAGTTCGAGAGGGTAGGATGTCCAGATTATAAGATACGGTCGTTGATGTTTGACACTCGACGTACGATTGTATGGATATTGTAACAGCGATAGGATTCAATTTACACGGTAACTGTTTCACATGAAAGGTAGTAGTCATTGCATTTGACTTTTTCGATGATTGGGGGTCGTGGACGTGTTGCTAGACGCTATCCATGATCGTTAGGTATGAAGGGCATTTTTGTAATTGCACTTTGTGCCTACGGCCAACATATTCGGAAGCCTATCGGGTCAAACACATAAAAACATCTAACCGGATTAAAATGCGGTTATAGCGATAACCTAATAAGGAAAGTTTATCTCGACTATAAAGTGTTATAGTGATAAATTAATATGGTGGTATTTATTTATTATGAATAAATTAAATATAAGATATTAATTATGTTGATTAATTGAATATACATATTATATGTATGGGTCGAAATATATGTATATATGATATACATGTATTTTGCAAATTAATTAATCATAGCATTATATTAATTAAGAATATTCTGGATGCTAATTTATCTAAAGGTGGCGCAATTTTGGAGTATATATGATACACTTGGATTGTGCAATTTAATTAATGATATTACCATATATTAATTTTAGATATTAATAGATTTGCATAAATTGATTTATGGTAATAAGATAAAGATAGTCAATATTAGATATTGACAATATCTTGGATTTATTTAATATGAGATATTAAATTAAATGAGATAAATCAATCAAAGATACTTTCCACATTTTATTAGGAAAATGTTTTCTTTCTCCTCAATCTACTAGAAGCTCCTCCCAATCGATTGGGATTGAAAGGGGCACAGTCACCCTATAAAAGGGAGGCTTGGCTAGCTCTTTTCTATCATCACAATTAAAGGAGTTCTAATTTACTAGAAAATATGAAAGCTTCCTAGAGAGAGTTTTGAGAGAGAGAGATAAGGTCGGTCTAAGCAACGGAGTTTTTTGTGGTAGCAATCCATGATGGGATTCCGGCGGGGTGTTCGTGTGGATCACCGGTAGAGGTCGAACACTTGGGCGGCTTCGTGCAGAAACTACAACCGTCGACAAAGCGTCGATCCAATTGGATCAACCAATGTATTCTCTTGTCTACTTATTTTATCCTTGTTGCTTAAATGAAGTTGGTCTTAGGTTAAAAGGAAATAAAGTTTTGAATTCCACTGCGTTCCCGCGTATATTTCCTAACAGTGGTAGTAGAGCGAGTTTCGAGCTTAAGCAATAAGCATGTCAATTTACGTAGTAATTAATTAGTAGATGCAAGATCTAGATTCGTGAAACGAGAGAAACAAAAAATAATAATAATAATAATCGAGTACGGAGCTCGAGGATGCGCCAGCGGCTGGTGGTGCATGGTGAAACCTGATTTCATTTTTCGTTTAGTGATATTTATTGTGCATTGATATCTCATTTGTTTAGCTGTGTCATGTGGCTAACTAATGGTTCAAATAGTTTAGGCCATTGGGATGCCAAATGACATTAAATAATATTGACTATTTCTAAACTTTGTTTGAAATAGACCTAGCCTGTTTTCAAAATATTTGATTTTGGAATAGGGCTAGGCCCTTTTCAAAAAAATTGATTTTGGAAAGGGCCAACAGAGATGCATTTTGGTTTTGGAAACCAAAGGCATCTCTTTTGATTAAAAATCAAAAGGAATGAAACTAAAAGAGACCTAATTTTAATTTTGATTTAAATTTGAATAGTTCTTATTAATTAAAATTAAAACTGAAATCGTTTGAAATTAACAGTTAATTTTATTTTGATTAAAATCATTTAATTAATTAAATTTTAATTAGTTAATTGATTGGATAAAATTATTTAATTGATTAAACGTTAATCGATTAATCAAGACGCAAGTTGGTAATTTTAATACTTATCTTTTTCATAAGATTTTATTGAATGGATTAGATGTGTTAGATATAATATGCTTATATGGACCCCGATTAATCATGGACTCGACCTATAGGATAGATGTGAATAATTTATTTTTCCGTTGGTTTAAAAATTATCCTAGGCCGTTATGAAAAACGTGACCTAGTTTGGGTGTATTTATTTTATTAGATAGAATTTTATGTAACAAGCATGGAGCAGAAGACGGAGACCAAAGAAAGACGAATAAATATCCCATTGGAGATGGCGCATTAAAGATCCTATTGGCGGTTGCGGCTACCCTTAGATTGTGACCCGTGGTTTCGTCGGTTGTATTCGAAACCACACTTAGGAAAAGTTCATGATCATACCGGTTACTTTACGCATTTATTTATTTTGTGCTTGTATTTATTTTATATGATACGATACATGCATGACAAGGCACGATCTAGATGAATTTGTAGGATGTATGTCTATAGGGATAAATATATTTGATGAGACCTTAATAAAAATTAATTAAGTGAATTAATTTACATAAATACTTACACAACAAAAATCAAGTCGAAATATTGTCTCTCAATATTATAATGACGGTGATGAGCCCTTGTTCGGATCCAACTGATCGGCCCTCGTCGGTAGTTGACCTACCTTGGGTATATCGTTATTATTGAGATATGATCGTATGAGATCTCACGAATATTGGGTTATGAGTTCACTAGAATATTGCGGTGATTGGCCCTCGTCAGAACCGTCTTATTTTAGAGACAAGGGGTTGACTACCTCATAGAGATGTGTAGTGTCAAAGAATTGACTAGTCAACCACCAAGAGTCACATAGAGATGTGATTGGTAAATTCTTACCTACCTTTCGAATTATTCCGGTTGATCGGCCTTGGTCGGGATCGGGGTAACTAGATGAGATCTTGGCCACTAAAGAATATTTGAAAAATTCTTGAAAGTCAATTGAGAGTAGTTGACTAGTGGGAGCAAAATCATAAATCAAAAGACCATTTTTTATTTTGCATGTATAAACAACAACACTCTTTTATCTTTATTGTCATGAGAATTTTAGAAAGGTTGTTAGAAACAACAACACTCTTTTATCTTTTGCATACGAATCATACGAATTAATTGTCATAATTGTCATATGATTCATAAAATCATACGAATTAATCATTTTTTATTTTGCATGTATAAACAACAACACTCTTTTATCTTTATTGTCATGAGAATTAATCATGAGAATGACCACATCAAATTTTAGAAAGGTTGTTTTCAAAATTGTAAGATTTAAGTATCGACTTATTTCTTAAATCATTTCTTGAAGGTTAATTAAATAGTTCATGTTTTGAGTATGATTCAAAAGGCTAAATAAACTATCTAATAAACATTGGATTTTCTGTATAAAAGGAAATTGAAGACATAGCTCTTGTGATTCTTCTTAAGTCTTATGAAGACTGAACTAAGAAATATTTACATGTGCTTAAGGGATTAAAAAGGAAAGTTAAGGCATGTGCTTAAAGTAGGAGATCTTATCAAAGTCTCTATTCCAGGCATGTGTGTTGAGATAAATCTATCTAAGTTCAAGTCGACTCTTAGATATATGATATCTTATGAGTATGATTAAATTAGAAGGATTAAATACGGATTACACTAAGATACGATTGTATTCTGAGTCGAGCAAACTGACAAAGGAACTAAATAAATGTTATTGTGTTCCGGTCCTTATGAAGAACACAAGCTCAGTTGTTTGTTAGGATTTAGTAGACATCTTCAATTGTAAGGAATAAATGTTATTCTGATAAAGTCGAACGACTCTTGAATCTAACATACTAGATTGATGTCACTATATAGTTGATATAGGTAATAAATCTTAACCAAAATGAATGGCTGTTATCCTTGATAATTGTGGTTGTTCTAGGTGTCGAATCTTTGGAAGAGAAACATGTAATAAAATGTCATTAAGATGATGTCTGGACCATGTGATTATGAATCATGTGGATAATACGCATCTTATCTAAAGATGACTAAAATACCCTTTTATGAAAAGGTTATAAATTCTAGAAAAATTGTCTAGAGCCTAAACATACCGGTGTTTATTGGCTTGGGACAATTAATGCTACAAATAATGGTTTATTAATCTCTATGACTATTTTTAGAAATAGTTGAATGTTCTTCGTGAAGTACAACAATTCGGAAAGCCCGAAAAGTTCGAGCTAGTACGAACATGAGATTGATGAACTACTTAGGATTTAATCTTCAATTGGATTGAAGTAATTAATACCTGAAGGGTGTTTCAGAAGTTGTCTGAAAAAGGAATTAGATTCTCTCTCAAAGGATACAATTTTGGGATACGCGAACAGATCGTGTTTCTAAAATGGAAACAACACTTTATACGATAAAAGTATGACGTAAGCCATATGAAATATCCATTACCTGTTTTGGGATAGTACCCTTATTCAATACATATACTTAATTGAGTTCCAATGAATAAAGGTTGAATGAAATACATATCAGATATGAAGGACGATGAAATGAAATCCATCTGAACCTATGATTTAGGGTTTGCGTGCTTCTGGAAAGCAGGCATTGTTTGATAGGCTTGGAGCCTGGTATGACATGTGCAACTTTGTGGAATATCTTGGCGAGTACGCTAGATATCATTTACTTACCCGCGGAGCAAAACTGTCTGTCTCTAAACATGCTGTCTTTCTAGAGGAAGTATTTCTTCCAAAAGAAACAGTGGGAGTAAGTTGAGATCTCAAAAGAGTTTGAGAACCACAAAGAGATATTCAACCGTTGGGAAATGAGCAAGCGCCGCATAGCGATAAGGTATAGGACACTGCTCAATGCACACAAGTATTCTATGAGTCTATAGATGACCACACGCCTCAAAGGGCTACTGGTATGTTCATCTTGAAGAATGAAGATTTTGCGACTTATACAAGAATGATTGAAAGGGTAAGATTAATAGTTATGGCTTGGAGCCATAGTATCTGAAGCAGATTCCATGTGTGACAACCGGGTTATGAACCTAGTATGTCCTACATGAAGGGAATGTCTCTGAAAGGTGTAGCTTGTCTTTATGAAAAACCAACATGGATGGTAATACGGTTACCATAAGGCTATGCTAATGGCTGATGGCTAAAGGCTATGGGGTGCAAAACTTGTAATTACCTTTATGCTACCAACTATGCTTAATTCTATTCAGATAGTGCTTGTTATAGCTTCGTATCATGGCTATATGATAGTGTTGAAAACATTGGGCCAAAGGCTTGATGTTCATAGACGATAACATAATATGTAAGCTTATGAGATCCATTTATGGACTAAAACAAGTTTCTCTATAAGTTCTTTACTTTGATAATCAAAAGAGTTTGATTTGATCAAAAGGAAAGATATTCCTTATGTGCAGAAGGGTTAGTGGGAGTGTTACAGTTTTCGAGCAAGGCAATGGATATCCTTCTCGAAATCAACACCCCATGTCACAGTCAATTAATGTTTGGTAGTTCAAGGCATTTAAGAAAGATCTTGGAAGTAGCAATTCTTATTTCGGAAATAAGTGTCTATAGTGATAGGATTAGATACTGCTCAGTTATCACAGTTCACCTGCATAGATGAGATGCTAACACAGTATAACATAGACCACGCCGAGAGATACTGCTAGCCCGTGTTCTCGGGGTCTATCTATGATAGAACACCAGTCCTAAAGGTAAGGTGAAAGATGATACTTATGGAAGGTTCCCTTTGCCTCTGTAATATGGTCCATTATAAGCATTGTGAATTGAACCAGATGTTCACACTTCATGAAAAGTCATGATGAGGTATGAAAGTGATTCTGGTATATGTCGAGAATATCCTAAAAAGTGTTAAGGATGGGTTCCTAGTTTATTGAAACATGGAATCGAGTAAACGTATATTTACAAATATATACCCTAGGTCTTATGAAGATAGTGGGAGCCGTAGTCCGGGTTTTTGCGCTCTTTTGATTAAGCGATACATTGAGCTGTAAATGTTCTTAGCTAGAGAACATTGTGGATTCTATAACTGGGGCCAAAACATAGTATACGCCTTGGAGGCGCAGCGGGAGCAGTACATGGATCTAGAAGGTTCATTCCTAAACCTTGTACGGCTCTTCGACGTCTTTTATATAGCTGATATAGTAGTGGATTCATTGCTTGAAGCAAGGACCAGAGTCTCGTCAGAGATTCATGTTTGTGTTGAGGTGGTTACTTTTGACTTGATCATTTGAAGCATGAAATGAAGGTAGTCTGAGTCCCCACGGATAGTGATCCGTTCACGCTTAGGGTTGGTTGCGAGTATTGCATGTGATTCTTGTGTTTCAACTTGGTCTTGTGTGTACGAGTGATTGGCTTTAGGCCAAGTGGGAGATTTTTGAAATAATGTCCTAAACCCAATCGGGTTGGATCGGATCCGACCGGGTCGGATCATTTCTACTATTTCATTATGTTTATACATATGATAAATGTCTTTTATGTTATTATATATTCTGTTTATCTATATTGATGTGCCTAAATCATACTTCGGTTCGTGGATCCTTATCCGGGTCTGACCGGCCACCGACATTAGTGGATGAGGCCACCGGCCATTACTACCCGCGAGCTCGCAAGCCAAATTAGAGCCACGAACCTTCGGATCCATTTCAATCCCTCAACCTTATGCGACGACAAAAGGGGATTAGGGGGCCTACACGTGATCTCATTCTATAAACGGGTCCACAAGCGACCTCGACCATAACATTTAGAGGAACTACCTCAAGTTCGTTTAGACAATTATATAAAGGGTATATATATCAGCGAGGCCATCAGGAGCACGACCTACCGGCTCCACTACGAGCCCATTACTGTAGATAAATATCTATTTGGTACTATGTGTCCTTATTTGTAAATAAACCGACATCAATCGGTGGTTCCCCCTATAAATAGAGGAGCTATGTAACTTCATAAAAGGATGGGAAAATGATATAAAACAAAAGGCAAAGCCAAATGCCCCCATCCTCTTCTCTTATAAAACAACCACCGTCGGAATCCATTGCCGACACCGGGCACCAACGGCAAACAGCACTTTTATACACATTTATAGCTAGATATCCTACATATAAACACCGCTAAAACAATCGAGATGATTTCTACATCATCAGTTGGCTCCGTTACCGGGAAATCAACATTTTCGTCACTTTTCCGGTCAGATCTAGAATTTCCGGCTGCCTAAAACCACCTATTTTTAGCTTTCCGGCTAGGTGTTCTACAAGATCTCCTTCAGGATCTAATAGAGCTTGATTCAGATCTACAAAATTCGTATATAGATCTTGAAGTCTTCATCAAAACTATCCTCCGATGACCAGTAGCCGGGAAGATTTTCTCCCATAACTCACGAATTTGATGGATCCATCAAGGCTGCCATCATTTTGGTCATGGAAAGTCACTCTTTAGATCATGATTTGTGATGGTTGAGGAGGACCCAGCCGGATTTTGATGGGTTAACCAGGTCGGAATTTGACCGGGTCAATGCTTCAAACCCATATTCCGACAGAGACTAAAACCAACAATGCTTCTTTATTGATTCTGACTCGGGTCACTCAATTCAAGCTATCCGAGAAAAGATATTCGAGTGACACCTATGCGGGTGGTTTGTTCCGATGACCGGTGGTTTGCTTCGGTTCCGGCGTCTCGCTACCTCCCGGAAGCATCAAACAATGTAAGAAATGATTTAATTAAAAGATTTCCTCCAAAAAAAAAAAAAAAAGAGAGAGAGAGAGATCATTTTACGTAAAAATATATATGTATATTTTAGGTCGGCAAGCTCTAAGTCTGACCTCAGCTCGGAAAGCTCTAAGTCCAACCTTGGCCGGCTCTATGTCCGACCTCAGCTCGGCAAGCTCTAAGTCCAACCTCACCTCGGCCAGCTCTAAGTCCGACCTCACCTCGGCCAGCTCTAAGTCCGACCTCGGCAAGCTCTAAGTCCGACCTCGGCCAGCTCTAAGTCCGACCTCAGCTCGGCCAGCTCTAAGTCCGACCTCAGCTTGGCAAGCTGTAAGCCTGACCTCAGATTTTGCACCATCCAGAATTTGTTTCTAGCAAGCTCGTCACATCATAGCTCCGATCTTACTCGAAACAAGAGGCTGCATACTAGAATTTTTTGCTTCAGTAATCGAGCTCGACAAAACTTATTTCAACCAAGTTCGCCCTCAATCTTTCTTGAAACAAGGGGGCCGGGAGTGGAAATTTTCAAACATACTTTGGAATGACCCGAGTTCGACTTTTATTTCAACCAAGCCCGCAAAGTGGCCTTGCTTGAAGCTGGGGGCCACACATCGGAATTTTTAATTCGGACCGAAGGCCCGACAACAACAGTCCAATTTTTTCAATTCAATTATTTTTAGCAAGTTCGACGCTTTAATGTCCTCGACCACGCCAAAAACAAGGGGGCCATATGTATATATATATATATATATATATATATATATATATATATATGTATGTATGTATATATATATATGTATGTATATGTATATATATATGTATATGTATATATATATATATATGTATATGTATATATATATATATGTATATGTATATATATATATATATATATACATACATACATACATACATATATGGATACGTCGGACCCAAATAGCAAACTCGAAAAGGTGAAATATTTCGAGCAAAAATAAAGGTGCGAGCTCAAAGGTACTTTGGGAAAATCATTACCATAAAGCAAAACATTTAATACAAGCTCCGTATCAACGAGCTCTTCTATTACAAGCTCCGTATCTCTTTTATTAGAAACTCCACATCAACGAGCTCTTTTATTACAAGCTCCGTATCAACAAGCTCTTTTTTTACAAGCTCCATATCAGCGAGCTCATTTATTACAAGCTCCTTATTACGAGCTCACTACTATAGGCTTGCCATCAACACGGATTTTCTCCGGAAAAGTCCGTCCACCTAATAGCGTGGCACAAACAAGTCACATAAGACGACAGAGGTCGGAAAGACCCAAAACAGAACTTCGAGGCCGTCCGCTTAATAGCGCGGTCCTTAGTAAGAACTTCGAGGCAATCCACTTAATAGCGCGGTCCTTAGTAAGAACTTCGAGGCCGTCCGCTTCATAGCATGGTCCTTAGTTACCACTTCGAGGCCGTCCGCTTAATAGCGCGGTCCTTAGTAAAAACTTCAAGGCCGTCCACTTGATAGCGCGGTCCTTAGTTATCACTTCGAGGCTATCCGCTTGATAGCGCGGTCCTTAGTAAGAGCTTTGAGGCCGTCCGCTTGATAGCACAGTCCTTAGTTATCATTTTGAGGCCGTCTACTTTATAGCGTGGTCCTAAGTAACAACTTTGAGGCCATCTGCTTTATAGCGCGGTCCTAAGTAACAATTCGACAAAACGACAAAGTCGCCAAAAAAACAGCTACCAATGCCAAGACTAAGGCTTCATATGCCGAACTTTTTCTAAGTCCGAGCTCTAGGTCGACATCATATTTTGGAATTCGCCCTCGAGCGAGCATTTTACAAGACCGACCTCTAGGTCGGCATCATATTTTGCAACTCGCCCTCGAGCGAGCATTTTATAAGACCGACCTCTAGGTCGGCATCATATTTTGGAACTCGCACTCGAGCGAGCATTTTATAAGTCCGACCTCTAGGTCGGCATCATATTTTGGAACTCACCTTTGAGCGAGCCTTCTATAAGACTGACCCCAGCTCGGTATCATATTTGGAACTCGCCTTTACGCGAGCCTTCTATAAGACCGACCCCAGCTCGGCATCATATTTGGAATTCGCCTACGAGCGATCCTTCTTTATAAGACCGACTTCAGCTCGGCATCATATTTGGAACTCTCCTTTGAGTGAGCCTTCTATAAGACTGACCCCAGCTCGGCAGCATATTTGGAATTCACCTACGAGCGAACCTTCTTTATAAGACCGACCTCTAGGTCGGCATCATATTTGGAATTCGCCTACGAGCGAACCTTCTTGTAAGACCAAACTTTAAGTCGGCATCATATTTTGGAACTCGTCTTCGAACAAGCCCTCTACAAGACAAACCTCTCAAGCAACCAAAGGCTAAATTAATCAACGACACGCAAGCAGCAAAAAGACCTACTCTGAGTAAGGCATTTAGGTAAAGCTAACAGGTGATCAGCCACAATAGCGAGCCGTCACAGTATTTCAAAGGCAACAGATCCGGAAAAAGACTTTACTCCCCGCCTAACATTCCAAGAAAATGATTAGAAACGGAGTAGGGGGCCATTGATGTGCCTAAATCATACTTCGGTTCATGGATCCTTATCCGGGTATGAGCGGCCACCGACATTAGTGGATGAGGCCACCGGCCATTACTACCCGTGAGCTCATTGGCCAAATTAGAGCCGCAAGCCTTCAGATCCATTTCAAGCCCTCAACCTTATGTGATGACAAAAGGGGATTAGGGGGCGACACGTGATCTCATTCGATAAACGGGTCCGCCAGCGACCTCGACCATAACATTTAGAGGAACTACCTCAAGTTCGGCAGGAAAATTATATAAAGGGTACATGAATCGCCGAGGCCATCGGGAGCGCAACCTACCGGCTCCACTACGAGCTCGTTACTTGTAGATAAATATCTATTTTGTACTATGTGTCCTTATTTGTAAATAAAACGACTTCAGTCGGTGGCTCCCCCTATAAATAGGGGAGCTATGTAACTTCATGAAAGGATGGGCAAAATGATATAAAACAAAAGGCAAAGCCAAATTGCCCCCCGTCCTCTTCTCTTATAAAAGCACCACCGCCAGAATCCATTGCTGCCACCGGGCACCACCGGCAAACACCACTTTTATACACTTTCATAGCCAGATATCTTACATATAAATACCGCTAAAACAATCGAGATGATTTCGACATCATCATTTATGAACCAATTTGTGATTATCTATTGTAACATCCTTAGTGTCAAACTATGAGAGAGAAATCATGATAGTGATTATGATTGATGAGATCTCGACTCACTTCAAAAGGTTTGATACTTAAATGTCTCTAGTCGTATGTGTTATTAAACAGGACATTAATTGTACGATTAAACTAGCACGTATCAGATGTCTTCTGTCTTATTGAAGATAAGGATAGATCTCGTCTATCGAAGTGTTGAGACACTTGGATTGTACATGGACTTGTATTAGAGAATGCGTATGTTAGGGATCGACCCACTTACTTTATTAAGTATCGCACTATGTGGCGGTTGTGTAATTATCCGGAGACCGGAGTCTTCATGAGATCATGGTGTGGATTGTCATACTTTGACACTATTGAGGTTTCCCCTGGCCATAGGATGATCATGTGGTAGTGATTGGGTGTGATACTGAAGCATGCATAGGATTCATGTTGCTCGTCCGAAAATCGCGTATCCTTTGATTAGGAGTAAATATCCGAAATGGCCTTCTTATAAAGAATGTCTTATTCTAGAAAGACTTTGCAAAGCAGAAGTAATGTATTACCTCGAGAGTAGGAAGCCCGGATTATAAGATACGGTCGTTGATGTTTGACACTCGACGTATGACCGCATGGATATTGTAACAGCGATAGGTATCTATTTACACGGTAACCGTTTCACATGAAAGGTTGTAGTCATTGCATTTGACTCTTCCGATGATTGGGGGTCATGGACGTGTTGCTAGACGCTATCCATTATCGTTAGTTATGAAGGGCATTTTTGTAATTGCACTTTGTGCCTACGGCCAACATATTCGAAAGCCTATCGGGTCACACACATAAGAACATCTAGCCGGATTAAAATGCGGTTATAACGATAACCAAATAAGGAAAGTTTATCTCCACTATAAAGTGTTATAGTGATAAATTAATATGGTGGTATTTATGAATAAATTAAATATAAGATAATAAATATGTTGATTAGTTAAATATACATATTATATGTATGGGTCTAAATATATGTATATATGATATACATGTATTTTTCAAATTAATTAATCATAGCATTATATTAATTAAGAATATTCCGGATGCCAATTTATTTGCTAAAGGTGGCGCAATTTTGGAGTGTATATGATACACTTGGATTGTGCGATTTAATCAATGATATTACCATATATTATTATTAAAAATTAATAGATTTGCATAAATTGATTTATGGTAATAAGATAAAGATATTCCATATTAGATATTGACAATATCTTGGATTTATTTAATATGAGATATTAAATTAATGAAATAAATCAATCAAAGATACTTTCCATATTTTATTAGGAAAAAGGTTTTCTTTCTCCCCAATCTACTAGGAAGCTCCTCCCAATCAGATTGGGATTGACAAGGGCATAGGTCACCCTATAAAAGGCAGGCTTGGCTGGCTCTTTTGTATCATCACAATTAGAAGAGTTCTAATTTACTAGAAAATATGAGAGCTTCCTAGAGAGAATTTTGAGAGAGAGAAAAGGTCGGTCTAGCAACCGTGTTTTTCTGGTAGCAATCCATGATGGGATTCCGGCGGGGTGTTAGTGTGGATCACCGGTAGAGGCCGAACACTTGGGCGGCTTCGTGCGTAAACTACAACCGTAGACAAAGCATCGATCCAATTTCATCGACCAAGTATTCTCTTGTCTACTTCTTTTATGCTTGTTGCTTAAACGAAGTCGATCTTGGGTTAAAAGGAAATAAATTTTTGAATTCCGCTGCGTTCCCGCGTAGATTTCCTAACAGTGTGATGTGATCAGATAAAGTGAATAACTCCTCAAGTCCTTGAGAGACCACAAGTGTAGAGGGACTTAGCCGAAAACACACACTATCAAGGCTAGCCCATGGCTACTAGTGCACGTATCGCTAGTAGGTTGCAACCAGATGTTTCATGGTGAGTAGCACCATGCGTAGTGCTCTTGAATATTTGGTGTAACAAAGATAAGCTAAGCTAGAAACAAAGTAGGATCCTCACGACATGTTGATAAGCATGAAGTGAACCTTAGAGTTTGAGTCTTGTTCATAAAGATAATCCTTAATAATAATAAAACGTTTTCCTTTCATTATAAAAATTATTTGTTCAATAGCTTATAGCTTTTACTAAGTACGTTTTGTACTTACCTCTTTTCCATGATTGAGTGTTGTTTGTCTTGAGAGGACATACAAGTTGCGCCGGAGTATGATGATGACTTTGAGTGTTGTTTGTCTTGAGAGGACATACAAGTTGCGCCGGAGTATGATGATGACTTTGAGGATGACTAAAAGTATAAATATGCTTTCATATCCATGTTGTAACTTGAGACTATGTTTTACTTTCAAGACTTGTTTTTCAGTTGTCTTGTTAAGACTTTGTTGTAAGATAGTTGTTTCTGTTGTAAGTTTCTGTACAATGTAAGATATTCCGTTGTTGTAAATTCCATTTTCTACCTTTTAAGTTGGATGGCATTGTATCTCTAGTATCTTTTATGGTTTTACCCGAGTCTCTTTAGCTTCCGCATTTCTTAACTGGATTGGATGACTTAGAGGCTTACGTATAATATTAGATTTATGTAATGTTATATGTGCTGAACATTTTTTTCCGGATAAGGACTCGGTATCTGGGAACGTGGCATTACAGTTGGTATCAGAGCCAAGCTTTTTTTTTGTCCGAGGCTTCTATTCCTTGATATAAGACTTCTTTAGACCACTTAGTAACCATCATAATCATCCTTGATCTTTCATAATGGCATGAACCCTTAGAATTTCTCGTGGTTTTAATAGAGCACGAAGTTCGGGAGTTCAACAAGAAGCGAATGGTATGGTTCGGGATGGTGGTCAAGCAATTGTGGGTTAGTTGGAACATGTTGATCAAGATGGACATCATCGGAATCGGTACCTCAAAACAACAACCTCTCGAATCAAGGACCTTATGAGCATGTTGATGGACCCATTCCGGTCACCATTGTAGGAGATATCCCTCCGGTTTATCATCCTATAATGGTTGATGTATATCCACCACAAAGCGAGTATGGCTTATCCACATCCAAATTGTAAGTTACCCACCTCATCCGACGTTTACCCACCTACACCCTCAAGTTATCCCTCTACACCTCCGAGCATTGAACATCAATATGGTTACGCTTATGCACTTCAGAGACCGCAATACCCTTATCATGCACCACCACCTTACCAAAGATATACCCTTATCACCAGGAAGCACCAGTGGCTCCTCCACACCATCCGTATCCACCTCAAATACCTATAGGATACCCTCCAAACAATTCTTCGCCTTTACCCACCATTTCATTTAGGCACTAGTTTAGGGTTAGGCGGTACTACTACGATTGGTATACCGATCTAAGAGGAACATAGTGTTAGGTGTAGTGCCCGAAAGACAATTACGTAATTGTTTTAGGACAGAATTAAATAATTCATCTTATTATATGCATGTATGCTGATAAATAAGACACTACTGAAAACCCTAAGTACCTCGTTTATGTAATCACATAACTCAGTGTATGGCTATGCACAAGAGGATTGAGTTAGTGAGATGTACTTAAAATTAACTTAGTCCGTAGCGTTGATTAATCTGAGTACGGGTCTCATGATTAATATGCTAATAATGCGCCCAGAACACTTTAGGTGTGACAGTCTTATCCGAACTGTCGGTAATAGGGTACCTAGTGGGGCATTTATATATGATGATAATCATATAGGGCTGGACAGATTTGATTTGAGTTCTCGATATAATTCCGTGATCGAGAAGTCTTATCGAATCACAAGATGATCATATATGGATCAATCTCAATCCTGAGATGATCACAGACAACTTCTTAGATTAGGGTAGAGTTTGATGTGTTAGTAAGGATCACTTCGAAGTATGTGGTCCAACACTTCTCGTTGGCTCTATTCTGGAATGAGTGAGTAGTCTGTGTTATCACAGATATGGAATCCATTCCTTCCCTCGGGAAGTAGACGACGCTTCCCTTATTTGTTAATCCTAGAAACTAATCGATCCGCGGAGTTCATGTTAGACTAATTAGCTACTAGTCTGGTATATGAACTAATTGATCACTAGGGGGTTAATGGTAAATAAGGATAATATGTTTCGAGAAGGGTTTACGGAAATATCCCGACTCGAAATGAACAAATATGGAGGATTTATCCGTATGTAATGATTATATCGGTGGACGCTTATCAACTCATGGTTGAGTGTAAGTTATCTATATTCGGCAGAGTTCAGTTTCGGGTTTATGGTGGTGTAATCCCGGAATTAATAGATTGAATATTATTGTTCGGCATGACGGATAATATTATTCGATTTATTATAGCTACTGAATATGGGTCCATGGTCCCCGACGTGGCTCCTAACATAGCATATGTTTTCTCGTCGCTTCACCTCAATTATAATTAAATAGTTGGATTGGACTATTTAATTGATATGTAGATTAATTGTTTAGTTGGACTAGATGATTAAATACACGGAAAAGAAATTTTTCGTGGACTCGGCCCAATGTGTCAAAAATGCGTTTGGACCTTTATTTAATTAAGGGGGGTGCATTTTATAATTAAATAATTAGAAAGAAATTAGTTTTCTTGGATAATTATTTATTGTATGATTTAATCATTTATTTGTTAAGTGATAAATCATGGAATATTAGATAATATATTTATTTATCCTAATTTGTTTGGGATATATATTATATTTATCTTTTATTTGGAAAAAGGATTATTATAATAATTATCTCTTAATTATTAAATCCTTGGAGGACAAGGATTACTCTCTTATATAAAGAGAGTTCTCCAAGTCTTATTGACACACATAAATTTCGAGTTATTGGTAGTATAGTGGCTTGGAGATTTCGGCCATTATACTAGGGTTACAAGTTGGGAAAATCTTCGGGATTTTCCGGGTAGCATATCGAGGAGGTCCGGCGGCTTGAAACACCATCCACCTGGTGGTGCTTAGAGATACGCGTTGGAAGATTATGGCTTCTCAACCGGCGCATCTACAAGGATTGTTCATGGAGTTTATTCACAATAAACAAGTAAGCAATCTATCATTCTCGTAGATTAGATCTATTATATTTATGTATTTTGGTTGACTAGATCTAGATCTTGTAGTTTCCACTACGTAATCGGGTGGATCCTTGATCCATCCGGAGATATTACATCCTACACATAGTTCAAGACTTCTATAGGAATATGGAACCGTCAGTGCAAGAGGTTTGGATTAAGAGTTTTGAGAAAGCTTGTAGGAATGTGATTGTTCCGGAGTACGAGGGGGCATGAAGACGGTTAAAATAGTCTATCCAACGACATCAACATTCTATCTATTATGAGCTAAAAATAGTTGTTTCGCACCATAAATATAAACCATTTATGTTGAATATCATATGTCGGGTTCATGAGTCAAGAAATCTGCACTTAGCGTTTATTTTTCCTATTTCGATATTATTTCGTGCATTATTTGATTTTTTTCAGAATACGAAATATTAGGTTGAGCATTATGGACGAATCTAGAGTGGACCGAACGAAAGGATTGGGCCTAGGGTATTCCGAAACGTTCCAAGTTATGTCGGCGAAAAAAAAAAAAGATGAAATTACCCTCAATTAATCGAGGAGAACCACCGATTAATCGAGCTTCCGCATCCTTCCAAAATGTGTTTTCTTGGATGAGGGGTAGAACTAGGTGTTTCTAAGTCGGTTTAGGTAGCTATAAATAAGAGGCTTCGCCTCAGAATCAAAGTGTACAATTTTCAAGACAATTATTATGCAATAAAAGTTCGTTGTTCTTTATTTTATTTATTTTATGAGTTCTGGTCGGAGAGGCGGCGGAGTCGCCGCCAAGGGAGAGATCTGAGGGAGATCTAACCTCAACTATGAGGGTATGATTTTCTATCTTTTCCCAGATGTAGATCTATCATTGTCCTATTTGACTAGTATGTTTTAATTGCTTATTTAGTTTAATTATTTAGTAGTTAGTTTATTTTACCCCATGTGTTATAGATCTAATTCGTTGGTGAAAAAATCATGAAATAGTGGTTGCGGTCTTCAGATCTGCGATGGTCTATATTGCTAGATCTGAATTCCTAGTAAATCATGATAATCGGCGCCAGCTACGTTGATCGATAGATTTAATTTACATGTTTTTCGCCTGATCAACTATTTGCATGTTATCATAAACTAGCATGAAATGCGAATAGTGAAGTGCTATGTCTGGACATTATATAGGACCCTAGAAACGTGCTGATCAATGTCGACAGCTGTCTCGGCGGGTTTGCGGTATGAGTTAGCGCTCAATATCGACAGCACTAGTTCTTTATGCGTATGGGCTATTACGGGCCAATTAAGGAGGGTAGCTTACGAAAATTGTCTACGACCATTGTCGGAGTAGATAGGGTTAGGAGTTGAACCCATAGCTGAATAATGAATTAAATTCACCAATGGGGAGGACTGTTGCATATGTGGGGGGAATAACTAATTACTCATAATTGAACTAATACATTAGAAACTCTTGTTGCTCCGTTGAACTTGCATAATCTTGCTAGTTGATTGTTACCAAATTTACTACTATCTATATTATAGTTGGTCGTAGACCATATTTGTGACAAGCTCAATCTTGGTAATTAGACGTTCTTACAAGTCTATGTGGGATCGACCTTGACTCGCCGGTACTCTACTACTATAGAACTAGTCCTATTGCTAGTAAGTGCTTTGCACGCGATCAAGATTTTCTAGCGCCATTGCCAGGGACTCGTGTCATGAATACTTTTTATTTAAGAATGAGTGTCTGTATATATATTTGAGTCTGTTTAATTGAGTATGTTTTATAGTCCGTTTATACCGGAGTCGTACGAGTCGCCGTTAAAATCTAGAAAGAATTGCTCTCGATTTACCGAGGGTACACCGCGGTATATCGAGGCTCCCGCTTTCAACGTAATCGTTTCTTTCGGTTCGTAGTCAAGTCGTAGTCGTTGTCTATATTTTTTATTCTCGCTGTGCGAGTGTAACAAATTTCGCCGAGGCAAGTTACTAACTTTTTATTTTCTTTTTGTGTCTTGTAGTATGCTACACGAAGTTCAAAGACCAAACTTGAGAGATTCATACCCGAGATTGAAAATTTTGCTAGACAAAAGAGAAAGGAAACTCATGAGAGATCCGTTAGGGCCGGTGGACGATGTGAGTACACACGAAGGAGATCACAATGGAGAGGGAAGAAGAGATTCCATCTTTGGAAGATACATAAATAAACATAGCGAGAGAACGAGATAGAATGGAAGAGTTAATGGAGCAGGAGTTGAGGTACAAGCGAGATAGGAGAACTCTACGTAGGTATGCAATGCCGACAATTGAGCAATTTGTGCCGGCAATTGTTCAAATTTCGAGGATGCGATTGAGGTATTTCACCCGAAACCGAATGTGATACAATTGGTGACTAACTACACTACCTTTCATGGAGTAATGAACGAAGATCCTACTGCACACGTCACCAACTTTTTGGAGATAGTCAGCACGGTCAAGCCAACAGGAGTGCCTGAAGATAACATCAAATTGAAATTGTTTCTATTCACTCTAAAAGACAAAGCGAAGATATGGTTATTGTCTCTAGGATCGGGATCGATCCAAACTTGGACCGATCTGTTG
Source organism: Gentiana straminea (assembly GCA_036785695.1). Taxonomy (NCBI): domain Eukaryota; kingdom Viridiplantae; phylum Streptophyta; class Magnoliopsida; order Gentianales; family Gentianaceae; genus Gentiana; species Gentiana straminea. The sequence continues at coordinate 335,888 of JAVUPR010000386.1, read as the reverse complement.
TAGAAGTTTATGAACAAGTACTGCCCGCCTAGGAAGTCACTACAGATGACACAAGACATTATGAATTTCAAGCAGAAACCCACTGAAACGTTTGAAGAAGCTTGGGAATGATTTAAGGAAGAACATAGGAGATGCCCTCACCATGATATCACTTTGCCTGTATGAATGCATAGTTTCTATCACGTATTGAGGCCGAGTGAGAAAATGAGAGTTGATGCATCGAGCAACGGATGTTTTGCGTTGCTATCACCTAAAGAAGTTGAAGAAAAGTTGGAGCAAATCGCACTGACAAGTCAATGGGGAACACATCAAATTGAGACCGCCAAAGTAGCTAAAGGCGTATTTGGAGAAGATATTTCACAAAAGATCTTATACCTGCTAATGGCAATGAACGAGAAGATAGATGGCATGCAAGATCGCATAGCCAAGGTTGAAAAAGTACAAGATATCAAAGCAACCAAGACTGAGGACGTAAACTATATAGGGAGGCAAGGAAATCCTTATGGGGGCGGATATCGCCTAGGTTCTCATGACCACCCTGGTTTTAGACTGAGTGGCCCTACTGGAGGATATAGACAAAGTGATTCAACTGGTGGAGAGAGACCGAGACAAACTGGTGGATTCATGCCTCAATTCAACAAGTCCGGTGGTTGGGAAACAGCCATGGATAAAATGAGCCCAATTGTGACCGACACGGTCAATAAAATTACGAAATACATGACTGAACTGAATACAAACTTCACCACTTATTGTCAGAAGAATGATACAAGACTGACCAATCAAGAAGCCTTAGTGCAAAATCTGTCGCACCAAGTGGGGCAGATTGCAGAACAAGTGTCAGCCCGTCCTCCGGAAGGATTGCCAAGTAATACTGAGAAGAAGCCGAAGGACAAGAATGCAATCATGACTAGAAGCGGAAATGAACTGCTTGGACTAGTTATACCAACTATCCAGAAGTTTCAGAAAGCAGTCAGCAGTAGAACACAGCAGAATCTAGAGAAAAAGAGAGGCCGGTAAATCGGGATGCTACCTTAATAAATCGGGAGTCTGAAAATTCAACGTACAAGCCGGAAGAGCAACGGCGCTTAGCAGTAAGTCTTCATGAACTCGTAACTATTAATCCTGCTACTTTACCCTATCCCCCTAGGAAATATAAGACGAATAATGATGATGCTCGTTATAATAAGTTTATAGAGATGTTTAAGAAGTTGCAAGTGAATATACCTTTGGTAGAAGCTCTGGCCAGAAAGCCAGAGTATGCGAAATTCTTGAAAGAGGCGATTTCTACCAAGAGGAACTTATTAGACCTTGAGACTATTTGCCTTAACGAGGAATGCTCGGCTATTTTGCAACGCAAACTGCCTCCTAAGTGTAAAAATCCTGGGAGCTTCCTCATACCTTGCCCGATTGGAGGAGTATGCCTGAACAAAGCATTGTGTGATCTTGGAGCTAGTGTTAATCTAATGCCACTCTCCATCTTTCATAAGTTAGGCATGAAAGAGCTGAATAAGACATCTATAACTGTTCAATTGGCGATTGATCGCATGTAAGTCACTAACGTCTATATTACTAGCAAGAATACTAGGTATATCGCAGTATAGTAAATGCCAGTCAAGGTCGATCCCACTGAGACAATGCAACTTATAAGTATAAACGATTCTAACATAATTAAGAAGCACATAGAGGCGGTCATTGACCAACAATAACATAAAAGAAAACAAACATGGTATTCTCTCCCTCTCCTCACCGATCTACTAACTTGGATTAGTTAATCGTTACGTTTACTTCCCCACATAGTTTCCTTAGATTAATCGCGAGCCTTCACTTTAATTATCATTATCAGCTACGGGTGTAATTCCTACTCCTTTCTACTCCGACAATGGCAACATACAATCTATACGCAAGCTACCCTCCTTAATTGGTCCGTAACAGCCCATACGCATAAAGAACTAGAACTGCCGATATTGAGCGTTACCTCATACCGCTAACCCGCCTAGACAACTGTCGACATTGACCCGCACGTTCCTAGGGTCCATCAAGACTATGTCCTAATTAACACTTCACTTGTGGTCCTTCATGTTAATCTACGAATTACGAATACTAGATTGGCCAGACCTATTACTCGTTTTAATTATTCCTGCCGATCAACGTAGCTGTAGTGAATCCCAGTTTAGGTTTTCTAAAATATGCCTCGGTAAACCGGTATAGACCGCCGGTTTACCGGGGGCGGCTCTTCCTAATTTCTAGATCTACATTGCTCAGTACGATTAAAATAAGTAAATTATAGGGTTGTTAAACATGTAGATTAACTAAAACACATAAATACGAACAGATCTATCATATTGAAGACAATAGAGGAACGTTCAAAGCTTCATACCTTCAACAATGGAGATCTAGCGCGATCTACTCAAGCTAGAGATGATGGAAGAAGGGAGGAAACCAAAAACAACTCTCCAAAGCTCAAGAAAACTTTATTTCATAATGATGATTATAATGTAATTTAAGAATTGATAATGAACTATGAAGACTTATGCAATAATCTGATAATGCGGCCTTATATAGATTCATTGACTGACTTAAGACTCTCTAAAACCATAACCGACTTAGATAATGCGGTAGAATAAATTTCTTATTGAATAAGTCACCGGTATACCGGGCCTAACCATCGGGTTACCCGGCCTTCTATTCTTTTTTTTTCAGCAGGCTTCTCCTTGGACTTCAATCAATCAGCCCAATGCATTCCTTTTGGTCCAGATCCATTCTCCAATGCTCTAGATTCCGTACATCCTATAAAATATGCAAAGCGAGACAAAAACAGTACCAAAACATCGGGAAAATAGCATAGATGCAGAATTACGATCCTGGAAACACTCACATAGCATTTGACCTATATTCTAAGAAATAACGAGCCTATCTATCCTCTCTTGAGTAGAATTCAGGGTGAATATAGGTATAATTATTGGTACCATTTATAGTGTCATCAACTACCCCCCACTTAGCTTTTGATTGTCCCGAGCAAAAAGGCAAAAGAAAACAACACTCTAATCAATATACAAGTTAATTAAAAACAACTATGCCTCACTAAGCCAAGATCAAGATCATGCCACTCGTATCCATCAGTAACACATTAAACACTATTCAAGTTATGAGCCAATGTGTGTGTGCAATAACTTTCACAACCGCTTAGAAATGCGTACAATCTCACATTACATCAACCCGTAGTCGAACTAACTTTGTCTCGAACATGTTATTTATAATTAATTGAGCCGGAAAGGTGGATCGAGAACCGAGCATATGTCACTCTTAGGCTCACGTTTATCGCCTCTATGCAAAAGTCATGCGTCTTACGCTTCATCGACTAAGATATTGCGAAAGAGAATATAGATGTATATATTTCAATGCACTTCTCTTTCTTGGCGGGTAAACTCTCATAGATTTATCTATCCTCACGGCCCCACTCATGATAAACTACCGAATCCGAAATTCCTTTGCCTTTCTAAGCGTAAGTGAAACATGATTCGTGATAAAGCCAGGGTCAACTCTAGTCAAAGCAATATGCTATCGACTACATACGAAGGGAAGTGAGTTATACGTGATTAAATTGGTGGCTCATAACAGAATATGCGCTGAATATGCCACTATTTCAGAAGTGGACACTTTCTCTTACTCGTGCAAAGTAAAACAAAGATGAAGTCAATTAACTCGAAAAGATCAAAGATATCATAATTTTTTGAAATTCTGTCGAAACGAATCAAAGTCTAAGTGGTGAATCGTGCATCAAAGAGAATCAAGACAATCACACAATTCATGGAATATAATGCTAAAAAGCTAATACCACGAACCATAGCTAATGTGGCTCCGGGGTTATGCGAAACATATGCATAAAACTCTTTTACCACCGTGGCGTTAACCGAGCCAGTGCCTCATCCATGTCTAGTAAATCTTGTGCTTATAGGGCCTCCGGTAATATCGACCTGCAGTCGTCCAAATCTACCCCTCATTCTCGAGTCACTGGCATTGCATTCCAATGGCCTCAGAACGACTCGTAGATAGCTAATGAATGGAACTGTGCAATCCCGTCTATCAATGGATTGGCATATCAATACACTGTCTGATATCCACTGGGATGAACAGCTGACCTTTGATGCTTAGGACCCATCTTGAATGAGTACAAAACCTGAAATAAAAGTTGTATCTGGAAAAGAGACCTCGGTAAACCGGAGGTAGGGTACGGTTTACTGGCCTGAATTTTTTTGGATTTCTTTCTGGGGCTATGCTCTGATGATAATAGATGTAGAACTTTAGCACTTCACCATTGTCGCGACCGGACAACTCAAAGCAACGAGTTGGAAAATAGGTGCTTAGGGTTTGGAAAATGGAAGAAAATGGTTTGGTTATGGTGGTGATTTGGTGGTGATGGTGGTGGTGATGGTGGCCGAAATATATGAAGAAGGAAGAAATGGGAGAAGTTTGGTGAATTGAGGGGATGATAGTAGATGGAATGATAAGAATGGTGGTGAAGGGATGGTTTAAATAGGAAGAATGGAGTGAATGTGGATGGTTTTAGTGGGATTGTGGGTAGAGAAGTTATTAAGGTGAGGGATTTGAGGAGGTGATTGATGGGATTGAGGTGTAGTTATGGTGGAGTGTGGGAAAGGATGAAAATTTTGAAAAGAGGGGAAAATGGTTTGGTTTTTGCTGACTGATCGTATCTGGTGCAACGTGTGTCCTCCACGTGTCTCTAAAAATTCAACTTTATGAACTGACGTTCAGAAATCTGAAAATCAAGCCTCGGTAACCCGGAGGTCACCCTCGAGATACCGGGGGTATCTTTTCCCCAGATTCTTTAGCTGCCGTTGCTGCACTTCTTACTCAACCTTTCTGCTCAATTCTGACCTCAAATTGACTACCCTTTTATTCTTCAATTGTTATTTCTGACTCAAAACCTAACCTACTTCACTAGAATCCGCAACGAGGTAAAAAAAACCTTTCCACAACCATTCGGTTTCAAGCCTAAGTTTGTGGTAGGATGAAAAAAAGCTCGTCCCTTCATCTGGCTACTTTTATTCAATCCTAAACTACATAAGGGTTTGAAGAGATAGTTCTGAGTTTATAGTCGCCAGCTCGATTTTCTTCAGATCTTCGATCAATCAAGGGTTGGAGCTTTAACTTGCCAAACTTTCGCTCCAGAGGTTTGCACTTTTAAAGCACCTTTTTGAGCCCTCTTCCTAGCACGCCTCTCTCTCTTATCTTGTGTGCTAGGTCCGCTCTCGCATCGAGATTTAGACCTTAAACTTGAGGACTCCATGTTTTCCATTTTAAGCTCAACTCGTTCACTACGCAACACGGAAGGACTCGGCTTCCGTGAGCATCTTGTCGTGGTCCTTATCTTCTTTCTCTCTCGCATTAATCTCATAAACTCTTGCTCAACGGTTTCCATTACAACCTCTCTATGTTTATGCCCTTCGATTTCCAAGATCTCCACCTTTCCCGAAGCATACGTCATCTTACAACTCTTCGCCGCTTTTTCTAGGGGTTCTAAGATCTTAAAAGATACGAGCGTCATTATTCAACCTTAGAGTTATATCTCCCTTATCAAAATCAATAACCACCCTACTCATTGCTAAGAAAAGCCTTCCCAAGAGAACTAGGGCCCTCGGGTCCTCATGTATATCTATGACCGTGAAGTCAATAGGATACGTGAACCCTCCTGCCTTAATTGTGCATTTTTTAAGCAAACCAGCAGGCATGTTTCTGGTTCTATCTACGAAGGTCATGGTCCTGGTTTGATTCATTATGCCTGGAAGTTTTATCTTTTGACAGAGGGAAAAGGGTAGAATATTGCAAATCGAGCCAGAGTCGTAGAGACCTAATCCTACGGATATTCCATTAACAGAAATCGGGAGTCTGAACGTGCCAGGGTCTCTTAACTTCACCACGGTGTCTGAGTCTGGGTAATCCTCGGGCTCAAAAAACATCATGTCGGGATCCTCTTCAGGATCATCATAATCATAATCCGAAGATGATATAACAATTAACTCACAAGGAAACTCACATGGGCGATATGTGCTATACTCCTTCAGGTCATCTTCAGGCTCTTGCTTGATTGATTTCTTCTCTTTTTCCAACCGTTTCTTTATAGTCTCATAATGCTCTCGTGCTTCAGATCCAGGGTACGTGGAAATCGGTGTGATGTTCAATATCGTTCTAGGCATTTTTCTTGACTTGTTCGCTCGTTTTCAACTCTGGTTTGATCAAATTTCTGAAGTGTTCTGATCAACTTACAAATAGACAAAATAAAACAAAGAAAAGGTTAGCAACTTCCACTTCAGCTGGGTGTGATCCCAACTCTTGCAGACCTACTAACTAAAATCTACTAGGAATAACACAAAATAATAGGAGCTATCCAAAAATTGACTTTTCGTGCCTCGGTAACTCGAAGGTTACCTTCGTAGAAACCGGCATTGAATTTTCTCGTTTCTCGGCGCTTTAACATGTGCGGGGTTGATACGTAACGATTCAAGACTCAAAATAAAATAAAATAAAATAAAAACGACTTCTTAATTAGAATTAAAACGTCTATATTTAAAAATTGGCCATTGTCCCCGACAACGGTGCCAAAAATCTTGATCGCATGTAAGTCACTAACGTCGATATTACTAGCAAGAATACTAGGTACATTGCAGTATAGTAAATGCGAGTCAAGGTCGATCCCATAGAGACAATGCAACTTATAAGTATAAACGATTCTAACCTAATTAAGAAGCAACATAGAGGCGGTCATTGACCAACAATAACATAAAATAAAACAAACATGGTATTCTCTCCCTCTCCTCGCCGATCTACTAACTTGGATTAGTTAATCGTTACGTTTACTTCCCTACATAATTTTCTTAGATTAATCGCGGGCCTTCATTTTAATTATCATTATCAGCTACGGGTGCAATTCCTACTCCTATCTACTCCGACAATGGCAACAGACAATCTATACGCAAGCTACCCTCCTTAATTGGTCCGTAATAGCCCATACGCATAAAGAACTAGAACTGCCGATATTGAGCGTTACCTCATACCGCTAACCCGCCTAGACAGCTGTCGACATTGACCAACACGTTCCTAGGGTCCATCCAGACTATGTCCTAATTAACACTTCACTTGCGGTCCTTCATGTTAATTTATGAATTACGAATACTAGATTGGCTAGACCTATTACTCGTTTTAATTATTCCTGCCGATCAACGTAGCTGTAGTGAATCCCAGTTTAGGTTTTCTAAAATATGCCTTGGTATACCGGTATAGACCGCCGGTTTACCGGGGGCGGCTTTTCCTAATTTCTGGATCTACATTGCTCAGTACGATTAAAATAAGTAAATTATAGGGTTGTTAAACATGCAGATTAACTAAAACACATAAATATGAGCCACAGCTGGGGGTTGACCTACCTCGGGTATATCATTATTATTGAGATATGATCGTATGAGATCTCGTGAATATTGGGGTTATGACTTGACTAAGATTTTCTCGGCCACTTGCCACAGCGGGGTCGTTTGAATTTTAGAGACAAGGGTTTGACTAAATTCATAAGATGAAAGATTGTCAAAGAGTTGACTAGTCAAACAACGAGAGTCGTATAAGATACGATTGGCAAAGTGTTGCCTACCTATTGTGCCATTTTCGGCCCACCAAACCACAAGCAGGGGTCGCGATGGTTCAACGGGATCTTGTCCACTAAAGGAAATAAAATTTTCTTGAAAGTCAATTGGGAGTAGTTGACTAGTGAGAGCAAAATCATAATCCCAAAGTCCATCTTTGATTTTGCATGTATAATCAACAACACTCTTTTATCTTTATTATATGTTGTAGTTTTAGCAAATTCTATTTATGTTTTTATTCTCGATTAGTAAAACCAAATAATGACTGTTACCTTTTGAGAAACGTTCTCAAATAAGGTTAAGTAATTTTAATCTTTTTTAATAAGCAATGACACGAGCAACCGCATTTTCGTAGTTGAAGACAAGGAGGCTACATATTTGATGGAGTCCTCTAAGACTTTAATTACTAACGGAAGCTCACTATTGGACGTAACGATATCCAATGGGTCACTTCGTCATACGATGATGATTATTCAAACATTAGATGGATTGGATAAGGATGGCCACGTCAAATTTTGGAAAAGTTGTTTTCAAAATTGTAAGATTTAAGTATCAACTTAATTCATTGATCATTGCTTGAAGTAAATTAAATAGTTCATGTTTTGATTAAGATTGAAAAGGTTAAATAGACTATTTAACAAACTTTGGATTTTTTTTATGAAAGAAAATTGAAGACACAACTCTTGTGATTTTTCTTAAGTCTTATGAAGACTAAATTAAGAAATTGTTAGGAACATTCTTATTATGTTTTGATGATGGCCATACTAGCTGTTATAGCAAGCCTGAAATAAGTTAGAATTCTCTGTATAAGTCCTTACTTAGAGTCTGACATATTGTATAAGTTAAGTCGACAAGTATTGTACTAGTTGGTAGGACAAAGAAAAGTAAAACGTACATTCGGCGAGTGAAGCCACCAAGCACCAAAGAAAAGCAATGAAGACTTAATGGTATGACTAATAACCAAGGAAGTCTGTGATGACCTTGGATAAGTCTAAGTATGTTTCAAGAGATGAAATTCAATGTTCAAATATGGTGTACACTGATCTCACCCAAATCAATGATCAGTGAAGTACAAAGATTCTCCTTAAACTGAAGTGATGAAGGAAACAGTGAATCGGCAGAGCAAACTGACTTTCGGCAAAGTGAAGGCAAAAACAATGAAGGAAGATCTAAACGGCAAATTCAGATGGATCACTCGACCGTTCATAGAACGGCGAAGTAATCCTTACCAGAACAGAATTGGAATATGATGAAGATTCAGAGGATCGTGCATTTAATGCACAATCAATAAAGGATTAATCAAGGACGGATTTTCTGCTATACATTTGAAGGAAAAATCCGATCTCTGAAATCAAGGAGAATATAATTAAGGGGGAATCATGGATTATTCCCCTCATAAATATAGCCAACGGACGGAATTTCAAATCAAGGATACTCAAGGCTATAAATAGAAGGCATTGACAGACAGATAAAAACAACGATTAAAAAATAAACTAAGCAGAAACCCTGTCACTTTGAGAAGCCTTCTCTTTGAACTTACAAGGATTTATCTACAGATCAACTCAGACATCAGAACTACAATTTCATATTCAGCACTGAGATTGATCAATCAAGTTTGTGAATCTCATTCACAATAAACTGAAGCAACTGAATCAGAAGTCATTTGAGAAGGAGTTGTGCTTGTGATAGCTACTGGAGGATTTGATTTCAAGGAGCAGTGAAAGAGACTGAATCACTGAAGTTGTTGCAGTCAAGGAGTGATAGTCTTGTAGATTGTGAAGCTTGGGAAGTCAAGGACAATCATACTATTGTATTTGTGAAAACAATAGTGAATTCTTCCAATCATCACAGAGAAGAGTGGATTAAGGGATTACACCACCCCGAACCACTATATGCCTTGTGTCAATTTACTTTCGCAATCTACTTTAGTGCATTCATTTAAATTGCCTAAATTATAATATATATCTGTGATTGTCCAAACTACTTTGAAACAACATAGTAAGAAGGGACTTATCCGCTGCCCAAAAACTTTTGTATACAAGAAAAGTTTTTGAAACTCCACTATAGTCATTCACCCCCCCCCCCCCTCTCGACTATAGTTTTACCCTTCTCTGGAACCAACAATTGGTATCGGAGCAGTGTTCCTAGTATCAGAACATGTTCATATCTAATTTCTGGTAACAAGGAGATCACATATTTTCAAAGTAGTTTTCAAATCTGAGTTTTCTACTCATTCACATTTAATCTATTATTTGCACTTATGGATTCCTTAAACTTTATGTAAAAAGTACCTGTTTTCAATGTTAATAATTTTGATGAATATAAAATAAGAATGCTATCTCATCTTGCAACAACTCATGAGGAGATGCTGGACGTAATCAATGATGGACCAATCATGATCATGACTGTGGTATCCACAGGAGCAGATCAAGGAAAGGAAATAAACAAACCCAAGAAAGATTGGACCAAGGATGACAGGAGAAGAGCTAGACTTTGTTGCAAAAGATATGATTTTGAAGACTCTAGATAGCAACATGCTCATGAGAATCAAAGATTGCAAAACAGCAAAGGAGATATGGGACAAGCTAGCATTGATAAATGAAGGATCTGAAGCAGTTAAAGAAAACAAATTATCTGTTGCAAAACAGAAATTTCAAAATTTCAAAATGAAGACTGGTGAATCCATTGATCAAATGGACAACAGATTCTCTAGCATCATCAGTGAACTGCAACAGCTTGGACACACATATCCCCAGAAAGAAGTATGCTTAAAGATCTTGAGAGGCTTACATGAAAGATGGAAGATCATAACATCAGTAATCATAGAACCACAAACCTTGCAAGCACTAACACTCTGACACTGATGTCCCAACTTAAAGCTCGTGAATTCGAACGGAACGGTGAAGATGGTGCTCCGGTAGAGACACAAAAAGCCACTGCACTGATTGCACACCAACAAAGTAACTTTGCCGATTGTATCAGCAAAGAGACGCATGAACTTAAAGAACAGGTAGCTTTATTAGTTAAACGTTTTGACAGGTTTAGCAAAAAGAAGCCATTCAAAGGAAACTCATCATCAAACAAGAGGTCAAGCTCAAACAAAGACATGAAGAAGAAAGATGATGAATACAGATGCTTCAACTGCAACAAGAAAGGTCACTTCAAGGCTGATTGTCCTGAAGAAAATGATAAAGATGATGAAAAGAAGAAATACAAAGCATCTGAAAAGATGAAAGGCAAGAAAGCACTCAAGGCTGAATCTAGTAGTGAAAAGAATGAAGAATCATCTGATAATAACTCATATAACAGTGATGAAGAAGACATCTCAGACAATGAAAAAGCATGTCTATGCCTCATGACCAAAGAATTAGATGAAGATGAAGGTGATAGCTCAGACATTGAGAAAACAAGCCTATGTCTAATGGCCAAAGAATCAGATGAAACTGAGGTAACATCTACCTCTTACTCTTCATCAAATGCATCCACATCTAGCACTGCACAATCTTCTATTCTCCCTTTAGATCCAGCAGACCTAGTCCAAAATCTCATGACTAAATTTGATGACATTGAAATGAATCATGAAATTCTGGAAAAGGAATGCAAGGATCTAAGAAAGGAAAATAAAAGATTAAAGAAAGAATTGGATAAAGCAAAAGCTGAACTAACTAGTAAGGAGATCTACACAAATGATCAACAAACAGCAGAGGTTCATACATCTGTTGTTGACAGATCAGCTGAGAAAATCCCCCTACCAGTTAAGATAACAAATGAACCAGTTTACAAACCCTCAAAAAGGTTTGGATCCAGATCTGGTCTTGACTACAACGAAAGATGAGAGTAGAAACAATGGTCAACACAATTCGAATCCAGGATCAACATTGAACCAAAATTCGAAAGGGACGGACCATGGTCTCAACCACTCATCCCGTACCGGTGAAGTCTAAACCCAGTGCAGTAAAACAGCAGACTAAATCATCAATCAAGTAAATCAAAATCAAGGACTTTCTGAAAGGTAAAGGAAGACTTTATCCTTCAGAGGATGATTGGAATGTTGCACCTCCAAAATACAAGAAGAAACCATTCCATAGTATGCATCATGTGCTTGAGAAAAATCAAACTAGGTATACTCCTAGACACATGAAGCAAGTCAGGTTTCCCACTGCATATTGGAGATTGAAGAAGGATACAAATGCACCAAAAAGTAGAGAAAAGTATCAGAATAACTTCAGTAGAAATACTAGAAGTTATTTTGCCATGCCTTATATATATGAAGTTGATGACTTTAACTATCCAAAAAGAAGATCATTTTGATATACACTGAGTAGGAGGCATGACTGCTAACAGTATGGACCCAAACAAGTGTTGGGTACCTAAACTTAATTAAATTGTTTTGTAGGATGTCTGGTACATAGACAGTGGATGTTCCAGACTCATGACAGGAAACAAGAGATGGCTCACTGACTTCAAAGCTTTTGATGGACCCAAAGTCACATTTGGAGGTAAAGAAAATCCTGGCAAGATTAAGGGGGAAGCCACAATGGTCAAGAAAAATCTGAAGATTCAAAATATGGCATATGTCAAAGGACTTAATTTCAATTTGATGAGCATTAGTCAATTTTGTGACAAAGGCTATAATGTGCACTTCAGCAAGGAAGGATGCAAAGTCATTCACAGCCAAACCAACACAGTAGTACTTGCAGGAAGAAGAAAAGATAACATGTATGTGGTGGATTGGAAAACAGCCAAGGCAGAAACATGTTTGTTTGTCAAAAACAAATTGCCAACTAGCTGGTTATGGCATAGAAGACTAAATCACCTGAATAACAAGACCATCAACAAATTATCAAAGAACAAGTTAGTTGAAGGCCTGCCAGAGATCACATTCAAGAAATAAAGCCTATGTGATGCATGTCAGAAAGGGAAACAAATCAAAAGTTCTTTCAAGTCAAAACCCTATCAATCAACAACAAGAATTCTACATCTGTTGCATATGGACCTGTTTGGACCAAATACACACCGAAGTGTAAGTGGTAAGAAATACACCCTGGTAGTGGTGGATGACTACTCAAAATACACCTGGACCATCTTCATGAACAAGAAGAAAGAGACACTCAAAAAGCCGCCGATTTGTTAAGAAGACTCCAAAATGAGAAAGAACCGAAAATCATCAAGATCGATCGTATGAGGCACCGAATTTCTTAATGAAATTATCGAACCTATTGTGAAGAAAATGGAGTACTGCATCAATTATCTACAGCTGGAACCCCACAAAAAAATGGTGTAGCAGAGAAAGAAAAACGGAACTCTCAAAGAAGCAATCGAACAATGATTGCAGAAGCATGCCTAACAAAGAGATTTTGGGTCAAGCAAAGAAACACAAGATGCCATACACAAAACAGATCAATTATCAACAAATATCATGGAAAGACTCCATATGAAATATGGAATGGTAGAAAACCTAATATCTCATATTTACATATGTTTGGATCAAAATGTTTTGTTTTGAACAGAATCACCGCATGCCTTTGATGAAAAGGTCGATGAAGCAATCTTTATTGGATACTCGACACCAAAGAAAGCATTCGAGTACTCAACAAAAGAACATTGGTGATTGAAGAATCAATACATGTAGTCTTTGATGAACCAAATACAAATGGTGAAAGTCTTCAAGAACAAGAAGAAGAAGCAAGACAAAGACAAGTGTATATGAATACAACAAGACCAAAGAACTATTCTCGCATCACAATTTTGGAAATCAAGATGAGTCACAAGTCAATACAACAAGAAGAAGCACCATAACTTGAAGCTCATGCAAAACATGAAATTACGTAAGCACCAAGTGAAGAACAACTTCAACCGTACCTTAGTTGGCTAAGAGATCATCCTGAAGAACAAGTTATTGGAGATATTCACACAGGAGTAAGAACCAGAAGACAACTGGAGTATATGTTAACATGTTTTCTATCACAAGTGGAACCTAAGACAATAGATGATGCAATTCAAGATGCAGATTGGATCACAGTCATGCAAGAAGAACTAAATGAATTTGAAAGAAATGAAGTCTGGGAACTTGTTGACAGACCAGATATGGCCAACATCATTGGAACAAAATGGGTATTCAGAAACAAGATGGATGAGCAAGGAATTGTTGTCAGAAACAAAGAAAGGCTAGTTGCAAAAGGCTATTCTCAAGCGTAAGGAATAGATTATGATGAAACATTTGCACCAAAGAGCAAGATTGGAGGCAATCGACTTTTTCTAGCTTTTGCCGCACACAAAGATTTCAAAGTCTATCAAATGGATGTCAAGAGTGCATTTCGAATGGACTTTTGGAAGAAGAAGTATATGTGGAACAACCCCTGGTTTCCAACTCAAAGGAAAGGAAGACAAAGTATACAAACTAAAGAAAGCTCTTTATGGACTCAAACAGCACCCGTAGCCTGGTATGAAACACTATCACAATTTCGATCAAGAATGGATTCAACAAGAGAACTATAGATAAGACTTTATTCAAACTAGAGGAAGGAACAAGCACATTGCTAGTACAAATCTATGTTGATGACATCATCTTTGGATCGAGATGAAAAGTTATGTGAGAAATTTGCAAATCCGATGAAGAGCAAATTTCGTATGAGCATGATGGGAGAACCGAATTATTTTCTTGGCCTTCAAGTAAAGCAAATGAAGGATGGAATTTTCATCACCAAGCCAAATATACAAAAGACTTAATACACAAGTATGGTATGGATACAAGTGGCACAACAGATACACCAATGTGTGCAAGAGTCATTCTTGGAAAAGATGAAACCGGAAAGGATGTTGATCGTAAAATGTATAGCGGAATCATTGGATCCCTACTATACTTAACCGCAAGCGCACTCGATATAGCATTTGCGTAGGAGTGTATGCAAGATTTCAAGCTCAACCAAAAGAATCACATCTTCTAGCACCAAAAGAATAATCAAATACTTGAAAAACACTATCAATGTAGGAATTTGGTATCCAAAAGATTGAGGATTCAAGTTGATATCATATTCGTACTCGACTATGCCGGATGCAAAATAGATAGAAAAAGCACATCCGGAACTTGTCAAATGCTAGGCAAACAGACTAGTTTCATGGTTTAGCAAAAAGCAAAACTCCATATCTACATCAACAACAGGCGTAATATATAGCAAGAAAGTGCTTGTTGTGCACAAGTACTTTGGATTAGACAACAAACTGCTAAGGGACTATGGAGTGGAGGAGAAAACAATTCCAATCATGTGTGACAACACAAGTGCAATATCTATCACCGAAAATCCAAAGGTTGCATTCAAGAACAAAACACATTGATGTGAGACATCACTTTATCGTAGATCATGTTGAAAAAGGAGATGTCATTCTAAAATACATACCCACTGAAGATCAATTGGCTGACATCTTCACTAAACCACTTAGTCATGAAAGATTCAGCATGCTGAGAACTGAGTTAGGAATGATTGAAATCGACTAAGTACAAAAGAGCGGCTAACTGGAGTAATCGGCTAAGTAACTTCTTCAGCTGTTCAAACCTTTGCCATTACAGGAGATGTAGCAAGTAAGGCACTGGTATCCAAAGAAAGTTAACTTAACCGATTGTTAGAACAAATAAATAAAGCGCGGCTCAAGAAAAAGTCACTACACCGGCTAAATAGCCGCCAAGGCACTTCACCGAAATAAAGATTGGAATCATGGGTAAATTAAAGTGTGAACATAATCAACTTTTATACACGTGGAGAATAAGGGAGTTATGGAAGATTATCCTGAAGATGATTACACACGTGGAGATCAATTTATAATTATGGAGGTAATTATACTATTTTTTTTCGAATTACAAACGCCTCGATTTCCGGGCTCTATCATTACTTACCTCAATCCACTCCCCCACTTCACTCGAATATCGCGATTTACATACACAAAATCATGCCATTATGTCACAAAATCCTTCCACATTCAAACCACGTTCACACTACCCAAATCATCCTATATAAACTACACTTAGAAATTTTCAGAAATTTTTACACTCCCTTGCATATCATACATTCCTCTGCAAATTCACATTTCACTCTCAAAAATTCTTTTAACTTCCAAAAATGGCTTCATCCTCCTCAACCACCGAAACTGGGTATGAAAAATCGATTGCCACTGGATCATTCTTCCAAGAAGAACACTACTTAAAGCTTTGTGGAGATGATGAAGAAGCAAAACGACTGGCAGCTGGATGCAAAAACCTAAAATTATCAACCTTTCTCAATCCCCCAGTAACCGAAGTCTGCTATGAAAGTCTAATTTCTTTCTGGAAATCTGCAAAATACGTCTCTGGGCTCCTTGCGTAAGGGTGACGAATGGGAAGAAGATAAGATTGTTGCATCCGTCAACGGCAAAGACATAGTGATTACGTAAAAGGTAATCCGAAAACATCTTAAACTTTCAAATAAGTGGTCAAGCAAAAGTAACCTTGGTACCACAAAACCTGGATGATTTCTCGGGTAACCATCGCCAAACAAAACCCAGGATCTAAGAAAGTCAATTGTCTTAGATCCGCTTTAAAGAAGCCATTCAAAGGAATTCAAGGGCCCTAATTGGCAAAACCATCGAAGGAAAGTTGGGAGCAAATAATGCCATGACAGAAATCAGAATGCGGTTAATGGGAATCATCTACAACAATCTGGAGTTCAATTGGGCAAAATACTTCTTTTTAAGACTCAAAGAACAAATTCAAGGTGAAGTTAAAGCAACCAATAAGGGAACAACATAAGGAAAGACGAAGAAAGGACAATTCTGGGTGAAAAAGTCATATGGGATTCAGTTACACTATCTGATGCAATGTCTCAAGGTCCTTGTTGTACAACTTCACAAACTGCATGAGTCTAAGGTCATGTTTACCTATGTTAAACAACAAAAACAAACAGGAGGAGGGAAGAGAAAGAAAACAACAACTCATCCCTCCGGTCAAAGAAAGAAACAAAAGGTTCAACGCAATTTGGACAAGACAGCCTTTGGAAAATTAATCGATGAAGAAGAAGAAGAAGAAGAGGACACTGATGTTGAGGCAGAACAACATGGAGAAGAAAATGAAAGTGAGGATGAACAACCTCTAAATGAGGAAATCACAAGAGACACTGGAGATGATGAGGAATCTCCAGAAGAACCTGCACAATTGTCTGCAAACGATATTGATGATCGAATTGTAGAATATCTTGAATGGAAAGAAGGCGATTCCAGAAATCAGATTCGAGATTCGGAACGCATGCTTGCTGAGGAAGCATGGCTCTTCAATTTTCTGGGAATCACCACTCTGGTTGGTGTACTTGATGAATCTCCTCTCTGGGACATGGTAGATGCAGCAAAGGCAAAACTGCCCCAGATCTCTAACAGCCACAATGATGACTCAGAAGATGGTAGAGATGATGATGATAACACTGATCAAGATGATGGAGATGATCAGGATGACAATGATAATGATGACCATCATGCTGATTATCATGACAAACAAGGAGAAGAGGTTACTCCTACACCGGATGCAATTGATGATGACATTCTTCTAAGCACCTTCCTACAGCCACATGCATCCCACAAGTCAACAACACCAGCTAAGACAACCACTCAACCACTATCCGTCGCAACTCCGGCCGACAAGATAAACATAGTGGATACCGCTCACCGTCGCCACTCCAATAAGACAATCCCCAAAGACAGAAAGGGGAACAAGAACTCAAGCCACACCAAAGATACACATCTACACAAATTCTTGAAGACTTGGATGTCCATGTAGATGTAACTCAAAGACCAAGACAGAGGACAAGAAATGACCCAGACCACCGACATCCGGCACAAACTCTCTCACTGCCACCGGTATCTCAAATGAAACCTTTGAAAAAGCAGCAGATCTACTGGCAGAAGAACTAGAGCAGCAAGCCATGCATCTTAGATCCATGACCTCGGCATTCAATGACAAAAGCTACTCCATTGAGCGAAAATTTGAGGCCATTGCCGAATACATCGAGGCACAGAACATTGTTGTTCAACGCCAAGGAGACATGATGAGACAACTCAACATTAACATCACAAACAATCTTGCAGTCTCGTGCAACACATTTCTCAGAAAATGACTCCATAGCAAAGGCATTTGGAACAAGATTCCGCAGTGTCACCGAGAAACCGACTAGTCATGATAACGATTCACATCCATCGAATCAAAGCCGGACTCTCTCGATTGGAACGGCAGAGGCAACAAATAGCATCTTACTCCAAAGAGGGATGATGTCCGCCAAAAGGGGGAAAATCAGGATAAGCCTGAAGGATCAACTATTAGACCCCCAAACTTCACTGAAGAACAACTTAGAGCAAGGGACAGAGAAATAAGGATCAAAAATGAAGCAGAAGAACAGCAAAGGAGGGCTAGAGAAGAAAGAGAAAGAGCCCTAAACGAACCCTGCACTAGATTTCCTCTTCCTATGCAAAGAAGAGATGATGACAGAGACAGATCCGGCAAACAGCAAAGGCAAGGATCTAGTCAACCAAGAGGATCAGCAAGTCAACACAGACTTAGTACCAGAGGAAACACCAAAGAGAGGCAAGCAGCAGCCTCCAGATACACCGGTGCACACGTAACGTACACCGGTCACAAAAGCAAAGCAGCATACGAAGCGTATGTACCGTACCATGTAAGAGAATTTTTCGTAGTACAGAAGGACTTTATCCTCATCTCTCACAAGATGAAGCACGGGCTGATTGGCTAAGCTATCGATGAAAGGATGAGAACCGATATGGCCAAACTCTACAATGATGTCAAGAGAGAGTTTGCACTTCTAAAACAATCCAACAAGAAACCAAGTTCACCATACCACTTTCAAGAAAAGGACCGAAGACTTGCCAACCGAACAACAAGAAGACTTCAACTATATGGCAAAATTCTTCAACCCTATGGGTAGAATGGACAAACAGAGCAAGGGAGTCTCTACAAAAGTCTCAAGTTTGCTGACTCATATATTGCTGAAGCTAGGGAGAGACTTGAGAAGTACTTTGGAGAACCTAGGGCAAATGAGACCATGCCAGATTTCAACACTCTTTGCCAAGAAAGTATTCAAGGGAGTATCTGAATACACTGCTATGGCATACTGGAAGTAGAAGTTTCCAGAAATTGATTGGAAAGACATTGAAGAGGTTCGTACTACAAAGTTCAAAAGGTACAAGGCTGAATTAAGCAAAATGTAGTTTGTAACACTTGAATAAATTTTTGAACTTATTACCCTTGAATGGATGAATAAAATTGTTGAATTTTGTTCTCGTTGATTATTATGAAAAATTGGCTTACTTATGTTCAAAGCTTATGAGGGTTTTGGCATCATCAAAAAGGGGGAAATTGTTAGGAACATTTTTATTATGTTTTGATGATGGCCATACTAGTCGTTATAGCAAGCCCGAAATAAGTTAGAATTCTCTCGTATAAGTCCTTACTTAGAGTCCGACATATTGTATAAGTTAAGTCGACAAGTATTGTACTAGTTGGTAGGACGGCAAAGTAAAAGTACATTCGGCGAGTGAAGCCACCAAGCACCAAAGAGAAAGCAAGAAGACTTAATGGTATGACTTATAACCAAGGAAGTCCGTGATGACCTTGGATAAGTCTAAGTATGTTTCAAGTGATGAAATTCAATGTTCAAATATGGTGTACACCGATCTCACCCAAATCAATGATCAAGAAGTACAAAGATTCTCCTTAAACCGAAGTGATGAAGGAAACAAGAATCGGCAGTAAACCGACTTTCGGCAAAGTGAAGGCAAAAACAAGGAAGGTAGATCTAAACGGCAAAGTCAAAGTCGATGGATCACTCGACCGTTCAAAGAACGGCGAAGTAATCCTTATCGTAACATAATTGAAATATGATGAAGATTCGAGGATCATGCATTTAATGCACAATCAATAAAGGATCAATCAAGGACGGATTTTCTCGCTATACATTTGAAGGAAAAATCCGATCACTGAAATCAAGGAGAATATAATTAAGGGGGAATCAAGAATAAAATCAAGGATTATTCCCCTCATAAATATAGCCAACGGACGGAATTTCAAATCAAGGATACTCAAGGCTATAAATAGAAGGCATTGACAGACAGATAAAACAACGATTAAAAAAAAAAAGAAAACTAAGCAGAAACCCTGTCACTTTGAGAAGCCTTCTCTCTGAACTTACAAGGATTTATCTACAGATCAACTCAGACATCAGAACTACAATTTCATATTCAGCACTGAGATTGATCAATCAAGTTTGTGAATCTCATTCACAATAAACTGAAGCAACTGAATCAGAAGTCATCTGAGAAGGAGTTGTGCTTGTGATAGCTGCTGAAGGATTTGATCCCAAGGAGCAATGAAAGAGACTGAATCACTGAAGTTGTTGCAGTCAAGGAGTGATAGTCTTGTAGATTGTGAAGCTTGGGAAGTCAAGGACAATCATACTATTGTATCTGTGAAAACAATAGTGAATTCCTCCAATCATCACAGGAGAAGAGTGGATTAAGGGATTACACCACCCTGAACCACTATAAGCCTTGTGTCAATTTACTTTCTGCAATCTACTTTACTGCATTCATTTAAATTGCCTAAATTATAATCTATATCTGTGATTGTCCAAACTACTTTGAAACAACATAGTAAGAAGGGACTTATCCGCTGCCCAAAAACTTTTATATACAAGAAAAGTTTTTGAAACTCCACTATAGTCATTCACCCCCCCCCCCCTCCCCCTTTGACTATAGTTTTACCCTTCTCTGGGACCAACAGAAATATTTACAAGTGCTTAAAGGATTAAAGTGGAAAGATAGGGCAAGTGCTTGAGTAAGAGAACTTATCGAAGTCTCTACCCTAAGCAAGTAAGTTGAGATGAATCTATCTAAACTCAAGTCAATGCTAGGACATATGATATCCTACTAGTGTGATTAAATTAGAAAGATTAAATACAGATTTGGAAGGTGAAGCAAAAGTTGTAACACTTACCATATTCTGAATCTAGTAAACTGACAAGGGAACTAAATAAATGTTATTATGTTCTCGTTCTTATGAAGAACATGATTTTCAGTTATTTGTTAGGATTTAGTAGACATATTCAATTGTAAGGAATAAATGTTATTCCGATAAAGTTGGAAGATGACTGAATTTAACATACTAGATTGATGTCACTATATAGTCGATATGGGTGATGAAATCTCAACAAAATAATTATATGGCTGCTATCCTTGATTTTGTGGTTGTTCTAGACATAGTCTCTATGGAGGAGAGTCATGTGATTAGATGTCATTCTGATGACGTCTGAACCATGTGATTATGAACCATGTGGGTTACACATATCTTATCCAAAGAGGACTAAAATACCCTTTTATGAAAATGGTTACAAAATCTAGAAAAATTGACTAAAGCCTAAACATATTGATGTATGTAGGCTTATGACAATTTGTACCATAAATAATTGTTTCTCTCTCTCTTGGACTATTTTAGAAATAGTTGAATGTACTTATTGAAGTACGACAATTTTGAAAGCCCGAATAGTTCGAGCTAGTACGCATATGAAATAAATGAAATTTTGGTATTAATCTTCAATTGGATTGAAGCAATTAATAACTGGAGGATGGTTCAAAAGTTGTCTGAAAAGGAATAAGATTCCCCCTTTAAGTACACCATTCTTGGATACGCAATTTGATTGTGTTTTTAAAATGGAAACAACACTTTATACGATAAAGGTGTGACGTAAGCCATGTAAAGTATCCCTTACCCGGTTTGGGATAGTGCCCTTAATCAAAACACATATTTAACCGAGTTCCAAAATAAGGTTGAATAAATTCCATATTAGACATGGAAGGGGATAATGTCGAATCTATCTTAACCGATGATTTGAAGTTGTCATAGGCATGGAGCCTAGGACAACATATGCAACTTTGTGGAATATCTTGGCAAGTACGCTAGATATTGTCTACTTTCCCGCGGAACAAAATGTTTGTCTCCAAACATGCTATCTTCTAAAAGGGGTATTTTCTTCCAAAAGAGATAGTGGGAGTAAATGAGATCTCAAAAGAGTTTGAGAGCCACAAGAAGAGATTCAACCATAGGAACGTGAGCAGACGCAACATAGTGATGAGGTGTACAACACTGCTCAGTGCACACAAATGTTCTATAAGTCTGTGGCCTGAGAAGGCTGCTGATGTCTTCATCTTAAAGAATGTATATCTCACGACTTATGAAGGAATGTTTGAGAGGCAAGATTGAGAGATATGGCCGAGAGCCATAATATCTGAATTAGATTCCATTAGTGATAACCAGGTTCTGAACCTAATCTGTCTTACCTAGAGGGAATGTCCCTGAAAGGCTAACATGGATGGTAATATAATTACTATAAGGCTATAGTGACGGCTGAAGGGTACGGGGTGTAAACCCTGTAATTATCTTTATGCTGCCAGCTGAGCCCAGCTCTATTCAGACCATGCTTGTTATAACTTTGTATCATGACTATATGATAGTGTTGAAGACGTTGGGCAAACAGCTCGATGTTCATAGATGATAACATGATATGCGAGCCCTCGAGATCCATTAATGGACCCAAACAAGTTTCTCTAGACAATTTCTTTGTTTGATAATCATAGGAGTTTGATTTAGTCAAAAGAAGGGATATGCCCGATGTGCAAGAGGGATAGTGGGAGTGTATTACGATTTTTGAGTAAGGTATTGGATATCTCTCTTGGGAATTATCACCATATGTCACAGTCAATCAATGTTTGGTAGTTCAAGGTCTTTACGAAAGCACCTGGATTAGCAGTTCTTCTTTTTAGAAATAGGAATCTATAGTGGTAGATTTAACTCCTGTTAGATTATAGTTTAACTATATAGATATGATGCTAAAAGAGTTTAGCATAGATCACGATAGGAGATACTGTTAGCCGGTGTTCTCAAGATCTATCTATGTTAGGACGTTAGTCCTAAAGATAAGGTGAAAGATGATGCTTATGGAAGGTTTCCTTTGCTACAAGCGATAGGAACCATCATAAAAGTAATGACAGATGTTCATAGTCCATGAAGAGTCATGAGCAAGTATGAAAGTAAATCGGGTGAATGTCGAAAATGTCCTTAAACAAGTTAAGAATGGTTTCCTAGTTTATCGAATCTTGGAATTGGATAAATATAGATATACAGACGTGTATCCTGAGTCTTATGAAGGCGAGTGGGAGCTACAGTTGGGATTTGCAAATCACATTGATTAAGTGATACAATGAGCTATAAATGTTCTTAGCAAGAGATCATTATTCTACAACCGAGCCAAAACACGCATATTGCCTTGAGGCACAAGGGAAGTTGTACATGGATCTGAAGGTTCATTTTGAACCTTGTGTGGTTCTTCCACATTTACTATATAGCCGATATAGTTGTGGATTCATTGCTTGAAGCAAAGACCAAGGTCTCTTCGGAGATTCATGTGTGTGGAGGCGGTTCCGTTTGACTTGGTCATTTGGAGCATGATATGAAGATAGTCTAAGTCCCCACCGATAGCGATCCATTCACAGCTAGGGCTGGTTGCAAGTATTACATGAGATTCTTGTGTTTCAACTTGGTCTTGTGTGTACGAGTGATTAGTTTTAGGCCAAGTGGGAGATTGTTGAAATAGTGTCCTAAACCCAATCGGGTTGGACCGAATCCGACCGGGTCGGATCATTTCTACTATTTCATTATGATTATACATATATAATAAATAGCTTTTCTGTTGTCATATATTTGTTCTTTAAAGAACCAATTATGATTTGTTATATGATAACGTCCTTAGTATTAAACTATGATAGAGAAACCATGATAGGTGATTATGGTTGATGAGATCTCTAATCACTTTAATAAGTTTGATACTTAAATGTCTCTAGGCTGATGTACTATTAAACAAAGTCATTGATAGTACGTACGGACTAGCACGTATTAGATATCTTCTCTTTAAGGGCGTGGATAGATCTCGTCTATCTAAGTGTAGAGACACTTGGACCGTACGTGGATGTGTACTGGAGAATGCGTATGTTAGACTGACCCACTTACACTATTAAGTGTCACACTAGGTGACGGTTGTGTAATTATCATTAGGACCGGAGTCTACATGGCATCACGGTGTGGATTGTCATGATTTGACACAATTGAGGTTTCCCCTAACCATAGGGCGATCATGTGATAGTGATTGGGTGTGATACTGAAGCATGCGGAGTATACATGTTAGGTCGTCTGAGAATCACATACCCTAAAAGTAGGGGTGAATATCCGAAAGGGCCTTCTTATAAGGAATGTCTTACTCTCGTGACTCTTTGCAAAGTGGAAGTAAATGAGTTACTTCGAGAGAGCATGATATCCAGATTATAAGATACGGTCGTCAATGCTTGACACTCGACGTACGACCATATGGATATTATAACAGCGATGGGATTCTATTTACACGCTAACCGAGCACATGAAAGGTAGTACTCATTGCGTATTGACTCTTCTGATGATTGTGGGTCACGGACGTGTTGCTAGACGCTATCCGTGATGGTTAGAGGTGAAGGGCAATTTTGTAATTGCGCCTTATGTCTATGGCCAACATATTCGGAAGCTTATCGGGTCACACACATATGAACATCAAGTCGGATTAAAATATGGTTATAGTTGAAGACAAAATAAGGAAAGTTTTATCTCGATACAATAAAGGTTATAGTGGTAAATTAATATGGTCGTATTTATTTATTATAAATAAATTAAATACAAGATATTAATTATATTATTAATCAAATATATATATTATATATAGGGCCAAAATTTGTGTGTATGACACACGTGAATTGGCTAATAATGTGGCGCAAGTTTTGTGTATAGGATACATTTGAATTGTGCAATTTAATTAATCAGATTACCATAATATTAATATTGGATATTAATTGATTTTGGAAAAATAGATTTATGGTAATAAGATAAATATAGTCAATATAAAATATTGACAAAATATTAGAAATATTTAATATAAGATATTAAATTAAATGAGATAAATCAATCTAAGGGATTTTCCTTATTTTATTAGGAAAATGTTTTCTTTCTCCTTACTCAACACAAGACTTAATCTCCAAGGTTTTTCTCTTGTGACCTGCGCCCCATATGCCTATATAAGCAAATGGGTGGCTAGCTCTTTTGTACACCGTTATTCCAAGAGCTAATTGTTCTTGAGAAAATAGAGAGCTTCTTAGAGAGAGTATTGAGAGAGAAAAGGTCGACCTAGCAAGCTTGAGTTTTTCTAGTAGAAATCCTTGGCGGGATTCCGGTGAGGTGCTCGTGTGGATAACTTATGAGGCCGGACACTTGGACGGTTCGCACACATCTACTCCTACCGGACGGTCAAAGCGTCGATCTTTTAGATCAACCAAGGTAATATTACCGTCCCCTCTCTTATATGATTATTGTTTAAACGAAGATGATCCTGGATCGGGAAATCAATTTTAAATTCCGCTACGCTACTCGATTGATTTCCTAACATTCTTGAGCCCATATAAGGCTTTGCTAAGCCTATACACTTTGCTTTATGCTCATATCTTCACATAACCTTGTGGCTGATCCACGTATACTTCTTCCTCCAGCTTACCATTAAAAGATGCTGATTTCACATCCATTTGATGTGCCTTCCAATGGTTTTGAGCTTCCAAAGATAACACTAGCCTGATAGTTTCCATCCTTGCTATTGGGGCAAACACTTCATTGTAGTCAATCCCATACTCTTGTTTTTAACCTTTGGCAACTAGTCTAGCCTTATACTTACTGACTTTTCCATCTTCATTCAATTTTGTCTTATAGATCCACTTGACACTAATAGTCTTGTGTCTATTTGGTAGATCTGTGAGTCTCCAAGTTTGATTCCTTTCAATGGCTGTGATTTCTTCATCCATAGCCTGCCTCCATTTTCTATCTTCTGATGCTTCCTCATAAGTGATTGGATCATCACTAGCAAAGAGAGCATAGTAAGTGGTCTCCTCTAACTGTGGTAAACCTGTTACCTCAAAATATGTCATCCAGCCTGGCCTTTCTAGTTCTCTCGAGGTCCGTCTCGCGAACCCTCACCGCTATTTCATGACTTGAGTCTCGCCGAACTTGGGTCCGCTCGAACCCTCACCGCCGCCGTCGATTCGGTGTCTTGAGTCCGATGAATCTCACTCGCCGATCCCGAGTCCGCTCGAATCTCACTCGCCAAATCTCACTCGCCGATCCCGAGTTGCCGACCCTCACTGTTCTTCATCTATCGATTCTCGAATTGGATAGAACCGAGTATTGTTTGCTTTCCAATCCCGGTGTTCGCCATCAAACACCACATCTCTACGGATTACTATCATTTTGGTTATAGGATTGAACAACTTGTATGCCTTGGACTTTTCACTGATCCCCAAGAACACACATTGTTCCCCTTTATCACTGAGTTTCCTCCTGTTTTCATCTGGGATATGAGCATAAGCAATGCATCCAAAAATCTTAAAGTGACTTACAGATGGTTTGATTGAGCTCCATGCTTCTTCTGGTGTCATGTCCTGAACAGAGAAAGTTGGGCATCCGTTCAAAATATGCACACTCCAACTTACCGCCTCTGGCTAGAATCTTTTGGGCACATTTCCATAGGCCAACATGATTCTTACCATATCCAGAATTGTCCTATTCTTCCTCTCAGATACACCATTCTGCTGTGGTGTATAGGCTGCTGTCAATTCCCTTCTGATTCCATTACTGGTACAGAAATCTTCAAACTCTACTGAGCAAAATTCTCCTCCTCTATATGTTCTCAAACTCTTGATATACTGACCTGTCTTCTATTCTTTTAACAATTTGAAGCTCTAGAATGCATTCAATGCTTCAGACTTTTCTGAAAAGATTTCAACCCAAGTTTTTCTATATAAATCATCAGTAAATGTAATGGAATACCTCTTACCTCCATTGGATGATGGGTTGGTTGGGCCACACAAGTCTGAATGGATAAGTTCCAGCACTTGTTTTGCCCTCCAAGCCTTTCCTTTTGGGAAAGGATGCCTATGTTGCTTTCCTTTTGTGCATTCTTCACATATCTGCTGAGGAGTTTGAATTTGTGGAAGTCCTTTAACCATTTCCTTCTGCTGAAGTGTTTTCAAACCACCAAAATTGAGATGTCCATATCTATAATGCCATAACCAAGATGCATCTTTCAATTCTGCCATAAGACATGCTTGTGGCTCCTTAATTTCCAAAGGAAACAATCTGTTGGCATTCATGGGAACTTTTGCAATGATTCCCTTGCTTGGATCCTTGATTTCACACTCCTTATTCTTCAGAATAGTTTCATATCCTTTTTCTTGCAATTGTCCAACACTTAACAGATTGCACTTCAGATCAGGAACATATAGCATACTAGAAATGGTTTCAAATGTCCCATTCTTGGATCTGATGCATATATTTCCTTTTCCCTTAACATTCACTGATGAGTTATCTCCAAATTTCACCTTTGAATGATAAGATTCATCCAAATAAGAGAATGATGCCTTATTACCACACATGTGATTAGTGCATCATGTATCAACATACCGTACTTGGGGTGCTAAAGTCCGCTTTCATCCGAGTAGTCATCGAGTCTCATCCTCTTCCTTGTCGCAAAGTGACTCGCCGAGTCCATTTTCTCCTTGTATGTTGGCAATTTATGTAGCATTCTGACCGGTAGTGCCCAAATTTGTGACACCTAAAGCATTCAACATTCTTTTTGCTTGCAGTACCTCTACCCTATCCATTCTTGGATGCCTGAGAGTTGTCCATGCTGTCAGAATCTCTAGTAGTTCTCCCTTTACCTCTTCCTCTGCCTCTACCCCTGCCTCTATAATTGCTATTATAGGCAGTGGTCTTCAAGGCCTGCTCTTCATTGGATGCTGTTGATCCTCTCTTCATCTTCTGTTCATGAACTTGCAAAGATCTTTGAAATTCATCAAGAGACAAAACTGCAATGTCTTTTGACTCCTCAATGGAGCATACCACATAATCAAATTTTGAGACTAGTGACCTCAAAATTTTCTCCACAACTGCTACATCCTCCATCTTTTCACCAAGAAATCTCATTTTATTGCAGATTTCCATGGTTCTGGCACAATAATTTGAGACAGATTCACCTTCCTTCATTTGTAAGGTTTTAAAATCTCTTCTTAAGGCCTATAGCTGTGATCTCTTCATTCTGGCATTTCCTTGGTACTTCCTCTTCATTGAATCCCAGATATCCCTTGATGACTCCTTGCTGAGAATGGTCTCCAAGATAGCTCTACTATTGCTTGAAATAGATAGTTCTTTGCCTTCAGATCTTTGAGTTTTTTGCTCTCAAAATCGCTCTCTCGAGCCTCGGTTGGGGGTGGATTTCCCGCCGGTTCAACCTACTCCTTGTTCAATTATGGTCAGTACTCCTTAGAACGCATGAAGGTCTCCATCAACATGCTCCAGTGATCATAATGTTGTCCACCAAACTTTGGGATGGAAGCCTGAACAAATTTTGTTTCTGCCATGGATCTTTTCTCCAATTGTGGTTGAGAATATGGCTCCGATACCACTGATAATTTTTATGGTAGAGATAGTATTTTAGGAAAACTTAAGAATTTCATTGATGGAATAAGCATATAAATACAAGTAGAAAACAACTACCCACTAAGCCACTTC
The DNA here is from genome assembly GCA_036785695.1 of Gentiana straminea. Lineage (NCBI taxonomy): Eukaryota > Viridiplantae > Streptophyta > Magnoliopsida > Gentianales > Gentianaceae > Gentiana > Gentiana straminea. Next base: position 307,526 of record JAVUPR010000386.1, on the reverse strand, counting down.
CCATAAAATATGAAACATGTGATCATGGCTATAAACCAAACATAACTACTCTAGTAGTGGAAATCATGCTAAAAAATCGAAAAACATGGCTGACATAGCCTTAGGTAATAAACAACTTAATTAACTAATAATAATTAACATAATTTCCCAACAAAAACCACATAGGGCAAACTGTGAAAATGTTGATGGAAAATTTGGAGAAGTCGAAGTAAAATGCAAGAGTACCAACTTGTCCAGTCGAATGGTCTTCATCCCTTGGATGATCTTTTGATTTTATGGCTGAACAAATCTCAGCAAAAGAGATAATTATTTATCTCTTTTGCATCATCCGATGATACATATATAAGTGTATAATGGGGTGTCTCGCATGTTGACATTTTCAATTTTAAAGTGTACATATGATTTGAAGGTATACTTGGGGTCTTCATGTATTGATGTCTTCTTTGAGATGTGTATGATAGCAAATATAGCATAGGTATAAGATCAATAAGTTTTGTTACGTGTATGATAAGTCTAGGACTTCAATGGTATTAGTACAAATATGATATAATATAATATACAAACACAGAAGCTACACACTAGCTGTGTCCCACACTTTCAAGTTCGTAAAAGTTGCCGATTTTTTATGGGTCCTTGCTTATGTTGAATATTATTGACTGGATTGACGTAATGGATGACTATTTCGAGGAAATGAATACACATGAGGGCTTACAATGTGAAATAGCAGCTTCCAGATTCAAAGGTATTGCACACTCTTGGTGGAAGGACGTACAAAATGATAGGGTTCTAGGAGGTAAGCATCTCATTTCTTCGTGGGATCGAATGAGGAAACTTTTAATCTCCAGATTTGCGCCTATAAATTGTTTGACCAAATGCCCGTTAGAACCTTATAGCAGCAACTTTGAAGATAATAATGTGTGCAGAATGTCTACTGGAATTAGTCAGACTGAATTGAAGTTATCATCAAAGAAGGTGGTCGAAACTTCAATGGTTACTCTTTTGGTTGTCCGGTTGTAATGGGATTAAATTATGGGCTTTACATTATTTGGAGTAATGGTGATGAGTTGGTGTTGTGTGATCAAGTCATAATGATCATTGGACTTGCAGATGTGCTGCACCAAACAGAGGTATATAGGCCAGATTCATGCCGTTGGTGTAGATACAGAGATTGTGCTCATTCCAAGTGTTGGATTGGGAAGAGAGCAGCAAATGACTAGGTCGTTCGTTTCCCTTGGTTCGACAGGTCCAGGAAAGAAATAGATTTCCAGGGCTCTTGTTCAACAATTTTTTGTGGACGACAAACTATTGATATGCAGTGATATGTTTACGAATGTGGAGGCACGCCTTGTTGCTCATGTGATTTGTGCTCCGCCAAGATACTTTGGTCATGCAGAAGAAGACGGACAACTTTTGGAAGGTATGAAGAGGCAGACTTACGATGTGGTGGTGTTTGATGAAGCTGCTCAAATGTTAGCCATGGTTGACCTGCAGCCTTTGAATCCGGAACTGATATTTCATGTTCTCTTAAGTTTTGATCCAGGCGGCATTGCCCGTTCTTCTAAAACTTGGAAGTCTATTTCACGCATCAGGAATATGCATCTATTTCAGTGTTTATTTATGTATGTTGCTGTTCCTAATGGTTCTTTGGGGGAAGGCTTTGAAAGTATATCAGCTCCGAGCATTATATCACAGGGAGGTTACATGACAAATTCATTTTCGATGTGTTTCGAACATGATGGAAGAAGAAGAATCAACTCCGGTGATACTGGAAGTCTTGATCAGGAAAAGACATCATTCATTCAATGCCGACCCATTACGATCAGATACACACAGCAATTTGATACTTATTGATATGCATGTCACTTTAAATCTAACTCGTGGACGAGTTATTCGACGGGGTTGGAATGATGAGTACCACTCCAACAGAGAAGGAAAGTTTATCATGACTATGCCAAGCGTTCCTATAAATTATTCATGGTTGATTGAGCATTTTATGGGACAATGGACATTTAACACTTCCTTTTGAAACTATTTTATAAGTTGGTGAACCTTGATGCATATATGGTTACATCAATACTCGACACATGGTTGAATGAATGTGGTCTGGCCCCAAGTAGCATTCAGGTGAAAATGTACCACTTAAAAGAAGATGATTGGGTATGCAGCTTTGATAAATGCATCGTTCAAGGTTGGTAAGCAAAAGAGATTTGGGTTACTTGGTCACATACCGAATGCTCTAGCTGGGAATATATACGCATCAAATCGGAAAATTCTTTGATCGTTGTTCATGCAATTGTTATTTGTGATACCCATTCCACGTGTGCTGTTTTCTTTTCACCCGGGAGAGGGTTACGTGTAATGCCCCCAGACCCCGGGCCTGGTTCCGCTAAATGAGTAATAAATGATCCGGTCAATCGCTTAGACCGTCGTCCTCGTTAGGTTTAAAAAGGGTAACCCGAGTTGACAAGACATTTATGTCTCACACTTATAAGGTGGTGAGCAGGACATTATTTTACCGATTTGGGAATTTACATTACGAATGTGTTTTTAACGCTTACTACAACTTTCATGAAACTCGTGGACAAGTTTTCTTTAGGGCGGAATGGAGATGATGCAGTGAACGAAGATTGAGTTATTTATATATATAAACATCTCGAGGGTTGTGTTGAAAACAGTGATAAACACTGTTGAAATTGATCAGAAAGGATCAAAAAGAACTATAAGAACAAGATCAAACAAGAGCATTTTGCAGAATTTGAAAACAGAATTTAGGCGGGAAAAATTCTTTCATTGAAGAAGATGAAAATTACAATGAGAATCAGTAAATTGGAACTTCTGATTCTTCTCTGATGTGTTTACATGTTTATATAGAGTGTACAACATCCTAACCACTCAATAACCGACTCCTAGCGGATCTCTAACTAACTAACTGTCTGGTGTTCGACTAAATGCTCCTATAAGCAATCAACCTTCACTCTTGTGCTTATTGTATCTTCAACACCCTCCCTCAAGCTGGAATGGAGTGTCTATGACAGCTGGAAATCAACCTTCACTCTTGTGCTTCTTGTATCTTCAACACCCTCCCTCAAGCTGGAATGGAGTGTCCATGACAGCTGGAAATCAACCTTCACTCTTGTGCTTCTTGCATTGTGCCTGATAGATGTTTTTGATTGGAAATATGGGCCAAAGTCTTGTAAGAGTCTGTTTGTCCACTAGTTTTGTCAAAATACCAGCAACATTATCTTCTGTTCTTAAAGGCATTGGTTTTAAAACCTTGGCTTGATATTTTTCCCTCACAAAGTGGCAATCAATCTCTATGTGTTTTGTACGTTCATGAAAAACTGGATTTTCTACTATGTACATTGCTCTTTTGCTATCACAAAATAAAGGCACAACCTGAGGGTGTAAAACCTGAAAGTCAGATAGAAGATACAGTAGCCATTGGATTTCATATGCTGTGACTGCCATGGCTCTATATTCAGCTTCTGTTGAACTTCTACTTACAACCTCCTGCTTCTTACACTTCCATGATACCAAAGCATCTTCTAGAAAAACTGCATATCCAGTAACTGATCTTCTACTGATATGGCATCTTCCCCAATCTGAATCAGAAAGTGCTTTTAAAACTAGGGATCCTGTTGCTGGGAATAGAATGCCTTGTCCAGGTGCTCCTTTGAGATACTTGAGTAACTTATATGCTGCTGCAAGATGGTTCTCTGTAGGTTGATCCAAGAACTCGACTTAGTTGTTGCATGGCATATGCTATATCGGGTCTTGTGTTGCCCAAATAGATAAGTTTCCCAATTAAACTCCTGTAGTAAGTGTTATTTTCAAGAAGTGGTGAATCTGCTTTGTCCAAGGCTATTGTAGGATCCATAGGGAGGGAAGAAGGTTTGGCACCTAGATACCCAAATTCTGTGAGTAAATCTAGACAATATTTCCTTTGATTCATTATTATGCCATGTTTAGACCTAGAAACCTCAAACACTAAGAAGTACTTGAGTTCTCCTATGTCTTTGATTATAAATGTTGGATGGAGTAAAGTCTTCAAATTATGTATGGCTTGTAGAATGAGACCCCAATATGATGTCATCTACATAAACTAGTAGAGCTACAAAATCATGACCTGTGCCTTTGGTAAATAGACTGTGGTCATTTTTGGATTGAGAATATCCTACTTGGATCAAAGTTTGTGTGAGTTTAGCATTACACTGTCTACTAGCTTGTCTCAGACCATATAGAGACTTGTTAAGTTTGCAAACCAGATTAGAATTTTGTACTATTAATCCAAGAGGTGGTTTCATATATACTTCCTCATCCAAGTCCCCATGTAAGAAGGTTTTGTTGACCTCAAGTTGATGTTGATGCCACTGTTCATAGCTGCTAGACTCATAAACAATCTAATAGTCGACATTTTTGCCACAGGTGAAAATGTCTCAATGAAATCAATCCCTTCAGTCTGTGTGTAACCTTTTGCAACCAATCTTGCTTTATATCTCTCAATAGTTCCATCAGACTTCCTTTTTATTCTAAAAACCCATTTACAACCTATAGGGACCTTGCCTGATGGAAAGGATACTAATGACCAGGTATTATTGGCATGTAGGGCATCAAGTTCACTTTGCATTGCCTTTTGCCATTCTGTGGATTGAGCAGCTTTTTTGTAGGTATTTGGCTCTTTGCTTGTATCTATTGAGCTGGTAAAAGTCTTGTATCCTTCTGAAATATTGTTGTAGGATACTACATTTTGAATTAAGTGGGGAGTGGAACTATTAGCAACAAGATTGTGTTGGTAGTCCTTCAAATAAGTAAGGGCAGCTCTTGTTCTTGATGACCTTCTGAATGTGTCTGTAGATTGTGTTGGTACAGGATTGGTTAAAGTTGTGGAGTTCTCATTCTGAAGTGTCACAGAGTCTTCATTTAGATTTGTTGTAAGCCCTCACTCAATGATGTATTCATAAGAATCGGACTATATGCAATAGGTATGACCATTGTAGGATCCGTATTGGATTGTGTTGCAAATGGGAACTCAAACTCATGAAAGATCACATCTCTGGAGATGAGTAGTTGTCTGGTAGCTACATCAAGGACTATGTAGCCTTTTGTGTGTGCTGCATTACCTAAATAAACACACTTTCTGCTTCGTGGCTCAAACTTGCCCCTGCCTTGCACATTAGTACTAACAAAATCTAGATAACCAAAAACTCTCAAGGCCTTGTAAGTAGGTGATTTTGCATTAAAAAACAGAATATGGCGATCTATTATTTAACAAAGGTGTAGGAGTGATATTTATGAGATATGCTACATGCTGTAAACATAAACCCCAATATATCATAGGTGTGTGCATGAAATCTTAGTGCACTAGCTGTGGCAATAAGGTGTTGATGTTTCCTCTGCACTACCCCATTTTGTTGAGGGTATGTACACAAGAGGTCTCATGAATGATACCTTTTTCAGCATAATACTGTGTATGTTGGAACTCAAGACCATTATCAGATCTGATGGTTCTCATGTGTCTATTAAACTGAGTATAAACCCATTCACAGAAATTTTTAAGTATTGATCTAGTTTATGCTTTGGTTTTCATCAAGAATACCCACAAGTATCTACTGAAATCATCCACAATAGACAATAAGTAAAACTCACCATTATGTGTACAATGTCTATTTGGACCCCAAATGTCAACATGAATCAAGTCAAATACAGTGCTACTAACAGAAATAGTAGTAGGAAACTCATCCTTTTTTGTTTGGCTAAAGGACAAACATGACATTCATTGTGTAAAGGTAATACAATATCATATGCATCTAATTGTTTTACAACTTTTAATCTTTGAGTAGATAGATGTCCTAATCTGTAGTGCCATAACAAGGAATCGGTCATAGTATGACAAAGTAAAGAAGTATCGATAATGTTGCGAGATCTTGCTTTTAAGATGTATAAACCTCGATTAGGCTAGGCCGAACGAATCATCCTCTCGTGTTGGTATATCATGTATCATACAACCATTAGCATCAAAGGATACGAACAAGTAGTGCCCGCAATAAGTATTCTAACGAGACAACAAATTATATGAAAAAGCGAGGCACCCAAAGTACATTTTTCAAGATAATATCACCATTGATAATAACCTCACCAATGTGAGTAACAACGACCTTGGCTCCAGTAGGCAGATTAACACTTAAATCATGCACATGCATATATTTAGACATTAAAGTGAGATTAGATACCACATGATCAGTAGCACCAGAATCTACAATCCAAGTAAAAATGTTACCTGATGAATAGTTTCCGGCTGCGACTTGTATATCAATCCAAGCCACATTGTTGGTCGGAGCACTATTAATGACTTCCTGTATCGTTGTATAATTTCTCCTCCCACTTCGATCCACTCTTACGGTGGTGAGGGCAAGGATGCGTGCAGCAAAAAAGACTAAATAAAATATATTGTCTGCAAAACATACCGACATTTTAGCTAGTGTGACGATAAATTTGTACGTATTTCACAAAAGAATTTTTTTTTCCAATACTATTTAAATTTAGCCGCACGCAACACGCACGATACTCATCTCCTTGACGCCCGTTTGTACGCTGCACACTTGTTGCACACACGCATTCCCACTAGGGGTGAACAAAAAACCAGAAACCAAACCAACCGGCCGAACCAAATCGAACCAAACCGGAAAGGTATAAACCGTGGTTTTTTGGTCGGTTTTTGTATTGTAAAAAACCAAACCGTAAATAACAATTTGGTTCCAATTTAAAAAAATGAAAACCGTTTAAAACCGGAACAAACCAGATTTTATATGTATACATACATACATACATATATATATATATATACACACACACACACACACCTACATCTATTAATACTTTAAAACATCAATGTGCTTTTTTCGGTCCAACTCAACTTGTTTAAACTTTGTAATTAATGTAATGCATTAATGATCAATTACTAATCTCATATCCTAAAGATTCATATTTTATTGATCATTTCACAGACTTGTCTTTAATTTCCAATCATTTAAGAGATTCTCGAGTACATGTCTAGTTCACAACTCACCACCGCTAACTCTTTCTTCTCTTTCTACTTCCTCAGCACCAATATTTGAATTATGTGAATGCTTATTTGTATGACTTACTTCTTCTAATGATGTTGATGAACTTAATCATGGACATTTTCCGATTTGTTCATTTGTTAGGTTTGACATCTTATATAAATAAATGCATTTATATACATTAGTTTTATATAAGTTTGTCTTTTATTTGCTTATAATTAGATTATGTTGGACAATAACATTGTTGAGATAATCAAAATACGAGTTGGTGTTTTGGAGAAAATAAAATGACGAATATGTTCTAACTAAATAAAGTCCAAAACTATATCACATGTTTTTTTTCGTTTGAAATGTGTGAAAGTTAGTTATCTTTAATTTATCTCTCGTTTACTTATGGAACAAACACATTCCTCTTTCTTCCTTGACTATACTCAAAATATTATTTTGTCAAATGGATTTTGAGATTTATAAATGATATTCAATAATATAACGATTAGTTCATTATTAGTATTTTTTGAAATCGATGATTCATTGATGAATTGAAATGAGTAAGGGATGACTCTTTCATTATCTTGTTCGTCCCAAACTTTGGAATTCAATTGTAGGTGTCGATTTCGTTGTGTTGGATGGTGTTGAAATATGATTGGTTTTTGGATCTTTAAGATTCTCATGGGTAGATGTTAGTTAAATATAAAACATTTGTTAAATCATCTCATTGGATTTACTAGCATAATAGTACTAATGTATTACATATATTATCATTTGTTGTTACGAGGCAATTTGTGATTTCCTATCAATAATTTTAATTGTTAAAGAAAAACCGTAAAAAACCGGAACCAAGCTGAACCAAACCGGACCGAACAAATGGTTTACGTCTGAAAACCGTTCTAGTTTGGTTTCGAAAATTGAAAACCGTATAAAATGGTTCGGTTTTAAAAAACGGAAAAAACCGGCCGAACCGGACCATGTTCACCCCTAATTCCCACCCACGTCCACACACACACACACATACATACACATATGCACAGGGGCGGAGCCACGTGACCCCACACCACTTTTAATTTTTCTTTTGCAAAACGACGTCGTTTTGGTTTTAGAAAAAAATCAATTTTTGATCTAATTACACGTCCAACCCGGTTCCGACCCGGAAATTTTTGACTAGAAACTAGTAGGTGTTTAATAATGTAACCTAATAATTTAGTGACGATACCAACCTGTATCTGTAGATATCCCGGTCCTGTCAGCAAAGTCCGGCAAGTCATTTGGTGGCGGTATGCAGCAACGTTTCATCTTTTTCTTAAGATTGCTCAACTTCTTATTTATTGAGTACCAATATTTGATCATAATGGAGAAATGAAAGAATTTTTATTTATATATATATATATATATATATATATATATATATATATATATATATATATATATATATATATATATATATATATGTGTGTGTGTGTGTGTGTGTACGTATCTATGTGTAGGTATATGTATTGTATTTATGAAAAGTCAAATGCAGATGCGTAATGTTAAGCATTTTCAGATTTCAGATTGATAACGTTATCAAACGTTTATAATTTTCAGATTTCAGATACTTATTAATTATATTCAGATTTCGGGTTTAAGATTTCAGATTTCAGAATTCAGACTTCAGATTTAATAAACGGCACTTAGTATTATTTATATATTAAGTGATAAGGTGAGCCAGGAACGTCAGTGCGTTTTGAAATTTCTGTGGTACCTTGAACGTCATAAGTGTTGACGTTTAGAGGACGTCAGTCACAACGACATTTCTGATTAACAAGTAACGTCCACATCGACGTCTCAATAAGTAACCTAATTGGTTATTGTGACCTACACGTAAGTTATGGTGACGTTGGTTCTGCAACAACGTACAACGTCACTACGGATGACGTTTCCAGCCCCGTTCATTCTCCCCAAAAGTCCGGTTGGAAAACGGCCGGAAAATCAAAAAAAAAACCACCAATACTACCCGATTTCAACCCCATTTCAACCAAGAACGATTTCTATATCTTCTTCATTGCAACGCAAGGCTTGATTGAGTTGAGTTGATTCTTTTTTTCTTTAGTCTGAAGGTATTTGAGTTGTTTCAGATGATGATTTTTAAATGTTGTATTGCATGGATGATGATGAAGGTTGCATGGTTTTTGTTTATGAGAATAAGGTTCTTGAGATGATGAAGGTGATGAAGTGAGGAAGAAGATAAAGCGGTGGAAGAATATGATTTTCTTTTTGTTTATGAATGAAGATTTGTTGATGTTTAGGAATTTTATTTGTATGAAAATTAAGTTTGTAGGTTAAATGAATTAATGTTTTTTAGTTTTGATTAGACGAGCTGATTAAATTAAGAGAAGGATGAAATTATTTTATTAATTTCTAAAAGTACTAGTTTACATTTTCTAAAATCTATGGTACAAGTAGTAGATTTCTTATAATTTTTATGATGTGTCGAGAGTAAAAGGGTGACACTAGTAGCAGAGTTAAATACGTAAACATTTCATTTAGTACAAAGAAAGTATTACAATATCTTAGTTGGAGTTTAACTCAGTGGACATGGTTTCCACAGTAATTTATTCAAAAATAAGCGAACACATAGCGAAACACACATAAAATTATGAAAATACTATTATTCTTTTTATGAAAGTTGTGTTAAAACGGTTAAGACCAGGGGCAGACTTATAGAGGGCCCCCGTTAAATTTTCCAAGAATTTACTAAGATAACCTTCCTATTTGATAATATGTAGAAATGGGTGTAATATATACTACTTGATGGGGCTGAATCTATACTTGATGGGGCTGAGTTCGAATCCCTGTAGCTGTAATATTTTTTTGTAAACTTATTTAGTATATTAAACTTCAGATTTTTTTAATTTTTTACTCAGAATATCAACACTTCTTTTCTCAAAATTTCTTAACATTTTAGAAAGATAAATGATATGACAATCCAAAAATTTCGAAACTTATTTACTAAATTAAACTTCGGATTTTTTTTATAGTCATACGACAATCAAAAAATTTGAAAACTTATTTACTATATTAAATTTCAGATTTTTTTTATAGTCATTTAATATATTTTTTTTGAGGAAATATAGTCATTTAAGGGATTGAGGGAAAAGTCCATTTTTAATTACAAAATTAATAAATATGACATATTCCTTTTTTTAGTTGCAAAAAAGGCAAAAAAAATTCAGCTGGACAAAAATACGCCTTTAATAAAAGGGACGCGCGCGTATCACGTAACTGCTCTACTGGGGAGACAACGCCAATGTTTAAACAGCATATTACTTAGTTTTTTTTTTAAACAACCGTAACTTTTGATTTAGAACTCCGATCATCGAAATTTTTTCACCAAAATTCATATATTTTTTTGCTCTTTAATTTGAGCCCTCATACGATACCCTTCCGACGTAAATTTTGAAAACCGAAAAAATATTTGCATTAACTGGAGCGTTTTTCTTATAAACGACCGTAACTTTTAATTTAGAACACCGATCACCAAAATTGTTTCACCAAAGTTCATATTTTTTTTATCTTCATTTTGAGACCTCATTTGATACCCTTTCAACGTAGTATTTGAAAGCCGAATTTTATCACAGCGTTTACACTAACACAATAACAGTAACACGGTAATAGAACACGTTTTATTAACAGACAAAATACATTTTATTAACAGACAAAATATCACCATTAACATTACGTAATACAATAATTTATCAAAAAATGCTGGATATCGTAATGAAACAATCAATCAAAGCATTATGGAGATGCAACTCCCGGGGAATCAAGAGAATAAGCCTAATATTATTGATTATAATCAAAAAACCTATCAAGGGAACTAAAACATTCTTCAAGTTGTTGAAGACCAAAGCAGTATGTTTTACCATCTATAGACATTTATCCTTCAAACTCGCACCACATCAAACTTCATGAAAGATGTATGAAGCACAAAATGCATTAAATAGCAACAGCTCGGCCTCATCAATAGATAATCTAGGCTCCTCCATTTTTCTAAAGACAAAAAAACACCAACATTGCCTCACCATTTGAATCAACAACCTTCAATCACCTAGGCCAAACCACACCACAACAAATAGTGGAATGCAAGGAAAGATTAAAACCAAATAAAGACACCATATGCCTGCAATAACACCTTTTACGAAGAATACATAGCGATATTAACAGTAACACAGTAACACTTTATCATCACAGTAACACAACCAATTATGTTTTCCTTTTCAACTTCTCAAAACACTTTTCAGTACTAATAACCACAGAAAACAAATATACATTGCATTTCTTATCCATTAATGACTGAAATATCAACATTAGTATGCTTCACAATGTAAGGGATGGGGTTTGAAGCACACTACAACCGATTCTTTTTTGAAAAAAAAAGCATTGCAACATTGCATCTTTCTGTATATTTGAACAAAGTAGAAGAAGGCAACAACATGAAGTCAATAAAAGTATTTAAAGTTTTTCAAGCCTGAAACACTTGGTTTTCTGCTCCAAAATCTGATTTTCAGCCTTATTCTTGGCGTATATATGGCTGAAAATCTCACAACACATAGTGATATTAGCATTAACACAGTAACACCCCCAAAACTAGTGTATTAGAAAGCTTAATGATATGAACCAAGTGAACAACACAATCAATCTTCTTTAAAAAATCATAGATGCATCCTTAAACCAACCCTTAAACTGTGGGATCACCAATATTATCAACCACAACAGACTTACCATTGTTTATGTTCTCAACAGAACTATTAGTTTCAGCTCCATGGTTATCAAAAGAGTTGACAATGGTAGCTTCAATATCTACCACGGCAGTTTCAATACTTGCCTTGGGATTCCTCTCAACCCCAATTGCCAGAGGAACAGACCCAGACTCAATACGCGAATTATCAGACTCAATACGCAAATATCAAGAATTTTTAGAACTTGAAATGCTAGGAACAATAACATTAACAGAAGTAGATACCTTCAAATTAGTCGAATTTGCAAGAATGTAACATTAACGACACGCACACGTAGACATTAAAGAATCTTCCATTACTCAGGACAATTCATTGATTATGAATAGTCCTATTGATACCATGACCATCTACAATTTAACTACAGACTGACAATATTTTCATTTCCAAATTAGGCATAAACGTTTTTTATCATTAAGGAAATTTGCAAGAGCTGTGTATACTACAAATTTCAACAACTGAATATGCAAGCATTGCAATTTCAACAAAATCGTAAGCTATTTCTTCAATTAGGATCGACGTGTATTTTTCTTCCAAATGATTATGCAGCTTCAAAATCAACAGGAAAAGCTGAACGGACTTCACGAACACTCCAATTCAATATTGTAAATTAATTTTCCTCCGACAAAAAAAACTAGAAAGATATACGAAATAGCAGCGAAAGTACAGATCTAAACCTGTAAGAGATGTCTCTGATCGAAGAAGAAGAAGCCGATGGAGATTGTAGCGAGTTAAAAGCCTCCTTTTGCAGCATCCATGATGTGATCGAAATGTTTTCGGCATGGAGTCCATTTGTCCCACATCGTTTCCATGGAAGATTTTATTAGATTTTTATTATTATTTATTATTAGGTTTTTTATTTTTATTTTTATTATTTAATTTTGTCCCACATCGGTTAGAAGTTGTTTTATTTCTTTCATTGTAGCCTATAAAAAGGCTTTAGTAGTATTCTTTGTAATCAGACAAATTTTGATATATTATATTTGAAGCTTTTAAGCTATGGTGAGTTTTCTCACGTTGGTTTTGGTGGATTCCAAACCGTTGTTTGGTGGATTCCAAACGGAACTTATCAAGGTTCTGAGCAGACCTTGTGGCGTTCGTATACCAAGGTTCTTAGGTACGGGTTATCTAAGGGTTGAGGTCATACCAAGGTTCTTAGTTACGAGTTAGCTAAGGGTCGCGGTGCTCGTTTTATTGGTGCCTTCAGTCGGTCCTTCGGCAATTTCGGATCTGATTCGATCATGGATCACATCAATCCATATGTGACATCAGTGAAGTTGATTAGATACGAGAGTAAGAAGAAGGTATGTCCTTAAAGGAATGAAAAATTGTTGTTCAATTCAGCTTTATCTTATATCAGGGGTATTTTAGTCCGAACGAATTATTTTGTCCTTATTGCAAAAAAAAATGAGTGTGGATTAAAATTTATATACAGGTTGGAAAGAGGACTAAACCTAATATTCCGTTTAATATAATGTCAATTATTAAGATGAAAAAAAATTTAGATAATATCTATTTATAATATAAACCCAAATCAATTTTCTTATTTGTATCTAGGAGAATTTTTTTTAAACACTTTTCCTGCGACAAATAATTTTCCGAATTCCGCCCCCTAAACCACAATCCTAGCTTCGCCCGTAGTTAAGACAACACATATTTACATAACTAATAATGAAGTTTGATTGTTGATTGGTCAATCATATTTAAAAATGTAAAAATGTGTTTATTTTAATCGTTATTCACAATAATTATGATAATAATATCCCTTAAAATCGACAAGATTTTCCAAATTAATCAACCAACTTTTACAACGCATACTCCCTCGTCATCACGACATCACAGTCTGTGCCGTCGCAGTAACCTTTCGGTGGTTGAACACAATAAAGTAAATTTCGCTTAGTTAAATGCATCACATCATCTGCAAAATGAAAGGACCGTTACCAAGTTTAATTAAAATCCTCAACCAAATTACTTTATGTACAAAGTAGCACATCCAGAAGCACTAGTCAAAAGGATCTCAACCTCCGGTCCTGAACCTTCATCTCTGCATTTGAAACACGACTATCATATTCCTTCACAAGCCTAGTCTACCTCATCAAACATAGATCAGGCAGTTCCTCAAGCTCTTCATCCCACATAAATCACCAATATTATCAACCACAATTAAAACACTCATCCTTAGTTACCCACTCATTCAATGCAAATAAGTTCAAAATGGTATATTTAAGCATAAAACCTATAGTTCCATAACCACTTCCTTAGGCTTACGATAGATATCCTATGAACCTACCAAGGTTTATGAGGCTCTTAACCTGCCTGAGTGGAGGGAAGGCATGCTTGATAAGCATCAATCCATGTGTAACAACAGCACTTAAAAGCTTGTACTCGCTTTCTTGTTGGTAATAGATTTTTTTTGAACTCAAACTCAAACCAGATTGATCTTTATTAAATATAATTAAAAGAAAGACTTGTCGCCCAATGCTTCCATAAAGCCTATGGTGTTGATATAAATACGACTTTTAGTCTTGTGGAAAAAGCCTGTTCAGTTAGAGGTGTCTTGGCTTTGGTTGTCTTCTCTAATTGGGACATCATGCAGGTTGACTAAAACAATGCATCCCTAAATGGCCTTTTTACTATATCTATTAATAGGCCTCAACATGAGGGTTTTGACATCCAACAAGACCACACTATGTGTGCAAACTACACAAAGCTCTTTATGTAGTTAAACAAGCATCAAGATCATGGTTTGAAGCTCTTGTGTCTCAGATGATCTAATGGAATTCCAAACAGTCCACTGTTGACTCCTCATTGTTTGTTTTCAAGACAAATCAATGTCTCATCTATGTCATAGTCTATGTGGCAACTATATAAACTAACTAATTACTAGTATCTCTCCCACTTTTGATTGAAAACTTCGGGTTTTTTTTTTGAGTGGAGAAAACTTTGTTAAATTGTGGGATTCCACTTTTATCCTCAAAGATGTTGGTTTAATCTCCTATTTCATGAGAATTGAAGCATACGTAGATTACTCTAGTATATATCTCTCACGGGGACATTATGTCTCTCAGCTCTCTTAAAGATATATGGATCATTAGAACCCGAAACCTTTCACCACACCAATGGTTGCAAGCACTCATATTTTTCCAATACAAGGATGTCTAATACTTCAATATTCAGAATATCGAATACGGGATACTCTTGCAGGATGAAATGTCGGTGTCTAATCCATCAATTTTTATCGTTTCTATGACAATAACACTGTTGAATTACAATCTCTTCTAAAAGTTTAAGCTGATAGAGAGATAAATAATTAAAATTATATCAGAACTTCAGCTGATGGAGATGTAGATAATTAAATTTATATCTGTCATGGCCACCAAATGACTTGCCGGACTTCGCTGACGGCGTCAGGATTGGGATATCTACAGATACAGGTTGGTATCTGTTAGGTGTAGTGCTCGAAAGACAATTATGTAATTGTTTTAGGACAGAATTAATAATTCATCTTATTATATGCATGTATGCTTATAATTAAGACACTGCTGAAAACTATAAGTACCTCGTTTATGTAATCACATAACTCAGTGTATGGCTATACACAAGAGGATTGAGTTATAAGTGAGATGTACTTAAAATTAACTTAGTCCGTAGCGTTTATTAATCTGAGTACGGGTCTCAAGATTAATTTGCTAATAATGCGCCCAGAACACTTTAGGTGTGACGGTCTTATCCGGACTGTCGGTAATAGGAGTACCTAGTGGGGCATTTATATATGATGATAATCATATAGGGCTGGACCGATTTGATTTGAGTTCTCGATATAATTCCGTGATCGAGAAGTCTTATCGAATCACAAGATGATCATATATGGATTAATCTCAATCCTGAGGTGATCACAGACAACTGCTTAGACTATGGTAGAGTTTGATGTGTTAGTAAGGATCACTTCGTAGTATGTGGTCCAACACTTCTCGTTGGCTCTATTTTAGGATGAGTGAGTAGTCTGTGCTATCACAGATATGGAATCCATTCCTTCCCTCGGGAAGTAGACAGACAGTTCCATTATTTGTTAATCCTAGAAACTGATCGATCCCGGGAGTTCATATCATATTAGTTATGAACTAATTGATCACTAGGGGGTTAATGGTAAATAAGTATAAGAGGTTTCAAGAAGGGTTTACGGAGATATCCCGAATCGAAACGAACAGTCTATGGAGGATTTATCCGTATGTAATGATTATATCAGTGGACACATTATCACCTCATGGTTGAGTGTAAGTTATCTATATTCGGCAGAGTTCAGTTTCGGGTTTATGATGGTGTAATCCCGGAATTAATAGATTGAATATTATTGTTCGGTCTAACGGATAATATTATTTAATTTATTGTAGCTACTGAATATGGGTCCATGGTCCCCGACGTGGCTCCTAACATAGCATATGTTTTCTCGTCGTTTCACCTCAATTATAATTAAATAGTTGGATTGGACTATTTAATTGATATGTGGATTAATTGTTTAGTTGGACTAGATAATTAAATACATGGAAAAAAAAAATTTCGTGGACTCGGCCCAAATGTAAAAAAATGCGTGTAACCTAGGGTTTGGCCGCATTTTTAGTTTTTATTATTATTGGGAAATTTGTTTTCTTGATAAATAATAAGATATGTGATTAAATTATTTATTTGTTAAATAATTTAAGGAAAAGAAAATCTTTTGTATATCCTAATTAATTTGGGAATATTCTACATTTGTCTTTTTAAGGAAAAGGATTAATATGATTGATTTTGTATTAATTAAATAATCCTTGGAGGACAAGGATTACTCTCCTATATAAAGAGAGTTCTCCTAAGCTTAAGATCACATGACAGATTTCGAAATACACATGATAATTTCTAAAAGTTTGAGAAGTATTAGGCTTTGATATTTCGGCCTAAATACTAGGGTTTCGAGTTGGGATAATCCTCGGGATTATTCCGGTAGCATATCGAGGAGGTCAAGAGGCTTGAAACACCATCCACCTGGTGGTGCTTGGAGACACACGTTAGAAGACTTTGGCTTCTCAACTAGGCTCTCAAATCTAGATCTATACTATTCCGCTGCGTAATTGGGTGGATCTATGATCCATCCAGAGATATTACATCCTACAGTATCGTCACTACATTATTATGCTATATTATTAAACACATAGTTCTTGGTCAAAAATTTCCGGATTGAAACCGGGTTGGGCGGGCAATTATGTCAAAAATTGATTTTCGTTTTACCAAAACGACGTCGTTTTGAAATTTTTTTTAAATGTTGAGTGGGGTCACGTGACCCCCCTTGGTTACGTGGCTCCGCCCCTGTGCATTAGTGTATGTATGTGTGTGTGTGGACGTGGATGGAAATGCGTGTATGCAGCAGGTGTGCAGCGCACAAGCGGGTGTCAAGCAGGTGAGTATCGTGCATGTTGCGTGCGGCTAAATTAAAATAGTATTGGAAAAAAAAATCTCTTGTGAAATACGTACACTTATATTGTTAAACTCCGAATAATCGGAAAAAGTTGTTGTTACTCTATTCCAATAATCACAAGTATTTATAATTACAAGTGGGGAAAAACCTAGTTACATAAGTTACACAATTAGACAAATATACCCTTACTAACACTCCCCCTCAAGTGGGAGCATGAAGATCACGAATGCCCAACTTGCGTAAGAGGAACAGAAACGCATGTTTCCCAGGGGCTTTAGTTAAGATATCCGCCAACTGATGGCTCATAGGAATGTGAGCCGTAACAAGATTCCCAGAAAGCAACTCGTCGCGAACAAAGTGACAATCAACTTTGATATGTTTAGTACGGTCATGAAAGACAGGATTACGGGCAATGTGAAGCGCTGACTGACTGTCGCAAAATAAACGCATCGGATGAGAATGCACAACACCAAGAGACTTTAGCAAGGACTTGAGCCACTTCAGTTCACAAGTAGTGACAGCCATAGCGCGATACAAAGCTTCGGCACACAAGCGAGAGACCGTAGCTTGCTTCTTAATCTTTCAAGAAATGGGGGAATGACCAAGAAAAACCAAATAACCAGTCAACGATCGACGAGTAAAAGGACAGGCCGCCCAGTCACTATCACAGAAAGCCATGAGTGACAAATCAGAATCAGCATGAAGTAGAATACCCTGACCCGGGTGACCCTTAATGTAGCGGAGGACACGCATAGCCGCATCCCAATGATGGACCAAGGGGCGGCTCAAGAACTGAGCCAAAGTATGAACGGCATAGCCCAATTCAGGGCGGGTAACGGATAGATGAACCAATCAACCGACAAGGCGACGATACTGATCAGGATGAGAGAAGTCGTCCCCGGTCAACGTAGCAAGACGATGATTCTGCTCCAGAGGTGTATCAATGGGCCGGCAACCCAGCATACCGGCCTCTGTCAAAAGATCCAAGACATACTTGCGTTGAGAAAGAAAAATCCCATCCGGAGTGCAGGCAACCTTCACACCTAGAAAATAATTCAACAGGCCCAAGTACTTCATATGAAAACAAGAGTGCAAGTAGTGCTTAAAATGAGCAATCGCCGCAGCGGAAGATCCAATAATTAAATCATCGACGTAAACAAGCACATGTAGAGAATAGCCACCCCGAACATAGCTAAACAAAGAATAATCAGCATAAGACTGAGTGAAGCCATAAGACTTCAAAGCACTAGAAAGCTTCACGAACCATTGGCGAGGAGCCTGCTTCAAACCATACAAAGATTTACGAAGACGACAGACCTTCCCGGGGGAAAAACACTGATAACCCGGGGGAATCTACATATAGACCTCCTCGGTCAAGTCACCGTGCAAGAAAGCATTATGAACATCCATTTGGTGTAATTCCCAATTGAGAGCGGCGGCAATAGAAAGAAAAACCCAAACCGTCCCCATCGTAGCCACTGGAGCAAAAGTCTTGGTATAGTCCACACCGGCAACCTGGTGATTGGCATGAACAACTAGGCGAGCTTTAAAACGCTCAACCGCACCAGTGGAGGTGTACTTAATCTTGTAAACCCAACCACTGCTGATAGCACGCTTTCCAGAAGCAAATCCGTCAAAGCCTAAGTGCCATTACGTTCAAGCGCATAAATTTCTTCCTGCATAGCACGACACCAATCCGGAGAGCGGACGCCTCGTGAAAAGTAGAGGGTTCTTTTCCCTGTGAGAGAGCTTCCAAAAAACACTGGTGGCGGGGAGAAAAATTATTTTAATGCATAAAACAAGCAATGTCAACAGGTTTACCTGAGGAGCCTGAATGAGCAAGGGGCGCATGTGGAGAAGGGGTGTCTATATTCCGTTGAAGGACCGTATGAGTAACATAATCACGAAGCTTGGTCGAAGGAGTCTTGGACCGTAACCGCGACCCAGTGGTTCTGGGTGAGAAGGAAGAGTGTCCGAACGACTCACGGGAACACTCCCCCTGGAATCGGGCACAGTGTCGGAGACCGGAGGGGGCGGCAAATGAGTAATCGGAGAAGAGGGCAAAAAAGGATCATCATCATCATCCCACAAAGGAGGCTGGCTGAAATATTACTCCCATTGAAGACGGGCATGGTCAGGAAGGGAGTCAATATACGGAAACAGGATCGAAAAAAAACAAAATCAATCTCTCATTGAGAGAGCTCCGATACCATGTTAAACTCCGAATAATCGGGAAAAGTTGTTGTACTCTATTCCAATAATCACAAGTATTTATAGTTACAAGTGGGGAAAAACCTAGTTACATAAGTTACACAATTAGACAAATATATCCTTACTAACATATATTGTCACACTAGCTAAAATGCCTGTATGTTTTGCAGACAATTTTATTTATAGCAAAATTGTCACACTAGCTAAAATGCCTGTATGTTTTGCAGACAATTTTATTTATAGTCTTTTTTGCTGAACCCATCCTCGCCCTCACCACCGTAAGAGTGGATCGAAGTGGGGGAGGGGAAATTATACAACGATACAGGAAGTCATTAATAGCGTTCCGACCAACAATGTGGCGTGGATTGAAATACAAGTCGCAGCCGGAAACTATTAGTGAGTGTATATACACATCATGCATAATTCTTACGTCGGAAACCGTACATGTTGTCAATCAAACCTTCTAATTAAGAAACTCAGACACTTAATTACTTCTTACGGTCTTTTTTTTTCTTTTTTCTTTCTTTCTTTCTACAGAGAGCAAGTGACTATTCCACGTGACAAGCCGCATATATATTAACGGAATGGGGGTGGAAATCAGTATTGGTGGACCCAGGATTTTTTCAGTGGGGTCCGAGTTTAATATAAAAAAAAAAGTTCAAAAAAAACTACTACTGTGCTTTGAACACCTTAGGGTCAATAATAAAGTTTTTAACCAGTTGAACTAAATAGACGATTACTTTAAAAAATGTCTGAAACAAAATACATACACGGATTTTAATATTATTACAACGGTATATTAGTAAAGTCGTACGGAAAATTAAGTAGGGTCCATGGACCCCACCCTTGTCCATGTGGGTCCGTCCCCGGATGAAATCACAAAAGTGGAATGGAGTCAGCATGGTGAGGACCAACTCGTCTACAAAGCGACATTCATCAGTTTGGCGGATAATATAATTGTCCAAGGCATCACTTTGTAGGTTTCATCATTTTTTTTTTATAACTTTTTTTAGTAGGTGAAAATAGGTCGGTCGATTGCAGGCTGCTATGGCTAGGTATAAGTGTGGAATAGTCACAAATTAGTTTGATTCAAATGAGGAGTTTAAACGATTTGATGAAATAATTATATAATTGTTGCACCCTCCTACCAATTACTTAAACTTTTCATACCCTTAAACTAAATTTTCCCTTTGAATAATCAAATATTTGATACAACAGTGCTCGCATCTAATATTTTCCTTTTTGTTAATACAACTATCCACCGGAGGATAACAAGAATCCCCGGACACAAGCCGTAGCTGCAAAAGTATCAGGCGATAAAAACGTCTTCTACCATGTAATCTTTATTGGCGTCCAAGACACATCGTACAACCACAATGGACGCCATTAATTTTATTCTTGTATCATTATAGGCGTGGTTGATTTTATCTTTGGAGCATGACGGTCTATATATGAGGTAAGGAGAACGCCCGTATTAATGGTTTTTCTTTTCTTTCGTAAATATAAGTGCCAAAATTAATCTCTTTCCAACCAAACATTTTGGAATTCCCATAGTATTGTATAGTTGCATTTTTTTTATTGTTACATTCTTGACAAGAGCATTGTCTTCTTCGTATGCAAGAATGATTTGACATACGTACGGTGAATATAATTGTTCCAGACCCGGTTCGAACACTCTTGAACGTGTTAGCTGGGAGACGAGAGTCACACCGACACTGACGAAAGCGTTTGAGAGTCTTACATAGTGGAGGGTTGGATTTCCAACCAACCACATCAATCTATGGACACAGTACCTGGGCAATACGATGCAAATGCAACTATACAATACTATGGGAATTCAGATGAGAATTCAGTGTCTATTTTACGGGGCATTGAAATTCATATAATAGTCATGTGTTGTATTGTGACACTCACAATATTATTAATATTATAATATACTTTTATTTTTTATATTTATTTTGATCAAATGTACTTGAATTCCAATTTCATTACTTTTCAGCTTTTAACAACCTTAATATGATTTAAAATTCAGTGTTCTCGATAAGAGTAAAACATGTTAAATCACTCAAATTTTCTTTACGGATTATATTTAACAAAGTCAATCTCAACGTTTATCTTCTTTATAAAATCAATATTTAGAGTTAAAAAATAAGATTATATAATTTACGGTTTCAGGTTTCAAGTACAGTTTCTAAAAAATTATCGACTCTATTAATTAAATCTGATTTTGTATGGTGGCTGGGTGTGGGTGCGTGCAGCGGGTGTGCGGCTTGCGTGCGGACGGCGTGTGTGCGTGTGTGAGTGTTTTGAAGCAAATATAAATGCATGCATACATACATTAACATAGATGGCATAGATACACACATACATATATGTGTGTATATATGTGGTGTACGTACGTGTGTATATATATTGTGCATGTTGTGTGCGGCTTAATTAAAATAGTATTGGAAATTATAAGATCAATAAGTTTTGTGTGTTGGATCTAACCGTATGTGATGAATCACTTTGACCCAGTATCGTTTATGTTAAATTATCAAGAATCTGAAGTGAATATGAAAAACGGAAGCGTACCTAAACCCGTAGTGCTACAGATCTCTCGTAGGATCCGGTATTCTAGATCTACACACTTCCCAGAGTTTTCCAGAGAACCCTTTATAACTTCTCTGTATTTCTATCTGATGATAAGAGACAGAATAGAATAGAAATTGTGTGTGACCTAGGGACCACGACTCCTCTATATAGTTAATTATATTTTAAGTATTTCCAATTCTACCCATCAACGAAATAGAAATTACCTATTAGTCTCTACACATAAAATGCCCACACTCTAATGTTTACATTATAGCCTAACCGTAAACTTTATTAGATCACTTTTATATCGGGTTAATCTTTATTGACAGTCCATAATAAATAATTATTTAACATATAAGTCCAACGTTGGATTAATGATCCAACATTGTGATGTGTATTGTAAGTCTAAGACTTCAATTTTTTAAGTACAAGTATGACCTATTATATGATATACAATATGACATATAATTTGATCAAAATGGATATAGCATGTTGCATAATTGTGTGATCAAACTTGCAATGACACGGTAAGATAACGTGAATAAATCAATCTCAATTACATATAAGTTTTGTGTTACTTTAAAACATTCAAACTTAAACTTAGAATCAAACAGGGGTAATGCACATCAATTACTCAACAAAATGGGTGGATGACGGCATAACACCATTGCCAGCGATGAAATAGGTTGGGGGAGTGCCTTACGGGGTGTGACCTCAGGGTGTTGAAGGAGAGAAGAATGAGGGATTGTTAAAAAATGGAGAAGATGAAAAAAGAGGGTTTAAATGGTACTCATCTACATTTACGAGGATTCAAATGTAATAAAATGAAACTTTTAAGGAGTTGGTGGTGTAAAAAGAAATTTTGTTGCACGATGTTAAAAACAATCTATAAGGGTATGTTTGGATTGCTTGAATGGAATGGAATAGAATGTTTTTTTTATTCCATTCCATCATTTTGGCGTGTTTGGTTGTGAGAGAATGAAATGGATTTCCATTCCATTGGATTGATTTTTTATCATTTTCATTTAATCAAAAAATGGATAGAATGGTTTGATGGAATGAAATGTAAACATAACCTAGTGATAAAAAATCAACCACCACCGCCCACCCGCAACCTCCCGTGGCACCTGCCCACCCTACCGCAATCCACCACCACCGCCGCCTACCCTGTCACCACCCTCAGCACAACTTGTCATCATCCCCCATCATAACCCAACCCACAACCATCACAACCCACCACCACCACCACCGCAGCCGTCATAACAACCAATGGTATCGCACACCACAACCACCACCATCACCATCACCACCACCACATCCACCACACAAGAGCTGAAAAGTGGTGGCAATAGAACCACCCTTGTTATAATGTCGTGTTGCTCTGAGCTGAAAATTTGTTAGTTGTATAAAGAAGCAGACACAAGAGTTAATATATATATATATATATATATATATATATAAACAAAAAGAACAACAACAACAACTTGAGTTTAGCCTTTTACAAGAAATCTGTGAAAGAAAAGTTGCAATAATGTTTCCATATATCATAAATGTGGCTGGTAGGCTTTTACTTACATAGGGGGCTCGGGCTGTAGTCGTGAAAATACAGGAACCCGAAGAATCGTTATTTACTTGATTCTATTACACTATAACATACAAAATTATACTACAATCAAACATATTACTCCTTTCCATATTGATGGAACTGTTTGAAATCTACTATTCTAAACAATACATAAGTAAACTACCTCCCGCAGCACAAGTAATCAAGTCGTGTTTAGGGTGCCAAGCCAGATGAAGCAACTTGGAGTTGAAGTCGACAGATATAAGGTTGTTACCCGAGCTGTTGTTTTCCTGTCCGGTAGCTACAAAAGGAAGCAATTTTTAGGCTCGATGAACATTAAGGGATTAACGAAGACATAAACAAGTGAAAGCAAAACATAGAAAATCAACCTTGCCAGTAGAGGCCACGCGTTAAGTTGCTTAATGAGGATCTTCTAGTTCTTGTGTTAGCTAGGTCCTGTCTCTTTCTGTAGTTAACAATGGCTAATGGTATCATAAACATATTTTTAGAAAGCTGGGGTTTTAGTTAATATGTGTATATAGCAATGCTTTCTTTAACATGTATAAATATCTTTCAGTAAAAAGACATAGGTACCTGTTTGGATTTTTGGTGGCTTCTATTGTAATACTTTCTTCTCCTCCATTTGCACGGGAGAAAAGGCGCACTTGATTGCTGCATTGTTTCCAATATCGAGTATTAGCTGCCATGATTGCATTCTATATGCAATACAGGCAAGATGCGTTTCTTTTTAGCAAGTTACAATATGATAATAAAGAAGACTCGTATACACAAATGCCTATTTATGAATGAAACATGTTTGCCAAATAAACACGCTATTGCTTTTTATACATGCAGTGAAGCCAGTGGCACAAGAGCAAACCTGTAAGATCCTGTGGCGAAGTGAAGCCCGTCGCTACTTGAGCAGCAGCTGAATTTATCGAATATGGCATCATTGTTGTATAAATCTGATAGCTGTTCATAATGGAAAAATGGTTAGCACTAGATGGTGATGCGAAATCTTGTACTTTCACGGCTAAGAGAACGATAATTTGCATCTTGATTATGCCATAGCTATAAGTATATGATTAAAGAAATTTCCTAACGGTGGAAACTTATCAAAGAAAATGACTGGTTATCATGAGACTAATCTGCAATCCTTCGCCATGCAAGAAAATCTCAGTTTAGTATTCCGAAACATTCACTAAAATATACGCCCTAAATTTGATATTTTTAAATGCTTTGTTCTTCATACTTAGCTCCGAAAAGAAATGGTAATACGACATGTAGAGATCCCTTCTCCCAAAGTCAGCTAGACATTACCAAATACCAACTTGAAATGTCCGACACATTTCAAAGAAAATTTTGCACTTCATTATCTGATAAAAGATGTCAGTAGTATACCTTAGGGCGAAGATGCTCATGAACCTTGTAAACCGCAACTGGAGTACTCTCCATGCGCACATCCCACAGCTGGAAAAGGCATCTATGTCTTGTAATCATAAGTAAATTCCAACAGCACATTGACAAAGAAGAAATGCAAGAGGAAATATAAGAAAAGAATATGAAATATGATAAGGTAGTAGTCATTTTGATTCGAGGGGTAAGCAATAGGGAAGAGGGACTGAAAAGACATGCAATCCAACCGTCCAAACCAGACAATGTTCTGAAGCATATTTAACATCCACTTTTTACGTCAGAGAAAATTGTATGACTGATACTACTACAATTAAGAGTAATCTCCTAGTTGCTTCAAACTAGGAGATAATGTATGCAGGTGTGATAAGTTACAGTCATTAGGGGAGAAAAGGATACCTTCATATTCATATAGTCGCGAGCTAATATGTGTTTTCCATCAGGTGTAAACTTCAGATCAGATATTGATGCAATGATCTCAGTGAAAAATGATTTCGAACCACTTGATCTTCCATCTTTCAATCTGTTGGACATAAAATTCAAAAGTTAAAACTAGACAAATTGTTGGCTTATTATGTTATGATGTAGAGAGGAAGGGCACGCTTACATTTTTGCACTGTGATCGCAGGTTGCTGATTTTCTCATGTCTACAATTCGAATAAATCCCGTTGTACAGCCATAAGCTAGCAGATTACAGTGAAATGGGTGGAATTCTGCCGATGTAATAACCTCTAGAGGAAAAATAATGAGATCATAAATTAATCTCTTGTTTTTATATTTAATAATCTCTTGTTACAAATTACATTCTAAATGGATCAAACTAATTTGATGTGCCTCATTGTGAGTTGAATACAATAAAGTGAACGTGGAACAATATCAGGTATATGAGGATTGAAAATTCTCCTCTCATTTTTACGTTTTGTAGCACGAATGATTTAGACCAACTTATGGGCATTGAAACAGTTAAGATTCCATTTTCCACGGATTGCAGATAGAGAAAATTTGAGTTCAAAACTTATTATCAACTAATTACTTGAAAATTCATGTTAAATCAATGCAAAGACTGCAGATACTATGACCATGTGCAGTCCAGTGCAGAAGAAAGTACACTATTACTGCTAAAGCTGTGGAGCTGTAAAATCGTGTCTATATCTTGCAGTGGCTTACTTAGTGTTAAGGCTCATCAGGTCATGAGAATATGTCTAGTAAACATTGGTTGACAACTTAATGAATTACATTGTATATAGAGGCCAAAAATACAGATGTGGTGTGCAATGAGATGTGTTTGATGAACTTTCTGAGAGAAATTGGATATCTGGTTTCAACATTTATTACTATGAGGTGTAATGCTGTGAATCCGATACTTCATAAAAGAACCAAACGTGTCGAGATAGACTGTCATCTTGTACGTGATGCTATCAAAGGGAGGAATTATAGCAGAAAACCCTTCCAGGTTTCTTATATGAACAACGTCGTGATTCATACAAACTTCATGACAGCTAGTAGGCACATCTAATGACCACAGTCTCAACAGTTACATAAAAGAGCAACTAATAATGCATTCTTCCATATTTCAACGGTTTTCAAAATGGATTTAGACTTTTCAATCCTTTTAGCTTTAGATACCAAGAGCAATGGGTACTGTAATATGTTCATCTTCATCATATACGTATTAATTCTTACTAGTTCGTGACATTTACATGCATAAACCACGAGGGAAAAAAGTGAAATTTTAGTATCTGGACCACTGTAACAAACAGAAGATTGAGCAGAAATGAACACCTGTAAGGTCCTCCATGTTGGGTGGCTTAGTGTCGATGATGTTGAAGCATTGATTAGTTGTTTCAAGATTCCATAGGTTTATCATGAACTCATCCGCCGAAAGAAATGTCTCGCCATCACTGACATGGTCGCAAAATCAGTCCAGCTTATGCAGAATATTTTTTCTTGTCCACAACTTAAACAATTTCTGGATTTCAGCTTAAAGATGTAATGATTGCAAAAAAGTGTCACAGGAAAACAGGCACAATGAATCAGATAGTCGGATTTTTAAGAAAAAATACCTATTATTTGAGACAGAGTGTATATTAAAGTCATGAGCGTGCGCATAGACCTTTCTACATCTTGCAGTAGTATTTTCAATGTTCTGCATAAAAACAGTGAATAGGTCAATTTCTTAGAAGCAGCCTTTCAGTGAGAATATGACTAGCAATGAAGGCTAATTGTGGCAAAGATGTCGATGGAACATCATGGTTTTTACCTTGGTGTTCTCTGCAGAAGACGACAACCTACCATCATTGAGTTTTTCATTCCATTCTAATCTACGGCCATTGACCAGTGATGGCTGGTGTTGTCCATTCTCAAAACTCTTTTCAGCCAAAAGTGAATTCTCTGACAGGGCAACAGGGCTAAGATCCATTTGTTTGATCATTTTCACTTTATTATCTTTGACCTGGACTTTGAGGGAGAGGCATGAACATAACATATATGAAGGTATAAGGCACCCTTAACAGCATTGAGAATTAGGTACATATTATTTCTTGTATTAATACTTTCAGCATGAGAGGCCTTCAGAGGACCAGGTCAATGTTGAAAAAAAGGGCTTTATTTTCACCCAAACGATTCTACCACTACACTACACTGCTTGTACACCACAATAAACCAACCTTTTTGAGAATCCACTTTCAAACAATTGAATGTAAGAATCGACCTTCGGAAAGTCGATTTTTGGCTCAAGAATCGATTTTCAAAAGGTCGATTCAGTGTGGTGTACATGTAATGTGGTGTGTCGGTAGATTTTCTGGGGTTTCAATTCACAACTAAAAGATGACTAAAAGAGCATGCAAGTAGACTGCTTGATGTTACTAGAAAATGCTTTTACCTTCCAGAGTTTAATTGTCCTATCATTAGCTGACAGTATATGCAATGATCCATTTGGAGACATACACCATCTTATTTTGTTTATCTTCTCATCGATTTCCACGCTCTTGAGGTAATCAAACTACACAAATTTGAATAGAATTAGGCACTGTCAACATTGTTTTCAACTAGAATCACAAACATAAATCATACCTCTGGCTCGTGACTCTGGAACTCGGTTTTGTAACGGTATCTTGGAGGATAACTAACAGCAAAATGGGTGTTATCCGACTCATTCTGAGAACTATTCTCCGGAAAATCCTAACACAATCACACCAGTCACAGGTCATGAACTATGAAATTCAGGAAACAAAATCAAAAATCGCATATCTCAATTAAGCACAAAAATACATATACATGCAATTCGCACATCATTACAGGCTGTTCTTCCAAATATCACCACACGTCCGCCTCGGTCTCCAATTGCAAGATGATCACCACTTCTATCAAATTCAATCGCAGATATAATATCATCTACAAATGGATAAGCAAAAAACAAAACAAAAAATTGTCAAACAATTATACGCAGCCAAGAGAGTAACCGATGCTCTTCTTTCACTAATTATATCCACTTCATATCATTTAATCTGTCGCCTACAGCAGATAAGATAATACTATGAGCATACGGCTCATCCCAGTGGTTAGTGCCCTGGGCTTTACCCCGGCCTCAGTGGGAGGTCCAGGGTTCGAATCCCCCTTCCCCTTCCCTCCTTTCGTATCCCGGAAAAAAAAAAAAAAAAAAAATAAGATAATACTATAGCTCTCAATTGATACATATAAAATAAGCAATAAAGAGATAGAGAAATTACAGTCGTGAACGTCATCGGGGGAAGAAGGATGGCCGAAAATCTGAGACAATTTCCATTCAGAGGACGAAGAATGTGAATTCATGGTGTTTTTTTTCCTTTTCGTGTTGAACCAATTCAACCAAATGCTCAAGCTGGAGAGTGTAGAGGGTGAAGTATATAGACAAGGAGACTGGGTATTATTCTTAACCACACATTCTTTTTTCCCGGGAAAATTCATTCCCTCATAAATTGATAACGTATTTATTCGTTTTATAAACTCAAATATTGTTTTTTTTTTCGTTATTTTAGGAGAATTTTTATTTAAGGGAAATACATTAGAATTCTTAAATATACAATTTATGGATGTAATTTCCATAAGCTATTCTGTGTCACTTTCTGTTTTTATATACTTTGTTGAGTTGGTGATAGGTTAGGAGATGGATGAGTTATGGAATTGTATTTGAATATGGGTAAATGTAAAGTAATGGCGCATCCTGAAATATTTTCAGTGGGACACCAGAAGAAGTTTGAAGATCGGAGTGGATATTAATAGTCTTTTTACATTTTTTACCAACAAATCTATATCGATTTTTAGATCTCGGTGGAGACACCGGCTCTCACCCCTTTTCACTTGGGTCCGCCTTTGATGTAAAGTAAAGAATGATGAAAGTAATATGTGTTGATCCGTGTATCATTGTATGATTCTAAAGACACAGCTAGTTTTTGGTATGTGATGTGAATCCGGATCCACTAGCTTTTCATTTGGAAGAGTCCGGATCAATTTTCAAAACAGATTCACATCATTAATATTTATATATTTTATTATGCAATATTAGTTAAATAAATGACAAAAAACTTGGCTGAATTTAGAGATAATAATGGCACCACCTTTGCAAGCTTGGGAAGTGAAGAAGACAAGTTTTGAAAAAGCAAAATACATTGAACCAAGATGCATGAATCAAGATTTCAAGAGTCCAAACATTTATTCAAGATACATTAATTCATGATGCTTTGAAACTAGCTTATTTGGGGCGCCCATTTTGTGTTATTTGAGGAAAACTTTTCATCTTATTTTTCTATCCTTAGTTTGTCCTATAAATACCCACACTATTGTAACTTGAAATTAAGCTTTTGATTGATATAAAACTATACATCACTTTTAAAGTGTTGTGTTGAGTTGATCCTGGAAAGAGAATTCTAATTGTTAGGATTTATCAAGGACCTAAGCAATCCTTGTGGATATCCCAAAATACCAAGGTCTTTAAAACGGGTTTTCTAAGTGTTGAGGTAATTCCAATGTGCTTTCACACAAGTTGTGAGCGTAATCGAGAACTTATTGATTCCAAGTTGCTTCACACAGGTTGTGGTTGTGTCAAAGAATCTTTCCAAATACCTTCAAATCCACAATCCCAAATAAATTCAAGTCAATCTTTCCCGGTTCACTTCAGTTGGTATCAGAGAATAGCGGATTGACGGTATTATATCCTACTTTTCTTTTTCTTCTTTGAACACACAAGTAGTTCTTGGTAAGGCAAATCGAAGATGGAATGCCTTTTATGCTTCTTTCGCACACGAGCTACTTGCACTCTCTATTCTTTACCATAGTGGAGTGCTACTCTTTCATGTAAATAAATGCAGTTTTACCTTTCTTCTTTTCTTCTTTTTCCCTTGGGCATATCTCGTTTTATTTCACATTTTATTTTCTTCACTGAGCACGAAAGAAGATGAATATATAATGAGATGTTTTGGCGTTCATTGAAAAATGGGGCAATGGCCGATAATAATTCATTTATCGTAGTGACTTACCATTCTTAGTCGTTTAATGACTAGTGTTATCTCATCCACGATGTACTCTACCAAATACCATGGTGACGGACAATATAGGGCGTGTTATATGGGGTATTACACATGAGGCACATAGTCTCCCGGTGGGGTTTCGTTGCCCTTGAATTAGATGCTGTATGCATGTCAAGTATTCAAGAACCAATGAGTGCAATCAGAATATGTTTTGATGCATTGTAAAGTAGAACCTTGTTAGATGCTTCTATGTCTTGAACGTGCCCGAATATGTTTTTGTTCCTTTTAACGTGTCTAATGCACGTGGTTAATACGACATGTGCCCAGCCCTTGTGCCTGTATCACTAGGGTAGACATCACAATGTAACGTGGTTGTACCGAAGAACCCTAATACAGAGTACCGAAGCACCCTAATACAGAGTACCGAAGCAACTGTAACGTGGTAGCAAGCAACAAAGCATCATTATAAAGCTAATGTAAGACACAAACCAGGTTCATAAGACCTGTTCTTTATTTAAGAACGACACCACTTATAATCCGAACAACAACGAACTACCAACAATTGAAGCCATGTACAATGGCACAATATCCGACACAAAGACGCTTAAAAACAACAATGAAGACACTAAAACAACTTTAACACAACCACAAAGACAGAGACCATGTCCAATTCCAAATGCACTAATTAAGCTCAAACCATTGATTCACATCCTCCCACCACGAAGACGAAGAACAAGGTGAAGAGTAGACTCCTTCTGGATGTTGTAATCAGCCAAAGTCCTACCATCTTCAAGCTGTTTACCTGCAAAGATCAACCTCTGCTGATCCGGTGGGATACCTTCCTTATCCTGAATCTTAGCCTTAACATTATCAATGGTGTCGGAACTCTCAACCTCAAGGGTGATAGTCTTTCCGGTGAGAGTCTTCACAAAGATTTGCATGCCACCACGGAGCCTGAGCACGAGATGGAGGGTGGATTCCTTCTGGATGTTGTAATCAGCAAGGGTACGGCCGTCCTCAAGCTGTTTTCCTGCAAAGATCAGCCTCTGCTGGTCTGGTGGGATGCCTTCCTTGTCCTGAATCTTGGCTTTGACATTGTCGATGGTGTCGGAACTCTCGACCTCGAGAGTGATTGTCTTGCCTGTGAGAGTCTTGACGAATATTTGCATCTGGCACAAATCAAATCAAGAAATGAAAAAAAAAAAAACCTAATATTAATCCCCAAAAAACCTAAGATTCTTTTAATCGATAAAAACTAATTAACCAATCAATACATAAGAGAAATTAACAAAATTGAACAAGATTTCTCCACAGCAAATGCATCAATGGCTCGCTCAGATCCTGTACTGAAGCCCCACATAGACGGCAAAAGCGAAAATAAATTTTTTTTTATAAAAGAACTCGATCGTCTGATCTACAACAGAAATCAAATCGAAGGGAAAAACAAAACTAAAAAAAATAAAAAAATCAATCGTCTGACAAATAGAACTGGATGGAATATTAATCATCGCGAACAGGAACAAAACATCCGAGAAATCTGGGAATTGCAAATAAGGAAAACTGGATACAATTCATCAATAGTAGTAATTCAAAACAAGAACTACGATTTACGTAAGGAAATTGGAACATACAAACCAAGAAACTACGATTAAATTAACACAAATGATAAATCTAGGATGAAAAGAAAGCACCTTTGACAGAGAATGAAAAAAGCACAGAGATTATATTCAAAGAGATACATATTAAGAGGGAAATTGCAGAGAAAACAACGAAGAATAAATAAATTAGAAGGAAAAGAACGCACCTTGACCAAGAGAAATACAGGGCACAGATTCTATTCAATAGATTCAAATGGAGACGGATATTGTGAGGGAGTTTAACTGAGAAACGATGGGTCCTCTTTATAGGTCAATCACCGACATACGTCAAAATAGCCTTCAGTTTTTGACCAATAATTGTATGCCACGATTCAATAGTGACGTGTAGTTTTCCACAGGAGCACGCAAAATACAAATCATTATCCTATTTTCTGTTTGTTTTTATGCAAAATATTGTGTTTTTTTATTTTATTTTAAGATTGATGTAGTTTCCCGCAAGAGCACGCAAAATACAAATCATTATCCTATTTTTTTGTTTTTATGCAAAATATTAGGGGTGTACATAGTTCATTCCGGTCGGTTTTTTACGATTTTCTGAACTGAACTGTAGTTACGGTTTTGATATTTTCTGAATCGAATCAATTTGGTCATTTTTCTCGAATTGATCGAACCAATACAAATCAGTTGATTTCTGTTTCGGTTTTGATCGTATTTTATTTACCATAAAATTTTGATTTTTTTCTTCTAAAAATGAGACAAACACCATTATCGCACCATAAGCATAAACGCGGCGGAATAGTCGTTGTAACGACAATTTCAGTTCTTTCGCTTTCACGATCAAAGGATGAAGAATATTAGAAAAAGCAAGAACGGCCGGTGAGCTCAAACGGCGGTTATCGGCGGTACGGAAGATTTTAGGTTTAGGTTTAGGTAGAAACGGCGAAGTATAAGGTTTAGAAATTTAGGGTTGTGTGTGGGGGTTTTTATAGTAGGAGGTAGTGAACAAATTAAATTATATATATATATATATATATATATATATATATATATATATATATATATATATATATATATATATATATAAATGAAGTATAACCGGTTCGGTTCGGTTCGGTCATACCGGTTTTATGGATAAAACCGAAAACCGAATTGGATTTCGGTTCGCTTTTCTTTCAACGAAAAAACCGATTGGAAAACCGCGGTTCATCATTTTCCGGTCCGGTTTAATGCTCACGGTTCGGTCGGTCCAGTTTTCCAATTTCGTTGTACACCCCTACAAAATATTGTGTTTTTAATTCTAGACCGATGTGGTTTCTATTTGATTTGGTTTTGTTTTGTTTTGTTTGATACAGCTTTAATTTCTAGTCGCTTGAGAGGATTAGCACTAAAATCTTTGTTAATATCATAAAAATACTATTAAAAAATATATATCTCTACTTTATATGAATTAAATTCAGAATATTATACATCAATATCCCTATTCTCACACCATTAAAATATTAATTCTTTATCTATAAACAATTTTTTCAAAATTAACTTTTGTGAGAAAGATAGACAAAGAATGAATAAAAAATATGTAGTGTGAAATTTCTGATATCACCCTACATTTGGGATGGCAGATTGTTCGTATTCCTACGGAAAGGATGAGAAGGTCATGGAGGGTATTTTTGGTTGTATCTCTACATTTTAACCTTATTATCGAGATAAAAGATAGTGTAGAGACTTTGATGCTAATGCTCTGATAAAATGATATACACCCTCAAAGAAAATGATAAAATCTTATATGAAAGACATAATAAGCTTATTTCTTTAAATGGTAAAGTTTCTCAGTTGCGATACATACACGAATAACATGAGAATGAATGAAACAACATTCCACACATCAAACCTGATGGAAGTTTCCCTTAGCTAAGAGATGACATCTGCATTTTCTTGTCTTTTAACAAAATAAAATGAAACAAAAACAAAAACAGGTAGCAACATGCAACAGTCTTCAATAATGCTGCCAAATAGTGATAAGTCTTCAAAGGTTTGGTTTAGTCTATGACGGATTAAAGCCCTAAGTGACTGCGAAAACCAAAGCATGTTACATAGCGAGAGCCTCGCCAACCCCCCTCCCAACTTCCTCAAGAAGTTGTGTATGATCTGACATTTGCATCCTGAAGAATGTCTCATACTGCAACAGTT
The DNA here is from genome assembly GCA_036785695.1 of Gentiana straminea. NCBI lineage: Eukaryota > Viridiplantae > Streptophyta > Magnoliopsida > Gentianales > Gentianaceae > Gentiana > Gentiana straminea. The sequence goes on along the minus strand of JAVUPR010000386.1, from coordinate 273,193 downwards.
GTACCGCTAAAAGTTGCATACACATTGAATTTTAGCGAGCCATGTCCAGGGGGTTCTATTTTACATCTTCGGATACTTTAATAACAGTGGCATGTGTCTTTGAGACGCACGAGAGAAACTCCCCTGCTTCAATCGTCTAGCGTGCCAATATCTAATTTATGTGCACCTCTATGCTCCTTCGAAAAGCATATCATTTCATGCCTTTCAGATATTCCGTATGAGATAAATGATTCGCGCAAGTTCCTCATCATCATTCAACTTCAAATTGGCATAAAGTAATACGAGAAATAATGCAACAAAGCTTTAATAAAAGTCTCCCATATAATGATTGTTCTAGACTGCATGTGAAGTATCATATTCAAAAATGCAATGCCATGTAGTCTATGTTAGGTGTAGTGCCCGAAAATAATTTTTGTAATTGTTTTCATATTTAATAAATGACAGATTTATTTCATCTTATTATTTTCTTTGTACTTATGAGTAATTCACCGCTGAAATCCCAAGTTGTATCATATGTAGCCATATAACTTAGTGTATGTCACACGTGAGGATTAAGTTTATGGTGATACACTTGAACTATTAGTCCGTGGTGAATTTAATCATAGAGCGAAGTCTATTGATTAAACCACCATTAATGCGCCCAAAACACTTTATGGTGTGACCGTTTTATCCGGACCGTCAATATTGGTTATCTAAGTGGGGCATTTATATATGATGTAGTCATATAGGACTGGACCGATTTAATCTGCATTTCTCATATAATTTCGTGATTGAGAAATCTTATTAAATCACAAGATGATCATATATGGATTAACCTTAATCCTGGAGTGATTGCAGACGTCTGCTTGTTTCAAGATAGGGTTTGGTGTGTTTGTTAAGGATTGCTAAGAGGCGCGGTCCGAATCACATTCACGTTGGCACTATTCTGGAATGGGTGAAGAGTGTGTGTCTCACAGATATGGAATTCATTCCTTCATGCGGGAAGTAGAAAGACAATCCTCTTATTAATTTGTAAATCCTAGAAACTGATTTATCGGCCGAGTTCATATTGGTTATGAACTAATTGATCACTAATGGGTTGATGGTAAATAAGGTTAAGATCAATGGAGAAGGTTTAGGGAAATATTCCTGCTTAATTACGGATAGTCTATGGAGGGTTAGTCTGTATGTAATGATTATATCAATGGACACTTTTTGACTTGACACTTTGAGAATAAGTAATCTATAATCGATAGAGTTCGGTTTCGGATTTATGGTGGCCTAATCCGAAATTAATAAGTTGAATAGAAATGTTTTGTTCGATGAATATTTTATTCGATTTATTGTAGCCACTGGTTATAGGTTCATGGTCCCCGAGTTGGCTCCTAACACACGAGTGTTTTCTCGTATTGTGGAACCTCGAGAATAAATTAAATAGTTGGTCTATTTAATGAATATGCGATATTATTTATTTGGTAAATAATATACGTAAAATAGAAAATACATTTTATATTATCAATGACATATATGGCGCCACATGTGGGAAAACTGGGAGAAGAAATTCGCCTGAATTATATCACATGTGTAATTAATTATTTATTTGTTAAATAATTAATGGATAAATTAAGAGATTGATTTTCTAATGATTATCTCATTTATTGAGAATATCTCTTATTTATGATAAATATCTTTTTTTTTTGGAAAAAAGATAATTGTTTTGTGAAAGAGATAAACTCTCTTGCTATATAAAGAGAGTTCCCAACACAATAGACCCACAAAATCTGTGCCACATTCAACTAAAAATGAGAGAAAAATTAGTTTCTTGTCCAGCCATCGGGAGAAGAAAAACCTAGGGTTTTTTTGAGCAATTTGAGGAGGCACTACTACGAGGATCGACGTCCACCAGTCGTCGCTTGGAGATATAATCCGGAAGATCACAACTTCTCTTCTGTTGGGTAAATCTTCAACCTTCTTGTAGTTAAATTAATATATTATGCAAATCATATCGTGGTAAAATCGAAAAACGAATTTTAATTCCTTGCTTCAGCTGTGCACAATCGAGTGTCTTGATTGGCGATGTGAATCAGATCTGACGATCCGAAAAAGAACGGAAAAATACACCGGATTCATCGAGACTCCCTCCCGATTAATCGAGCTCCGGAAATTTTTCCGGATTCGGTTTTTGCGTGTTTCGGATCTTGATTCGGTTTCCTGTATATCCAGCAGTCTCTTAATGCCGATGACAAATCTGGCTCAATCCATCTCTAACCCCTCTAATTCGCAATGCCACCCCATAGGTAAAGCAACCCCTCGAGTATACTTTCTTCGAGTTGTTGAGGTCGTATATAGAATATGAGTGAGCTTACACTGAAATGAGAAAAAAAAATCCTCTTTTTTTCATGGTGATTTACGACAACTTTCCGCTTGGGAATTATACGGCCATCAATCCTTCTTTATCATGATCCGACCTACACCCAAGACCTAAGATTGAGTACCAGAGCTTCTCATAACAACGTACCAAAAAGAAAGGACACGTACACATCCAAATTCATATAGTGGGATCCACAGATGGAGTGGCAAATTTTCCGGCCATATTGTGAGTTTTTTCATATCTCTGACTTATGTTGTCAACCTGACACGATGCAGATCTCATCATTTAAGGTCATCACCCTTGCCTTAGTCTTATAAGGTCTTTTAAATTGCGAGATACATCCGTACTGTGGATCCCAACCTGTGGGTCTCATTTTCTAGGTAAGTTATTTTCCCGCAATTTTGGTCTACACTAGTACTTTGCCTTAGTCTTGTAAGGTTTTAGTCTCTACATGGTTGATCAGACAACCGAATCAGGGATAGCTCTGCTAGTTTTGTATTCAAGGCCATAGGTCTGCAAAATTATGACACGTCTTGCTCGTTTTAAAGTAATAGTGAAATTCATCAACTCAACAATATGTAATTGATTATAGAACTAAATTCTATAACATACATAATATTTATTTAGATTATCAGCATGACATACTTTTTTGATGGTCTTCCATCAATTGTTGTGAGCTTGTAAGAATCTTTTCCATGAACTTCTTTGATTTTGTAAGGCTCTTCCCAATTCGGATTCAATACATCAATTGGCTCAGCTCGATTGACCTCGTTCTTTCGAAGCACTAAGTCCTCCACATGAAAATAAGAATGTCATACCTTGGAGTTATAGTACTGAGAAAGTTTTTGATTGTACTTTGCCATTCTGATGGTGGCAACTTCTCTCATTTCCTCTCAGATGTCATTATGTTCACGCAAGTTGAATTTGTTTGTTTCTTCATTAAAAAGTTCCATTCTTGAGGATGGCACTCTTATTTCAACAGTATGACTGCTTCGCCATCCATGCGTTAGTGCAAAAGGCGTTGCTTTGGTGGATGTCGATGGAGTTGATCGATATGCCCACAAGATGTTTGGCAAATGGTCAACCCACTTTAACCCTCTTTTCTAGTTTTGTTTTTAATCCCCTTTTGACAGTCCGGTTTACCCATTCGACCTGCCTACTATCATGTGGATGTCCTACCGATGTGGTGTGTTGCTGAATGTTCAATTTGGAGCACCATTCTTGTACTTTTTGATCCACGAACTGAGTTTCATTGTCTGAGACGGCCATCCTTGGCAACCCAAATCTACACACAAATTTTTCCACATGAACCTCATGATATTATTAGCATTAATAACCACTAATGGTTCCGGTTCGATCTCTTTGGTTAACTAATCGATGGCAACGATCAAGAACCTCACATTCCCTGGAGCCTTTGGGAGAGACTCAAAGAGTTCAGTTAATATGCTCTCAAATAAATCTGAAATTCCATAGAGATATATGGATGACATTCAAGAGCTAAAGGACCTAATTGCTCACATCCACAAGGAAGGAAATACACTAGTAGATTATCTTGCGAAAACAATTGTTCCATTCAGGCCACAAAATGCTGGATTGTTCAAATATTGAAGGAACTCTTGGTTTGCTGATGCTAAGAGATTACCTTCTTCTTCCAACCCTGAGAATTCAGTGTTGGATTTCTGTAGCAGATATTATTTCTTATACCTGGAAGCACTCTTTGTTATCATGAAGAGTGCAAACAGGTTATGGCTCTTACTTTGATAATTGCTTTTCACATTCTCTTTTCAAACTTTATGGTGCTGCTGTGGTGTGTTGGTATATGCAGACACTACAATAATATCCATGGTGATTTGCTTATGACAGACAAGACAAGATTGAAGTGGTGGATAACTTGGACGGTTGGTTAAAAAACTGTTCAGAATCCTTGGAATGCACTCATCATTGATATGGAGATCGCAAACAAGTGATTTTCCTCACATATGTTCTCGGAATTTAACCGACTATAGTAGCTTCTGGTGTTGTGGTTCCTTTTTTTGCTTGATTTCAGATGCATTGGAAAACTAGGATCAGCTCTTTGAAGTCCTAATGATTGATGAAGATTTCTCTGCTTGAAGATCATTCTAGTACTGTTGGTTGTCCGGACCGGTCTAGTAGTTTTGGTTGTCCTTTTTTGAGGCTTTTATTTTATGGTGGATAGATATTTAGGGGTTTACAGTTTGATGTTTTGCTGGGTAGGTTTGTTAATTAGCCATATGCTTGTGGTTTCCTTTGTTGGTAGGCTTAGTAATATAGGGGTTTTGCTCTTTGTTTCGTTATAGCCCTTGTAGTTGTTGTAGTTTGTATCCCATTTTGCATGTTTTTATGGGTGTTTTGTTGATGTACAAATGTTCATACTATTTCCTTAGCATCCGGTTTTCCTCGCATTGAGTTTACTGGACGAGGGTTGTAAGGAGGCGGGGATGTACATTGATGACACTTGGTTTGGAGAGGTCCAGGGTTGTCAACAAAAACCTTGTAATTTTTATCTCTTATCAATAAAATTGTTGGGTTTTATTTTAAGAAAACGTGACATTATTAATACGGTTAGACCAACACATATCTATCTTATGAAGATAGTGATATATTTCATTTATCAATGTCTGTCGACACATGGACAAGTATCACATAAGTATCACATATCTGTGGCAGTTGTGTGATTATACTCATATCGGGTTCATCATTCTATCACAGTGTGGATTGTTATGTTTTTCACTAATGAAGTTTCCCAGAAATGGGTCATACGGTAGATATTGGATATGATACTGAATCATGCATAGGTTTTATGTCGTTCATCCGGATTTCACTTTTACTAATGGTAGGACTAAATATCTGAAAGAGTTTTCTTATAAGAAATGTTTTATTCTTAAAAGTCTTTGCAAAGCGAAAGTAAATGTTACTTTGAGAAAATATGATATTCAGATTATAAGATACATTTGTTGATGTATTAACACTCAAGTAACGGTTGTATGGATACTACGTATGCGAAAGAATTATAATTATAAAGTAACGGTTTCATGTTAAAGATTGTAGTCAGTAGTGTATGACTCTGCTAGGGATTGTGACATAATGCTAGATGTCTATAACGATCGTTAAATGTGAATGCATATATATACACGAATCATCGTTCTACTAAGAATATGTTTTCTTCTTTCCCTATTCCAAATTAAATAGAATTAATCCCCAAGACAAGTAAGGCTTTGGGACGCCTGTTGTTATTTTAAGATGGAGGAGAGCCAAGCTCCTCTCCCATAACAAAAAACAAAAAAAATAATTGGGGGTTTTTCTAAAGAGAAACAAAGTTGGTATAGCAGTTAAACTTCTTTAGTAGCAGCCACTGCAACTTCTTTAGTAGCAGTCATTGGAGAATTCTGATGGTTGTTCGTGTGGATCAGCATCAGAGGCCAGACACGTGGTGGGATTGTGCTCGAGACGATCAACAAAAACTAAAGCTTCCATCATTTAGATCTTTTGGTAATTATCTCTTCTTCCTTCTTTTGTATTCTATTTTATTAATTGAAGATTATTTTTGGCTAAAGAAAATCAAAAATTCGAATTTCCACTCCGTAACCTTTTCTTTTTTGAAGGGGCATATCCTTCTTGATTTCCTTACAATTTCATAATATTGTTTTGGCATGCATGGAGAGCGTTCTTTGACTTTGCCTGATACCAACCGATGGCCTCCATCTTTTTCTTTAAGAAAATAGGTGGTCCATCTTCGTTTATATATCATCTCCGAATCAATTCTTTCACATCTTCCATGTTATGTTTGACATGGTTTCAATATGCTCTATTGTACATTTCTAAAATGTATGATAAGGCCGGTGTGATGCTTTTTTTAGAGTCGATAACCACTCTTTATTTTCAATAAGTGCGCTCGTGTCTTGACCGTCTCCATCTCTTGGATCTTGTGGGTCTTGCAAATTTTTTGTCGCAACATAAAGCTTTTCAAATGCCATGACAATTTATTCTTGGGTCACAACCTCTAAAAACTAAAGGCCTTTTGGCTAGTGGTTCTTGAACATGGCAAATTTATCCAATTATGACTTGGTGGTCCAAAACCAATAAGATCTAACGACGTACTTATGGGCCCCATCTTTATAAAAAAAACCACATATTGTAATGTTCTTATTGGTCATAAATGCTTACATTATGGTCTATTTATTTGTGGGTGGACCACCATATGCAAGACCTGTGATATCTCACATTGAAAGTTGGGGAAGCGCACCACCACCATATAAATATAAGATATAGAGGACTTGTCAATTCGGGTTAGCCATTTTAGACCAAGCAACGACGACAGTCTAAGAAGTTGACCGGACCATTTATGACTCGTTTAGTCTTCTGGGCCCGGTGCAGGGGCGTTACAAGACCTATTCGGGAAGATCCAATAAACAATAATTTTCCTTTTGGGACATTATGTGTTCCTTCAAATTCTTTACTCTTTGACCTGCTTTTGGAGTAGAACCTCGGGCTCCGTGCGTCCCAGTCAATTTTAAGGCCTTAAGCCAAAAAAAAATTGGAGGCCCTTCTCTAATTCTTTTTAAAATTAACGAAAAATGTTATGCCAAAACAACTAAAAACAATAAAAAAAAATCAAAACTCAATCAATTTTTATTAATAGTCATGCTAGTTACTAAATATAACACAAACAATAATATTGGGCTGCCTCTTCCATGACATTTTCCATTGACATTGAGCTGCAGATTCAGTTAAAGCCCAGAAATTTGCAATATATATACTACTGATCAATTAGCAACCGAACGCTCACCCGTATATAAGTGTGGGACATAAAGGTTGTAACGCCCCGCTCCCGGACACCGAGCCCTTATCCGGAAGAGAAACGCTCGGCGCGTATAGCATTAAATAAGTCTAATATTATACGCAAGCCTCTACGTCGTCGTATCAAATAAAAGCAAACGGAAGCTAAAAAGACTCGGGTAAAAACATAAAAGCTACTATGAATAGAAATTAACCATACTAAAGATGGATAGTTAAGATTACAACGATTAAAAACCCAAAGACTTATACAATACGATGTCTTAAAAGTAGAAGTACGAAGAATCTAAGAGAAGAGATACAACCAATCTAATACAACCTTTACAAAGAAAATATTCTAGAAGCTTCGTCAAGACTTTAAGTCTTCAAAAGCCGTCGTCTACACTTGATCAACTCCGTTCGTCTTCTCACCCCACAATGCATACAAAAGAAAATGCAAAGGAGGTAAGTACAAAGTACTTAGTAAAAGTGAGAAGCTATGACAACAATTAAGATTTATAAAGAAAAGATATTTAATCGTTTAGTTAGTTATCTTTGTGTGACCGACTCAATCTAGGGTTCATTTCATGTCCATCAACATGAATTGACTAAACGTTTCTACTTAGCTTATCTTTGTTGCGTCATTACTCAAGGACACTGCGCATGGCGTTCATCAGCCTGAAGATATACTTGCTAACTAACGGTGATTAGCACCGATTAGCTCCGGGGTCTCCCCGGTATGCGTATACGTCCGATGGATTTCCTCCACTACCCTTCAGCCGTTTAAGGCCAGCAGTGTTGTCCACCTTTTATGAACGTATCACATCGCCGATATGGAATAGTGTCTAACCGAGAATAGATGATGCTTTATCTTTTACTACACATATGTAAGTATTGATGTGAATTAACTAGCCATCCCTAGTGTTTTCAAGTAAGCTCCCTCACATCTCCTACTCTCGTACCTGACCACTAGACACGGACAAGTCCTAGCAAATACACGTACATTGATGAACTCTAGTTCACCAAAGCACAAGCCATTTCATGCCCTTTCGACGGATCCGAACTTCAACTCCCTTTAAGAGTACATTCGGTGTTTTAACTGAACGCATCAGAAGTACAATCGAAGCTAGTTCAATTTTTATTTAATCTTAATATATCATAATTGAAAGCTCAAACCAATAAATAACATAACATTGGAGCCTGAACTAAACTGAATCGATTAAGATCAATAAAACAAGGTAAACCGAACAAACACCCGTCTGAAACCCTAAACGCTCGTTAAACCCTACTGGACGCCCGTCCAAACCTATGGACGTCCGTCCACTATAACTGGACGCCCGTCCACCTAAAGACGCTACAACCTGTATGTAAAATCACTCCTCAAACGCCCGTCCGCCTAAGGCAAACGCCCGTTTGAGTTTCTAAGCTTCCAGGACGCCCGTCCGCTTACGAGACGCCCGTCCACCTGCGTTTTTCCCAAAACCCCAAATCTTCAAACTCGATTTCTAATCCGATTCCAACATAAACATAACAGCAATTTATGCAAAGAAAACACATAGAGTCATATCTAAACATACCCTATCGTCTATGATCCTTTGATCAACAAAAAGACACGTCTTCTATCATCTAAACCCCTTAGAACTTGATCTAAACCTTATAAACGATAATTGGAATCGTAGGAAGAGCCTCTTACCTTATTTGCTTGCAAAGCCGACAACAAAACACCAAGCAACATTTCGCAACAACCGTTGATCCTCAACCCCAAAACCTATGTGATCAACAAGAAACCCTAAAATCCTATTTCTTTGCGAAAAACGAAACTGAAAAAGCCTGTAAAACTGAAGATTACCTGGGTGTACTGCTGTGAAACTATTTTTAGATTATTCTACGCTTCAAGACGATCGTTTCGACTATTCACAACTGCGAAACAGAGCTACGGATTAAAAGATACGAATTTTTTCAAGAATCGAACTCTACGAATACCGAAAACTAGGGCTAAACCGAAAACTTACGAAATAAGGATATTTTATTTTCCAAAGTTGCGTCTCCTCGCGCTGATCACTTTTCTCTCCTGCGGCATCTTGAACAGATGAACGGATTGATCACACGGTTCTTCCTTTTATTTCGCTTTCTTCTTGCGTCTGTGGAGATGTTGCCGCCGTTCCTTCTTCTATTTTTTCCAGAATCAGCGTGTGTAACTTATGAGGAAATAATTGGGATTATTTCTTTTTATAGCCATTTAATCAAATTTATTAATTAAATAACTAAATCCTTTAATTAATTCCTTTTCACTTAAATAAATGGGACAAATAATAATTAGGTCGTAGTAAATACACCCAATGACTATTTTACCCTTTTACGAACAAAATGGGATGTTACATTCCTTCCCCCCAAGAGGAGTTTCGTCCTCGAAACTCGAATGTAACCGAGAGGTACTTGAACTCGGACTTTGCGAAACGTTTCGTCTCTTAACTCGTGCGCCTTCTTCTTCTTCCATCTTCCAACTCTTCTACTTGTTTTGAGCTATCTCAAGGTGGCGACGATCTACTTCAATCTTTTGTTGGCTTGCTTTGTATAAACTCGGTCTCGTATTCTCGTTGTCGCTCCAATTCATCCCGAAACTCGTGTTCTTCTATCTCTATCTTCATGAAAGATCGCCAGTAGTACTGTTCCAATTCTTGTACTTCTTGGTCGCTCCGAGAGAAACTGCATTTGTCGTCTCGAGGTTTTCCATTCTTCCATGTCCTTCCCGATCTTCCGCATTCAGAACCCAAAGCTGATTCCGATGTCAACTGTTACCATCTTCATCTAACTCATGACCAATGGCTGGTCGGTTCTGACCTCTCACTTGTAAACAAAACTACTGGATCTTCATCTTGTTCCATCACGAACTTATTAATCGCCTCGAATCTTGCAATCATCGGCTCACCGTTCTTTGATTGCTCCCGCCGACCTATACCCGGAAAGCCGAATCTTCCCACCGAAACGCACTTCTGGCACACTTGACTTCTTTCGATCCCGATTTCCATCATGGCACCACAAGCTTGCTGAAGAACTGCAAGGATCCCGGCTGAAAGACTTCCGAGACTTCTTGGGGAAATGAGAAGCATGCATCTGCCACCCTTCCTCTCTCTGACGGTCTAATCCAATCCTCGTGCCAATTAGGATTAACTTGGAAAGTAAAAGGAGTTGAAAGTGACAAGTTGAGTACCCGGGTGGTATATCAACTAGGTAAGCCAAGGAAGGGTACAATGCACTTGAAATAAGGAAGGTTGCTTGAGTTACAAGCAAACCATGAAAAATCCGTGTTGAGAAAAGTTGAAGTTGGTTCCGGAATGAAGAAGGAGGCACTGTATCATAATACACAAGATAGCCACCGAAAGGAAAACGAAAGAACACCTTGCGTATGAGGTTCTTTTGAGAGAGTGAAATTACGCAAGTTACGGTGGTCTACAAGGACTTCGAGAGGCAACTTGGAAGAATGGTAATAGACTTTCATATAAACCTTTAGAAAGTGGAGACGTTAGAACATCACCAGGTGGACTTGAAGATATTCTCAATGTATGAAAAGAGAACACCGAGCTTGAGAATATTAAGAAAGTGACCTTGATTGTTAATCATTTGGTTAACAAGGGTGGATGTTGGCGAACTAGAAAAATCTTCAGTTCGCATGAGTTCCGTAGAGGGAACATCACACAACAGAAAATCAAGGTAAAGGTGCAAGGTCAAGCGACAGAAGAACTAAAAAGAATTTAGAAATCAAAAGAGAGCAAGAATCTCAACATGAAGTAGCTATGGAGGGAAAACGAGCATATCAAAAGGTCTCAGAATGAAATTAAACACTTGTCAGGAAGTGTCCGAGTTTGTAATAGTCAAAGAGAGGTTATTACGAGATTTAAAAGAAATAGAAATTTTCCCCAAGAAATAGTAAGGGAAAATCCATAGTTCGGATAAGTAAGCGGCAAACAAGATTTTGAGTGCAGAGGAAATGACACTTTAGAATTGTCGGGTAAGGTTTGATTTCAAACATTCAAAGGAAGTTTAAACGATCGTTGATGACTCAATTAAAAGGTTCAAGGTTGCACTACTCGAGAGGAATAGTACACTGCCAAGGAATAAATGCTCGAGGTTATTCCCCGTGTGGAAATGAAAAGGTTAAAATAAAATAAACTTTCAACCGGTGTAACAAAATTGTAGTAGAAACGCCAAAACCGAAAGTGGAAAGTCAAAATGATGTATATGGCGGTTCGCGGCTCTAAATGGCCCAAAAGAGATTTAAAACTGGAGCATACAAGGTGCAATAACCTGAAATGGAGATCAAAAGTTTAGGAACTCAAACGTCGGTTGGCTAAATAAGTTCGGAAGGCATCTTGAAAAATTCTGCCTTCAGCTTGAAACTAGTTTAGCAAAAAAAAATGATAGAAGGTTAAAGATAAGTAACTGAAGAGGAATGTCATGATAGGCTTAAAAATTTGACCAGTGAAGGAAGATATGCATACCTTAAAGAAACAGGCAGCATTAGGTGAAATAGTTACAATATCGACACTACTCTTAGGAGGGGAGCTGAGAATAAACACAAGTAAAGTATATAAAAAAAAATGTTCTGACATCAAGAGGCTTAGTCAAATTTGAATTTGAAATGAATGATGGGAGTGCAACACTGCAGAGAGGATTTGTTGAGCTTAAAGATCTCAAATGAGGGATTATCTGAGAAATAAAATACCAGATAAGGTATAATTACAAAAGGGCACGAAAAGGGTCTGAGAATCAAACATGGCATGCTGGAGGATGGCATCTTGGTTCTCGTTTAACACTGCAAAAGAAACTATAACGTTAGCTTTACAAGCATCCTACTAAAAGATTTAACTCAGGAAGAGATCAGACTTCAGGGAACTCCTAAACATAACAGTCGTAACTTACTACCCTCTTAGCCCAAACTCTAAGTCAAGGAGGTGAATATTCCTTTTAGGTTGCTGTGTAAGATTTTTACTCCGGATCTGACATTATCAATTTTTTTACAGAACAAACGAAGAGGAACTTGAGCACGATCCAAAGAGAAAAGATTTAGATAATAGAGTTTCCCAGGTGATATAAAAATATTGAAATTTTTGGATGAAAGTAACTTGGTCAAAAACAGTTATTTCTGACGATTGCACAAGTTGTCAGAATTTCCAGATTCATAAACACTGTGTTGAATTGCAAATCGAGATCAAACGAAAAAGAATCTGAACTTAATTCCAAAATAAAAGCTGTAGATAAAATTGTTGTCTGCAACATATCAAAAATTTAGGTCATTTGAAGATGTTTAACCTGTTCATAACAGAAAAAGAAGTAAAGGTGCTGCTGCAGATTTTCTGGACAGAGTGTCCGGTATAAACATGAACTTTCTGAACAATCCATAATGATTAACGAGTTGATGTAAAAAGAGAGATTGTAGATAAGACAGTAATCTACTTTGCTGAAAATTTGCAGAATTTTTAGAGTAGAGGAAGACAGTCTTATGTTAGAGGGAAAGCACGGAAACAAAAACATTCGCTCATGTTGGGTAAATCCAAACACAAGGACAATGAAAAGTATGTGCCAAAGTAAGAGACCTTTAACACTATGAGTTGAAACGACTGAGGAGTACTTGGAACTAATAGAGTTACTGTAATATTCCGATTTTCGGGAAAGGGCAGACGTGTCATTTTGCGAAAACGAAATATTGGGTTCGGTTCCTTTTATTCGGAGTTTAAGTATTTGTTAAATTATATATGTATATTTCGAAATATATATATGTATATAGTTAAGGAAGATAATAAGATCTTTATCCTTTTTTTTGGGATTTATCTTATTATAAAGGAAGATAATAAGATCTTTATCCTTTTTTTGGGATTTATCTTATTATAAAGGAAGATAATAAGATCTTTATCCTTTTTTTGGGATTTATCTTATTATAAAGGAAGATAATAAGATCTTTATCCTTTTTTTTGGGATTTATCTTATTATAAAGGAAGATAATAAGATCTCTATCTTTTTTTTTGGGATTTTCTATTTAAGGAGAATAAATCCCCACAATTCTTATAACCTATTAGAAATCGATTTTTCTCCACCTCCATATACTCTCTGCGTGTGTGAGCCAAAAATTAGGGGTGAGAGTTTTTCAATCGGTACATTTAAAGCAATTCTTGACGGTTTTCGGATCGAGTAGAGCGCCGGAATCGTTGTGAAGAAGGCAACGTTTTGATTGCGAAAGTTGAAGCTTTGATAAGAGAAAGATCGGTTTTAGGCTTGTTGTTTCTACGAGTTTCTTTGTTGGAATAAGCTTGCTAAAGGTAAGCGAGCTCTTCCTACAATCTAATTGTGGTTTAGAGTTGAATAGATCATGTTTTGGATGCATATTGCATCAAGTTTTAAGCTTAGATGATGTTTAAGGATTAAGTTTTGTTTTGGATCTTAAAAGACATGTTTTCTACTTTTTTTTGCTATAATTCATGTGCAAGATGTTTAGATTCGAGTAGAGACCGTTAAGGGTTGGAAAATAGGTTTTAGGGCTTTTTGCGTAGGATGTGTACGCGTTGGCTAGCAATACGCACGCATTCCGATGCGGGATTGCTTAGAATAAGTGCGACGGGGATGCGCACGCATTCCGAGTAATGCGCACGCATTGCCCCGGTTTCTATGTAATGTTGTTTTAAGCTATGTTTTGAATTTTAAACCTAAATTCATGATTAAATAACCCTAATTAAATATGAACAAGCCCCGATTGAGTTTCGATTCGTTCGGTTAAAACACCGAATGTACTCTTAAAGGGAGTTGAAGTTCGGATCCGTCGGAAGGGCATGAAAGGGCTTGTGCTTTGATGAACTAGGTTCATCATTGTCGTGTAATTGATAGGATGTGATGTCTAGTTGTCTAAGTGAGGGAGTAGAGGCGATAAGATGAGTATTATTACGAAAACACTTAGGTGACTAGTTAATTCACATTAATAATTACATAAGTGTAGTAAAAGCTAAAACGTCATATATTCTTGGTTAGGCACGCGATTCAAATCGGCGATGTGATACGTTCATAAAAGGTGGACAACGCTACGGCTCAAAAGGCCGAAGGGTAGTGGAGGAAATCCATCGAACGTATATGCATACCGGGGAGATCCCGGGACTACCGGTGCTAATCACCGTAGTTGGCAAGTATATCTCGTGGTGGAATTTTCACCATGCATTGTGTCCTTGAGTAATGATGTAACAAAGATAAGCTAAGTTAGAAACGTATAGTCACGACGTGTCGATGGGCATGTAGTGAACCACAGATCGAGTCGGTCTCGGTAAGGCAAATCTTTTAATAATAAACCTTAATCATATTGTAGCTTCTACTTCTTACTTTGTACATTGTACTTACCTCAAATGCATGTTTATTTATGTGTTTGGGGGAGAGAAGACGAACGAGTAAATGATGAGTTCGAGGAGAACTTTGATGACGACGTTTGAGGACGCCGGAGTTGAAGACTTTGATTAATTATTATTCATTTCTTTATTTATTTCCTAGATTTGGATTATTATTGGATTTTGTAGTTTACTTTTAGTACTTTGGAATTCGTCTTGTTTTGGGATTCGTTGGTTTTGTTTCGGATGTAATAACTTTACATTTCCTTCTCTAGTTCTTGAATTTCTATTCGAGATGTTTGAAAAAAATTACCCGAGTCTTTTTAGCTTCCGTTTGCTTTTATTTGATACGACGTAGTAGAGGCTTACGTGTAATATTATTTATTTAATATTATGCGTGCCGAACGTTTCGATTTCCGGATAAGGACTCGGTGTCCGGGAACGGGGCGTTACAGTTGGTATCAGAGCGAAGCGTCTTTTAGGCTTTCTTTCTATTAAGATAAGTTCTCTTTAGACCTCTTAGTAACGATTTGGTTTTCGTTGATCATCAGGATGGTGTTCACGAGAACCGGAGCGGTGCGAAAGCTTCGGGAGTACGTCGAGAGAGTCCTACGCCGGTTGTTAGAGGCGGTTTCGTGAGGCGAGAATCCTTCACCTCACCCGAGCCCCACTCCACCCCTCATACGCAACCCCTACACCACGATCTCGGCGGAGTTTGTCACCGCGACCTCGTCGGGAGCAACACCCACAATGGCATGTGGGAAGTTCGGTTCGGTTTTCCTTGGTAAGTGACGTTCCGGTGGGTTTAGTACCGCCACCGGTAAGTCACCCTCCACCAAGGTACAACTACATCTATGGAGAACCGGGAGAAGCACCTATACGAGTCAACGTAGTGGGAGACATTCCACCGATCTACGTACCCCCGGCAACTAGTATCTATCCCCCGGCGGTGAGCTACCCTTCTCGCGGTGTTTTCTCATCGGCGGCATCGGACCTTTTACCCTCCTCCAGGTGGGTCATACTCCCCGACCTCTTGTACCACCTCCACCCTGTTTTGACCATCAACAAGGTCTTGGTTACCCACCCTACGGTTTACATCAACCCCGGTTTCAACGACAAGAGATACACTTTTGAATACCCTCCAGTTTATCCACAAGCCCCACCAGTTAGACCGGCACACGAGCAAGCACCACCGATTGGCGGGTATACGAGATTAAGGAGGAACAAAGTTCAAGACTTCTTTGGGAATGTCGAGCATTCGAAGGCCGAAGAGTGGATAAGGAGTTTTGAGAAGGCATGTAGGAACATACATGTCCACGAGACCGAGATGGCACGGTTGGCGGTTAGTTTCCTTTTGGGTGCGAGTGAAGCATGGATAGATGCTATACGGAGCGATAATGGTAAAGTGACGGATTGGGAAAGCTTTAAGGCAATGTTCTATAATGAGTATTTTCCGGCAACGGTGCGGACGGACATGGCAAGTCAATTTCTAAAGCATAAGCAAGGTAATTACATGACGGTATCACAATACACCAACAAGTTTAACGAATTGGGAAGATTCTACCACGAGTTGATGAAGGTAGAAGAGAGGAAGATGGCCCTATACAAGGAAGGGTTATCGTATCGAATCTGATCGGCATGTTGGGTTTCACGGCCAAGAACATGGGCGAGTTGTTGAATAAGGCCTTAGAGGTTGAGACATTCGGGAAGAAGGCCACCGTTGTTATCGGGAGCAAGAGGAATTTTGGAACAAGCCGGGGCAATAGCCGGGAGCACCCCAACAAAATTTCAAGAAGACAACGGCCCCTACGGCGAGTAAGCCACCCACCGGAGCACCTTTATGCTCTAAGTGCAACGGGAATCACTCGGTGAGTGTAAGGCTAATACGGGAGGCTGCTACTACTTGTGGAGATTTAGGACATTTTGCCAAGATGTGTCCCACGAAAGGGAGTTCGAATATTCCGAAGCAAGGAAGTGGGAAAGGCGGCCCAAGTCGCCCGGTTCGAGTCTTTGCGGTGGATCTTTGAGATAGCGAGAACCGGACGATAATGTTATTTCGGGTACCTTTTTGTTTAATTTAATTTATTTGAGTACTTTTATAGCACGATTTAAATCATGTTGTATTTGTATTTAAATAAATGAATTTACATCCTAGGTACAATAATATTAGACAACTTAGCGATTACGGCGTTGTTTGATACGGGAGCGTCTAATACTTTTGTGTCAACTAAGATAGCTAAGAAGCTTAACTTGCCAATGGAACCTTTAAGAAATACTTTGGAGATAACAACACCTTTAGGGAAGGTGACTAAGGTAACCAAGTTGATACCCCTGGTAGAGGTTCGAGTTGGAAAGTATTGTTGCAAGAGTGACTTTACGGTTTTGGACTTTTCGGATTTTGATGTGATTCTTGGAATAGATTGGCTATCCGAGAATTTCGTCCACTTGGATTGTAGAGAAAAGAGAGTGACCTTTAAGATACCGGGAAAATCAGATAAGACTTATCAAGGTAACATTTACAAGCCTAGTAAGAAGCGTCACCCTATAATTTCGGCGGTTAAGGCTATAAGGGCTTGTCGAAAGGTTGTGAAGGCTACTTGTTGTACGCGATTGATGTGGAGCGAGGTAAAACCTAAGTTAGAGGAGACCCATGTAGTCAAGGAATACCCCGAAGTGTTTCCGGAAGAGTTACCGGGAAACATGCCGGATAGAGAGATAGAATTCGAGATCAAGTTGATGCCGGGAGCGGCACCGGTTGCTAAGGCACCCTATAGAATGGCACCGGCTGAATTGAAGGAGTTGAAAGCACGGCTCAAGGATATGCTTGAGAGGAATATAATTCAGCCTAGTACTTCGCCTTGGGGAGCCCCGGTGTTGTTTGTTAAGAAGAAAGATGGTAGCATGAGGATGTGCATAGACTATCGAGCGTTGAATAATCGACCATCAAGAATAAATACCCTTTGCCGAGGATTGATGATTTGTTTAACCGGTTGCAAGGCAAGAGAGTGTTTTCTAAGATTGATCTTAGATCGGGATACCACCGAGTTGAAGATCAAGGTAGCGGATATACCAAAGACGGCTTTCGGTACGAGGTATGGACATTATGAGTTCTTAGTTATGCCTTTTGGACTCACTAATGCCCCATCTGCATTTATGGATTTAATGCGGCGTGTTTTCATGCCATACTTGGATAAGTTTGTGATAGTGTTCATAGATGACATCCTTGTATACTCTAAGGATGAGAAGGAACATGAAGAACACTTAAGGATAGTCTTGGATACATTAAAGGAGAACCGGTTGTATGCCAAGTTCTCGAAGTGCGACTTTTGGTTGAATCAAGTGAGTTTCTTGGGTCATGTCATTTACGGAGATGGCATTAAGGTTGATCCCGCGAAGATTGAAGCGGTTGAGAAGTGGTCCGGACCGACTACCGTTTCGAGAGGTTAGAAGTTTTCTCGGTTTGGGCGGCTATTATAGGAAGTTTGTACAAGACTTCTCAAAGATAGCTACACCACTTACCCGGCTCACTCAAAAGGATGTGAAGTTCGAGTGGACCGGTGAGTGTGAAGATGCTTTTCGGACGTTGAAAAAGAGGTTGACTACGGCCCAGAGTTTTGGCGAGTTCCGGAGATCTTTGATAATTATGATGTCTACACGGATGCTTCGGGACAAGGTTTAGGTTGTGTGTTGATGCGGGGAGGGAAGGTAATTGCTTATGCATCCCGACGGTTGAAGGTGCATGAGAAGAATTACCCAACACATGACTTAGAGTTGGCGGCGGTAGTGTTTGCCACTAAAGACTTGGAGGCACTTTGTATGGAGTTAAGGCCGGGATCTTCACCGATCACAAGAGTTTGAAGTATTTCTTTACCCGGGAAAATCTGAATATGAGACAAAGGAGATGG
Organism: Gentiana straminea; assembly: GCA_036785695.1. Taxonomy (NCBI): domain Eukaryota; kingdom Viridiplantae; phylum Streptophyta; class Magnoliopsida; order Gentianales; family Gentianaceae; genus Gentiana; species Gentiana straminea. The sequence continues at coordinate 254,783 of JAVUPR010000386.1, read as the reverse complement.
CTGGAGTTCGTAAAGGATTATGACTTGGAGATTCGGTATCATCCGGGTAAAGCAAATGTAGTGGGCGATGCCTTGAGCGAGAAAACCGGTGTTTGCGGTATCGAGTGTTGAAGACGTTGCGAAAGGTTAGATGGGTTGAGAATCCGAAGCTTTGATCGGATTGAAGACCGACGAGTTTATGGCACCATTGTTAGCAAGGTCGAGTTGATGGATGACATTCGGGAAAAGCAAGATGAAGACCCGGTGTTGGTTGACTTGAAGCGAGTTGCAAGGGAAAAGCCTACGGTTGGATATGTGTTAGATAAGAATGGCAATCTTTGGTACCGGGATCGTTTGTGTGTGCCTAAGGTTGGTGATTTAAGACAGAGAGTCATGGAAGAGGCACATAGGATTGCTTTCGCGGTTCATCCGGGAGCTACCAAAATGTACGAGAGACTTGAAGGAAAGGTTTTGGTGGCCCTCGATGAAACTTGGAGATAGCCAAGTTCGTTGCGAGTGTGATACTTGCCGAGAAGGTTAAAGCGGAACATAGAAGACCGGGAGGAATGCTTAAGCCATTGGATATCCCGAGAATGGAAGTGGGATAAGATCACTATGGACTTTATCACCGGTTTACCTAAGACGAGAGGCGGTAATGATGCGATTTGGGTGATTGTGGATAGATTGACCAAATCCGCTCATTTCTTACCATATAAGGTCGATATGCCCTTGAAGAAAATGACGACACTATACTTGGATAATATAGTGAAGTTACACGGAGTACTATCTCGATAGTTTCGGATCGTGATTCGAGGTTCGTCGATCGGTTTTGGAAAAGTTTACAAGCGACTTTTGGAACCAAGTTGGATTTGAGTACGGCCTTTCATCCTCGGACGGATGGACAATGCGAGAGAACCATCCAAACACTTGAAGATATGTTGAGAGCTTGTGTGTTGGAAGTAGGTGGATCATGGGATGATTACCTACCGGTAGCGGAGTTTGCTTACAACAACGGTTATCATGCAAGTATTGGCATGCCACCGTTTGAAGCATTATATGGAAGAAGATGTAGAACACCGGCTTTGTTTTGGGATGAAGTCGGGGAAAGACAAATCACCGGGCCGAGAATTGGTTGAGCAAGCTAAAGAAAGGGTTCGAATTTGGTCAAGAAGAATGCGAAGGCGGCTCAAGATAGACGAAGAGTTGGGCGGATGTTAGAAGGAGACCTCTTGAGTTTGAAGTTGGTGAAAGAGTTTACTACGAGCTTCACCAATGAAGGGAGTGAAACGTTTTGGACAAAAAGGAAAGCTAAGCCACTAGGTACGTTGGACCTTTTGAGATTCTAGAAAGAATTGGACCTTTGGCTTACGGACTCAAGTTACCGAGAATCCATGTCGAGAGTCCACAACGTGTTTCATGTCTCAATGTTAAAGAAGTGTTTGACCAAGACGGATATTGAGACTACGGTTGATCCGGAGGGTCTCCGGGATAATCTTTCGTACGATGAGACACCGACCGAAATTTTGGACCGGAAGGAAAAGATGATTAAGAGACGGTTGATTCCTTTAGTTACGGTGCAATGGAGCAATCATTCACCGGATGAAGCTACTTGGGAAGTTGAGGACGATATGATCGGCGAGTTCCCGAGATTTTATGGACTTACCGGGTATGTTTTAAGTTTCGAGGACGAAACTCCTTTAAGGGGAAGAATGTAATATTCCGATTTTCGGGAAAGGGCGGACGTGTCATTTTGCGAAAACGAAATATTGGGTTCGGTTCCTTTTATTCGGAGTTTAAGTATTTGTTAAATTATATATGTATATTTCGAAATATATATATGTATATAGTTAAGGAAGATAATAAGATCTTTATCCTTTTTTTTGGGATTTATCTTATTATAAAGGAAGATAATAAGATCTTTATCCTTTTTTTGGGATTTATCTTATTATAAAGGAAGATAATAAGATCTTTATCCTTTTTTTGGGATTTATCTTATTATAAAGGAAGATAATAAGATCTTTATCCTTTTTTTTGGGATTTATCTTATTATAAAGGAAGATAATAAGATCTCTATCTTTTTTTTTGGGATTTTCTATTTAAGGAGAATAAATCCCCACAATTCTTATAACCTATTAGAAATCGAGATTTTTCTCCACCTCCATATACTCTGCGTGTGTGAGCCAAAAATTAGGGGTGAGAGTTTTTCAATCGGTACATTAAAGCAATTCTTGACGGTTTTCGGATCGAGTAGAGCGCCGGAATCGTTGTGAAGAAGGCAACGTTTTGATTGCGAGAAAGTTGAAGCTTTGATAAGAGAAAGATCGGTTTTAGGCTTCTTTGTTTCTACGAGTTTCTTTGTTGGAATAAGCTTGCTAAAGGTAAGAAGCTCTTCCTACAATCTAATTGTGGTTTAGAGTAGAATAGATCATGTTTTGGATGCATATTGCATCAAGTTTTAAGCTTAGATGATGTTTAAGGATTAAGTTTTGTTTTGGATCTTAAAAGACATGTTTTCTACTTGTTTTTACGCTATAATTCATGTGCAAGATGTTTAGATTCGAGTAGAGACCGTTAAGGGTTGGAAAATAGGTTTTAGGGCTTTTTGCGTAGGATGTGTACGCATTGGCTAGCAATACGCACGCATTCACGATGCGGGATTGCTTAGAATAAGTGCGACGGGGATGCGCACGCATTCCGAGTAATGCGCACGCATTGCCCCGATTTTCTATGTAATGTTGTTTTAAGCTATGTTTTGAATTTTAAACCTTAATTCATGATTAAATAACATTAATTAAATATGAACAAGCCCCGATTGAGTTTCGATTCGTTCAGTTAAAACACCGAATGTACTCTTAAAGGGAGTTGAAGTTCGGATCCGTCGGAAGGGCATGCAAGGGCTTGTGCTTTGATGAACTAGTGTTCATCATTGTTTGTGTAATTGATAGGATGTGATGTCTAGTTGTCTAAGTGAGGGAGTAGAGTGATAAGGTGAGTATTATTACGAAAACACTTAGGTGACTAGTTAATTCACATTAATAATTACATAAGTGTAGTAAAAGCTAAAACGTCATCTATTCTTGGTTAGACGCGATTCAAATCGGCGATGTGATACGTTCATAAAAGGTGGACAACGCTACGGCTCAAAAGGCCGAAGGGTAGTGGAGGAAATCCATCGAACGTATATGCATACCGGGGAGATCCCGGGACTACCGGTGCTAATCACCGTAGTTGGCAAGTATATCTCGTGGTGGAATTTTCACCATGCATTGTGTCCTTGAGTAATGATGTAACAAAGATAAGCTAAGTTAGAAACGTATAGTCACGACGTGTCGATGGGCATGTAGTGAACCACTAGATCGAGTCGGTCTCGGTAAGGCAAATCTTTTAATAATAAACCTTAATCATATTGTAGCTTCTACTTCTTACTTTGTACATTGTACTTACCTCAAATGCATGTTTATTTATGTGTTTGGGGGAGAGAAGACGAACGAGGTAAATGATGAGTTCGAGGAGAACTTTGATGACGACGTTTGAGGACGCCGGAGTTGAAGACTTTGATTAATTATTATTCATTTCTTTATTTATTTCCTAGATTTGGATTATTATTGGATTTTGTAGTTTACTTTTAGTACTTTGGAATTCGTCTTGTTTTGGGATTCGTTGGTTTTGTTTCGGATGTAATAACTTTACATTTCCTTCTCTAGTTCTTGAATTTCTATTCGAGATGTTTGAAAAAAATTACCCGAGTCTTTTTAGCTTCCGTTTGCTTTTATTTGATACGACGTAGTAGAGGCTTACGTGTAATATTATTTATTTAATATTATGCGTGCCGAACGTTTCGATTTCCGGATAAGGACTCGGTGTCCGGGAACGGGGCGTTACAGAACCATCTCAAGAAAAGCAAAGGTCAAGGAATGTTGATGGACTCAACCAAGTGATAGTGAAAAGAGAAAGTGGGGGACTTCTAGAGCTAAATCAATATCATTCTCTACAAAGTTAGGCCAAGATAAAAGTAAACTTAGATATTCATATGTAGAGAAGGTGAAGAGATTTCAATAGGGAAAGTAAGGAAAAAGGAAATCAACCAAGAGGGCCTCGACTTTAAGGTGCAGGCATAAGACTCCGATCCCAAAGCTTTACTTAAAGGAGTTTCACAACCCTATGCAACAAGCTACGGTTTGGAACTTCAAAAGAAGGAAGAGTTTCTACTAAGGATCCTAGAAGGGACAAAACCTGAGGTGATCACATGGAAGATGTGAACTGTGAACTCAACCTAACCTCCGTCTAAGACGACTCTTCACTTGGTCCTAGTGGAACTTAACCACAGTTTAAGGATTCCTAGTCATACAAGGATTACCACCAAACTCAAGTTCTAGAAAGGTCTAAAGGATCCTTATCTTAAAGGAAAAGAAGCCTAGGATAGAAATGACGCTTCTCTCTAATACCAACTGTAACGCCCCGCTCCCGGACACCGAGCCCTTATCCGGAAGAGAAACGCTCGGCGCGTATAGCATTAAATAAGTCTAATATTATACGCAAGCCTCTACGTCGTCGTATCAAATAAAAGCAAACGGAAGCTAAAAAGACTCGGGTAAAAACATAAAAGCTACTATGAATAGAAATTAACCATACTAAAGATGGATAGTTAAGATTACAACGATTAAAAACCCAAAGACTTATACAATACGATGTCTTAAAAGTAGAAGTACAGCAATCTAAGAGAAGAGATACAACCAATCTAATACAACCTTTACAAAGAAAATATTCTAGAAGCTTCGTCAAGACTTTAAGTCTTCAAAAGCCGTCGTCTACACTTGATCAACCTGTTCGTCTTCTCACCCCACAATGCATACAAAAGAAAATGCAAATGAGGTAAGTACAAAGTACTTAGTAAAAGTGAGAAGCTATGACAACAATTAAGATTTATAAAGAAAAGATATTTAATCGTTTAGTTAGTTATCTTTGTGTGACCGACTCAATCTAGGGTTCATTTCATGTCCATCAACATGAATTGACTAAACGTTTCTACTTAGCTTATCTTTGTTGCGTCATTACTCAAGGACATTGCGCATGGCGTTCATCAGCCTGAAGATATACTTGCTAACTAACGGTGATTAGCACCGATTAGCTCCGGGGTCTCCCCGGTATGCGTATACGTCCGATGGATTTCCTCCACTACCCTTCAGCCGTTTAAGGCCAGCAGTGTTGTCCACCTTTTATGAACGTATCACATCGCCGATATGTAATAGTGTCTAACCGAGAATAGATGATGCTTTATCTTTTACTACACATATGTAAGTATTGATGTGAATTAACTAGCCATCCCTAGTGTTTTCAAGTAAGCTCCCTCACATCTCCTACTCTCGTACCTAGACCACTAGACACGGACAAGTCCTAGCAAATACACAGACATTGATGAACTCTAGTTCACCAAAGCACAAGCCATTTCATGCCCTTCTGACGGATCCGAACTTCAACTCCCTTTAAGAGTACATTCGGTGTTTTAACTGAACGCATCAGAAGTACAATCGAAGCTAGTTCAATTTTTATTTAATCTTAATATATCATAATTAAAAGCTCAAACCAATAAATAACATAACATTGGAGCACGAACTAAAGCGAATCGATTAAGATCAATAAAACAAGGTAAACCGAACAAACACCCGTACGAAACCCTAAACGCTCGTTAAACCCTTGGACGCCCGTCCAAACCTATGGACGTCCGTCCACTATAACCGGACGCCCGTCCACCTAAAGACGCTACAACTTTGTATGTAAAATCACTCCTCAAACGCCCGTCCGCCTAAGGCAAACGCCCGTTTGAGTTTCTAAGCTTCCGGACGCCCGTCCGCTTGCGAACGCCCGTCCACTGCGTTTTTCCCAAAACCCCAAATCTTCAAACTCGATTTCTAATCCGATTCCAACATAAACATAACGACAATTTATGCAAAGAAAACACATAGAGTCATATCTAAACATACCCTATCGTCTATGATCCTTTGATCAACAAAAAGACACGTCTTCTATCATCTAAACCCCTTAGAACTTGATCTAAACCTTATAAACGATAATTGGAATCGTAGGAAGAGCCTCTTACCTTATTTGCTTGCAAAGCGACGACAAAACACCAAGCGCAACAATAACGTTGATCCTCAACCCCAAAACCTATGTGATCAACAAGAAACCCTAAAATCCTATTTCTTTGCAGAAAAACGAAACTGAAAAAGCCTGTAAAACTGAAGATTACCTGGGTGTACTGCTGTGAAACTATTTTTAGATTATTCTACGCTTCAAGACGATCGTTTCGACTACTCACGGCTGCGAAACAGAGCTACGGATTAAAAGATACGAATTTTTTCAAGAATCGAACTCTACGAATACCGAAAACTAGGGCTAAACCGAAAACTTACGAAATAAGGATATTTTATTTTCCAAAGTTGCGTCTCCTCGCGGCGATCACTTTTCTCTCCTGCGGCATCTTGAACAGATGAACGGATTGATCACACGGTTCTTCCTTTTATTTCGCTTTCTTCTTGCGTCTGTGGAGATGTTGCCGCCGTTCCTTCTTCTATTTTTTCCAGAATCAGCGTGTGTAACTTATGAGGAAATAATTGGGATTATTTCTTTTTATAGCCATTTAATCAAATTTATTAATTAAATAACTAAATCCTTTAATTAATTCATTTTCACTTAAATAAATGGGACAAATAATAATTAGGTCGTAGTAAATACACCCAATGACTATTTTACCCTTTTACGAACAGTCGGGATGTTACAAAGGTATTGTCAACTCGGGTTAGCCCTTTTAAACCAAGCGAGGACGGCGGTCGTAGTTGACCGGACCATTTATGACTCATTTAGCGCTACTAGGCTTGGGGTCTGGGGGCGTTCAGAATGGTATTCAGATTCTACTACCAGACAGAACTATGCACTGCACCATAAGAGAAGGTATAAGGATGGCCTCTAATTACCTCTGGTGGGGAAGCATCCGAAAATAGTCCTAGCCAAGTCCTGGCGAGGACGCCAGCCCCTTATAAAGGGGAGAACATAAAGTCCCACATCGATAAAGTAATAGAATGCTCACCACATATAAATGTGAGCCATAAATGTTTTGTCAACTCGGATTAGTCCTTTTAGACCAAGCGACGACGATGGTCTAAGCAGTTGACCAGACCAGTTATGACTCATTTAGCGTTACCAGGCCCGGAACCTTGGGGCGTTACATTTGGTCTACAACAACATTTTGTATTACTTCATTGCATTTATACTTTGAGCATTAATGAAGGTTGAAAGTACAACTCCATCATTCATGGCCTCTCTAAAAGATATGTTTAAGAGTGGCATGGAAGGGCGCGTTATGAGACATGTCGTCCATCACAGGGTCATGTGTTTTGACTTTGATGGCCGTTGCGCCCATTGGTTAAATCCTTATATCATAAGGCGGTTAGCCGATTCATCCATTGAAATGCCCAAATATTTTATAATATTCAATACTTATCCAGTTATCCTTCATCTAACAACACTTGGTTCACCTTCTGCTCACTTGTGTATACTACCACACACAACATGGGATATTATTGGGGCCAAACTTAAAAGCATATCATCATCCGCGAAGGTGATCTCTATCATGCAAGTGATTTTTGTTTTGTTTGAGGAATTCTTCAACTCCCAGAGAGTTTTTATTATTATTTACAGCACTTTATGATAGATTTTTTTCATAAATTAAATATTTTATGATCGTTTGCAGACAAGTTGCCATATAGATTAATGTTGCCGTAACGAGGGGGCTATGTGGGTCGAGGGGGCGAGGTCGCGGTGGATCGAGGGGGGATGTCCTTTCGCGGGGGTCGAGAGAGCAGCACCAACTCATGGGTGCTCAGGGGCAACGCCCCTGAAAGCTAGACACTCCTAGCTGAATGGATTCAGATACGCATCTACGAACTGATGTACCTCTACAAGCGTACATGTATCTGTGAATGGTGATTTGTTGAAATAGTGTCCTAAACTCAATCGGGTTGGACCGGATCCGACCGGTTCGGATCATTTCTAATATTTCTTTATGCTTATACATATATAATAAATGGCTTTTATGTTGTCATGTATTTGTTCTTTTAAAGAATCAATTATGAATTGTTATATGATGACGTCCTTAGTATTAAACTATGATAGAGAAACCATGATAGGCGATTATGGTTGATGAGATCTCTAATCACTTTAATAAGTTTGATACTTAAATGTCTCTAGGCTGATGTACTATTAAACAGAGCATTGATAGTACAAACAGACTAGCACGAATTAGATTTCTTCTGCCTTTAAGGGCAGGGATAGATCTCGTCTATCGAGGTGTAGAGACACTTGGACTGTACATGGACGTGTATTAAAGAATGCGTACGTTAGACTGACCCACTTACACTGTTAAGTGTCACACTATATGACGGTTGTGTAATTATCCTTAGGACCGGAGTCTACATGGCATCACGGTGTGGATTGTCATGCTTTGACACTATTGAGGTTTCCCTTAACCATGGGGCGATCATGCAGTAGTGATCGGGTGTGATACTGAAGCATGCGGAGTATACATGTTAGGTCGTCTGGGAATCGCGTACCCTATCAGTAGGGTGAATATCCGAAAGGGCCTTCTTATAAGAAATGTCTTACTCTCGTGAATCTTTGCAAAGTGGAAGTAAATGAGTTACTTCGAGAGAGCATGATATCCCGATTATAAGATACGGTCGTCTGACACTTGACGTACGACCGTATGTATATTATTACAGTGATATGATTCTATTTACATGCTAACCGAGCACATGAAAGGTAGTAGTCATTGCGTATTGACTCTTCCGATGATTGGGGGTCATGGACGTGTTGCTAGACGTTATCCATGATCGTTAGAGGTGAAGGGCATTTTCGTAATTGCACCTTGTGTCTACGGCCAACATATTCGGAAGCCTATCGGGTCACACACATATGAACATCAAAGTCGGATTAAAATGTGGTTATAGTTGATGACCAAATAATGAAATAATTTATCTCGTACTATAAAGGTTATAGTGGTAAATTAATATGATGGTATTTGTTTATTATGAATAAATATAATACAAGATATTAATTATGTTGATTAATTAAATATACATATTTGTATGTATGTGTCGACTATATATACGTATGATTTATATGTGTTTTGTAAATTAATTAATCATAGTATTATATTATTACTTAAAGAATATCCCGGAAGCCAATGAATTGGCTAAAAGGGCGCAGATGATGTAGTGTATAAGATACACTGGGATTGTGTAATTTAATTAATAATATTACTATAATATTAATATTAGATATTAATTGATTTTGGAAAATAGATTTATGGTAATAAGATAAAGATAGTCAATATTAGACATGGACAAATATCTTGGAAATATTTAATATAAGATATTAAATAAAAGAGATAAATTAATTAAAGGGATTTTTCTTATTTTATTAGGAAAATGTTTTCTCTCTCATCAATCTACTAGAAGCTAATCCCAATCAGTTGGGGAAATGTTTGGGGCGCCACTTTTCCCTATTTAAGGGAGGCTTGGCTAGCTCTTTTGTACACCATAATTCCAAGAGCTAATTGTTCTTGTGAAAAATAAGAGAGCTTTTTAAAGGGAGATTATATAGAGAGAAAAGGTCGACCTAGCAGTTGAATTTTTCTAGTAGCAATCCTTGGCGGGATTCCGACGAGGTGCTCATGTGGATTAGTGGTAGAGGCCGGACACCTGGACGGCTCGCGCACATCTACTCCTACCGGACGGTCAAAGCGTCGATCTCTTAGATCCACCAAGGTAGTATTACCGTCCCCTCTCTTATATGTTTATTGTTTAAATGAAGACGATCTTGGATCGGGAAATCAATTTTTAAATTCCGCTGCGCTACTCGATTGATTTCCTAACATGATTGCCCTTACCCTTTCGTGTAGAAGTACCTCACTTCATGTATGGGGTACCTTTGGCCTATAAAGGCACCAACATGCAAACAGAATCATTCTTAGTTGAACAGCATCATTAGAACATTCAGAGTGTCCTCAAGTTTGATTCAAAAAAGTCACTTTTTGAATCAAACACCTTCATTGTATCCCGAGAGAAATTTTCGTTAGTTCCCTAAGTGACGATTGTGAGGGACGAAACATATCTTTAAAGACAACGCATATCGCGTGCCTTGAAGTTCTTCTTTGTCTGTCAATTTCTATGCATTAAATTTTTCCAACACTTTATCCATCCACATGGACAGCATAACAAGAAACAACTTTCTATTCCAAGCCTTTTTCATGACGAGCAAGAGAGTCTCAACTCATACAATCTTTTTGGACATATACTCCAACAAGGTGATGCACATCCTGGTAGCAGAGACTTCTGATATGTATAGTTAAGGCTCATTTTTTTCTCCATTTATTGAAGTAATCAATGAACTTATCCTCTTTCCACTAGCAAGGGTTAGTCCTTTACCACCATGTTTATGGTTCTACGAGTGTTATAAACAAGGTTGTCAGAATCTTGCTTCAGTTGCTTCCAACTATTCAGGGAAGCAGGGGCAAGATCAGTGTGCTAGTCTAAGACGTTTCCTTTGAAAGAGAACACAAATTGATCCACTAAATGATCACTATACATTACAACAAAAAAAAAAAAGTTTCCACAAAACATGTTCTTTAAGGTTACTCTCTTCCAAGGGATGGAACTTTAGAGGTTTGTGGCCGACTAGCATCTTTAAGTCGTCAACCCTCTTGGAACTTTAGAGGTTTGTGACCGACTAGCATCTTTAAGTCGTCAACCCTTTAAGTATATGACATGAGTTTAAGACAACATCAAGCTCGTGGCGGACGCACGATCTCGGGTAAGAAGGCAGCAAATTTTTTAAAGGCAAATAAGAAAATTAGGGAGGGCAAACTAAATGCATACTACATATAAATGTTTTCGGATCAAGAGAGGCAAAACTAAATACGCGATATGTGTGTAAAGACTCAAACACACATTCAATACGCACATCTAATGACTTAAAGACGTAAGCACTGATTAAGAATTATAATTAAGACAACACAGCCGGTTCAGACGATATGTTTTTTGAAAACAAGATCGCAAATTATAATTCAAAAAACAACAAACCATGACAAAAGAAGCCATTTACCATATGGCGCACAATCCGAAACCAAGTCATTTAACTCAATTTTCAATAGGTTAAGGCATTAAAAGAACAACTAACATCACTGCAAGACAACATAATAAGATGTCCAAATATTGCACACCTATTTATTTCACATGCCACCACCATGAAGGCGAAGATCAAGGTGAAGAGTAGAATCCCTCTGAATGTTGTAATCAATTAAGGTCCTACCATCTTGAAGTTGCTTACCTGCATAAATCAACCTCTGCTGCTCTGGTGGGCTGCCTTCCTTGTCTTCAATCTTAGCTTTCACATTTTCGATTGTGTCGGAAATCTCGACCTCGAGAGTGATTGTTCTGCCTGAATATGTCTTGACAAATATTTGCATCTGAAAGGAATTAAAAACTACTTAACCACTTCATTCACAATTCTTAAATCAAAACCTCATCAATAAAATAAACACAAGTGAAAACTACCAATTGCTCACCAAACACTCCTTGCACGCACATACACATACACATAAGCCATATGGAATATATCGGATCCATTTGGGGGAAAAAAATATCAATGATTCAAAAAATAAATAAATAACTATGACTTGAACCGTCAAGAAATCTATAAATTGCAAATCAAGATTGGTAGATCCACACATAAAAAGTGATTATTTAACTATAAGACTCAAAAAAATTGAATTTTGATTTATTTTGGAAAAAAAAATTGGAGTCGAGACATAACACACATGAAGGGGACGTACGAACCAAGAAAATCACAAATAAATAAACAAAATTATAACTTCATAAGGAAAAAAGAAGAGAGAAGAAACAAAGGGGAGCCATTTGAAGAATTTTTTTTTTTTTTTTTTGGAGTTTTATTTTTCTGTTCAGCACATTCTTTCAATCTATTACTTCACTTGGTTGTGCGGTAATCTTTGTTTTTCTGCGTGTTTTTGTTGTCTTTAGTTTAGTTTGTCCGGTTGTGTTCCGGTGGTGTCCGGCGTTTGTCCCTTTATTTACCGGCGTTAGTACGGCTTTCAATAAAATCTTTCGTCTTTCGAAGAAAAAAAAAGAGAAATCGAAGAGAAACCAAACCTATAAATTACAAATAAAGTAATTGAATAAAATCATATATCTTCAGAAGGAAAAAGAACACACCTTGATGGGGAAATAAAAAAGGCACAAATTGTATTAAACAGGGATGTGATTTTAAAAAAACAAAGTGTATCGATGGGTCCCTTATAAGTCAATGGTTGTTATACGTCGAAATAGATTTCAGGACATCACCAATAACTTCTTGCCACGATTGAATAATGATGTGGAGGTTACCAAAGTACCATGCAAAAAAATATGGTTTTTTTTGTCCACAAAAACCATTTTAGATCTTAATTAGGCAGTTAGGGCATACTACCAGAAACTTTATTTAATAAAAAATATAATGTATTTTCCTAAATTGCCCCTTTGTACCAGTTGCTTCTTCTTTCTACGGGAAAAAAAGTTGTGCCGTCTTCCTCCCCATCTTCTATATCCTCTATTTCCGTCCTCCAACCTTCACAGCCATGAACGCCAACAACAAACCTCTTCCAGCCCAGAACCAAATGAAACTTCCACGTGCCGCTATCACTGTACTCTTATTTCCAAAATAAGAACTGTCATTTCCAAGTCCTTTTAAAAAAGTTTTTGAACCACCAAACATTAATTGACTATAACACATGAAGTCGAATCCCAAGAATAATATGGCATGCATATTATACTTAGAAAATCACAATGTTTACAGTAACCTTCTTGTACACCACCACATCATCATTTTGATCAAATCAAACATCTTTGATCATCAAAACAAATAATCCATTTAGAGAAGCTTGCTCTCTTAAGCTTACAAAACATCATAGAGTCTTTAGATATAAAGCCCTTTGGCTTTCATCGTCTGCTTTGTCTCATAGTCAGGACATGCAACTAGAATAGACATACTAATCTGAAAATTTACGCATAGCTGGTAGCGTGAAGGTTTCCACATGGTTTGCACCATGTTACCTTTTGTCATTAACTTAACTTTATTGGTAATCATATTCCATGCATGTTAGTCTTTCTTAAAGACATGTTACACATTTCAAAGACAATCCCTTTTGGTAAAGTATCTAGGTTCAAAACATGGTTATCACATATGGAATCTATTTTAGATATTATGGCCACGAGACATATCTTTATTTCTGTCTTTTAGTATTACTACACAAGTCATGAGATCTTCATTCCTCAATATTAATGCATCAGTAGACCTTTCAGGCTTATGGTGATCTCTTAGACCTATAGAATACTTACGTACATTGAGCAATGTCTTACACCTCATCTCTATCACTCTATGTGGTCTCTGCTCTCGTTTCAATGGCTGAATATTCTCATTGTTTCTTTTCGAAGAATCACTTCCTCTAGAAGACACAATGTTTGGAGACAAAAAACTTTGCTTTGTAGGTCAGAAAAATATTATCTAGCATACTTGCTAAGATTTCACAAAGTCGCATATGTCATACTAGATTTCCAAGCCTTTCTAACAGTGCTCTTCCCATAAGCATGAAACCCCAAATTTATTGGTTAAGACACATTTGATGTCACCACCTTCTATATCTTATATGAAGTTTATCTGACCAAATTACATAAAACACAATTAAGTTTTAATTAATGAAGAAGGCATTATGGGATACATGCATTGTCCATTCCACATCTTTATCGTATAAATTACAGTTCCATTTCTTGAAACAATTTGATTGAATATCCAAAAATAAATCCATTAAGGGAGAATGTTAATCTCTTTCAAGTATTTCTGAAACACGCTTCTAGGTATTCTTCGATCTAATTGAAGAGTAATTACATAGTTGTTCATCAATCACATAAAATTTACTAATTTGAACTTTTCAAACTTTCCAAATTTGTACATCATCAACTGCACATGACGATTTCCAAAATAGTCAAAAGGGTGATAAAAAATATTTTCTATCTATGGTATGAATTGTTATAAGATGACAAACATCCATCTGTGTATGATTTAAACAAAACACTTGACTTCACGATTTTTTATGACTTTTTTTTATAAAAAAACATTATTGCCATCCTTAGATAAGATCCATATTTTAGACATGATTCATGATTACATTAATCAAATATCATCAATATGACATTTGATTGTACATAGACTATGTCTAGAACTTCACATCATAATAAGCCGAAGATGATAATATTTATTTAGTTTATTTCCACTTTACAGGATTTAGAATATCATCATACAGCAAAATTTGCTTCATTCTCCATACGTTGTAATATTCTAATTTTTTTGTTTTTAAATTATGTTGCGCGACAACCAATATGGGTAACGTGCGCCGTATCCGACACGCGCCCGACACGACACGCGTCCGACACGGTGTCGGACACGTGTCGGTTGATTTAAAATAATGTTAAATTAAATTTTAAAACCGACACACCAGGGACACGTTCGCGACACGCCAGGGACACGGCAAGGACATGGAGCGACACGTAGCGACACGTCCCGGACACGGGGGGACACGTTCCGACACGGCTATTTATATTTTTTTGTATTTTTTGTATATTTTTTGTATTTTTTTGTATATATATATATATATATATATATATATATATATATATATATATATATATATATATATATATATATATATATATATATATACTACGTGTCGCCGGCGTGTCGTGTCCTATATTTTTAAAAGTTGCCGTGTCGCCGTATCCGTGTCGTGTCGTGCGCCGTGTCCGTGTCGGTGTCCGTGCAACATAGGTTTTTAGTATTCTAAATTTAAAATCGCTCATTTTGTAATAATCTAATTTTACGGTATTTACCGCAAATACCTTTACTTAAAAAAAAGGGGGAATGAGGGAGAAGGACAAAAATATTTCATCAATTAAGTAGAAGGACGATCTTTTGAAACTTTTGCGTAAAGAATAAAACTATTTATCCACTATCGAAATTCACTTGTGTTCGAAATTCATTTGTTTAAATTCACTGCCGAAATTCGGCTGTGCCGAAATTCACTAATTTTCAAAATTCATTGTCGGGATTCATTTGATTTTCGAGATTCACCTGTCAAAATTCACTATCGAAATTCACTGATTTCGGGATTCACTAAGGAGATTCATTTGATTTTCGGGATTCACTGTTTGTCATTCTCGCTATAAAAATTATGCGGTTGTCCTTCTCCATATAAAAAATATGTAGTTGTCCTGTTACTTAATAATATTTCAGATTGTGTCCTTATCCCTAATTTTCCATAAAAAAAATGGAAGAATAAAAGAGCTGGTAAAAAAAGAAAATTTAATGAAGGTATTACACGAGGACGAGTAGACCCGAGGAAAATGCGAAAAAATTATCCAATTTTCAATTCCCAATCCACACTCCGAAGGCGAAATCCAGATAGCAAAACTCTACTCCTAAATCTGTATCTTTCATAGAGATCATCTCGTTCTCCTGTTTTTTCTTCCCTTAAATTCAATTTTCACTACAACTAAAGATCTAAACCAAAGCCCTTTTGAATTAACTGCTGAACGGATTTTTGTTTAATTGTTGTAGTATCTTACAGTAGCATTAATTAGTAATTTTTGCAGATTCAGTTTGATTTGCAGATGAAGAATGGAGAGGGGACTGAGGAGAAATATTCCTCTGAGGCCACCTCTCCATCTGCTGTAAATGATCATATGGAAGATGTTGATGTTGATGTTGATGTTGATGGTGATGATGATGATGAATTGCTGCCATGGGATGGTCAGAAATCAGACGGAGGAGATGATGCCAGATCATCCCAGTACTCATCTTGTGGGGAATCCAGTTTTGAGAGGTACTGTAGTGCCAATTCTGTTATGGGTACTCCTAGTGTTTGCAGCTCAGTTTATGATTTCCCTGATTCTGATTTTGGGTCTTTAAGTTTCAAACTTGGGGAAGGAAGTAGTACTATCAAGAAGTCTGATAGAAAATTATCCGGGTTTAGTGAACCGAGTAGTAATGGTAGAGGAAGCATTGTTAATTGTGGTAAAACAAGCCTTGAGTATGAAACGGGAGATGGGTTTTGGGGGAAGAGTGAGGGGTTTGAATTAGATTCAGAGAAGTTCTTGAATCATAGTGATTATGGGGTGGTGATAGGAAATGAAAATTCTTCAGCAAGGCATGATAGTTATATGGACAAGGTGGATCTAAGGGATAATGATGATCAAACAGCGAGTTTAGATATTCACAGTGGTTTATCTGAATTCAGGGACAATTTTGAGGATCCTGGTGTTAATGGCATGGAATGTGGGGATGGAATGGTGGAGAGATGCTTGGATTATGATGAGACTTCTTCGAGACATGAATATTCAGAAGGTGAGGATTCAATGTTTGGAGGTGCTTCAGACGGTGAGCAGAAATGTGAGCCCTTTTTTGTGAAGAATACAAATCATGTTGTAGGTGCAGAAAATGCTAATGGCAAGCATGGATTGTTTATGACATCAGACGTGACATACGGTTTCAATGATTGGGATGATTTCATACAAGAAACAGGTGAAAAACCCATTATTTCTCAGAATGTATTCGAGCTCGAGGTTCAAGATGTGACCAAGGATGATATTGGCTGTTTGAATTCTACTTCAGGTATCATAATTGGAGGTCCTTCTGTACCTTCTAATGGGAAACCAGAGGACGTGGTGGACATTCCCATAGCTGTTAATGAGGTCCATGATATTATTGAACCATTGCATTCGGAAAGTCCTTGTGTAGAACCTTTACATTTGCTGATATTAGGTAAGTCAGAGAAAGCAAAACATGGTGAAAGTTCCCTTACTGACAATCAAACGCATAAACTTAGCGATTCCATGGACCCTGTGTCCTCCTTTACCTCAAGTGCTAAAGAATCGGATCATTGCCCCGTTCAACAAATGGAACTGGAATCGGGGATTATTGAAGAGAAGACAGGGCACAACGTTTCATGTGCTAACAAAACGAGTGCAGTTACTGCTGATTTTCATAAGTCGGCATCTTCAAATACTAAAGAGCGGACAGGTAAGCTCGTGGGAAGGAATGATTCAATGCCGTTGAATGCTATTATTATTACACAACCGACAGTCATGGATACTATTCCAGTGTTTGAAGATCATTTTTCACCAGATAAGGTTGGTTTCTTTTTCTGTTAGTATTCATCAGAAAGTTTGGCTTTCTCTTTGTCCTTCGTTGTGAATGTGATATATAGTTTCCCGAATCTACAGATTTGCAGCATTTTTGGCAGGATATCATATCAGTTGTTATAAATTATCTGGCATCGCCCATTTGAACAAGCACTATAGATGATTTATTCGGAGCTTAAGAAGTTGATATTTTGATATGAAGCACCAGCTTACTTGCATAGTTTTTAAAATATGCAGCAACCTGGTTGTTTGACCAATTGGGCTGTTCTGCTGTGTTTGAGGGGTATATATTTACGTGCCTTTAGGTCACCCTAGCTGAATTTAGCAAGCTTCAAAGTAAATGGACGTGTAGGCATGCAGAACAACATATGTAATCTTTTGTTACTGCTGTTTATCTGGTTATAATTCTTTCTGAGTTGATTCTTCTGTAACTTATATGCATCCTTTTGAAGCCCTCTTGTCCAAGTAACATAACATGCTTCCAATGGTGTGTGTGTGTGTATGTTTTCTTGTTGTATATATCTACATATGTATTTCATATGTTGTTTAGTGTGTGAAAATATTTCTGTAGCCTTCTCCAAAGCACATACTTTGGCAGATGCATACCGCACTCCCTGCTTCTCCCTTTGATGTTTCTTAGATTCAGTTTCCGCTCTAGTTACCAGTATCTTCTTGGACCAGCATCACTGATAAGATCCTACTTACACTAGATAAACCTTATGTTGAAAGATAATATGCCCTCTTCAACAAGACGGGTTCAGATAACCTCAATCGAAAGTGAAAATAGCTGCAGACAAAAAAAGACCTAACTAACAGTACTAAACTGAAAGTAAAGATATTCTCCCACTCCTTGGCTGGTACATGAATTGCCAAGGCTATGCCCTACATCACATTATCACCCGACATATATGGGTATAGTCATTCTTTTAGCTTTATTGTGTGAGACATTACGTTCTCTCTCCCTTGCGGACCTAGTATTCTTTCCAGGAGGAACAGTCAAGCCTGGATCATTCCAGACAATGCATGTTTTTTGGGTGGCTCATACCAGTTGTATGAGTGGCGGCCTCTATTGTTATTTTGTCACATATGTTCAAGAAGTGGTATCAAATTAGTGACCAGCCGAAAAAGCAGAAATGAGGCGCTGTTAAAGACTAATATGTGGTGTGTGATCATGAGTATGATAAGTTGGATTAACCATTTTAGGCCTAGTGAGAACTAGGTTAAAAGTTAAAATTTTGTGCTGCTAGAACTATGGTAGCAATTCCGTAAACTAGTTCTAGGCGTTACAAAATAATATCAGACGCGACTACCGGATGAAACTAAGTATCATAAGGCCCGAGGCAAAGTGCTACATGGGTGACCTTGTGTAGAATCCTGTGGTCCCCAAATTGCGCTCATCAAGGACATTGGGCCCATCAAGTGGTGGATTGTAACACAGCGTTCCACATCAGAAATGAGAGAAACTGTGGAATGATGTATAAGTTATGATCAAATACACATGAGGACATTATATGAACATGCATAAACTATAAGGCTTCCAAAGTATCTTTGAAAGAAGCATCTTTTGTTAATATAACAAGAGGGAAATGTTATTGCATGTGTAAATTTTGGGGGGTGGGGGCATAAAATTAACAAAACCACTGGTTGAAACTTCTGTCATGGTTTACATCTCTCTAGATATGGATATGGAATATGAAATGAACTTTCTAAATACCTTTACGTAGCATGCATTGTTCTCTGTCACTAACCTGACTAATTTAAAGATCTTCTAGTGGAAGAAATAGACTCTAGTTAACATGTCGTTCCATTAATATTTCTTGTTTTCTGATGTTTTGTAGAAAGCAAATATTGAGCTCAATGGTTTCTATGATGAAATGGTTCATGATATGGAGGAAATATTACTTGATACATCCACGCCTTCTACTTCTAGGTCTTCCCAGAGTAACAGAATACAGAAAACCTCTTCTTCTCTACCTTCAAGAGACGGTGGCTCTACTGCTTCTACGTCAGGTACTTACGATGCTAACCCTCTCAGAATTAAAGACATTGAAGTAGTTGGTGCAAGACAGAAGAACGATGACGTTTCACTGAGTGAAAGACTGGTTGGAGTTAAAGAATACACAATTTACCAAATACGAGTATGGAGTAGTGATGATGTATGGGAAATTGAACGTCGGTATCGTGATTTCTTTTCTCTTTACCGTGTACTGAAGAAACTCTTTGCTGACCGAGGATGGATTCTTCCTGCACCTTGGCTTTCTGTTGAACAAGAATCCAAGAAGATCTTTGGTGGTAGTGCTTCTCCTAATGTTATTGAGGAAAGAAGCGTTCTCATGCAGGAATGTTTACGTTCCATTATTCATTATGAGTACTCTACAATGCCTCTAAATGCAATGTTATCTTTCCTTTTGCCATCAAAATCTCTTGAATCTTCTAAAAGCACGGATCTTGGCGGGATTCCTGTGCTGGGGAAGACTGTGTCCCTTGTTGTTCAAATGCACCCTTACAAGTCGATGCAACAGATGCTTGATGCTCAATGTCATACTTGTGCTGGTTGCCACAAGGATTTCAATTCTGGTTTAACACGGATTACAGATCTTGCACGAACATTGGGATGGGGTAAGCCCCGGTTATGTGAATATAGTGGGCAGTTATTTTGTTCCACGTGCCATACTAATGATACGGCTGTCTTGCCTGCCAAAGTTCTTCATCAATGGGATTTCACTCAGTATCCAGTTTCACAAGTTGCTAAATCATATTTGGAATCTATCTATGACAAGGTGAATACCCTTTTTTTCCCGTTAAATGTCCAGCTTTCTATTATTGTTTCATATGCTTATGGAAATAGATTTTCCATGTTTTCCCTGATTTGCAGCCAATGCTTTGTGTCAGTGCTGTTAATCCTTTCCTGTTCTTGAGAGTCCCTGCATTACAACACGTGACATCTGTCAGGAAAAGGATTGGAGCAATGATTCCATTTGTTCGTTGCCCATTCCGCATGTCTGTTTACAAAGCTCTTGGTCCTCGAAGATATCTTCTTGAAGGCACAGACTTTTTTGCCCTCAGAGATCTCATTGATCTATCCAAGGGCATGTTTGCTGGTACGTGCTCTGACAACACATCTAGATCTCATTTTTTTTTTTTTTTTACTCATGCCTTATATGTGTATATTTCTATGGAGATTGTGTCACAGTTTCTTAATTCTTTTGCATCATAATCTATCTGCAGTGCTTAAGTTGAATGGATATTCAGTATTTTGTGGCGCATAATTTAGAGATTCTGTATTTTACGGATCTGTATAGATTCTGCTGTATCCTGTATATGTTTTTTGGTGGATCTGAATGGTTACAGATTACCTTCTTTTACAAACACTAATGCAAGTGCTTTTAGGTGCATTTCGTTGCAGTCTTGTTATAACATGTCTAGTAAAGCAATTTAGAGCTTCATTAGGGTAAACTTAGCCGTAACCTATGATGCACGGATACTTGTGTTTGGCGGCGTGTCCCGTATCCGATACATATCCCACACAGATACGCATCAGATACTAGGATACACACCTGAGGCCGAGGGCGAATTTGGAATTTTAAAATTTGGGTAGGGGATTCGAATATGCATATCCATACCTTGTATATGTGAAATGAAGAACCATATTGAAAATTGAGTTATCAAAAATTAAGAAAACCACTAAAAATTGTTTTTTTAAATGTATTTTAATATTTATAATTTGATCCTTAAAGTTTTGTAATGTACATTTTGATCCTCATATTTTCAATATTTACCAAATGCCCTTCGTACCCATATCCTATATATCTGAAAAGCCCTGTATTCACGTATCCTTATCCGTGTAGCCTAGGCAGTAATTTCATTGATTTCTATGCTTAGTGGGAAGCCACAGGCTAAGAGTAATAATATTTACTTTGTGATCCACTTTCATACGATTTGAATTTTCGTGTGTAACTGCAGTGTTACCGGTGATGGTAGAAACGGTCTCAAGCAAAATCCTTGAACATATAACAGAACAATGTCTGATCTGCTGTGATACTGGCATCCCGTGTAATGCGCGTCAGGCTTGCAATGATCCATCAGCTCTTATCTTTCCTTTTCAGGTCTGTGAACATCAATTTTTATTTTTTTTTTCTTGTATTTTGGGTTCACAGTAGTCTTTATTTTTGGCTCGAGTAACGTTTAATCGTCGTTTTTAATGCATGAGGTAGAAAGCACATGATTGCTTTTGCTTGCAGTCTTTTATGCCTTTTATGCCCCCACCCCTCCCCACCCCAGCCTATTTTAGTCATCTTTAAAACTAAATCTTCTGCCACACTTTAAATTTCCATCTTTCCTCTACATCTGAATGACGGTACTAGATGGTGTGAATCTTGCTAAAAAGTTCAGTGAATACAGATACTTTTGGACCCTTTTGACTCACGAAATCTGCACTTTGATCCCTAATGTTACGATTTTGCTACTTCTTACCCACATCTGTGCAATTTTTTTTACCTTTTCACTCCATTTTGATACGTATCAAGTTTATATTGGTTGAATTAGACAATTTGTCATGCATTCAAGGCTGGTTGTTGAACATGTATCAAAATGGACTGAAAACGTAAAACAAATAAATCACAGATGAGGAGTGAAAATCGTAATGTTGGGGGTAGAATTGGAAGTTTCATAAAATAAAAAAGGTTTAAAAGTTTATAGTATTACCAAATGTCAGTGTTGAGTTATGAAAACAATATCTTATAAGTACATGGTTAGATGTATTGCAAGCAGTAGGCTTAGAAAACACGTACGGACATGACGCTTTCATACACGAGGCTGTTCTTTTCCTTGATGTGCTGATTTACATCATGTAACTTTTTCTTTTTAACAGGAAGGAGAGATTGAGAGATGCATAAGTTGCAAATCGGTTTTCCATAGCCATTGCTTTAGCAAAATCACGGTATGTCCATGTGGGGCTCGTCTTAAACCGGAGGACTCCAAGGGGTTAATACACGAAAGTGGGAGTAAAACATTGAGCATTTTAAGTAGGTCGAGAAACGAAGGAGAAACAACCGGAGGAGGATTATTCTCGGGTTTGCTATCAAAGATGATGCCACAAAAATCCATAGGGCATAAAAATGTGGAGTCTAAAGACAATGACACTGTAATTTTAATGGGTGAATTGCCCAGCAATACTCTTTAGGGGGAAGTGTATCCCTAAAGGTTGTATTTGTTTGTATTGTTCTTTGTATATAGTGTGATGTGAATTCTTCCCTAATGTTTGGGGTTATATATAGCATTATTGAAAGGTGGGTTCTATTGGCACCCCTTTTTTACTTTCGGTATCCATTTTTTGATTATTTTTTCGGATGAAAAAAACGTCAGTCACACTGGTGTTTCTTGTGGCATACCAACGTTAGTGTCACCGACGTTGGTGTGCCACAAGGAACACCAGTGGAAAGTCGTGGACTGACGTTTCTAAGTTTTAACACTTTTTATATAGGGAACGTCGGCCACACCGGTATTCCTTGTGGCACACCAACGTCGGCCACACTGGTGTTGGTGTGCCACAAGGAATACCAGTGTGGCTGACGTTCTCTTTATAAAAAATTACTCGGTGCTGAAGTAATTTTTTGTGGTGTCGGAAGTAAGGGGGTTGCCAGTAGTAAATTGGGGATGTCAATAGAAACCCTATTGAAATTGGTGTTCTTTTTCAAGTCTTCCTATATTCACATTCAGTCATTTGGACAAAAATAAGAATTCCAAGAAATGAGAAAGAAAAAAAAAAAACTTTATGACCATGATATTATCTGACAAGTGAAATATTCCTATCCTTGTGTTAAAGATGGTAATTAAGATGCATCACTTGTACATTTAGTTAATGAATACCATATATTTTTAACCTTTTTTTTGTTGTCATTAGTTGTTTCTGCAGTTGTTTAAGTTTTTGAAAGACGTCAGACTGACGTGTTGCTTAAAATAAAGTTAAGAAACACGTGCCGAACTTTCCATTTCTGATTATAAGGTCAAACCACAAACAAAAAATTAGTTTCCTGCAGAAGTAAACGGGTGACTTCACAAGACAATTTCAATTAAGTACAACACATATATCCTATATTTTATTTAATCTGTATACAACCAAAAAAAAAAAAAAAAACATCTAGTATACATGATAACCCTATATATAGTGTCTGTGGTTAGCACGTAACATCTGTCTACAAGTTGTTGCATATATCTAACCAAAAAAAAAAAAAAAAAAAAAAAACAAGTTCCATCAAAACCACTATATATTTATTTTACAAATTATCAGGGTTTTTCTTGGAATAGCACCTTATCACTGTCGAGATATATAAAATTTTAATAATCTATCTCCTATCAGTTTAATTTTTTTGAGATGTAGTAATTCAACATGATATTAGAGTAGGAGGTCTTGACTTCAAAATTCAAACCACGATGCCTTCCCAAAAAAAAAAAAAAAAAAAACTACTGTTACAAGTGTGCTTAAGTTTTTCGAAAAGATAGTAATCGCTAAATACATAATTGTTTTTTGTATTTTTCTTATAGTATTAAATTGAGTGTTTCATATTTGGCTATTGTGGTGTCACTGGTGTGTAATGTGATGAGGAATGTGATGATATTGCCACATAGGATAATTTATAGTATTTTAAGGTAAAAAGACATTGTGAATGCTTATTATTGTGTGTGTTGTAATGCCTATAGAATTAAATCGTGATAAATGAATCAAATTAAAATTATTATTGAATAGATCTCGATACAGTGTAAATATTTTTTTCTTTCATATCCCTATTTACAATATTAATTAAATAAGACATTATTAATACGACTAGATTAACAAATATCATATATATCTTTTTATCTTAAGAAGATGATAATGAATCTATTCTTTTAAGAGCAAATTATTTAAAAGGAATAATTTTCAACTTATTAGGGGTAATAGGACACTAATAAAACTTATTATGTTATAAGGACAATCTAATTTTCTACTCCTATCTTTAAACCACGTTGGAAACAAAACCCCACAATTACCAAAATAAAAACGGCAAAAAACTGACGGCAAAATACTGAAAAACCAAACTGAAGATCCACGATCTGAAGGTGCGATCAAATTGAATGCTATATAAGTGAAATTCTAGTTCGGAATCTGAAGAAATTGAAGGATAACAGCATCAAAAGAACAGTTAATCGAGCAAAATCAAGCGGAGCGAAGAAGAAAATCAGAAGAAATCAAAATGGGCAGGAAAAAGAAAGTGGTAACCGCAGAGGAAAGAAGAGGAACAAAAAAGAGGTCGAAAGCGAAGAAGAAAGCCACAGATTCTCCGGGTGGAGCAAAGTAAGTACATTATAGATATAACAAATGATATCGCACCATATTTCTACAAAAAAATTGTTGAGATTACATAATTTGGGGCTATTTTGAGACAGAACCTAGTACAAAATCATGGCACTGTATGTTTGTGCACAATAATTCGTTGATTAACATAAATTGCTGCAATATTGAAATAATACATAGTTTATAATCATGTCACTGCATATTTGAGCAGAATCATAGTTCGGTTTACATAATTGGGGGGTATAGTTCACTAAAACATAGTTAAAAAATCATGTCACTACATGAACTAGTCAAGGTTATGGATTTTTGTTGAAGAACAAAACGGAGATGTCACTACATACACGTGATACGGCTACGCAAAATCATGTCACTTGCATATTTGAGCACGATAATTGGTTGATTAACATGATTTTTGCAATATTGAAGTAATACGTAGTTTAAAATCATGTCACTGCATATTTGAGCACAATAATTGGTTGATTAACATGATTTGCTTTGCAATATTGAAGTAATACGTAGTTTAAAATCATGTCACTGCATATTTGAGCACAATAATTGGTTGATTAACATGATTTGCTACAATATTGAAGTAATACGTAGATTAAAATCATGTCACTGCATATTTGGGCACAATAATTGTTTGATTAAAATAATTTGAAGTAATACGTAGTTTAAAATCATGTCACTTTGCATATTTGGGCATAATATTGTTTGATTAGTAATAGATAGATTTTGACATCATAGCACTTGCATATTTGAGAAGTATAATAGTATGTAAATGAAATTGGGGGTATATTGCACTAAGACGATTTAAATGTGATTTGCATAAACTAGACAAGGTTACGCATTTTTGTTAAAGAAAAAAAGGGAATGTCACGAAAGAAACGAGATAATGTCACCGCATTTATGTTTAACTAAAATCTTCTAATCTTTACGGGACAAGAGAACAATACGGATCCACACCGAACGACATCGTCCAAATGATGCGGGAGATAAATAAGCAAATAAGAGAGGAACATTGGACAATCATTAAAGAAACACCATTCAAGCATATGTTTGAAGCATGCCACAAGCAAAAGATTATAAATGACAGAAAAAGAAATAGAATGCTTGATGACCTAATAAGCACATACAACAAACAAAAGGGTGCATTCAAGATTGGAAAGAGCTATCACTTTCCAACAGCAAAAGATGTCAAACTGTTATTTGGGATAGAAGATGGGAAAGAAGAGATACCAGTAATGAGATATGATGCAACAAAGGAGATACCAATAAAAACAAGACTGTTTGATAACATTGATAGAATCGACGCATAGCGACTAAAGGAGCTGATAAAGGTAAAAGTGAAAGAGACGAGATGCAACATCGATTGAAGACACGATAAAACTACGTGCCTTCTATTGATTGCAACGATTTTGCGCGACATCAGGCCAGAAAGTACCATGGTCATTCCTAAACTATGTGGATGACATGAGTACATGCAAATCATTTAACTGGTCATCCCATATAGTGAAAGAACTGAAAAAAGGACTTGACAAAAGCTCTGATCAACCAAGAACAGTAAATGGATGCACTTTGTGATGCTTTGTGGTATGTTTCCTACAAACACATTTCATTCTATTTGTACCGTGCTACACATAATGTTTTAAACTAATATCAATGCATTGTAATACAAATTCTATACTTTTATGTTACGATGCGGTTACTGCGAGCACACGAGATATGATAACGGATCTTGCACAAGAAGAAGAAGAAAAAAAAGATCATCGAGAGGAGAACAAAACAAAGCAAAAGCTATGGATCCCAAGGATAACAAAATGGGATATCAATCAAGCGAAGAATGTTCGACAATTGCAAAGCTTCAAAAAATGGGAGAACATGAGGTAAATAATACACTAATAACTTAAAAGTGACATATAATTCATGGTCAATGAAGTTTTGATGAATGTCACTTGAGTTTCAAAGTAATGTCACCGAGTTTCAAGTAATGTCACTTTGCAATTTTAGCCCATATCACTTTGCAATTTTAACCATGTCACTTCAATTTCATCCCATGTCACTTTTTCGCACATGTCACCGCACTTTCATCACATGTAACAGCAATTTTCCAGCATATCACTACACAATCAAAGCTTAACAATGAACTTTTGAGGCATCATAAAAAAACATTACTCATAAAGTTTGGTTATACAACATGAAACAGTTCAAAGTTGGAGAATTGAAAGCAACATTGCCTGAAATCATGAGAATTAAAGGATGCACAGAGAATGAAGACGAAGATGATCAGAATGAATCGGAAGACAGTGAGGATGAAGAAGAAGAGAATGATAGTGAGAATGTTGAAGTTGATGATGATGAAGAAGAAATTGGAGTAGAAGATGTTGATGATAATGATGATGAAAGCGGAAAGAGTGAAGGAGGAGATGAAGATGATAATCAAGAAGAAACTAAGGCTGAAGATGTGGATGATGATCATGATGAAGAAAGAGAAACTGAGAATGATGATGATCATCATCAGCAAGATATTGAGTATGAAGAAAGTATAGTGCAAAAGGAAGGGAAAGAGAAAGAATTAGAAGCGGAAGGGAAAGAAAAAAGATCAAAAGAAGATGAGCGAAAAATGGGAACAACTCCATCATTCACATTGCTGACACCTACACCACCACCACCAAAGGTAAAACTACTACTTCCATTTTTACAAAACACAAAAAATGCAAAATAAATAACTTAACAACACCCAAACTCACATTAAATAAAAATGATGCAGGATTTGGAAGAGAAACATATCCAGGAAGAAAATGTCAGGTTGACAAAAGCATTACAAGATGCAAATAGCCATATTCAAGAACTCAAGAAAGCCATGGTAACCACAAAGCACCAAAAACAATAGTGCACTCACATTATGCAAATGTCACTGCAAACATGCAGTGACATTATGCAATGTCACTGCAAACACATATACACATTAGTTCCCCCTTTACTAAATGATAATATGTTCAAATATACATGCAGGAAAAACTGAAAAGTCAACAATCACCTGCTGATTTGACCAAAAAAAGGATTGTTGACCTACTTGATGAGACTCGAGAAAGAGGAAAAAGAGTGGAACAGTTGAAAAAGGAAAAGCTGGAAATCGAAAAGGAAAAGCTAGAAATACAGAAGCAAAAGGAGGATTTGGAAATGCAGATTAAAACACTTGAAGACAATCTGGCAAGCACGAATGAGGTAATAGATGTCCTCACCGCTGAAAAAACTGAATTGCAAATTGAAAAACAAAACTGGGAAAATAGTATTTCTGATGCAAAGGCTCTCCTTCGGGGAAAAATCCATGAAATGCTAAGGAAAGATGAATACAACAGCAAGATTTTAGAACTAATGGATGAAAAAGGAGAACCGTATAAATAGATATCTAATATGCTGCAGGAGCAGGAGAATATGAGAAAGCAGATGCAAACAATTGAAGAAAGGGCAACAGCAATTGAGAAGAGATTATTTGAGAGTGAAACAAGGGAGGATATTCTACAAGATGAACTGCAAAGCATGACAGTGAGGAATGAAAGCTTCAAGCAAAGCAAAAAGATACAAGAAGAAGAGATTGAACGATTGAAAAGAGAGAATCAAGAATTAAAAGATGGAATAGAACACGAGATGTTGCAAGATGAATTGAAAAACATGAGAGAGGGGTATGAAAAATTGCTTGAAATCAAAAAGATCAATGAAGAACATATTGAACAATTGCAAAGAGAGAAGCAAGAACTAAAAGATGAGATAGATAGCAATGCAGCACATCAAGTCACACAAGATGTGGAACAAAGCAAGGATAAAAAGGAAGCAACCCCTGTTGGACGCCAAGTACGACCTCGTGGTCAGCAACGGACCCCGGACTACTCGATTGAAAGGCGTGTAAAGAAAAATGCAAGAAAACAGGGGAGAAAAGAAGATTCTGCTTACCATTATGACCATCCAGAAAAGAAAAAAAAAGGTGGGAAAGGAAAAGGTAAAAAGTTGAAGGATGGGAAGATGTTGATTGCAGAAGACAAAGAAGCATACACATGTGGAGCATACATTCTACCAGAAGTATTCAAAAGAATCAAGGAATTGAATGAACAAGGTGGACAAGGGTAAGCATAAATCACTAATACAATAACATAGAAAATCACTATTCATGAAAATCATTAATACTAACATGGAAAATTACATAATTTGCAGGGAATTAGTATGGTCAAAATCGCTGGGAGACTACACACATGTCACTGTCAACTCAATCATGGAAGTTTTAAATGAACTCTTCATAGACGAAACGGTAAAGACTTAATGTCACTGCAACTTACATCTGGTCTGGCTTCATGTAACTACATTATTTCCTGAAAAACACTACACAAAATTATAACACATTTATCGAATTTTGAAACAGATCATAGAAGGATTCATTGAGCTGATGAGACGTGCAGATTTGGTAAAGGATACTAACCACATATACAGCACAAGCTCATGGGTACGCATACAAAAATAATTTGATAGAACATAACATTAAGAAAAACATAACATCATTACCATACAATGTGTGCCGGGAGTATTTGAAGAGGTTGAGCGGGATGGAACATTCAAAAATAACATAACATGCGACATGTTGAAGACCATACATGAAGGGAAAAAGGTTTTACTCCCATTATCTTTGCAAGGGTTTGAATGACGGGCCATACCATTGGGTACTCCTAACCTACACCAAAGGAGAACCCACCTGGAAAATGTATCACTCAGCAGAAAAGATACACGAAGAAGACATATTCATTCCCGAGTGTGAAACTGCAGTAAGTTATCTAACAAATTAAATTTCATCTCACATAAATTTAACATAATATCACTGCATTCAAAACAAAAAGGATATAATGTCACTGCATTCAAAAGAAAAAGGATGTCATGTCACTGCAATTTAACATAATGTCACTGCATCTGCTACCTCTTATTTCGTAGGTATCAATAATTTCACAATCATTTACTGAAGATAACCGACATGAAGAAATAGCAAGAACAATCGAGAAGGTGCAAAACATACCACTCCAACATAATATGACGTAAGTGTCGACAAAAATACTTATCATATATATATATATATATATATATATATATATATATATATATATATATATATATATATATATACACACACACACACACAGAGAGACATAAGACTAAGGCAAATCATTATAATCTAATGCGGGGACAACAGTGTTTATGTGGCATACTACATATACAAGATGGCACAAGAGTTACCAATTCCAACAGAAGTTGAAGAGGAAGAAATTAAGAGGATGAAAGGAATGATTGTAAATTCCCTTGTCTTGAATGAAATTCAACATTAGAATGAAAACGTAGCTACTGATAGGGAAAAGTAATAGTTGACAAGTGATGGTTGATTTTGAAAACTGATAGATTATTTTGTGATGGTGATAGGGCGAACAAATATTTTGATGACGATAGGTTGTGATGATGATGTTTTGATTTTGTGACGATGTTTTGACGTTATCCACAAAGCATTAATACTTTCATGGTTATAGTAGTTGCTACAATTCAACTAAAAATTATTATCTATTATATTTTGAGACATTTTATATGATTAATGCTTAAACTTATTCATATATTCATTTTATTTTCAACCTATATAGTTAATGAAATCAATAAATAAACAAACGCATACAAAAAGAACATACAAAAAGAATATGGTAAATATATTCAAAACAATAAAAATTCAAGCATAGAATTCATTACTTATTAAATTCAATAGGAATACAATGATAAAATTGACAATGACATGAAAATATGCATAACACATTACAAAATATACAACTTGAAAATAGGTATTATATAATAAAATCAAAATACTCCAAGTAAAAGGAATATGTCTTCATGTTTAAAAGCAATACAAAAGATTACAAATATTCATAATGTCACTCCATCACAACGAGAATGTCAACGCAAAACAACACAATGTCACTGCAAAAAACCACAATGTCACTGCAAACAAGACAATGTCACTGCAACAGACCACAATGTCACTTGGGAACAAAAGACCAACTATCCTGCAATACGAACACGACAAGTCTTCTTATTATGATGACCATAGGAATGGCAACGACCACATTGAAAAGGGCGCTTCGATGATTCACCGTGAGAACGAAGCCGCTTCGTACGGGGCCTACCAGGCTGCTTCTTCGGAATAGCAGGAAGCACAACAGAATCTTCACAATATGCATTCAAAAAGGGACCAGGAATTGGATGAATTGGAAAAGAGTATGAATCAGCATAAGACTGTGACAAGAAACAAGGATCAACATACTGATCCAAAGGGAATGATGTACGCCTAATCACCGCCATAGCATGAATGCACGGATATCCATTCCGCTGCCACTCCTTGCATGAGCATACCCGAGATTCAAGATCAACACTTGCAGCTGGGAATGAAAAAACCTCATACCTTGAATAACTCGAACTGCCAACACCCAAGCAACTCGCCAAATCCATTAGATTAGACAAAATAGCATCCACTTTTGGACAAATCAAGGAATTAAATAATGCTGAGGCATGAATCTGCCATGTTTAATTCAAGCATTAATCATATAAACACGGGCAGATGCCGCTCCTTATATATCCAACTATTAAAAGACTCAGCCAAAGTAGAAGCAGTACGACCATAGCGACAACCTTCAAAGTGAGCAGCTGCCCAATTCTTCAGATGCAAATTCTGAAAGAAAGATTCTGCACGATCACCCCTTCATGTAACATATCTGCCATGTTCCTCTCATACTCCTCAACAGTCGGTGCAACAGCACATTGGTAAAACAGATGCGACATTCTCTTACGCAAAGACTTACCAACATTTCTACCACTGAAATGAGTCTTCAGGTTATTCATCAAATGGAAAATACAATAAGAATGAAATGCATCAGGGAAAACTTCACGAACAGCATCCAATAGACCAGGATTCCTATCCGTCATGAATGTAATACGACGAACCGGTATAAGCAAACGCTTCAAATGCAATAAGAACCACTTCCAGTTATCAAAATCCTCAGAATCAACAACACCATAACATAAAGGATATAAACCTGAAAACACAACAATGAAAAGAAACAACTAACAATGTCACTGCATAAACAAAGAAATTGAAACAAAACATTCATAAAAATCATATAAATCAAAAAATGAATGAACAATTCACATAACACAAGAACATTACACCATTTCAAAAAAATTAATAAACTTTCAGATAATTAAAATCAAAAAGTCACTGCAAAAACTCAAATGTCACTGCATAAAACACAAATGTCACTGCATGAAACATCAAATGTCACTGAATAAAAAAACACATACCATCATTACCATCTTTCCCAGTGGCAGCCAACAAATGCCCATTTTGATCAAACTTCAAATGAGCACCATCAAGAAAAAGCATCGGTCGACAATGTTTAAAACCACGAATACAACCATCAAAAGCAATAAACAACCATTTAAAACACCGTGTCTCAGCATTCACGTCTAATGATATAACAGAACCAGGGTATGTTTCAAGCGCACTACCAACAAACCCAGGTAGACAGTTGAATGACGTTTTAACATCCCCGTATAATGAATCCCTCGCTTTGATCACCGCAGACCAAGCAACTAAATAAGGAACCTCATAACCATGATCTGTTAATGCTAAAAGACGAAAGTCTGATGCTGAAAAGCTTGGATCTCCACGGACCTTGCGAACAACTACCTTTGAAAGAAGATCCGAACTCATACGACGATCTCGTTCAGAAGACCCCGCAACATATCTCGAGCATGTACTGCAAGTATGAACATTGCACAACTCAGATATATAGAAATATCCACTAAAGATCTCTTTTTTAGCACAGACAAACCAACCACAATTTGCAACATCCTTCATAGCACAAACGGCATGAATCCTACAACGGTCATTCTTCTTGTACACATACTTGAACCCGGTTTGTATACAAAGCTTCGAAGGGACTCCTCAAATGGACCACACCACCGAGAAAAACATTGACCATCATGGAGTACAACTCTATCCCAACCAAAAGTGGAAACTGTTTATCATTAGATGAAGAAACACGGGATAATACGAAGAAGCATCATGAAGAACAAGACCCATTGAACCTCCACTACCACCAACATTGTAAGATGAAGATGAAGAACCAACAACAACATCAACTTTAACATGCTGAACAGGATAAGACTCAGCAAGACATATCATGGCGTACACGTCTTCATCAGAACATAACAAACACTTTGGATTATCCTTCAACACGTAATAAAGACTAAAAACCGTATCCTTCAAATCTGACCACCGATTGGAAACTTTATCAAGAATAGACTTCAACGTACAATTAGCTTCCGCCATCACAACACACATATCTAACTTATAACTACACACAAGAAGCAACATTGTAACCCTGCACAAAAACAAAACAAATAGTATGTCACTGCAAATACTAAACAAACTTCACTAAATCAAACAAAAATCAATATCATCATAATATCTGAATACATTATCTGAATATCAAATACAACATCTAAAAGCAAGAGAATTGAAGAAGAAAACAATAGAGCACATTCACATACCACACATTGACACTCCATACCAAATCTATGTCACTGCAAACTCTAAATCACAAAAAAAAGTGATTCCAAATCGGAATCAAGTACATTTCTTAAACAAAGCAGTAACAAAACCACATACAATAAATGAATATGAAATAATTCAACTAAAAAATGCAAAGAGAGAGTAGAAACCATTTCATAACAAACAATGTCAATGCAAAACAGAAAAACAGTCGATCAAAAACAAACATGAAAAACGGAAATCATTATCATACACTTATACTCTACATGAATATTAAATAAATCAACTTAAAACATCAAGAAAAAGCAAAATATTCCATCATAAAGCAAACAATGTCACTGCATAAAACAAGAATATAATAGCTAAATAAACTTATGTCACTGCAACTGAATTACTTAACAATCAAACTGAATCAGAATACAAAACAAATAACAAAAAAAAAATAGTAACAAAATGATAAAACAAGTAGAAAATTGCACATAAATCATCTGAAATTGGAAGAACCGACAACAAGAGCAAAATAAAGGATGTAATACAATACCTCAACTACAAAATAGAAAGAATCGAATCAGCTGCAATGAATCTCTAAAGTGAAGAGCAGAAACGAAGAAGAATAGCACCGATTTGAATCAAAAAACGCAGATGACCAATTCCGAAAAAGCAGAACAAGTATTCAATGAAAATGCCAGAAAACGCAAAAACGAAGATGTAATAAGCTTGTCAAAATCGCAGAAAGGCAAAAGAATTGAATGATTGTAGAGAAAAAAAAAGATGAAGAAAGATTCACAGATGAGCGAACAAGAAGATCCGTTCTTGAGTAAATCAAAATTATGCAGAAATCAAGGTAGAAGAATCAGATCTATGTCGTGTTAATGAGAATTAAAGGGTGAATGAGAATCTGAATCTTCATTAATGTAAATATTTGAAGGAAGTAAAATTCTTCCGCTGGATCTTCAGCTTATGATTCTTACCTTTCCGTTGTATGATCCAAGCTTTCCAATTGTTCTTAAATTAGAACGTCCTTATAACCGAATAAGTTTTTTGAGTGTCCTAAATGATCATTAAGTTTCTAACGACGACCTTATAACTAATAACCGCTTCTTTTAAAGTGTGTCATATCATGGGCGTGTATTAATAAATAATAATACATAATAAGTGTCATTATTATATAGAGGTTGGTAATTAATTATCCTATGCACGAGGATCGTCATAATATCACGATCTGATTGTCATGTTTTTAATTGACCCGATAAATTAAGGACAATTACATGATGAAGATTTAATGTGATATTAAAGCATACGTATGATATATGGAAATTGATTATGCGGAAGGATTATATTTATATGATAAACTGAAGTCAATAAATTTCCTCTTGATATTATTACGGCGGAGATCGAAGAGCATCTGTTTGAAACCAACACACCGACCAAAGTCTACCTACTCATTGAAACTATATTGGTTCCCCAGCCAAAGAATGAAATCGAGATAATAAACGATACGAGAGTTACTTTATTGTGGGAGTAAAACCAATCTGAATCCATAAGTCTAGTTTTTGGTTTAGCATGTATCATTATTATTATTATTATTATTATTATTAAAGAAATGCGGTGTGTTTAAAATCAGTGTTTAAATCAATCATAAAGCGTTAATTAAATTCCATATATATCTATCCAATCAATTATAAACCTAAACCATAAAAGGAATGATTAATACCTTAATTGCTAATTGCTAAACTATAAAAAAAAATTGCTTTATTAGCAGGAATGATGAATACCTTAATTGCTAAACTATAAAAAAAATTGTTTTATTAGCACTAAATGTAAAGAAAAAGACACTTTCACATAAAAAATAAAAAATAAAAAATAAAAACACTTTGACAATATAGTTATATTGTATACATAAACATCACCAAATATAAAAATATAAATAAAAACTATATAAACAACACCAAATAAAAATAGAACCATAATCACCAAACTATATTATTCTTATTCATTCTTAATAAAAATCTATCCCAAAAAACAAAAAATCAATAGCCAAAGGAAATGAAAACATAATCATGGACCCACTCTAAAGCAATGAGTCAAAAAGAAAAATAGAAAAATATTAGAAATAGAAAAACAATAAAAGTGTAAGTGAATATTTCCCTCAAAATGTGTTTATTCATAATTAATATTCTCCTTAAATTTAAATATTGAATAACATAGATAAAAGGTGTGGTAATAAAGATAAGAAGAAATCTCTAAAACAAATTGTGTTCATGAGTGTTGTTTGATGAATTATACCTTTTTGTGCCAGATAACTTTTTATAGGCTATGTATTCACCCTCGATATCAATATAATTTTAATTGTAGTATCAATTTTTTTTTGAAAAAGAGCCTTAAAACGCATAAAAACACCAATGACCAATCATATCATATATACGAATTCATCGACAGAACCATGTATACTTGGTAAAATTATGTAATATTTGAAACCATAACACGATACAATCAGAGTCCAATAGTCGGTCAAATTAATCTCTAGGGGAGGGGAATAATATAAAAATTGAAGTATCAAAAGAAGGTTTGTGACTTTTATTCTCTAAACAAGCAAAACAATGGGAATACACAGTCGTGGTGGAAACACATAGATCATTTTGACAAAGAATATCTTGAAAATGAGGGTAGCTGTGTGACCGAGACGATGATGCCAAACACTTTTTGATATTTTATTCACTGAAAGTTGGAAAGAGGGAGTTTGGTCATTCATACAATCCATTTTTAATGTTCACTGAATCATATTAGTAGCGGTTTGAAGATCCCTCAAAGAAATTAAGAGGATAAGAATTCAAAAGAAACATTATGAGATTGACAAAGCTAAGAGATACATAAAAAATTACGAGACATGCTAGGAACACAACGAACGTTTAAATGAGTGAGATCGGTCACACTACATGTGGTACTCCTCAGACTCACATTGAGTGATAAAGGTTGTATCAACATTTGGGCCGACATGGGATTAGCTGAATATCGAGCCTCAACCAGCATGGTCCATCTTTAGTACAACGCTTGTCGTCCTTATATCTTCAACTGATATGACACATGTCGTCCTCTGTCTGACATGGTGCATGTCGCCTTCAGTCCCTCATAACCGGTAAGATAAAAGACACTTATATTCTCTTATTGCCGACGTTGTGTATGTCACTTCGGTCACTTATGCTCTATACAATACATGTCATCCTCGACCTCAAGCAACAGTTTCATTGTCTTCAATGATCATTTTGGACTTCACACATACATTACTTCATGATAGTAACTGCTATAGTGATGGCTCTAAAATATACGTTCCATTATAGCATGAGCCATAACTGCTCCATAACACGCTCCATTACATCAATATGTGGCTAACTCCCTTGACCATGATTTCAATGCATCATAATCTACTCCCTCACAAGCTTAGGGAGAGGTATATAAATGATCATCATCCCCAATTACAAGGTATGCACATAATACGCTTCATATACATTCTCGCTTACTCTCTTAACATAAATTCCTCTATTCAAATATTGTCTTGAGCGTGAGAGTGTTCCCCCGGAGAAAGTTCTAGCACCCCTCACACTTTTTTTTGTTTTGCAGTCCCACTCTCAAATCCACTTGAAAAAATTATTTATATCATCACTCAGATGTTTATTTACCCATATATCAACTCAATTGTAACCTGAACGATTTCAGACATCGTCTAGCATTATTCGATGTATAATGTTTTGAAGGAGAAGAGAAAATAGAACCTCTGTGTATGATGGCAAGGTTATTTCCACCACCAACCATGATGTCTTCATTGCCAGGATAAGGCGTGTGAAATGCCAAATTACGGAGCATGCAAATGTGCTTAAGAGGATACAATGTTGAAGGGCTAAACCAATTGTGAAAAAATCGGAAAGATTTGAACCTAGTGAGAATTGCACCATTTCTCTGAATGTCCTTGCAATTTTCACACTGAAAATACCCAAAGAGGGTTTTCAGGGCAAAAAAATCGGGCCTACTGCATGTGATAAAGTATTTTGTGTTTATTTCCAAGAAGTAGGAATATCAAGAAGTGAAAATGAACCAACACTCTAAGAGGGATGTCATATGGCTGAATGAGCTGTAGGAAGACCAGCAAAAGCAACTGACTGTAATTTTTACGGGAGTCTTGTTGAAATAGTGTCCTAAACCCAATCGGGTTGGACCGGATCCGACCGGGTCGGATCATTTCTACTATTTCTTTATGTTTGTACATATATAAAATGGCTTTTCTGTTGTCATATATATGTTCTTTTAAAGAACCAATTATGAATTGTTATATGATAACGTCCTTAGTATTAAACTGTGATAGAGAAACCATGATAGGCGATTATGGTTGATGAGATCTCTAATCACTTTAATAAGTTTGATACTTAAATGTCTCTAGGCTGATGTACTATTAAACAGGGCATTGATAGTATAAACATACTAGCACGTATTAGATGTCTTATGTCTTTAAGGGCAGAGATAGATCTCGTCTATCGAAGTGTAGAGACACTTGGACTGTACGTGGACGTGTATTAAAGAATGCGTACGTTAGACTGACCCACTTACACGGATAAGTGTCACACTATGTGACGGTTGCGTAATTGTCCTTTAGACCGGAGTCTTCATGGAATCACGGTGTGGATTGTCATGCTTTGACACTATTGAGGTTTCCCCTAGCCACGGGGCGATCATGCGGTAGTGATTGGGTATGATACTGAAGCATGCGGAGTATACATGATTGGTCGTCCGGGAATCGCGTATCCTATGATTGGGATCGAATATCCGAAATGGCCTTCTTATAAGGAATGTCTAGCTCTCGTGAATCTTTGCAAAGTAGGAGTAAATGAGTTACTTCGAGAGAGCATGATATCCAGATTATAAGATACGGTCGTTGATGTTTTGACACACGACTAACGACTGTGTGGATATTATTACAGCGATAGGATTGTAAGTTACACGGTAATTGTTTCACATGAAAGGTAGTAGTAATTGCATTTGACTCTTCCGATGATTGGGGGTCACGGTGTATTGCTAGACTCTCTCCCTGATCGTTAGGCATGAAGGACATTTTCGTAAATTGCACTTTGTGTCTACGGCCAACATATTTGGAAGCCTATCGGGTCACACACATATGAACATCTAGCCGGATTAAAATGTGGTTATGATTGATAACCAAATAAGGAAAGTTTATCTCGTACTATAAAGGTTATAGTGGTAAATTAATATGGTGGTATTTATTTATTGTGAATAAATATAATACAAGATATTAATTATTTTGATTAATTAAATATACATATGTTAGATATGTATGTCGAAATTTATTGTGTATATTGATACACATGGATTTTGCAAATTAATTAATCATGGTATTATATTATCTAGCATTAATATAAGATATTAATATTTATATATATTTATACAAACATGCGTGTGTGAGGTGCATTTGAGATGTACATGCGCACTAGTGTAGTGTGAACATATAATAGATATAGATTTATATATGTGATAGATATACACATGCGTAAATTGATCTATGGTAATATAATAAAGATAGTCAATATTAGATATTGACAAAATCTTGGAAATAGTCAATATAAGATATTGACAATATATTAGAAATATTTAATATAAGATATTGAATATTAATGAGATAAATCAATCAATTATATTTTCCTTATTTTATTG
Source organism: Gentiana straminea (assembly GCA_036785695.1). NCBI lineage: Eukaryota > Viridiplantae > Streptophyta > Magnoliopsida > Gentianales > Gentianaceae > Gentiana > Gentiana straminea. Next base: position 215,830 of record JAVUPR010000386.1, on the reverse strand, counting down.
GGAAAATGTTTTCTTCTCCTCCACACCTCTTGGGGCGCCACTTCCTCTATATAAAGGAAGTGGGTGTCAGGCTCTTTTAAACATCACAATTCCAAGAGCTAATAGTTCTTGTGTAAAATAGAGAGCATCCTATAGAGAGTTGGAGAGAGGGGAAAAGGGCTGGTCTAGCAACCGGAGTTTTCTAATAGCAATCCATGATGGGATTCCGGCGGGCTGTTCGTGTGGACTTGCAGTAGAGGCCGAACACTTGGGCGGCTCTATGCAGAACTATTCCCCTTTTAGACGGTCAAAGCGTCGATCTTTTAGATCAAGCAAGGTAACCACCGTATTTAGCTTATTTGTTTATTGCTTAAACAAAGTCGATCCTGGTTAAAAGGAAATAAATTTTAAATTCCGCTGCGTTCCCGCATAGATTTCCTAACAAGTCTCTCATAATTAAGTAGCTTTTCATGGAGCTCTTCAAAATCAATAGGGGTGTCACATGCTTGAACAACCCTAGCCAACTCTTTATAGGCATCTCTCAAATTGTCTGAAATAAGTTTCACAAGATCATCTGTAGACTAATTCATCACCTTTAGTTTTCACAACATGAAGATAATTAAAGAATGTAAGTACATTTTTTGCAAAGATTTGAGGTACTATTTAATTTGTTTGATTCGTCCATGATGGGCTTTGCATATGTATCATATAAAGTAGTCCATGCCTCACGAAGAATTCTTCGCCTGAGTGAGAAGGAGAAAAAATAAGATGAGTTGATCATGTCTAATCCAAAGATAGTATGACAAATAATATTGAAGATAGAGTAATTCAAGGTTGCATAATCCATCCGTCAAATATAAACACATTCCTTATGCAAGAAGATATGCTGGATTGGTATGCATGGTTTGACAATTTAATCAGTTAAATAGAAACGATAAAAATATAATTTATAAAACAATTAAATGATAGTTATAATGATTAAAGTATATGTTTCACCTTTTACAACCTACAATAAAATTATATGGTTTTACCGTTCTTCCTATCATACTAATTAAATTGAATGTTAGATTCCTTCATCAATTTTTTTTAATATATATACTGATCATTATCTCAAATGTTACATTGTTTAATATACTAATTATTACATTGTTTAAGATATAATAAGCATATAAAATAATATGTACATGAACCCACTTACTATACTTTTTACATGTACTTTATCAAAATGATGGGTTTATGTTTAAAGTAAGAACTTTGCAGAAGTTGTTTAAAAAATATTGTAAATGTCCACCGGTTTAATTACTAGATAATTATGAAGAACGTGTTCTTGATATACATATATTCGTCAATTCAGAATGCTTATTATCTTTGAAATGATGGTAAATTTATCAAGTACTTGCATTTATACACTCAAAATACTAACAAAAAAAACATAAGATCATTTTGTATTATTATCATTAATAGCATACTTATATTTTATGAGGAAGAAATACTTAATAAATTATGTATTAATTAATATTGTCATTATTAAATTTCATAAGTTTTAATTCACTAAAACACGTGCGGACGCACGTGCATTTTACTAGTAAAAGATAATGCTCATATTGCATTTATTTTCTTTTCGTAGAAATGGAAAAGAAAAAGAATTTGGTTTTATTATTGACAAAATTTGATTAAAATATTTTCTCGACTAGGAAAGGATTCCGAGATTTGTTCTCGGGCAGGTTAGACTAGACTATGTACTTGAGGGTCTGACGCCTAGACCACCTAGGGACGATGCATCAAATGAAACTTTGGCAAAAGCCTAGTCTGTGGGGGGGGGGGGGGGGGGGTGGTGGTGGTGGTTGGCAACTATTGTCAAAATAATAATAATAATAATAATAATAATAATCTAAAAAGAGAAACATAGATATGAATTGAGTGCGTCATGGTTTGTGAAATAAAACTAAGTAAATGGGAAGCAATTTTGTCTTAATATGACACTTGACCTAACAAACTAAACAACTTTTACTTTTTTTTCAACATACAATAATTTAAGTTTAGATATATTGTCAAGGAAACATTTCAACACTAAATGATTGTGACTCGATTCATAAAAATTGTATACAAGAATAGAAAAATAAATGATAATTGTATTTTTTCTATAAATTTCTTAACACTAATTCTTTTTACTACGAAATATAATTATACTCATAAGCAACCATTTCACCAATATTTGATGCAGAGAAAAATTACATATCTAAGTTGTGTGTGTGTGTGTATATATACACATCAGAAACTATACATTTAACAATGCACAAGAATGTAGATAAAGAGGTATAGATTGAAACTCCAAAAGAAGAATTCAGAAGGGAGATATATAAATTCATTTCATTATATAAAAAATAAAAATAAAAAGTTTGTTTCCCTGCCCAGGAAGAACAAAAAAGTACTAAAAGGAGTTACAAACAAAATATATAATCACACAATAATATAAACTTGGAAAAACATTCTTGACCTCATTAATTACATGTTTCTCTAGCATTGGAATTATAACAATTAAGTTACTACTAAGTTGAAGAAGGGCCAAGAGGGCTAGGAGTTTGCTTTATTTCAAGACCTTTAGGGGTAGTTCTTGGGCTCATTTCTCCTCTTAGCTCACTAACTCTAGGGCTATATGCCCTTTGTGGTAACCTTGGACTGTACACTCCTGTTGAAGTTGGGGTTGAACTACTAGTCACCTTAGGACTACTTGCGTGCCGGATCTCTCCCCGGCTTCTCGTCACGATTTCATCGAGTATTTCTCCACTGTCCATACGACTCAGAGTTCTTGGTTGAGTATCTTGATGATGATCCTACATCATACCACATGCATTAGTGTTTCGAAAATCTGAACCGCACGAGTAAAGTAAAAGACGGGTTTTTAGAAAGCTTACTTCGAAGGATAAGTTGTAGGTCACTGCAGGGGCTTCTTCATATTCTGCAGCATCAAGTTCTTGCAAATGTGCAGCTTTGAAAAGCTTAGGGAGAACGTATTGTCGAACCGGGACAAGAAGCATGATCAATAAAGGAAAAAGAACACCAGCTATTGGGATCCAAGTTAATCCAAAACATAGGAGAAGATAAGCTGTCTGAAACACCGTAAAGTAGGCGATTGTCCTAAACGGTACTGTCTCGAGGAACGTTGCATGATACTCTTCCAACACCCTGCATATTAAAAGGGCCCCATTAAAAAGTTAATTATCAGCCAATAAGGCATTAGCCCAGTGGTAATCACTGAGGTTGTTAACCCAAAGGTTCAGGGTTCGAGTGGGAGTGAGGACAAAAGTGTGTGAGTGTGTTTCAGTGTAGTGCCCTGGTAGGTGTGGTGTTATGATAAGTTAAAGAAAGCCCCGTTTCAAAAAGTTAAGGGCCCTTAAAAAAAAACAAGTTAAGGGCAATTTCAGTGTAGTGCCCTATTTTAAAAAGTTAAGGGCAATGTATGTAAAAGGGAGAAACTTTCTTGTATCTTCGACTAGGGGCAGTAAAGAGATACAAAATCCTCTCCCAGAATTGGTTTCCTGGCAAGCTTTCAATAGCCATGAACGCAAAGTAACCCCAAAGAACCGATGTAGGAATATTTTTCAAGACGGGCATGGCAGCAACACAGCAAACAACCATTGATGCTTGAAGCAAATTGCTGAGACGTTGTTCTTTAACTTCGACTGGTAAAAGATCATCGACATCTTTGTCTACATCAAAAACTGTCTCGTCTACAGGAGCGTCGATATAACCGGTATTTGAGGCCCGTTGAATTGTTGATTCTTTAAGCTCTCTCAGCCCCTGTTTGGATTTAAACACCAAATCATATTAAAACAAAAGCCACTGACAAAAAGAAACCGTATTTACTAGTTCTTGATTTGAATATGTCTGTACCAGAGCAGGTGGAGTTTGGAACACGAGCGGTGTCTGCATTTCGTTGTACGCTTGTTGCATGCTGTTATACAACTGGCCCAGATTGGCGTTTTTCGCTATGCTTTTACGAGCAGTGGCTACGAGCTTATTTCTTAATAGCTGTTGAAATTGGAAAGAAGCAAATATATAAGAAATGCTGCTCATAACAGGGAACAATATGCAGCAGAATGAATCCTTGTGTCTAAAAGAACACGGTCGGGTTTTTTTTTTCTTATTTTAAGTTCATACAAGTGATTACATGCAGTGAAAAAAAAAAAAACTCGAGTCAATGGTTATTACCTGATGTTTCAGAGTGGCCAAGCTTTTTGTATGCATTGGAGATTGTGGAATAACTCCATTTGAAGGAGGGATACCAATAAGACCACATACTATGACCTGGTAGGTTAGAGGGGGCAAAAAGAAGATTAGATAAATGAAATATGAGATGAAGACATTTTGAGTCCCTTTAGTTTCATGTTTGTGCACTATTACCCTCCGAGTGTTCCAAATTTGCACTTTTAACCCTCATCTACGCATATTTTTACCTTTTTAGTCTAATGTGACACGTGTCCAACAATCACATTCAGTTTTCCAACAAATAAAAACTTAACAAGGTAAGAGAATTTCATAGATGAGAGTGGTAAAAGTGCGAATTTCAAATATCGGGGACCTACTAACAGCACTTTTTAAAATAACAAGAGCCTCAAAACTTGTACTAATTACCAAGAACCCCAACAAAAGAAGATCATAGTGATAAGAGGAAGGTTTCTTTAGATTGAACTCCTTTTGTTGAGCAAGCTGAGATGCAACGCTATGATCGAAGTAGTAAAGCACAGCAATCATCGTGGCAGGAATAAATGCTCCGACGATATACAATGGAGGCACATCCAACATTTCCTGAGCAGATAAAAAATGAAGTATCAGTACACAAATTCTTGAATCCATAAAAATACATAGCCATATGCTAGAAACCGAGGGGTGCATTTAAGAAGTATAAGCTGGAAATGTATGAAATCAAATAGGAACCTTAATGACTGTCCAGTTTTGATATGCACCAGGAGACCATGGATTTGGGCTGAAAAGACGTCGTGGTATTCCTTTAGGAACATTATTCGCAGGTATATACGATACAGCAGTCCATACGAGCACCATAAGTGGAACACCATAGTCAGCTATAAAACCTCGGAGCCAACCTTTTAATCATATTCAAAGAATTAGAAAAGAGAAACGCTAATAGAAGTCTGAGCCCCCCCAACCCCACATCCTCATTTCCAGTAGAAAATTTTGAAACAAAGTATAATACCTGTTCCATAGCGCCAGGACCTAGCTTTACGGCTTTTCAAAGCAGTAAGAAGAAGCCCGAATGACAAAACCAATGCAAACATTCCATTTCCAAAGCGCCAGGAAGGCAAAAGTGCAGTCTGATGTGTGTTTTCTCTCTGTGGCGTTCCAAACTCCTCCACGGCGCCCTGCAGTATGTTTAGCAACTTAGTTTAAGTCTTTTCAGATTTAAATATGTAATTATTGAAAGAAAAAGAAGAAAACAGAAACCTCAAATTTCTTGCAAGAACCAAAAGGACAATAACTACTTAAAAAACAATAGAAATTAAAGTTACTAGCTTAACTTATCAGAAACAAGAAACTTTGGGTATTGAAGGCTGAATATATCATGGTCAAATCCTCTGAATTCATATGTAAAGCTTGAATATGCGAATGAAACAGTTCTTTAAGGCATCATCAAGAGGAAAAACTATTAAAAATGGTATCTTTCTCACCCGAATGGCCTGCTGCATGAAGAGCATTGCAATCAAGAGACCAAACAATTCACCAGCGATACGTGTGAATCTATTAATAATAGAACACGCGCCCAAAATTGCCAGTAGAAAGAGCAAAAGGGCTGTCCAAACACAGACCCTGAAAACCGAAAAAAAATATTTCTTAGCTCCCAAAGGGCATATAGTTCATTTCACAGAACATTCAGTAATTACCATCCTGTCCAAGCCAAGAAGAGCCTTTCCCCCAACTCCTTTCGATCTTTCGCGAAATTAAACATGAAAGTATACATCAGCACAGTTGGCTCAGCCACACCTAATATAAGAAGTGGTTGTCCTCCAAAAATCGAATGAATTATACCGCAAAGCGCCGTTGATGCAAGAGTTTGCACTGCTGTTAAGGTGCCATCTGTAGAACATTTGTAAAGCTAAACATCACAAAACGAAACAAATGGAAAAAGGGTACTAAAGTTTCAAAAAATATAAACATAAATGTTTACTTGTATTCCTTTCCAATTGCTCCCCAAACGATATAACAGGAATTGCTGATGCAAAGAATATGTATGTTGTTGGAGCCAAAATACTTCAACAAGAATAATATTGCATAATTAGTCACAAAAAAAAAAAAAAAAAAAAAAACTCACAACAAACAAAATTACAGAAGCATTGAAGAGTTAAACAGCCATTTGAAAGCATGAAAGAACATAACACTTGCCTAAAACCAGCTCGAATTCCGCCTGTCCAATCTTGCTTGTAGCATAAAAGTCTCCCTTTGAGATCATTCTTGATTCCACGAAAAGGAACAAATGTTTCTTCCATGGCATATATTTGAAATATATTTTTGATTCTTATAATTTAGAGTAGAAAAAGACGCACAACTCCAAACAAATTAAGGCTTTAACGAAGAAAACAAAAGCTTTGGGCAGGAACAACACTAAGAACTACTTGTTCACTTTAATTAAGACTAGCTTAGCTAGATTAATTATTTATACTCAATGGACAACTGACCTTTAGTTAGGTCCATTATGTAGGAAAATCCCATGTAACTTTACATGGTAAGAAATGAATTTGTTACCAAAATTGATAGAATCAAAAGAATCTGTCAGCAATTGAGTCAGACGTAAATTGCAGCTTCAGCTTTAAATATAAGGTAGATGTACAATGATGCTAACGAAATGTCCTCATTTTTACCAAAAATTAGGATTAACTGGATGTACCCATGTGGTAAGGTAATAATTAACGAATGGCTCTCACAAAATTCAGATCCATCACCTAACACTTGCCTTTACATATTTGGTCAAAATGTATCATTCACAAATTTCAAATAAGAGAAACTACTTCACACAGAAGCTCAAATTTCAATTACATGATCAGAAATTGTGATAAGAGGATAAAGAGAGAAAGGCTAGAATCAAAGAACAAGATTTAACGACAGCCCATTTCGAAAAGGAGTGATGTTTCAACGCACTAAAGGTATTTGAAGAAAAACCAGCATAAGTACAACCTCAAAATTCTGCATAATTAACGAAAACCCATTATGCAAAATTCGAAAAGATATGATGCTAAATCAACTTTGAACTGAAAAACAACTAAAGAAAGCAACTTTTTCACAATTACATTATGGAAAAACCGACCCTTTTGAGAAGAAATGCAATTCAAGAACTATAGTAAAAGGTTGAAAGCTTCAAGGTACAGATTACATCAACTAAGACCAAACAGGTAGAGAATATCTCAATGTAGAGAGGAATCAAATAAACAGAGCAATGTTTCAGCGGTGACGCAGAGAGAGAAATACGGTAGGAAGTTCACAGGGAAACTGACACTGAAACTAGAGAGACAACTGGTGTGAGTGAGAAGGTGGGTGGAGGATGAGCATAAATAAATTTTATACACACAAAAATATTTATATAATTGAAAAGATAAAAGAGTTGATATATATACAGTGAAATGAAAAGTACATGCAAATGTATATGGAAAAAGAAGAAGATATACGCTATTTAAACAATGTTTATACTGTTTACCTGTTGGCAGAAAGAGAGAGGTTTACGGAAGAAGAGTGATGCAATTGAACAGGGACAGTTTTGGTTGTACAGGGCAAATTTTATAGTGGTCCAGGACCAAGTATAATTTAGTGGTTCAGGACAAATAGAAATTCAAAAAAACACGTGGAGCCCAACCATATAAAATATAAATGTCATGTATTTACGAATTTACTCATCTTTTAAGAATTTATCGAATGCGCGAGTATGACGTACTTATGGTCCGAAACACGATAAAACTACCGGTAACCAAGAAAGGCAATGAAAAAACAAACGGAGTATTCCGTGACATCTTACAACCCATGTGGGGGTATTTCGTAGGAAAAAAAGAAAGCATAGCAAAAGACCAAAGACACTATTACTCTGAGTTTGTTTCGTATTAATGAAATGAAGAAACGAAGGCATGAAGAAATTATTTATTTCATTTTGTTTGGTATCATTACAAGGTAACCAAATAAAATACGATTTGATTTTAATAAATTAAAAAATGTTTATTTTCATTCCCTCAAATATAAAAGGGATAAAATGAAATTTTGAAAAGGCCCGTGGGTAAATGGGTAAGAGGGGAAGGATAGGGTGGGTGATGATAGATGGTGTGGTGGGGTAGGGTCAGTGGTGAGAAAGGGCAAGGTAGGTGGATGGTGGGGTAATGTTGAGTATGGTAGAGTGAATGCTTGTATGTATAGGGTAGGTGGGGAAGGGTATGGTAAGCTAAGGTAGGGTGGTGGGTATGATAGGGTAAGGATAGGTAAGTGAGTGGAAGGGCAGGTTGGGGTGGTAAGGTAGGGTAGGGTGCGGTGGGGAGGTGTGTAGGGTGTGTGGTAGGTTAGACGGGGAATAGTAGAGCTGGGTAAGATAGGGTAGGGGTGATGGGGTGTAGTAGGGTAAAAAAATGATGGTTGGGGTGCGGTGTGGTAAGGTTTGAGGGTGTAGTAAAGTGGAAGGTAGGCTAGGTTGAGGTAGGGTAGGTTGTGTTGGGCCGGATTAGGCAGGGTAAGGTGGGGGTAAGGTAGGGTGGGTGGTGGGTAAGGTTAGGTATGGTAAAATGGATGGTAAGGTAAGGTGTGGTCGTAGGGTAATGTACGGTTGGGTAGCTGGCGGTAGGGTAGATTGGATTGGTAATGGTAAGTAGAGAGGTAAGGTGAAACTCATTCCCAATTTTCGAAGATCTGTCATTCTACCTCTTTATAGCATTAAAATCATCATGAACCGCTTTGGCTTGGTTGAATGACCAGAAAATCCTGATCGAAGTCCATCAATACTTGCTACCAGATCTCGTTAGCGCTTCTGATTCCTAGATGAGGCGTGTGACGTGGTATCCTAAACCAAGCTCAAAGCCTAAACCCCCGTCCGTGAAGCATAGGATCTCGTGAACAATAGGGTCTTTTTGTCTTTATTTATTTATTTATTTATTTTCATTAATCATTTATTTTATAACTGGAGTAGGATAGGGTGGGTTGGGATAGTGGTGGTGGTAGGGTATGTTGGGGTAAGGTGGTAGGGTAAAGTGTGGTATAGTAAGGTTGGTGGTGAGGTATGACTACCCTACCCTATCCACCCCTTCGGCTTCCATCCTACTTCACTCATATTACTCTACCTTACACTCTCTACCCCACCCCACACCTTACATTTCCTATCATCCTGCCCTATCATCACTTTGTGTGTCACCTGTTATAGAATTTGTTTTATTCTATTTCGTCATGTTCCAAACAAAGTAATGGAATGAATTTATTCCATTACATTATATTTTTTGATTTTTATGTTTTCATTCTATTTCATTTCATTCATGTGAAACAAACTTGCCGATAGGGATTTTGTTATTAGCACCCCAACCAATCTACCACGACACCACATTCCGGGTTATATTCGATTTTACAGAGGTCGAAAATAGACATATGTTTATGTAAAGTCGAATGTTGAGTTCAGATTTGACTATTAAGAGATCGAATGTCACCATTGTGTCTCAAAAATAGATTTGTTGGGTGCCTTTAACAACTGCCAAACCATTTATCTCTGGAGAGTTAGAAAATGATGATTATTCTAACATGATATAAGGTGTTATTAAGACTCAATACATACCTTAAGTACATATGATACTCTCTAATAACAACTAAAGCACTATCAAAATTTGGGTAAGAATAAATTAGCTTGAAAAACCAGAGAATTCGAGGGAAAAAATTAGAAATATAAACATGGTTTGGTAAGTTCTTCGACTGTGTGAAATGATATATATATATATATACTATGAGGGGCTTGTGAGTTTTGGTAAGTGGGCAACAACAATAATACCTTTTTACTTGCTATCTAACAAATTTATGCTTACTTAAACAATACTGTCGTGGTACAAACCAAACTATTAACTTACTAATTTTTTTGAGATTGATTCACTTAGGGGCTGTTTGTTTAAACAACTAAAAACTTATTTTGAAAACATTAAAGGAGGATTAGATTAAGAGTTGTTTGTTAATAGTAGTATTTTTTACCCCTACTACTAAAAAAAAAAACCTTTTTGCTACTTTTTTGTTTGCCACGCTCCGAAGAAAAAGCGACGCAAAAAGTTACCTTTTGCGTCACTTTTAACGAGCAACGCAAAAGTACCTTACTGTAATTTTTGATAAAAAGTGACGCGAAAACTACATTTTTGCGACGCTCATAAACAGTGACGCTGAGGTACATTTTTGCGGCGCTTATTTTGTGGCGTGGCAAGTATACTGTAGCAAAAAGGGTTTTTTTTTTTTTGTAGCTTATTTAATTTAGACCATCTGAAAACTCCTACGTAATTACCATCGAAATTTTCAGCCAACACCTCGCCACTGATGTTGAATACAAATTCTCAGTGGATGGACCTTTTTATTTAATTTTTTGGCAATCCACAAACCTACGATTGTTACCCATGTTCCCATTGTTCATCGTATATTTCCATTATTACTAGTCTCAAATGTGTATCATATAATATTCCAACGTTTCCTTTACCCATAAGATCATTGTTGAATACTACTATATTTTTTTCTCATGAAATGTAATTTTTTTGAAACTTATGAAATGTAAATTAAAGTATAAATATAAAATAATAATAATAACTTCATCAAAATATAAAAAAAATATTGTTATATTGAATCATATGTTTTGAATATATTTGAATAGGTAAGTAGTAAATATTTTCTTGCCGTAAAAACCAATTAAATATGTTTTTTTCATATAAATACATTATTTTATCAAATAGTCTAAACTAATTTTATTATGTACCGGATAAAAGTGTAAAACCAAATAATTTTTTAGTTTCCAATATACGGTGTTATCAAATAGTCTACTCAATTTCAACACTTAAATAATTCAATCACTTAATTCTTTCAGACTTCAGACTTCAGAATTCAAATTTAACACACGACCCCTTACTATAATTAATAATTGAAAAAGGAAAATGTATCTAATAAATGTAGAAGAAAGAAATACCTTATAAACAACTTTCATCATCTAGTCTTTATATTTTGAGACGGATGTAGTATTTCTCCAATTATAGGTTTCACAATATTCATAAAATAAAATAAAAATCAATAGTTGTGCCACATGTACTACCTCCGGTCCAAAATATAAATCATCATAGGAGTTTTCACACAGATTAAGAAAATGGTTGAATGTCATTAATTTGAAGGTTAATGTCTAAAATACCCTTTGACTATCATTAATGCAATAGTTGTTGAGTAGTGAAAATTTGTTGGATTCATAATAAATTAAAGGTAAGATAGATAACTTATATTGCGGGTAAATTAAAAAATTATATGATATACTTGACCACAACGATAAATAAATCATTGTATAGACAAAACAAACATCCCCCAAGTTGATCTTAATTACTCTTGAATAAGTATGGCTAATTGAAGGGAAGATGCAATGGAATCTTTGATTTCGTAAACGGCATAACAACTCTGAATCCTATAAAAATAACTCAAAACAAAGATTAAGCTAAAGATCCTTTTTATAAAGTGTTAACCATTTAATTGATGACGGGGTCATCTTATATACAAACAACCAATTAAACATGTCAAGGACAGGCCCAAGTATAGAGGCGGTCTCCCACAGGGACGACCATACATAATTAACAAGAAAGGGTCTACGACCAAAAGACAAGAAAGACTAAAGACGACTCGACACAACGTAATTAACCTCCCCAATTATAGCCTTTATCGTTTGGACCTAGATAATTTATATAATAAACCGAACTTATTAACTCGTCAATCCGTTTGTATCTATCTTAGATTGGCTACGGGAGTCATCCTCTTTAACTTGACTTAGCACCGGTAAGTCACTAAATCACTGTGATATTGTTACGTGACTTCGCCTTTTAGTGCCTCCATCTCATATAACTCACACGCTTACGACTCTAAGGATGCCGATATTAATCGTACACCTCGTCTAGGCAACATTCCTATGGTTAGGCGTACTTCCTAAACGATCGCATCGCCTTCGTCCCATTAACAATTACCGAGTTATAGTCTCATGCTAATCTACGACGTACGTACAACTAGATGACGTCAATTCCCTAATACAAAACGAGATCTAGGTCTCGCCGAAAGTCCCGAAAGATCATTCGTGAGCCGACCTAGAGTCCTATATTGGTATTTTCTAATCATACGCTAATTAAAACGTACGAGCAACGTAGCCGTAGCCATACCTACCAAGATGATAAATTCTATTAAGTTAACCTAACCATAAAGACATGGCTATCTAACGGATGAAAATGGGGCTCGGTCGACCGAATAGCCGGGCTCGGTCGACCGAATGGTCTTTTTCCCCCGTATTACATCCCCGAACGTATCTCTCGCGTTTCATCATACACAACGGATTAAACAAGAATTCGTAAAGCATTCATATAAACTAACATAGATACACATTAATTAAATCAAGTAGATTCATGAATAAATACTAAGTGTATGACGTAGGTTATGGGATCCCCATAGACAAGGTGTCGCCACATCCCTAACGTCATAGCCTAGATCTACATCATCTAGCTATGATTAACTAATTCAAACGATAAAGCATAATTGGGAGGGATTAATTACTTAAAAGAAAGAAACGAAAAATAAAGGCTTACATATTGCGGCCCTTAAATTGCTTTGAAACACCTCAAATAAACTACATTGAATCAAGATATGAATAGAGTGATTTTATTGAATGATATTCTAAGGTATATGTTGGTGTGTATTTTTCAATTCTCGTAGCTGCTTGCTTATATAGGAGTTTCTGCCGACTTATGAAGGATCTAGAAGGTAAATACGAAAAAATCCGAAAAGTGACCGAGCTGACACACTCGGTCAACCGAAGCACCCCACTCGGTCGACCGAACCTACTTTTGCACACGTTAATCGTTTTTCTCGTCTATCTTGCTCCCCACTCCACGCTTGCGTGTTGATCTGATTTCTCTAATTTATCTCTTGATTAATGCTCCGATTTTCTTCCTTATTATCTTGAGATCCATTGATTGAATGACATTTATCCTCTCGATTTGTCGTGATCTACAAAATCAGCATTTATCGCACAATAAATCGGCTTTTAATAATGAAAACGGCTAAATACCAAATATCATATTAATAATCACTTAACATTAAATAATAAATATAAACATGTGATTTAATATGAAATATATATTATTAATCTCGATTTAAGGTCAACGTTGATGACTTTTACGGGTATAATTTGACCGTCATCAACTACCCCCACTTAGACTTTGATCGTCCCGAACAAAGCATTAATAAGTCATTCCCCAAGACAACATTTTCTATGGTCAAATCATACTTACACAAGAAACTCAAGTCAACTCATACTAGTCATGCTCATAAGATATCCATTATTCACTACTTATTATGAATCGAAGTGATGTGTGCATGTGCATTTAGTTTTATATATTCGTGGCAAAATTAGAGTTTATGCTAACTTCGCAATCTCAACCTACCAACCTCAGCATTCATACTTCTTATGCCTCGCAATGGTTAGAGCACTAGAACAATAAGCAAGAGCGTATCTATAGGGATTTTGGACTTGGAGACCGAGTACTACTCAAAGCCTCTTAAAGAGTTGAATATTTTTTCATATCTTCATATTTTTCAAATACTATTAATCTCAAGGAAGAAAACTTTTTAGAGTATCCCCTTTCTTAGATCATGTATAGCATCGAATATTACCACAAGCGCGGGGCTACTTTGGTAATGTTACTACAAGCCCAAGTGTCTAACATTTTGCTAAAACACAGTACGTCTCAAGCTTATTACTCCGCTTTTGTTGGCAAGGAGATAAGAATACATCACAGAGATAGATATTGATACTAAGTTTACATAACCAATCATCTATGCAATGTACACATAATTTCTTCGCTTATTATGATTTGCGCGGTATACTCGATTCACGGTTGAGTAATTGAATAATAAATAACTACTAGCAAAAACGGGCATGAATATCCTTAAATTTACTTAACATAAGTATAAAATGATCACGTACTCATGAAACTTGGTTCCTTTCCTATCAATTCTTAGCTAGGAACTCACAATTCTAAGGGTACGAGATACATAATATGGTATTTATTCAATTTTTTCAATCATGTGCCATTTCATTCAAATTTCAATCATAACATAACATAGCTAAGTCTCCTACCCCCCACTTAAACATGGCATTGTCCTCAATGACATAAATAAATGAGAATTTAAGAAAAAGACTTAGCTCTGGAAATGGCTCTTAAGTAAAAGCGAACATCGGAGTAAATTTCGGCACGTCGTGGAGAAGCAAGTGAAAACCCGTATAAGGCACAAACTCCACGAAACCGTTAATAACACCATGTCTATGGAAGTTATAGAATAATGTGGCAGTAATTAGGTATGAATACCGAAAAACATTTTAAGCCACTTTATTTTATACAACCAAAGACAAGAAAAATACTAAAATAGAAAGAAAAATAAACAAGCAACTAAAGATGGTAGTCTTCATCTAAAAACCGGGTGGATAAGACAAAGATCAAAAAGCATAACCCCATGTGGGAAAACACGAGGGTGACTGGATCGAAAAGGTATTCAATCCAGGAAAAAAGAAACTTGGTAAGGTATAACAGATTGAATGCGACCTATTGGCTAAAGATAAAATCAAATACTTAGCGCAGAAACTTCTCGCTTGCATTGGATATCAACAACTTAGGGAGATGTAGCTACTCCTCGAAATTACTAATAACCCAATGTATCACATAAAAATCATAACCGTCATCAACAAGGTCGGATTGGTGTGATAGTTCAACACAAAACTTATCATCTAGAAATGCCGGAATAGTCGGAAAAGTGTGAAATTTAAAACTTCCGGTAGAAAGATAAGTTGTACTTTGATCGAACCAAAAACCTTTAAAATCTAGCTAGGGTCAGAGCTACACTTACCCTAACTAGGATCATGAAAATCAAAATGATAAAAGATAATCATTAAAGCTTAGCAATATTTCAAATTCCGCAACACAAAGGTATTTTGTAAAAATGGAGGTTGAGAGTATGATGGGTTTAGAAAAGGATACACAAAAGGATGGGAAGAAAAGATAAAGGACGGGTAAGAAATTGTGTTTATGGGTGGGTTGAAAATGGTTAAGGCATTGAGATTGGGTGGGTGAGTGAAACGGATGTAAAGAAAGAGAGGCGATGAAAGAATGGTTAGAAATGTGAACTGTTGGGGCAGATTGGTGAGAGGATCGAAAAGTTTGAAGGTGAAAAAGTGTAAAGGGAAAGATAAGGATAATTGCAGAATGAATTGCACATCACTTTGGATTTTCGCTTGGATCACCTAAAAAGTTTTAGAATTTGACCAAGATTGTTCTTGTTCGCACCAATCATTCTCTGTTACATTTTCAATAATTCTCAAGCTCTCTTAATGCTTCCATCTTAAGTTTGATTGCTAAATTTCCTTTTATTTAGCAATTTCTCGACTCTCCTACGGAACTCTATTTCACGTGGCCTATATTGAGTAAAAAAAGTTTTGCACATCCTTAGCCCAATGGCCATCAGAACACGGCAAAATAAAAAACCTCAACATATTTCACGTTACTCTTATTTGACTCAAAGAAAACAAAACCTATAATCCTTAAAAGAAATCCTAGGGTTTTTAAAGAAGTAGTTCTGAGTTTAAAGTCCTCAGCTCGACTTTCCAAAGATTATCCTTGTCAGTTATCATTCTTGGATCGCCAGACTTTGACCCTCTGAGCACTATAAGAGGTGGGCTTGTTGCTTTTGCGGATTAATACCCTTCCCTTGGTTGTGAGACCTAGGAAATGACATTTATCCATATCATTTATCCAAAGCTCTTACCTCGGCTCTCGTTTTAGGAATTAGTGAATTCTAAGAAACTCGGCTAAAATTATGGTTTTGGCCTTGACAATAAGAAACAATGAATCTAAGTGCTCCGAATAAGGTCGGTTATGTAGGCAAGCCTACGCCGTCTTATTCGTTGGAACATATGTGACGGTTCGGGCCAATCCGTCAAGATTAAGCCCCGTTTAGCCCGAAGGCTTATCGGCTATGCTAAGTCTTGTTGAACTGCTCGTAACGTACATCACACGTGGAGGGGAGTTGATTGAGCCGAAGCTCGTTTGAACTCGCCCAGCCATGGTTAAACCATTTCCGAACCTATGTACAAAGATTCTTCGATTTCTAAATTGTCACCCAAAGCATAATCTCGTTTCTGTTTAAGGTGGGTTCACCGAGAAGCCATCACCATAAAACTCAACGAAAGCAGAAGATTGTGTTCTCTCAAAACTCAACGTCTTCTTTAGATTGTGAATGCTTAAACTACACAATTTGTTGCTCCCCTGGCCAGTAGAAGCAATCTCATGCATAGGACAATGAGATTTTAACAGAACTACGAGGAACTCTTTATTCACTGCCTCCTTTCCAACGACTACATGTTTCCTTACACCCTCTAGATGAGACAGATTTGGGGCAGAACCTTCCACACTAATAGAAATAATCTTACAAACCACTCCGGGCCAAGATTCATACTAAGGTTTATGTATAGGCTAACTTATGCTCAAAAACCACAAGGTAGTAAAACATAAGCAAAAAAAAGTAGTAACTTGCCTTCAACATTGTACCATGAAGAATTTAAGCCTTTAAAATTTTTTCGGAGCCATCTTGGTGCTTTAAAGGTATTGCTTCCATCGCTTTTCCCATCTTAGATTCGTAGCTCTACATGTTTGCTGGGTTATTTTCTCAGCGCCCGTGAAAAATTATTGACTCGGATTATTGCTTCCCTGGTTTCTGCAAACAAATGAAAAACAAAACAGACCGTAGACTGATTTTAACATGGTTTCCCATGCTGCTATCATACCTACGGATTAAACATACGGGGATAAACAGACACGCGAAATTCCAGACTCGAAAAACACAAATCAGAAACCGTGTAAACAGAACAGAACAAGAACAAAACAAAACAAAAAAAATTATAAACTCTCGGTCGACCGAATGAGGTCTCTCGGTCGACCGAATAAATATTATTATTATTATTATTATTATTATTATTATTATTTTTATTATTATTATTATTATTTTTTCTTTTTTTAAATCTGGAATTTTCAGACAGAGCAGACAACCAGAGGGACTCAAAACGTAAAAACAGACTCTAAAACAGAAAACTCGACATGAATAAAAATTATTTATATATAAAATTGACCGTTACGTTGGTTCCCCGGCAACGGCGCCAAAAACTTGATGACGGGGTCAATCAGGTTATAATATACTCGACCACCATAAACCAATACTAGCAAGAGGACTAGGCCCATCGTAGTATAGCTATAGTGAATCAAGGTCGATCCCACAGGGAACCAATTGTGGATCATCTTATATACAAACAACTAATTAAACATGTCAAGGACAAAGAGGCGGTCTACGACCAACATAAGACAAGAAAGGTAAAGACGACTCGACACAACGTAATTAACCTCCCCAATTATAGCCTTTATCGTTTGGACCTAGATAATTTATATAATAAACTGAACTTATTAACTGTCAATCCTTTTGTATCTATCTTAGATTGGCTACGGGAGTCATCCTCTTTAACTTGACTTAGCACCGGTAAGTCACTAAATCACTGTGATATTGTTACGTGACTTCGCCTTTTAGTGCCTCCATCTCATATAACTCACACGCTTATGACTCTAAGGATGCCGATATTAATCGTACACCTCGTCTAGGCAACATTCCTATGGTTAGGCGTACTTCCTAAACGATCGCATCAGTCTTCGTCCCATTAACAATTACCGAGTTATAGTCTCATGCTAATCTACGATGTACGTACAACTAGATGACGTCAATTCCCTAATACAAAACAGATCTAGGTCTCGCTGAAAGTCCCGAAAGATCATTCGTGAGCCAACCTATGAGTCCTATATTGGTATTTTCTAATCATACGCTAATTAAAACAGACGAGCAACGTAGCCGTAGCCATACCTACCAAGATGATAAATTCTATTAAGTTAACCTAACCATAAAGACATGGCTATCTAACGGATGAACATGGGGCTCGGTCGACCGAATAGCTGGGCTCGGTCGACCGAATGGTCTTTTTCCCCCGGATTACATCCCTGAACGTATCTCTTAGCGTTTCATCATACACAACGGATTAAACAGTAATTCGTAAAGCATTCATATAAACTAACATAGATACACATTAATTAAATCAAGTAGATTCATGAATAAATACTAAGTGTATGACGTAGGTTATGGGATCCCCATAGACAAGGTGTCGCCACATCCCTAACGTCATAGCCTAGATCTACATCATCTAGCTATGATTAACTAATTCAAACGATAAAGCATAATTGGGAGGGATTAATTACTTAAAAGAAAGAAACAGAAAATAAAGGCTTACATATTGCAGCCCTTAAATTGCTGGAAACACCCTCAATAAACTACATTGAATCAAGATATGAATAGAGTGATTTTATTGAATGATATTCTAAGGTATATGTTGGTGTGTATTACAATTCTCGTAGCTGCTTGCTTATATAGGAGTTTCTGCCGACTTATGAAGGATCTAGAAGGTAAATACGAAAAAATCCGAAAAGTGACCGAGCTGACACACTCGGTCAACCGAAGCACCCCACTCGGTCGACCGAAGCTATAGGCTCGGTCGACCGAACCTACTTTTGCACACGTTAATCGTTTTTCTCGTCTATCTTGCTCCCCACTCCACGCTTGCGTGTTGATCGATTTCTCTAATTTATCTCTTGATTAATGCTCCGATTTTCTTCCTTATTATCTTGAGATCCATTGATTGAATGACATTTATCCTCTCGATTTGTCGTGATCTACAAAATCAGCATTTATCGCACAATAAATCGGCTTTTAATAATGAAAACGGCTAAATACCAAATATCATATTAATAATCACTTAACATTAAATAATAAATATAAACATGTGATTTAATATGAAATATATATTATTAATCTCGATTTAAGGTCAACGTTGATGACTTTTACGGGTATAATTTGACCGTCATCATTAATCCAATTAAAATGGTCACACTGAATCACACATTTTCTTGATCATCGGTCTTTTGTGTAATTAAGATGAATTGGATGAAACCAAAACGTGAGTGCCATATAAAATCCTATATGCCATTTTCCATTTTTTACTAGTAAATGCTAAACTCCATCTCATTGTTTTTTGTTTTATATTTTTTTGGAAGGGGCAAGGTTTATTGGAGCGGTGATGGGGATTCGAATCCTGATCAACATCAAGAAGTGCAATGATGTTTATCATTAGGTCAAGTTCAACCCCAGCTTATTGTATAAGCAAAAGAACAATGAAAAGTCAAATATAATATTTTGAACATGAGCTTTTGTGTAACGATGCGTTCTATAGGCAAAGATAAAATGGTAAATCTGCGTGATACGTACTCAACTTATGGCCAATTGAATATGTAAATCTCACGTGACAATGATATCATACATTAAAAGAGCGGTAAAACCAAAAACAAAAGTGTGAAAAAAAAAAAACAAACATAATTGATCAGACTTAGAACTGAAAAGATGAAACAACAAACACTGTTCAAGGAAGAAGTCCACCATTAAGCTGGCGGGCCCTTGCTGCTAATCCGGTTTGGGGGGCAGGGGGAGAGGGTTGTCTGTCTAAACAATATCTTATGTTTCAGAACTGACTACAACTCAAATACTCAACATAATAGCATTCATATTATTTCAGAATCCCAAAATAAAAGTACAAACTCCAAACCACTGATAAAAGAGCTGCAAGCCAACAAATATTATAAATGGAATAGCTGTCAAAATGGGGCACAACCCCAGAAAGATTAATAACGCACTAAGGTGGAGATAACAACATAAAGAAAGTCTTAGCAACATGATCTACAATAGTTCTCTCTTGATGCAATAATACTTTAAAGTAACATTTCATAATAAGTTTAGCATATTAAAGTGCAACATATGAATAAGTGGAATAAGGGATTGGAACATAGCATGATACAACGTTCCATAACAATACTAATGCAAGAATAGCCATCTAGTACTTACATTGACATACTCGAATTACATTACATACTTACACTGCTATCTTACATGTTGGGGTTATCAAAATCTATATCCAGCCCAAAATCGTGATACGTACGGATTGAGCACCATGAAACTGGAGGCAGCCACTGAGGCTTCGGCATAGGCCGAAGGCTCCGTGTCGACACCGAACCTTCCGCACAGTCGTACGCGTTTTCACGTCAGAACCTCGCAAATTCGTCCTGATCTCAATCCAATCAAGATCTACAACGGAAGCATGAATTTCTAAAATTTGTATTTGGATTTCATGATCTAATTAACTACTAGATGATTAATTAAATAAACTTAAAGAGAAAGTTACAGGATATTACCCAACCACGAATTGTAAAATTTGTATATTGACGACCGGTGGACGTCGATCACGTGCTTGAACCTCCCCAAATATGCTACAAGAAAAACCTAACAATGTCCGAGACAAGAAAACTTAATTTCTCTTTGTTCTCTCTCTAATGTGGCCCAGAATGTGAATGTGTATTGTGTTCGGAAAAACTCTTTTATATAAGGTAATAACACTTTGAACAGAAGAGTTATCCTACAAACACAAGATATACTTTCCTTTATCGGATAAGAAAACTCATTTCTTATTAATAATTATTTAACAAATAAATATTTATATTTACAAATGTGACATAATCCAGAACAAAATTATTTTCCCAAAATTACTTGCATTTGGCGCCATTTTTAATGTGCTGGGATAATATAAAATGTCTTTTTGTATTTCACATATTATTTAATATATAAATAATAATTTACATATTAATTAAATAGACCAACTATTTTATTTTTTATCGAGGTTCCAAAATAGGAGAATTCACTAACATTTTAGGAGCCAATCTGGAGACTGTGGATCTATAACCAGTAGCTCCAATAAATTGAATAAAACATTTATTGAACTAAACATTTTCACTCAACTTATTAATTTTGGAAGTACACCACCATAAATTTGAAACTGCATTATATTGATTATAAATATTTCTTATTCTCAGTATGTCAATTTTATTGAGTGTCTACCGATATAATCGTTTCACACGGACTAAAGAACGCACTAGTGATCAATTAGTCCATAATCAATACTAACTCCCGGGGTCAATCAGTTTATAGGATTAACAAATAATGAGATTGTCTTTCTACTTCCCGCATGAAAGAATGGATTCCATATATGTGAAACACATTCACAGCTACTCATTCCCGAATAGTGCCAACGTGAAAGTGATTCGGTCCGCGCCATTTAGCAATCTTTAACGAATACATCAAACCCTATCTTGAAACAAGCAGAAGTCTGCAATCACTTCAAGATTAAGGCTAATATATATATGATCATCATGTGAATTAATAATATTTCTCAATCACAAAATTATATAAGAAATGCAGATTAAATCGGTCTCGGTCATATATGTTTGCATCATATGTAAATGTCTCACTTAGATAACCCATATCGACGGTCCGGATAAAGACAGTCACACCGTAAAGTGTTTTTGGAGCATAAATGGTGGTTTAATCAATAAACCACATAATTTGATTAAGTTCACCACAAACTGAATAATTTAAGTGTATCACCATAAACTTAATCCTCACATGTGACACACATTAAGTTATATAACTACATACGATATGATTTAGGGTTTTCATTAGTTTATTATCTATGAGCAAATATAAGATGATAAATAAATCTGTCATTTATAATTATAATAACAATTACCATAAATTTGATTTCGGGCACTAAACATAACAACAATACCATACATTGCCTAAGTGAAGTGAATGAATGAATTATTGTCAAATGATTCAAGGGTATTATGCCTTTGTATAGTTCATAATTAAAAGGAATATATTATATTACTTACGTACCATACAATACAATACTAACCGGCATGCTATTCTGAGACCCGTAGATAAGCTCCGCCTGAAATTATACAACCCTCAGGCGTAAGGCACTGGTTTATGAATGTTGACGACTCTCTTGAATTCATTGTATGAAAGTATGAAATACAAATACCAATACCTAGCCAATAATCAACTGACATGCATAATGCAAGTGAACTTACACTTCTCTTGACCAATTCTACATGCCAAAACTAATGCAACACATAAATAATTCGTATTCTGAAAAATAAATTGCATGACTAGCTTCATATATGCATATGGATAGTGTATTGTGTACATCTAGAAATTCGCAGCAGCAAAGAGATTTAGGTCCACTGCCGTGCCGGTAGGAAGCCACCGTAACTCGGTGATTTGTACACCAAGTTTTTGCTAGGAATTCCCTCAAGATTCTTCGGTAAAGAAATTAGTCAAATTTCGTAACTAACAATATTGAATTATAGAATTGCAGATGCAAAAATTAATTATATTATAAAACCATGACCCTTTGATTATATAATCCTTACATCTAACTCTATAATTATACTATAAAACCTCTAGATTTGATGATGGAAATGATGAACCATTTGATGGGAACAACAAAATACGATTAGAACGAGATATATTCAACCTTTTTCAATAAATAGCGAGTAGAACATGATACCATAGTTCATGTTCATAGTAACTAGAAATATGATGGTTTCTGACGATGACAAATTGTGTCACCTAATTTATGTTAGGAAATCTACGCGGGAACGCAGCGGAATTCAAAATTTATTTCCTATCGACCCAAGATCGACTTCGTTTAAGCAATAAACAAATAAGTAGTAGACGGTGGTTACCTTGGTTGATCTATAAGATCGACGCTTTGACGTCTGAGGAGGGTAGTTCTGCATAGAGCCGCCCAAGTGTTCGGCCTCTACCGTTAGTCCACACGAATAGCCCGCCGGAATCCCATCATGGATTGCTATTGGAAAACTCCGATTGCTAGACCGCCCTTTTTCCCCTCTCTCCAACTCTCTATAGGATGCTCTCTATTTTACACAAGAACTATTAGTTCTTGGAATTGTATTGTACAAAAGAGCTTGACACCCACATCCTTTATATAGAGGAAGTGGCGCCCCTATGCAGTGTGGAGGAGAAGAAAACCTTCTCCCAATAAAATAAGGAAAATATAATTGATTGATTTATCTCGTTTATTATAATATCTCATAGTAAACAAATCTAGGATATTGTCAATATCTTATATTGAATATTTCCAAGATATTGTCAATATCTAATATTGACTATCTTTATTTTATTACCATAAATCAATTTACACATGTGTATATATCACATATATATGTATTACACAAAATAAATCTATATATGTGTGGAAATATATCACTCGTCGATCTGTTTGAGGCTCGGCGGGGTGATCGGCGACCGCTGGCGATCCTCGCTGATCACGACGGACTATGTCGTGCATAACTTTATTTGTACACTTTATTTATTTGTAAAAGACATATTAATTGTGATACATATAAACAATTAATATGTCAAACTCTAGTTTACTTTATGTCATAGACATAGACATAGATTGTACTTTTACTTTTTGCTTTTGTGCTGCCCACATCTACATACTCAAGTGGCCGCCCTAGCTAGCTAGTCTCTCTCCAAATTGTATCTATTTTTACTCCTTCATTATCAATGAATAAAAGATAAGTTGAAGTTTACTCTTGTGTTTATCACATTCTCAAACTCTCTTCATGGTATCGGAGCCTCACTGAGTTCTAAAATCCGCTGCAAAACTCAGTTCTTTTTCAAAAAAATGTCAACATTATCGAAGTTTCATCTTCTTCGAGACTCACAAATTTGCCTCGGCGACCGGGATAACGAACACTCTTCTTTTACAAATCATAAACTTGATGGTAACAATTACTTACTATGGTCAAGGTCTATGAAAATGTATATCTCCGGCCGGGGCAAGATGGGATATCCGTCCGGTTCCAAACCCGCCCCCGCTTGAAACCGACCCCAAGTTTGAAGCATGGGACACGAGAAAATAACCAAGTCATGACCATCCTCACGAGGTCTATGACAAAAGAGATCGATGAGAACTTCATGATGTATGACAACTGCTAAGGAAATGCGGGACAATGCCGGAGACCTTTACTCAAAAAAGGACAATACATCGAAGTCTATGAACTCGAAGCTCGGATTCAAAATTGCGGACAAGGGGATATGTACGTAACTCAATACTTTAATCAACTATCTAAGGCATGGCAACACCTAGATATGTTGGAAACTCACCCCTGGAATGATGTTAAAGATGCTGCACTCTTTAAAGACATTATCGAGAAAAAGAGAGTATTCAAATTCCTTACCGGATGAATCCTACTGCGGATGATGTCGAGGTAGAATTCTTGCTACTAAACCTCTTCCAAATCTCAAATCCATGTTTGCGAGAGGTCAAACATGAGGAAAGCGAGGAGGAAAGTGATGCTTTGCGAACCCCCCGCCGACAACCCTGCGAAGGTTAATGAGACTTACGGGAAGCCTGCGAGAAAGGCGGAAAGGCGTTGCAGCGATCACCGCAAACGCACAAATCACACCAAGGACAATTGTTGGAAGCTACATGGCAAACCTAACCCCTCTAAAACCTCAAAACCAACCGGGGAAAGTCAAGGCAAACTTATCGGTGAAGAGGAGAATGACGATAAGGTGAATGCTCGGTTTGTGCCTTTAAAGCCTTTATTGCTCGGCATCGGGAAGGTAGCTCCCCTACCGAAATGGCCACTCATGCTAAAACGGTATATTTTACTCACCTCTTAGTAATGAGACTTGGATTGTTGATTCGGGGCTTCTTCCCATATGACCGGTAATAAAAACCTTATTACCCAATATATGCCATGCAACCAAATTCACGAAATTAAGGCTGGCGATGGTTCTGTTTCTTATGCAAAAGGTGTTGGGAAGGTTAAACTTACTAATCGGATATATCTACGAGAATGTCTGTTTGTTCCAAAGTTAGACGTAACCTTATATCTGTCAAAACTCACTAAAGATCGAATTGACCGTTGTTTTTAATAAGAATCGGTGCACATTCCGGACCTTTCTTCTCGGGAAGTGATTGGGCAAGCTAAACCTCGCTCGGGGATCGTTTGTGATCAACCTGCCGAAGACGAAGGCGAAGACAGAATCTGCCTCGGCGGCTCGCACTCAAAACCTAGACAATATCATGTTATGGCATTATAGACTAGGACATCCAAGTTTTGGTTATTTAAAGTCTTTAATCCTGAATTGTTTAAAGGATGTAATCTTAATGATCTTCAATGTGATATTTGTCAATTTGCTAAACTCACCAAATCTGTGTATGCTAAGTTACCTCACTTGCCCTCTTCCCCTTTCACCCTAATTCACAGTGATGTATGGGGACCCTCAAGAGTGAAAAGTATAACAGGAAAAAGGTGTTTTGTAACCTTCATTGATGATCATTCCAGAAACACTTGGCTGTTCTTAATGAAAGACAAATCTGAAGTTGGACCTATCTTCCAAGAATTTTATCACATGGTCTCCACCCAATTTGATACTAAGATCAAGATCTTAAAGACCGATAATGCTACGGAATACTATGAGTCTAACCTCGGTAACTTCTTGACAAACGAGAGGAATTGTTCATATCGGTAGTTGTGTGGAAACACCTCAACGTAATGGGGTTGTTTGAAAGAAAGAACGGGCATCTGCTTTGGAAATGGCCGGATCAATCATGTTCACTACACATGTTCCTAAATACATGTGGGGTGAAGCTATATTGACGCAACATATTTAATCAACGAGACTTCCCAAAGCGAGTGTTAAGTTTCAAAACCCCTCTCCAAACCTTGCCGACCACACACTCCTCGCTCTCATCTTATTACCCAATTGCCTCCAAAGATCTTTGGTTGTCTTGTGTTTGTTTATATCCATGCTCAACACGAAGTAAACTTGATCCTAAAGCTCATAAGTGCATTTTCCTTGGATATGCACGGGACGAGAAAGGTTACAAGTGTTACTCTCCTACTGAAAAGAAATTTTACAATTCTATGGATGTGAAATTCTTTGAAAGGACTCCATATTACAGCAAATCTACTGAGCCAGTCACGGATGGAAACCTGATTGAGATTGAACTAAGTCCCTTCCCTCAGCAAACAATTTACCCTCAGCAGAGTCCTAACCCTCAACAGACTCATATTACTGACCCTCAGCAGTCTGCTGACCCAGAGCCTGCTGAACCAGAATCTGCTGGACCTCAGCAACCTACGAACCCGGAAGTCTGCTGGACCTCGGCTTATTGACTCTCGGCGGTCTCCGAAGTGGATGACAGACCTATTGCTCTAAGGAAAGGGAAAAGATCATGCACTGATCATTCTATTCATACTTATTTATCTTATGATCGGTTGTCTCCTGTCTTTGCCATGTTTACACGGGACTGGACTCTCACTCTATCCCTAGAAATATTCGGGAGGCCCTTCAAAATGATCGGTGGAAGGTGCTTGTTAAAACGAGAGATGACCGCCTCCTGGATAATCATACTTGGGATCTCACAACTCTTCCAAAAGGCAAGAAGACGATCGGTACGCAAATGGTTATTCACTATCAAATACACTGCCGATGGCACTATTGACAAGTACAAAGCTAGATTGGTAGCCGGGGGATTCACTCAAACTTATGGCATTGACTATAAAGAAACTTTTGCACCGGTGGCAAAGCTCAACACTTTGTCGTGGTACTAATTTCTCTAGTTGTCCAACTTGGTGGCCTCTTCATCAATTGGACATCAAAAATGCTTTTCTAAATGGGGACCTTGCGAGGAGGTTTATATGACTATACCTCCTGGTTTTATCAATCCTCATACTCAAGGCAAGGTGTGCAAGGCGAGGAAATCTCTATATGGCTGAAGCAATCACCAAGGGCATGGTTTGGAAAATTAACAACCGTGGTCAAAGTGCTGGATATCACCAATGCAATTCGATCACACTATGTTCATCAAGACAACCAACCGAAGAGGTCTATTCTTATTGTCTATGTGGATGATATCATCCTTACTTGGAGATGACCTGTTTGAGATCCAACACTTGAAAGAATTCTTTGGCAAAGGTATTTCGGGTTAAAGACTTGGGTTTACTTAAGTATTTTCTTGGCATGGAAGTAGCTAGAAACATCAAAGGAATCTCGGTCTCCCAAAGGAAATATGTCTTGGACTGTTGAAGAAAGCGGCATCTTTGGGGTGCAAACTGCTTGTATCCCAGAGTAGACCCCGTCATACCTGCTACATGGTGACATTCTTTGTAAGAAAGGAACAATATCAAAGACTTGTAGGGAAACTCATCTACCTATCCCATACAAGACCGGATATTGCATATGGTGTCGATCGGTTAGTCGGTTCATGCATTGCCCTGCGAGCAACATTGGGATGCGGTGAATAGAATACTTGCGGTATTTGAAGTCCACTCTGGCCAAGGGTTACACTTCACCAAGTCTGTCGATAGATCCATCATGGTCTATACCGATGCTTTGATTGGGCGGATTCCACATAGATAGAAGGTCTACCACGGGCTATTGTTCATATGTATGGGGCAACCTTGTTACTTGGAGGAGCAAGAAACAACCTACGTATGTCTAGAAGCGATCTTGAAGGCGAACTCGGGGCACTTGTTTTAGGCATTTGTGAAGCTCTTTGGCTCAAAAGAGTACTTGCGAACTTCGACAACCTATTCGGCAACCTATCACACTCTTGTTGTGATAATAACTCGACGCTATGCATGGCGAGAGGATCCGGTCCATCATGACAAAACAAAACATGTGGACATTGACGGACACTTTCGAAGGAGAAGATTGATGCCAAGATTATTCAACTCCGGTATGTTCCCTCGAGAAGATCAAAATGCTTGATATTCTTACAAAGGCTATTCCACCTCTTACGTTCGACGAGACTAAGTAGCAAACTTGGGCGCATCAATATATACGGCCCGGTTTGAGGGGGTGGGTGTGGAAATATATCACTCATCGATCTGCTGAGGCTCGGCGGGTGATCGGCGGATCGCTGCGATCCTCATGATCACGACGGAGACTATGTCGTGCATAACTTTATTTGTACACTTTATTTATTTGTAAAAGACATATTAATTGTGATACATATAAACAATTAATATGTCAAACTCTAGTTTACTTTATGTCATAGACATAGACATAGATTGTACTTTTACTTTTTGCTTTTGTGCCGCCCACATCTACATACTCAAGTGGCCGCCCTAGCTAGCTAGTCTCTCTCCAAATTGTATCTATTTTTACTCCTTCATTATCAATGAATAAAAGATAAGTTGAAGTTTACTCTTGTGTTTATCACATTCTCAAACTCTCTTCAATATGTATATACATTTGGTGCGCACATGCACATCATATGTGCAAGTCACGTATGAGTGCATATATATATAAATATTAATATCTAATATTAATATATGGTAATACCATTAATTAAATTGCACAATCAAGTGTATCTTATACACTTCAATGTGGCGCCCCATATAGCCAAATATTGGCTTCTGGAATATTCTTTAATTAATATAATATTATTAATATCTTGTATTTAATTTATTCATAATAAATAAATACCACCATATTAATTTACTACTATAACCTTTATAGTCTCGAGATAAACTTTCCTTACTCGGTAATCATCTATAACCACATTTTAATCCGGCTAGATGTTCATATGTGTGTGACCCGATAGGCTTCCGAATATGTTGGCCGTAGACACAAAGTGCAAATTACGAAAATGCCCTTCATGCCTAACGATCACGGGATAGCGTCTAGCAACACACCGTGACCCCCAATCATCGGAAGAGTCAAATGCAATGACTACTACCTTTCATGTGAAACAGTTACCGTGTAAGTTACAATCCTATCGCTGTAATAATATCCATACGGTCGTTAGTCGAGTGTCAAAACATCAACGACCGTATCTTATAATCTGAATATCATGCTCTCTCGAAGTAACTCGTTTACTCCCACTTTGCAAAGATTCACGAGAGTAAGACATTCCTTATAAGAAGGCCATTTCGGATATTCGATCCCAATCATAGGATACGCGATTCCCGGACGACCAATCATGTATACTTCGCATGCTTCAGTATCACACCCAATCACTACCGCATGATCGCCCCGTGGCTAGAGGAAACCTCAATAGTGTCAAAGCATGACAATCCACACCGTGATGCCATGAAGACTCCGGTCTTAAGGATAATTACACAACCGCCACATAGTGTGACACTTATCCGTGTAAGTGGGTCGATCTAACGTACGCATTCTCTAATACACGTCTACGTACGGTCCAAGTGTCTCACACTTCGATAGACGAGATCTATCCCTACCCTAAAGACGAAGACATCTAATACGTGCTAGCTTTGTTCATACTATCAATGCCCCGTTTGATAGTACATCGGCCCTAGAGACATTTAAGTATCAAACTTATTAAAGTGATTAGAGATCTCATCAACCATAATCGCCTATCATGGTTTCTCTATCACAGTTTAATACTAAGGACGTTATCATATAATAATTCATAATTGGTTCTTTAAAAGAACATATATATGACAACAGAAAAGACATTTAATATATGTACAAACATAAAGAAATAGTAGAAGTGATCCGACCCGGTCGGATCCGGTCCAACCCGATTGGGTTTAGGACACTATTTCAACAATTTATCCGGGTCTATTTGAATCTAGTGATGAACACCCAAAACCCTAATGCTTAAAGAACGGGATGGTTGGTTTGATGATTTGCGGCTGAGTCTAAGAGCTTGTCTTAGATTGCCTATGTGTCCTGTTAATGTCCAGGAATCAAGCCTTACGTAGTTCCTGGAGTGTGGTATTTATAATGACAACACATGCTTTAACCCTAATATTAAGTCGGTTTGAGCCATTGTCGTATTTACCCTTGATGGGCCTTAACCCTTGCCCAAGTTATCACACTGTTAATGGGCCTTGCCAGCTGGTGCGGACTCTGTCCTCGATGTCAATGTAACCGACTTGCGGTACCCGACTCTGGGACCCTTGTCCTACACTACTCGACGGTCAATTACCGTAGCCACGAGTCTGGAAATCGACTGTACAACTTGGTACTCATTCGCACTCTGGGGACCAACTACAAGACGACACGTGGAGGGGTGAAACCCGGTATCGTCAGTTTCTTACCAAGAACGGAAAAAACTTGCATTGATGGATGCTCGGGATCGCCTTGATTCTTGTAGGATTGATCAACTACGATTAAAACGATATTAGAATGATTTTAGATGAGATTTTCTTGAAAAGACTGCTAAAACTGTAAGGGTCCGCTTACGGTTCAAAATTTGATGTATTATACTGACATCTTGTATTTCATACTTTATATGGGCTCTAGAATCGAGGTTTTCCCTGTAGTCCCTATAGGAGACTACCACAATCCTGGTAACTAGGAGACTACCGCGATACCAGTGGGACTTTACTATGAATTTTCAACTTTACCCTTATTTTTTGTTTTGGGTTATTACATCCTCCCTTCCCTAAAATGAGTTTCATCCTCTAAGCATTGCATACGTAAAGAAGAAAAGAGAGATTGATGCTTGTCTTGAATTTGTGATTCAATCTCCCAAGTAGCAATTTTCTTTACGTGATTAGACCACAACACTTTGAATAAGTCCGTTATCATTCCCCCTAAACGTTCTTGCTTCGATTCTAAGATCCGATATGGTTGTTCAACATTGGCCAACTGTCTGATGGGGGTCTGAAAGACATTTTCACAAAAGAGATACATGGAAGGTTTTAAGAAGTTTCTTCCGGGATTAGGGCACCTACAGTCGATACACAAGGTCCTTTATTCTCTCCGTATTCTCAAATGGTCCCATATATCTTGATCTCAACTTTGTCTTTTGCCCAAACTGTCTAACTTTCTTTATTTGTGAAACCTTAAATAAACCTTGCCACCCACCTTAAAACACAATTGACGCCTATAAATATCTTCCCAACTCTTTTGTCTGTCTTGAGCTACCTTGAGTCTCTCTCTTAGTAAGGCGATCGTATCCACTGTATCTTGCACAAGTTAGGGCCCGGTGAACTACATCACCACAACTTCATGCTAGTAAATGTGATTTGTTCCTTCCATAAATTATCTCATAATGAGCCATTTTGACGCTACAATTGTAGGAGTTGTTAGAGGTAAATTCTACCAAAGTCAGATTTGTTACCCACTTACATTTATGCTCGAGGACACACGCTCTCAACACGTCCTTCAATTTCTGAATAATCTACTCTGTCAAGGAGCGAAAGTTGTATTGAACTATGATTTGGTTCCAAAATTCTCTTATAGGCTTTTCCAAAACTCTGAGGTGAACTTCATGTCAGTCAGACAATATGTCTAGAAAGATGCTGTGAAGCCCAACAATCTCATCAGCATACAACAATGCCAAGTCATTAATGAAGTGTCTTTGTTGATGTGTAAGAAGTACGCAGACTTGGTTAACCAAAATTTTTTTCTTCAAGGGAACCTTGTGATAAAGTCCATCATAATTTCATCCTATTTTTGTAAGGTACCTCTAAGGGATTAAGTAACTTGGAAGGACATTGATGTTATGATTTAACTTGTTGGAAAACTACAAACTCTAACACAAACTTCGCAACACTTCTCTTCATCCCGAAACAGGTACCTTTAAGGGCTTAAGTAACCTGGAAGGACATTGATGTTATGCTTTAACTTGCTGGAAAACTACACACTTTAACACAACCTTCACAACACTTCTCTTCAACCCATGCCACCAGAAGTGTCTCTTAAGGTCTAGAGACATTTTGGTGTTTCCAAGATGAACCGTGAACCCTTATGGATGAGATTTTGACGATTTCGCGGAGAAATCCTACGGCTTTCGGCACACACACAAGTCTTTAAACCATGGGGAATTGTCTACGCGCATTTGAAAGTTCGAGGTAGAACCTTCTATGACCCTATTCTTCATCTTGTGCAGCAAGGATTCCCTCAACTATGCACCCTTAACCTTTTCAATCAAGCCAGACTGAGCTATCAAAGAAGCAACCATTCGTCTTTAAAACTCTCAAACATAGCTTCTCAAACTCCCTGATCCACTGTGGAACTATTGTCAAAAAAGAAAAATGACCCAGATGGTGACTTACATCTCAAAGAATCCGCCACTAGATTAGCCTACGTATGATGATAGTTAATGGAAATGTCATAATTTTGATATACTCGAACCATCTTCGTTGCCTCATATGTAGATTTTTCTGAGTAAAGAAGTAATTCAAACTCTTGTTATCCGTGAAGATATTGCGAGTCGCCTAATAAATGTAGTGGCTTTAAATTTTCAAGAAAATACCATTGGAGCCAAGCTCGTTTAATCCTTAGAGTAGTTTGATTACAGCTCGAACTCAAAAAAAAAAATGAATCGAGTCAAACTCTTTTTCAAGTCGAGTACGAGTAAATCACGAGTTGTCCGGCTCACTTGCAATCATAGTCACAATTTAGTTTCGCATATATATTTTGAGATGGAGCATGTTCTTGAGTTAACATAACGGGTAAGGAACACTCGAGATTGTTAAACTTAAAATTCCACTTAGCCGAGTCGAATTCGAATCAAACTGCTTGAGCAAATAATCAAATTACAATCAAATTGCTCAAGAGTCAATTGACATGTTTATACCATATATATACTACATATGTCCCATAAAAAATGTCAACTTCTTGAAGAAAAAAAATTGTCCACGAAAATGTTTATTTCGAAAAGCAATATATCATTTAAAGCATTTTTCCGCACATACTTCTATCTTGATATTTAATGTTTATATGTTTATTTCATATTTTAAAAGAATTATTAATTATGTGATAAAGATATATATATTTCTATTAATACTTAAAATACAATATATTAATTGAATTTTTAATCTATGATCAAAACAAAAATAAAGATTTTTTATGGGACAGGCGTAATGTTAAATTAATACTACATCCGGTCCAAAATATAAGTCACCTTAGGTGTTTTCACACAGATTAAGAAAGTAGTTGAATGTCATAAATTTGAAGGTTAATGTCTAAAATGCCCATTGACTATCATTAATGCAGTAATTGTTAAGTAATAAAAAGTGATTGGATTGATAATAAATTAGGGGTAAGATAGAGAAAAGACTAATAAATGCTGCATTGGTGATGTAGAATGACTTATATTGTGGGATAAATCTTAAAATGTAAGATGAATTATATTTTGAACCGGAGATAGTAGATGTTTCTTTACATAGTAATAATAAAATAGATGGGGCTTTTCCAAAAGAGTAGTGATACATCCACTACTTATTTTACTACAACATTCTACACAACACAATCAACACCATTCATTTTTTTGAGACCCATCACAACAAATAATTGATCATTTTAATCAATGAGAATATATCATGTAGTGGAAAGTGCACTAAACAAATGTGTAGTTCACATACCATTTCCCTTTCGAAAAAGAAAGAAAGTAACAGACGCAGAACATGAGTATAAAAAACAAAAACAATAACGAAAACCATGCTACTTTCTCATGCCCCAACAAACCACTCTGCGGCGGGAAGGGTGCGATAAGGATCGACAAAAAAGAAAAACTGAAAAGCTAGATTTGTTCTGAGTCGACATGTAAGATTTTATTATTATTATTTTTTAATTATTTGATGTACAAAATATTACCTTTTCATTTTAATTTATCTGATATAATTATTATTTTTTTTGAAGAAAATTTGATATAATTATTAAATTATTTGTTTCCCGTTATGTGTGGTAATATCATTTTCGATGATGAATCTATTGATTTACTCTTATTTATTACAATAATTATTATAAAAAAGAAAGTGTAAAACCCCTTACCTACTTGAAGGGTATTTTTGTCTATTCGGATTTAGTTTTCCGTTTTCCTTTTTCATTTTCTTTTTAGGTTTTCTTTTGCTTCAAGTCTTTGGAAACCGACTTATGTTAAGAAAGGGCTATAAAAAGGACCCTAGATAACCCTAGACATCATAACATTCGTGTTTTTATTGTTTCCAGCTTCTTCTGGCTCGTTGTACCGAGAATTGCCCTCGGTTAAGCGTCTAGACATGCCCCAGACATGTCCCAGTGTGTCCAGGACGAGTCCCAGACATCCCAGGACATGCCCAGGTCTTCCAGTACTGCTCTCGGTTCAGCGACCTAGTTTTGGTGTCCAGGATGCGTCTGAACTTGTCAAGGACGTGTCTGCAGGCCAAAGACTCAGTTTCAAGGCAGATCTTGATTCAGGAGCAGTTTTGGATCGTGTTTCTTCTCAAGAAGGTAATTATCATTGTCTCTTGTTAATTCGTAGTTTGATCTTGTTAAGTTAGGGTCCTTGGCCTTTGGTGTTAGGGTTTTTGTAGGTTCTTGAGGTTTTGAAGGCTAATCGTAGTTCGGTTGTTGTTTGGGTTCGGCTTGTCTAAAGGTAAGAAATTCTTCTTATCAAAAGGTTTCATCTTTAAGTTTAAAGATTATGTTTTAAGTTGATTTGGATATTGTTTTAATGCAACTGCACGAAACTAGACATAATTACGTGTTGCCGGATATTTGCCAAACTGCGTTTTCAGAACATTATTCTATTTGTAGTTATTTTTCTGTAAATTGTTGTGTGTCTTGGTTACGAGTAGTGGAGATAGGATTGGAGTTCGGTGTTTGTACAACCTTGGAATGTTCCCGTAGGTTAGACATGGTCCTATGTGCTGCATGTGCTCTTATGTGTTTATAGTTTGTGACCTCATGATGTACAGAATGAAGTACCATGGATGCTATGTCCCATGTCGGACGTGTGACTAGTTGTATTCCCCATGTCGTTTTCAAGACGATGTACCGAACGGAGTATCGTGACCCAGCCCCACGTTGGACGTATGACTACTGTTAGGAAATCTATGCGGGAACGCAGCGGAATTTAAAATATTGATTTCCTTTTACCCAAGATTGACTTCATTTAAGCAACAAGCATAAAAGAAGCTAGTAGACGGTGGTGACCTTGCTTGATCTAAAAGATCGACGCTTTGACCGTCTAAGGAGAGTAGTGATGCACGAAGCCGCCCAAGTGTTCGGCCTCTACCGGTGATCCACACGAACTGCCCGCCGGAATCCCATCATGGATTGCTACCAGAAAAACTCGGTTGCTAGACCGACATTTTCTCTCTTTCAAAACTCTCTCTAAGAAGCTCTCTATTTTTCACAAGAACTATTAGCTCTTGGAATTGTGATGATCAAAAGAGCTTGACACCCACCTCCTATTTATAGTGGATGGGGCGCCCCTTAGTAGAGTAGAGAGGAAAAAAAAAACCTTTTATTAGTAAAATAAGGAAAATATATTTGATTGATTTATCTCATTAATATTCAATATCTTATATTAAATATTTTCCCTAAGATATATATAGACAATATCTTATATTGAATATATCTTTATCTTATTACCATAAATCTATTTTCCAAAATTCAATTAATAACTAATATTAATATTATGGTAATCTTATTAATTAAATTGCACAACTCAAATGTATCCAATACAATAGAATATGCGTCCCTTTTCCCCACAAAATTGGGAATTGTGATTTTCTTTAATTAATATATTACTATGATTAATTAATTCACAAAATACATGTATATTATATATATATATATATATATATATATATATATATATATATATATATATATATATATATATATATATATATATATATATATATATATATATATATATATATATATATCAACATATATACATCATATGTATATTTAATTAATCAACATAACTAATATCTTGTATTATATTTATTTATAATAAAGAAATACCACCATATTAATTTACCACTATAACCTTTATAGCATGAGATAAATTCTTTCCTTATTTGGTTATCAACTATAACCACAGTTTAATCCGGGTAGATGTTCATATGTGTGTGACCCGATAGGCTTCCGAATATGTTGGCCGTAGACACAAAGTGCAAGTTACGAAAATGCCCTTCATGCCTAACGATCACGGGGTAGCGTCTAGCAACACACCGGGACCCCCAATCATCGGAAGAGTCAAATGCAATGACTACTACCTTTCATGTGAAACAGTTACCGTGTAAATAGATCCTATCGCTGTAATAATATCTATACGGTTGTTTGTCGAGTGCCAAACATCAACGACCGCATCTTATAATCTGGATATCATGCTTTCTCGAAGTAACTCATTTTGTTCCAATTTGCAAAGATTCACGAGAGTAAGACATTCCTTATAAGAAGCTCCTTTCGAATATTCACCCTACTGATAGGGTACGCGATTTCTGGACGACCAAACATGTATACTCCGCATGCTTCAGTATCACACCCAATCACTACCGCATGATCGCCGTATGGCTAGGGAAAACCTCAATAGTGTCAAAGCATGACAATCCACACCGTGATGCCATGTAGACTCCGGTCCTAAGGATAATTACATAACCGCCACATAGTGTGACACTTAACAGTGAAGTGGGTCAGTCTAACGTACGCATTCTCTAATACACGTCCACGTACAGTCCAAGTGTCTATACATTTTGATAGACGAGATCTATCCCTGCCCTTAAAGACAGAAAACATCTAATACGTGCTAGTCTGTTTGTACTATCAATGCCCTGTTTAATAGTACATCAGCCTAAAGACATTTAAGTATCAAAATTATTAAAGTGATTAGAGATATCATCAACCATAATCGCATATCATGGTTTCTCTATCACAGTTTAATACTAAGGACGTTATCATATAACATTCATAATTGGTTCTTTAAAAGAACATATATATGACAACAGAAAAACCATTTAATATATGTATAAACACAAAGAAATAGTAGAAATGATCCGACCCGGTCGAATCCGGTCCAACCCGATTGGGTTTAGTACACTATTTCAACAACCAGTCATGTTCCCCGTGTCACACCATGACCTCAAGTTAAGTAAGTAACGAGACAAGTCAAGAGAAGACAAGAATATGACAAGTTCACTAGTAGGCTAAGTAAGTAAGTAATGTAACTTAACAAGTACGTGAAATATAAACCGATATAGTAAGTGGGCATGCTTTTATGCATTAAATATGTACGTTAAAGTGGTTCTCTTTATGTTTCAAGTATAGTTCATTAAACTGTTGTGAAACTTGATGAAGTAGATTCATGTCGTGTCTCCTGGCATCCGACATACATGCATCTCCATTTTGATCTTTTTTCTCCTTACTGAGCATTTGGCCGGTGCTCACTTCTTTATTTGAAATAAGAAGGTTGCAAGTACATGATGTATTGACGACGAACTTGGAGTGATAGCTTAGGATGGAGCGATGGAGTTGTTTATGTTGTAGTTTCTCTTTTATAGTTGTTTCTTCCTGTCAGACAAGTGAGTTGTAATGGATAATAGATTTTGCTTTCAGTTATTTATGATGTAGTTTGACAGCAGTTGTGTTTCTAGTTGTGGTTGTCTGGAAGACCCTGATGGTCTATTTCCCGAGTCTTCAGCTTGTTTTCTTCCGCGCGAATCTTTTATTAATCTGATATGTCACAAGGCTTACGTGGTGTTTAGGGTTTACTGTAAATGTCACGTGCCGAACGTCCTGTATCCGGATAAGGACTCGGTATCCAGGACATGGGCGTCATAGAAAATTACATTAAAGACATCAAAAAACTCTTTAGTCTCATATAATTGTCTGGGGATAGTTTTAAAAAGGGAATTTTTTTTTAAACTTTTTGGTCATTTTATTATGAAATTAATGCATTAACACAATTTTAGTTAACCACTACATCACAAAAACAGGAATGAAAGGTATATATATAAATATATAACAATACTGGGTTTTTCGAGTCTGGTAATTGAAATGAGTATAATGTAAATCCCTTAACGAGGATACATTGGAGGGCGAATCTGGTGCCAGCAGCCGCGGTAATTCCAACTCCAATAGGCGTATGTTTAAGTTGTTGCCGTTAAAAATCCCGTAGTTGGATTTTGGAATGGAACGGCCGATCTGCCTCTGATGTGCACCCGTCGTCTCGTCCCTCTTTTATATATATATGTATGTATGGTTATTTTTTTAATCTCAGTGTAAGGTATATTTTAAAAGGTGAAAAATATTGATCAAACCTGTTGAATCCTTTAAAAATAGCAACAACGAAAAAAAAAAAAAAAAAAAAAAAAAAGTGACATATCTCTTGCTGGATGGAATACCTTAAAGCATAACCTTCTAAGTAGATACTATGGTCGCACTTTAGAGTATCAGACCTTTACGTTATACCCCACATTTACTAATGAGTTTCATTATTTTTATGTTTTTTAGTTATATCCCACCACAAGAAGAGTAACGATAATGTTACAGTAAAATGATCATAATATTGTTCATAACACATTTTAGGATCATTGATTATGATATAAGACCAATTGATTCAAATAGGCCTCATAAAAATCAATGGTTTAAAAAATGTAGTGGTGTTTGATTAAATTAGTTTATCTCAAACTTTTCTTCCCTAAATGAGTTTAGTAAAACTTTTTTTTTTATCTACATAAGTTTCTCTTAATTTTCTAATATTTTTCTACCCATTGTACCCTTTTGCATCTGAATTAAAAATAAAAATAAAAAATTAACAAAAACTTCACGCAAATCAAAGATGCAAATCACCCAAATCTTTCACTTACGTTAGGTTTTTTTTCCTATCTAAAGCCTGGTGTACTATTTCTTTTTAAACAAAAAAATTCAGAATGCATACTATTCTCGAGTTACTGGTTCAATCGATGAGTTATTAGTTCAACTGATGGGTAAATATAATTAAGAATAATAATTTTAGATTCAACACATAAATAAAAATTTAAATATGATAAATAATGCTATATAGTTTGAGTCAAATTATGATGTAGGCGAACAAAAGTTGTATAAGTAAGATTGTATTTGTAAATAATTAGTCCGTGGTAAATTGATTAGAATCATAATTGACTGACTTTGGGATCTTACTGTCAATTCACCATTAGTGCCTCAGAACACTTAGAATGTGACCACTTGATACGGGCTGTCGGTGTTGAACACCTTAGTGGCTGCACTTATACGTGAAAGGGTTCACGTATGACTAGACCAATTCGATATGATGATCTTGTACTAAATCCGTAACGAGATATTCTAATTGAATCATTAATTGACCATTTATGGATTGAATCTTAATCTTGATGTGATTAAAGACTTATGACTTGTCAGGGGTGACGTTTGATTTGGCGGTATGGTTGGCTAATTGATGCTTTCCTCAATCCCGACCATTTTAGCACCACTCAGGGATCGGTAGCCGGAAATTTAAGGCACAAAGATAGAGTTCACTCCCTATTCATAATATTAAGTAGATATTTGATTCTCTTGTTAGTAAATTTTGATACGATCGATTGCGCACCTCGATACAATCAAAGGAAATCGATCGGTTGGTGTTTGATGATGATTACACAACACTGAACATCAATTTGATGTTTGTTTAAGTTTATTATGGTTTTTAATAACCATTATGAAGATCAATATCACGTTTGAACAGCAAATTGATGCTTATTTGAATTAACTCAAGTGTTTACTAATGGTTATAAGTTGATGGACGATAAATTAATGTTCATTTGTGCTTATTATAATATTACGATAATTATAACTTAATGAATATCAATATGATATTTATTATAGTTAATCATGATGTTTGATGATTATTATAAATAATTGTACATGATTTTGATATTCAATTAATTTTATTATAGTGTTTAATATTAAGTTATAAGTGATTGAATTTCATTTGGTGTATATTATGTGTATATAATGTTTACGATTCAATATATATATTCTAACATCAAAATTTGACGTGTATGATGCTTATTGAGTTAGTTAAAATGTTAAACCACATGGCAAAAAAAATGTTAAACCATCAATATGATGTCTAAGTAATTTAATATATTGTTTTTATAGGAGATGTTATAGTGTTCAATGATGGTTAAAAATGATTGAATGACTTTATTTGTTTTATAAAATATCTTTAAAGTCGTTAAGGTTAAGAAATATTTGTAATTAGCAAGCCTCGTTATTTATTTTTTATTTTTTAGAGGAACTATCATACTTTATAAAGACAAAATTTAGATTATATCACTACAATAGCTTGTGTCCTATATATATTGAAAGTATCTAGTTTAAGAAATATAGCATGGTGGTAACTGTAACGGATTAAAGTGTTGGGGTCTTGAGTTCAAAACTTTCTTGTAGCATATTTTTGCCAAAAAAACATGAAACTAAGTGGAGGTGATATTATTGGAACGAGGGTATATTTGTCTTTAATTAATTTTTGGTTTTTTTTTTGACAAATACTTCTTTTCTGGTCAAAGCTTGTTAGGGTAAATTTTTTTTTTCCCAGAATAGCTCATATAGATAATTATCTCAAAAAGGTAATGGGAAACTAAGTGGAGGCGGTGGAGGTGATATTATTGGAAGAGGGTATATTTGTCTTTAGTTAATTTTTAGATTTTAAAATACTTCTTTTCTGGTGAAAGCTTATTAAGGTAAAAAAACATGAAGAATAGCTCATATGAATAATTATCTCAAAAAGATATTGTAGGATTTGCTATGCATATTTTATTATGGTAAAAACATTCCTAGTATAAAAATCCAAATGCTTAGATAGAAACAAAGAAATAATTAGAGTTAACAT
The DNA here is from genome assembly GCA_036785695.1 of Gentiana straminea. Taxonomy (NCBI): domain Eukaryota; kingdom Viridiplantae; phylum Streptophyta; class Magnoliopsida; order Gentianales; family Gentianaceae; genus Gentiana; species Gentiana straminea. The sequence continues at coordinate 174,960 of JAVUPR010000386.1, read as the reverse complement.
CAAGTGCCTTAGTTAGGTTTACTTTACTCTGTCTAAGATCTAAGTCCAGTCTTTATCAGTTAATTAGGTTCTTTTTTGTGTGTAAATATAATCCACGTCTTGTACTTGTTCAAATATTTTATTGTAAACGTAAAGTGTATATTTACCTAATTTGTTTACGGAACCAATATCAAAATTTACAATCAATAGAAAGATATTTTTTTTATTGTTGGCAATCCTGTAATATATATATATATATATATATATATATATATATATATAAATATAATTTTAATCCGTCCCAAAATATAAATCATCCTAGGTATTTTCACGCAGATTAAGAAAGTGGTTGAATGTCATAAATTGAAGGTTAATGTCTAAAGTGTCCATTGACTATCATTAATGCAATAGTTGTTATGTAATAAAAAGTGGTTAGATTGATAATAAATTAGGCGTAAGATAGAGAAAAGAGTAATAAATGTTGTATTGATAATATAGAAGGATTTTATATTGTGGAATAAATCTAAAATTATATGATGACTTATATTTTGGGACGGATGTAGTCTAAGGTTAATTCTACAGATATATCACTATTGTGTTGTTAACAAATTAGTTAGACGATGTGAAAAAAGAAGAAGAAGAAGAAGAACAACAACTTATTGTTATGCCAAGGGGAAAAAACCAAACAAAAAGAGCCAAGCCGACAATTTTGTTACACAAAACTACGAAAGCATGATAAAAAAAAGCTGTCATACGTAGTTGTAATCTGTACATGGTACAAATGTTTACGTAGAGAAGCTTATCTAATAAGAACTATTTCACTTGGAGGTGTTCGTTTACGGAAAATGATATTGGCACGACATATTTAGTCGTAGAAAATTCATCACACTTTATTATCATTGATCAAAAGGTATGAACTTTTGATTCTTATTGGTTTCAGCGTAATAAATATTTTAAAAAATGTGTTGTAAAAGAAGTAACGAACTTATGCACTGTATTGAAGGTATTTGAATCCTTACATCATATGTCAGGCCGCATCACTTGATATAATGTTTTTATATATATCTTAAAGTTCATCTAGTATTCAATGTTATCAATTGTGATTGGAAGAATATTTTCCATTGATTTTAAACATGTGTACAACAGTGTTTATACAACAGTAGAATGATAACGATTACTAAAATAATCTTATGAATCTAGACTCTCTTTCATATTAGATACAAACTCCTCAACACGTCCCCACAGTGAATTAAATGAACATGAAGATTGTTGTTAAGTGATGTAAAGTGTGGATTCCCCAGTGGTTTGGTAAGTAAATCAACCAATTGGTCCTTGGACGAAAGAAAGGCGATATAGAGCTTCCTCGTGGCAACAAGCTCACGAACATAATGAAAATCTATCTCAATGTGCTTTGTACACATGTGAAACCCAGGATTGGCCGCAAGATGAGTGGCACCATTGTTGCCACACTATAACATCGGCGGAGACGAAAGAGGAATATCCATTTCTTGGAGGAAAATGGTAATCCTTTGTACTTCAACTGCAGTTATAGAGAGATATTTAATCGGATTCGGCGTTACTTTTCAAAACAGTGTGTTATTGTTTGGTGCGCCAACCAATGAGGTTATGGCCAAGGAAAATGCAGCATGCAGTAACTGAGCATCGATCATCTGTGTCAGCAGCGCAATGATCATCAGAATAAGCCTGTAGTGCCAAAGGAAAGAAATGAGTAATGTGTAGAGCATCCGAGATAATATACTTAAGATAAGGGAGAATGAGTTAATAGGTGCCTAACGATCCTTAGTAGGAGAATGAATGTACTTACTGACTCTATGAACAACAAAGGCGATATCTGGACGGGTAAATTAAAGGTATTAAAGGCCACCAACAATTTTACAATATAAGGTCGGATCTCAGAAGGAGGTGCCACTTTGTTGGGGACGGGTGTTGGAGGCCATAAATGTATGATATGGCTTAGCTTTCTCCATATTCGCTTTTTGGAGTAATTGCAAGATGTATTTCCTTTGACTATGACATAGCCCATCAGATAAGATGTATTTCCTTTGACTATGACAGAGTCTATCAGGTGTGGGGAGAGCTTCAATCCCAAGTAAGTACAAAATAGGACAAAGAACTGTCACTGGAAAATGAGTACCTAGAGAGGAAATGATATGTTGAATTATGTCAGAAGATATCCCCGTGATAATAATATCATCCATATAAATGAGAACATAAATACAATGTCCATGTGAGTGATATATGTATAATGATGTATCGGACTTAGATGCATGAAAACCAAGTGTAAGAATTACATGAGTGAAGTTGGAGAACCAAGCACGAAGAGTTTGACGTAATCCATAAAGCCTTCGCTTGATGAATGACAAAGTGTTCCCAATGACTGGATGCCGCTTGAGGGCAAAGCTGGAGTTTTGAGTTATCCCATTCCCCTTGTCTGTAGCGCCCTTTTGATTTGGAGTAGGGGTCGGATCTTTAGGAGTACTTTCTCTCATCTCAAACAATCTGAAGATCTTGGACCTTACTCATCTTATTTGATTAGTCTTTCACCTTAGGGATTTTGGTCTCTGTCTTTATGTTTTTCACAATACGAGCTCTCCCCGTAGTACCCAACGTCTGGACACTCTCACCAACCTAACCAATGGGTACAATTTTTTCTGAGGTTTTGGCGGAAGCAATGGTTGGATCAGAAGTTCCAGCAGAAGCTGCCGTCCGCTTAGAAGTCCCTGCCCATGGGTACCGTACCTTTCAGATTCTTTCTCGACTTGAAATTCAGAGCTTCCATTTATTTCACCGCCTTAAAGGAAAAACATGTCAGTTCAACAAACATGTTAAAAAAGAAAAGAATATTGTTTTATGTTAAACTGCATGAAACTAGACATGATTATGTGTGGCCGAGTATCTGCAAACTGTATTTTCAGACGTTATTCCATTTTCTAGTTACTTTACATTAAATAGTGTTTTCCAAGCTTTAATCTATTTTCTAGTTAATTACTTTTATGTAAACAGTTTATGCGCTTTGTTATGAGTAGAGGAGATAGGTTGGGAGTTCGGTGTTGTTATGGCCTTAGTAGGTTCTTATAGGCTGGATAGGGTCTTAAACGTGAAATCTATGTGCTTTACGTTCTCCTACTTGTGTTAAGATAGTGTTTCGATGGTCTCAGCATATGTATTATTCAAAGAGTATCTTCAGTCGTAACATGAGTATTAATCAAAGTCCCGTGTTGAGAGTATCGTCACTCGTAACATGAGTATTATTCAAAGTCCCGTGTTGAGAGTATCATCAATAATAACATGGGTAATATTCAAAGTCCCGTATTAGAGGTACCGTTAGTCACAACATGGGTATTATTCAAAATCCCGTGTTAGAAGTATCGTTAGTCATAGTAGTTGTGTTGCACTTAGAGCCCTCATGCTAAGTAAGTAAGGAACATGAGGGTTAGTAGCAGCTTACGTAAATCTGATCAATAGGACACGGACATAGTAAGTATGTAATTAATGTAAACGAACAATTACGTACAAGATGAACTGAATGTAGTTAATAAACATGTTTTCTATGCATGTTTTAAAGTTGGTTTCCAAGTGGTTTTTCTTATATGTCAAGTTTGGTTTTAAACTGGATGTTCTTATGTTTCAAGTTATGTTTTAAGAGTAGTTTTCTAAATGTTCCACGTTATACTTTCAACCGTTTGTAAACTGGATGAAGTAGATTCATGTCATGTCTCTCGTCATTCCGATATACATGAATCTCTTTTTGATCTTCTTTCTCCTTACTGGGCTTGTGCACGGGCTCACTCCTTTATTTGGAATAAGAAGATATACAGGTTAAAAACGAGTTGAATTATGAGCATAGAGAGCAAGCAAGGAACGAACTCATGAAGTTTGTTGTGTTTAAGAAGTTTCCTCTTTTGAGCAAGCGGAGGTGTAATAAATGTTAGTAGTTATTTATGATTTTAGTTTGACAACATTTGTAATCCATCAAGTTTGTTAATGATAAGTCAGATGGGTCAGTTTCCCGAGTCTCTTCCTTGTTTCTTTCATTCCACGCTTTCTGATATGACAAGAGGCTGACGTGGGTTACACAATGTTTTACACCTTAATTTACGTTCGACTAAGAAAAAATTAATACTCGAAGCAAATTTTATAGTAGGCATGATAGTTTTATGGTCATATATTTTCCTTGGGTTGGTTTTTGCCAATGTGTCAAGGCCCATACTCTTTTCCTCACACCTGTTTTTTCCTACTCTAGGTTTTATGGACTAGGGTTATAAGGAGGTGGGGTTGCGAATTAGGACATTATGGTGTGAGGAGGCCATGAATGACATCACCTTGTAATTTTTTTTATTCTTTTAATAAACTTACAGGTTTAAAAAAAAAAAAAAAAACTTGACACATGCATACTATCATTTTTGTCCATTCCATTTGATGATCATTGACCATCATAAAATTTATCAATACTCGATGATGAATTCCTCGATCCGCGTTCCACTTGCTATGTGCAACGTGATTCTAGCTCCTCTAAAGATCATATCATATACTATATAATATCTTGGGTTGGTCACTCCTAATCATGATATCTAATATATGGTATCAATTTACGAAGTTGGACTCAGCTTTAGGGAAAAAAAAAAGACATACTTTAGAGTAATTTAATGAAATGAGCCCTGAAGCAGGTGGTATGGCCATGCCTATGAGGCTATGATGACATCATTGGGCATGGTTTCGGAACATTAGTACGCAGTTTTCTTAGTTTAATTTACTTTGCTCATGTAACATTGCGTATGCATTTGTGATATTAAATTACATTATCTGTAGTAATTAACTATAACATGCTGCATGCATATTATAAGGTGGTAGTACATTGGATAGCAAATTATTAAAAGGACAAAAAAAAATAGTGTGCTGAAAATCCTGAATAAATGAAATCAGAAGACGTGAATTATGAAGGACATATAATACATCGGATAATGAACAATAATTTTAATTGCAACAATCCCCTCATTGGGTCATTACTTACCAAGCCTAAGGTCTGATGGCTAGTTTTGACGGAAGTAATGGAATGATTCCATTAAAAAATTAGATGATGAAGGCATAAACAAGAAATTGGAGAGAGTATCATTTCTTCATGCATTGATCCATGGAATTACAAAGGGACGTCTTCTGCATAATAAAGAGAACAACATAACAACCTAATCTAATCTTAGATCCTCCAATCTGATTCTACGGCTGACATTAAAAGGAATATTACACATGTAACTTGACGATGGTCTGCTCTGCCAAGGCCACGTGTCATGAATATATTGGTTGAGCTCAAGTAGAGTGTGGAGAGTTTCCCAACCGGAGGTCGGGAGTCCGACCAGTGTCTACCTTAAGATTTGGGAGCGATCTGCCTCGTTCCTCCTGACCACCGCAGGACGTCTCGGTCTACAAAGAACACGCAGAGCGTGGCCATATGAACTCGGCCAATAGGCCCGAGCGTCCAGTCAGTTATACATATGTTTCCATTATCTAAGGATAAACGTGTGGAGAGAATCCAGTCTCCTTAAGGCTTTGATTTAACATTAAAGGTAAATGAGATATTATCTCCTAACAATCAGGGATTCGTATCAATCCTGTTTAATATCAAAATAACCGAATCCTTGAAGGATACGACAAGATTAGGGTTAAGATTCCCTATATAAACCCCTTACTGTTAGATGTAATATCACCGGATGGATCAAGATCCACCCGATTACGCAGCGGAAAAGTATAGATCTAGATCTAGTCAACCAAATTACGTAAAATAAATAGATCTAACCTACGAGGGGGTTAGATTGTTTACCAGTTTATGGTGAATAAACTCCAAGAACAATCTTCAATCCTAGATCCAAGCTAGATGAGAAGCCACAGTCTTCCAACGTGTGTCTCCAAGCACCACCAGGTGGATGGTGTTTCAAGCCGCCGGACCTCATCGATATGCTACCTTAGAAAAACCCGAAGTTTTTCTAAAACTCGAACCCAAGTATTATAGCCGAAAATTCCAAGCTATAATACTACACAAATGGCGTGTTTTTCATGTGTCAAAATGCTTGGGAGAACTCTCTTTATATAGGAGAGTAATCCTTGTCCTCCAAGGATTTAATAATTAAGAGATAATTATTACATTAATCCTTTTTCCAAATAAAAGATAAATAAAATAACTATCCCAAACAAATTAGGATAAATCATATTATTATCTAATATTCCATGAATTATCAATTAACAAATAAAAGATAAATCACATGTTAAATAATTATCCAAGAAAACTAATTCCTTATAATTATGTAACACAAAAATGCGCCCCAAATACCCTAGAAATAAGGGCCACGAATTTTACACACATATTGGGCCGAGTCCACGAAAAATTTCTTTTCCATGTATTTAATCATCGAGTCCAACTAAACAATTAATCCACATATCAATTAAATAGCCCAATCCAACTATTTAATAATAATTGAGGTGAAACGACGAGAAAACATATGCTATGTTAGGAGCCACGTCGGGGACCATGGACCCATATTCAGTAGCTACAATAAATTAAATAAAATTATTCGTCAGACCGAACAATAATATTCAATCTATTAATTCCGGGATTACACCACCATAAACCCGAAACTGAACTCTGCCGAATATAGATAACTTATACTCAACTATGAGTTGTAAGGTGTCCACTGATATAATCATTACATACGGATAAATCCTCCATAGACTGTTCACTTCGATTCGAGATATCTCCGTAAACCCTTCTTAAAACATATTATCCTTATTTACCATTAACCCCCTAGTGATCAATAAGTTCATAACTAACATGATATGAACTGGGCCCATCGATCAGTTTCTAGGGTCAACAAATAAGGGAACTGTCTGTCTACTTCCCGAGGGAATGAATGGATTCCATATCTGTGATAGCACAGACTACTCACTCATCCCAGAATAGAGCCAACGAGAAGTGTTGGACCACATACTGCGAAGTGATCCTTCCTTGCACATCAAACTCTACCCTAGTCTAAGCAGTCGTCTGTGATCACCTCAGGATTAAGATTAATCCATATATGATCATCTTGTGATTTGATAAGACTTCTCGATTATGGAATTATATCGAGAACTCAAATCAAATCGGTCCATTTCTATATGATTAACATCATATATAAATGCCCTACTAGGTACCCTATTACCGACAGTCCGGATAAGACTGTCACACCTAAAGTGTTCTGGGCGCATTATTAGCAAATTAATCATAAGACCCGTACTCAGATTAATAAACGCTACGGACTAAGTTAATTTTAAGTACATCTCACTAACTCAATCCTCTTGTGTATAGCCATACACTGAGTTATGTGATTACATAAACGAGGTACTTAGGGTTTTCAGTAGTGTCTTAATTATAAGCATACATGCATATATTAAGATGAATTATTAATTCTGTCCTAAAACAATTAGATAATTGTCTTTCGGGCACTACACCTAACAATCTCCCACTTGCACGAAAGGCAGGTGGATTAATTGTTTTAGAGCACACCCTTTATATCTATATCTACAAAATTGTCCCACTTGCTCAAAACAAGTGAGACATGTCCCTAAGATTCATACCCTCCAAGCGCATCCAAGTAATTCACGTTTCCAAGTACGACCAGAGTATGCCGCCGTAGGGTAGGTCAGTGACCCGGCGCGTACTTAAAACTGAACACCATGTGACTTGGTACACTGATCAGATAGGTTGGCGGCTTGAGTCGCTCTTTGGGATTGAAACGTCGCCTTTCCATCTAATCAGGTGGTACGATTTCAATATGCCTTTGATTCAACACTGAGGACAAAATCGACTTAACGATCATCCTTAATCCGACCTAAAGCCAGAAGCAGTGTTATCACTTATATTCTCGAATATACTAGCATATTATTCCTCATTCTCCCGAAGAGACTCGAGGATTCACTAAACATCCCATTTAGTATTCATCCGCAGGTTTAGATAATCATTCCTGAGAGGTAGGGTAGACTACATCGTTGAATGCTGCATAAATGCAAAAAGATCTTATCCAGGTGAATGGATGGGATTGCCAATGATCGATTCTCACGAATTTGAGCGAATCAAATCCTTTAGAATGAATCCCGATGGCATGTCAGACTCTGACTTCAGATAACACATCCATGTTGTTTTCAGCTGTTTCAGTGTTACCATTCACAAACACTAATCTACATACTACTTTACTAATATTGATGCCCGGTCTACGAAAGACTTGTCAACATTCTGGTCAAGTCCTTTGAAATGACCTAGAGGTTTGCTTTAATCCCCAAAGGATATAAGCTATGGAAGGCATCGGCCAAAGGTTCTTTCCGAAAATTAAGATACCGTTAGTCTCGCAAAAAGGTCTTAGGGAATCACCCCTATTTTCTGCTTTGTAACGAATCCGTCATTTGTTCTTAGCTAAAACCCTTATGTTCTGAATGAATTCAAATTCCGTTGTTCGGCAAGGAAGTCTTAGGGAATCACCCCTATTTCCCGCTTTCTGACGAAATCAAGCAAGACTGAGTGGTAAGAGAGATCACGGTCTGGTTAACTCTCTACCTTTTAGGGAATCACCCCTAAATTACTCAGCTTTGCGTTGAAAGTTGAACTTTCCTATTCATTCGACTCTTCTCCGTGTAGTTCCAATTACTCCCACTGGGCCTGAGATACTCAGGTGGTTCTACAAGAGTTTCAACAGAACTGGCGTATCAAACTCCATTCACAGGGTTATGGCTTTTAAACCAACCTCTATGATCAGGATCCTACACAGCCCACAAAGGACTATAGGTCATAAATCTACCCTATAGACCGTAAGGTCCTTCAATGGGAAATGGACAAACCATACTCCCACTACGTTCGGGGTGGATCGATATACTAATCTAGTTTAGTAGTTCTTATTAGTGTTATCACCAACTGCCGATGTTGGATATGGACTGAACAAATCAGTTAGTAACATCTTGAGTACAAATACTTCAACATCCAAGGTTGTTATTTATAGACTCTATCAGACTGAGTTTGACAGTATAACCGTCATTATCTGATTTTACGAGTTTTATAACCAAACTTTACTCAATGCATTAAGATATTTCATGACCTGAATGTGTACGCAAAATTTCCAGTCCTATCTTCAAGCACTCGGTGCTAAATGCCTCTATTTACGGAAGTGGGGTGAACCGAATTCACTCCTTATCCACAAATGCGTAGGCATCTTTTAGGTAGACTTCTCGGTTTTTCATTACAACCGTTATTTTGCAACCAATATCTTAAATGAGTTCAGCAGCGTATCGTAGCACATCAATAACTATATAAGGCAAATTTATGGTGTATCCCTTAGTGAAAACATTTCACTGGGATGCAGGCCGAGCATCAGTCCCGAAGACTACGCAATAGCCTATTTTTGAGTATGGAATACTCTATCTCTGGTGAAATCAGAGATTTCCTCCAAATATTTTGGATAAACTTACCGGAGTTTCGAGTAGTTGTCAGACAAGATGTCACTACTTCAAAAGCTCCCACTAGCTGTTGTTAGTAATATCATCCGCAACGGAAGCGATTTAAGGATCTAGATCTATAAATTACACGTAATAAAATAACTAGATCTACATCTACAAGGGGGTTGTAGAACATACCTCTTGGATCTCAAAATCCAAGTTGAAGAACCGCAATAGGAAGATTGCAAGTAGATGTGAAAAGCACAACGATCTTCCGTACGTGTGATCCAAGCAACTCCCGATGGAAGGAAATCCTCGACTCGAACCCTTCCGATATGCTACCCGGAAAATCTCCAAGATTCTCCCCTTGGCCGAAAATTTTCACCTTCTCCTATCTAAGAGGTGTAGGTCGAAATATTGTGTGTGTTAAGGCTTGGAAGAACTCTCTTTATATAGGAGAGTAAAACTTAGCCTCCAAGGATTTAATAATTAATACAAAATCAATTATAATAATCCTATTAAATAAAAGATAATCCCATAATATTCTAGAACAAATCTAGAATAATATTTATCTTTATTTCTTTCCATAAATATTTATCCAATAAATATTTTATGCACATGTCTTATTAATTCACAAGAAAATAATTTCTTGTTCCAAAAATAAGGCTATGGGGCGAAAATACACTTATTGACCTAGTCAATATTAATTTTGCCATTACACAATAATTGGGCCAAGAATATGGAAAATGTCTTTTCCACATATTTAATTATTTAGCCCAACTAATTTAATAGTCCACTAAACAATTAATTCACATATCGTTTTAATAAAGTCCAACAAGAACTAAATTAATATTATTATGATTCGACGTCCGAGAATAGCTATGCTATATTAGGAGGCACGTCGGGGACCATGGACTAATAATCAGCGGCTCCGATAAATCAAATAAATAATTATCTTACGAACAGAATAATTATATTCGATAAATCAATCACGGGAATATGCCACCATAATCCCGTGATTTGCACTCCTCCGATTATGAGATTATATTTATCTCCTCACGAGAATAATAATAAGCGTCCATTGATATAATCATTGAATATGGATTAATCCTCCATAGACTGTTCATTCTAAATCGGGAAGTTACCGTTAACCCTTTCTAGAACCTTATCCTTATTTACCATTAACCCCCTAGTGATCAATTAATTCATACAACTCACTGGTAGCTAATCGGTGTAATATGAACTCCATGGATCGATCGGTTTCTAGGATTAACAAATAAGGGAACTCGTCTATCTACTTCCGAAAATGGAAGGAATGGATTCCGTATCGTGATAACACGGACTACTCACTCAATCCAAGTACAACGCCAAGATGGGGTAATTCGGACCACGGACTCAGTGTAATCCTTAACCGTCAAGTCAAACCTCATACTGATTCAAGCAGTTGACTGTGATCACCTCAGGATTAAGATATATCCATAAATATGATCATCCATTGATTCGATAAGACTTCTCAATTACGGAATTATATCGTGAACTCTAATCAAATCGGTCCAAATTTCCTATATGATATATCTATCATATATAAATGCCCCACTAGGTTCTCTTAACCGAAAGTCCGGATAAGACAATCACACCAATTGTGTTCGGGCGCATTAATAGCACGTTAAAGGAGAGACCCGATACTCTCGATTAACTTCACTACGGGCTAATTGTATTTTAAGTACATCTTCACTAACTCAATCCTCCCGTGTATATACCATACACCGAGTTAAGTGATTACATAAACGATATACTTTAGGGTTTTCTGTAGTGTAAATATTATTGTCACATCGGTGAATATGAGAATAATAAATATGAATAATAATGTCAATTCATTTATTAAATAAAACAATTACAATGAATTGTCTTTCGGGCATAACACCTAACAATTGTATCTTTCATATGACCCCGAAGGTCAATATGAACAAGCTATGTAACTTCTTTAAATCTATTACCCTTTCCCGATTGAAAGGAAACTTAGGCTTTGTTCCTTTGAGACAGGGTTCCTTTGACTGGAAGATAGGAATCACCCTAAGCCAGTCTGCAGATCTTGTCATTGGGAATATGCACTAATTAATAGTATATAAAGAAGTGTTTATCTAAATACGGAAACCATTTGCGTTTATATTGCTTAAGATGTGTTACATATACCTATTCAGCATTTCTTAGTGGTTCTGATCAAACAAAAGTCCGAGTATTGGGTTCGTGCTACGTATATTATATTTATCGTCAATAAGACAAACAAATTATCCTATTGAAAATGAATACGTTCGTTCCAACAAATCCGAAAACAGAAAATGAGTTTTCTGTGATACTCGAGAATTGAATCCGAGATTCATTTCCTTGTATCACTCCCACTAGTCTATCTGAAATAACTGCCCGTTGTCTATTTTATTTATCGTTTAATGCAAAGCTACCTAGTTCTTCCAAAGAACTTAGCTTTCGAGGAAATTTTTGAGGTTGCATTGGTCAGTGATCCGAAATCACTTTCCTTATCCTTTAGTTTCCAATTTATTAATTTTCCGGTTTAGCCTTAAAACTACATAGTTTAGATGACTAACACGTATAAACATTCTTTGCCATTCTTGACTTTCCTTAAATGGAAACAGTCTTGAACTAGCAGTTCGTTTGAGTAGACACTACTCTTGAACTGTGGGATGTTCAGTGTTATTTGCTTGGGCTATCGATTTTTCTAATCATCAAACCAGAAGACCAAAGCTCCTACTAGTTTATCGGTTCCAAATACCGTCTAACTAGCAACACTTTGTAATTATGATTTTTCAAAGATTAGAACATCACCTAGAACTAAGCTCCCACTAGTTTATCAGTTCCAAATACTGTCTAACTAGCAATGCTGTGTTCATGATGTTTCAAAGATTATAAAATCTCCAGAACTAAGCTCCCACTAGTTTATCAGTTCCAAATACTGTCTAACTAGTAACGCTTTATTCTTGTTTTTCCACTGAATGGAAAACTCTTGTGCAGTCCATTACACATTTCTAATGATTCAGAAAAACAACAAATCATAAGACTAAGGCTCTCACTAGTTTATCGGTTCCAAATACCGTCTAACTAGCAACGCCTTATGTATATGATTTTCCAATTTTTCAATTTAGAAATTTGTTGTGTAATTACACTTTTAAAATTCACTAAATGAATTTGTCTGATAGTCCTATATCATCTTTTGTAAACTAAGTATGGTCGTCTTTCGATCAACACGAGTGACACCCGTGACATACCTATACTATGTCACTTAAGTTTTTAAAGGCTTAAGAGAATAAATCTTTTCTGAAAAATTAACTGCATTCTTTTGATAATTACAATGTACTTGTTACTTACCACATTTTTAATGAAATCCTATTACTAACAGTTTAGTAGCCTAGAGATTTAGTTGTAAAAAATATGACAGAAAATTAAATTCAAAAATAAATTTTCACTACTAGATTTATTTTAGGAATAATAAACTATATAAAAAAAAAGTTTATCCTACCATTCCAAGGATTTAACCTCGCACAGTCCTGTCCGAGAGGGTCGATATCAGCACTATGACGGTTAAACTGAGACAATCTCTCTCAATGATTAAGCTTTGAGAATCGAACATCTCACGGGAATCAGACATCCCGGATTTTAATCATTGATTACCTTCCTTTTCTAGCCTAGATATTTCGAAAATATCCATAATGAGTGTGACCTACTATATCAGATCTCAGAGTACGCCCCGAGTATGCCTACGAGGGGCAGGTCAGTGACCCGACGAGTACCCGAAATCCTATCCTTTCGGAGACCAAGCCTTGAATTTTGATAGCGGTGAACACCATCCGAAGGGGGCCGAAATCAAAGTGGCACGAGGCGTCACCATTCTCTCACGTGCTTGCACCTATAGTAGAGGCCGTGGGGTCGGCTGTCGCCTTCCCCGCTCCCACTCAATAATTTGAAAAAGTGGTGGTTTTACTAATTACGGTTTCGGTCTTGACAATAAGAAACAATAAATCAAAGTACTCCGAACAGGGTCGGTTATGTAGGCAAGCCTACGCCGTCTTATTCGTTGGAACATATGTGACAGTTCAGACTAATCCGGCAAGAAAAGCCCCGTTTAGCCCGAAGGCTTATCGGCTATGCTAAGTCTTGTCGAACCACTGTAACGTACATCACACGCGGAGGGGAGTCGATTGAGCCGAAGCTCGTTGAACTCGCCCAACCATGGTTAGACCATTTCCGAACCCATGTACTAAAATTCTCCGATTTCTAAATTGTCACCCAAAGCGTAATCTCGTTTCTGTTTAAGGTGGGTTCACTGAGAAGCCATCACCGAAAAACTCAACGATTTATCTAAGTGGGATTCACCGAGAATCCATCACTAAAATCGTAAATATTGACAAAAACCCGGTTCCTCGATTTTTATAATTAGTTACTTATTTATTAACTACCACATATTAATTAAATAAGCCTTTAAACTAATTATACGAGTTATACATGTCTAATTTATTCGAAATAAACTAACTACATGTATGCATTGGAGTGGAATCATGATATGATGCATGTCATGGCAATTTCCGGTTATATCATACAATTTTCGATCATACACGAAAAATAACGCAAAAATAAACACCGAGATGGATCGTTGGTACCCCCGTATCTAACCTATTAAAAAAAACACAAACCCTAACTAGGGTTTACTATTTTCTAATCTGCTGCTGCTAAGTTTTGTCGATGATCGGACATCCAAACGAAACTTGATCGTCACGAAACTTTATGGACCTGTTCTTCATTCCTCCTACTTCAATATGAACAGTTGGATCTTCGTTTCAACGGTCCAATTTTCTCCAGAAATCCGCCGATCTAACTGCTGCATCTGTTTATAACTGCGGCGCAGCAGTGTCTTCCCGGTGCCGATCGGGAATTGAGACAAATCCCGATCGACCTGAAAGTTTTAGGGCTTGTTCATAACTCCATGGTAGTTGATCTGAACGGTCAGATCTTCGTTTCAACAGTCCAATCTCTTCCAGAAATTAGACGAACTCACAGCTAGGGTTTTAATGCCTGCTGTGCTTTTCTGTTACAGCAGCAAATTTATAGCAGCGATCGGACATCGAGATCGACTCCGATCGTCACGAAATTTTGAGGGCATATTCTTCAAATTTTATTCTTCATTCTGACTGGAAGGATTGTCGTTTCAACGGCTCCATCTCCGGAAATAAATAAAACACGGAACAGCAACAAAACAGATCTACTTCTAGGAAATTAAAATTACAAAATTTTCTATACTCATATAAACGAATTTATATGATTTTATAATAGATATAAAGAGTAAACAATACCAATCCCAATCCATCTCTTCAACCACGACAATCACAAAAACATACATACATGATATTTTCGATTCATAAGAAAAAGAAAATAAAGCAATCTACACATGCTATTCCACTCCTTAGATCTAAAATTTACATACTTTGATTGATAGATCAAAGGCTTTGATACCACTTGTTAGATGTAATATCACTAGATGGATCAAGATCCACCCGATTACGCAGCGGAAAAGTATAGATCTAGATCTAGTCAACCAAAATACGTAAAATAAATAGATCTAACCTACGAGGGGGTTAGATTGTTTACCAGTTTATGGTGAATAAACTCCAAGAACAATCTTCAATCCTAGATCCAAGCTAGATGAGAAGTCACAGGCTTCCAACGTGTGTCTCCAAGCACCACCAGGTGGATGGTGTTTCAAGCCGCCGGACCTCCTCGATATGCTACCTTAGAAAAACCCGATTTTTTTCTAAAGCTTGAACCCAAGTATTATAGCCGAAAATTCCAAGCTATAATACTACACAAATGGCATGTTTTTCATGTATCAAAATGCTTGGGAGAACTCTCTTTATATAGGAGAGTAATCCTTGTCCTCCAAGGATTTAATAATTAAGAGATAATTATTACATTAATCCTTTTTCCAAATAAAAGATAAATAAAATAATTATCTCAACTAAATTAGGATAAATCATATTATTATCTAATATTCCATGAATTATCAATTAAAAAATAAAAGATAAATCACATGTTAAATAATTATCCAAGAAAACTAATTCCTTATAATTATGTAACACAAAAATGCGCCCCAAATACCCTAGAAATAAGGGCCACGAATTTTACACACATATTGGGCCGAGTCCACGAAAAAAAAAATTTCCATGTATTTAATTATCTAGTCCAACTAAACAATTAATCCACATATCAATTAAATAGTCCAATCCAACTATTTAATTATAATTGAGGTGAAACGACAAGAAAACATATGCTATGTTAGGAGCCACGTCGGGGACCATGGACCCATATTCAGTAGCTACAATAAATTAAATAAAATTATTCGTCAGACCGAACAATAATATTCAATCTATTAATTCCGGGATTACACCACCATAAACCCGAAACTGAACTCTGTCGAATATAGATAACTTATACTCAACTATGAGTTGTAAGGTGTCCACTGATATAATCATTACATACGGATAAATCCTCCATAGACTGTTCACTTCGATTCGAGATATCTCCGTAAACCCTTCTCGAAACATATTATCCTTATTTACCATTAACCCCCTAGTGATCAATTAGTTCATAACTAACATGATATGAACTGGGCCCATCGATCAGTTTCTAGGGTCAACAAATAAGGGAACTGTCTGTCTACTTCCCGAGGGAAGGAATGGATTCCATATCTGTGATAGGACAGACTACTCTCATCCCAGAATAGAGCCAACGAGAAGTGTTGGACCACATACTGCGAAGTGATCCTTACTAACACATCAAACTCTACCCTAGTCTAAGCGGTCGTCGTGATCACCTCAGGATTAAGATTAATCCATATATGATCATCTTGTGATTTGATAAGACTTCTCGATTACGGAATTATATCGAGAACTCAAATCAAATCGGTCCATTCCTATATGATTATCATCATATATAAATGCCCCACTAGGTACCCTATTACCGACAAATCCGGATAAGATTGTCACACCTAAAGTGTTCTGGGCGCATTATTAGCAAATTAATCATGAGACCCGTACTCAGATTAATAAACTCTACGGACTAAGTTAATTTTAAGTACATCTCACTAACTCAATCCTCTTGTGTATAGCCATATACAGAGTTATGTGATTACATAAACGAGGTACTTAGGGTTTTCAGTAGTGTCTTAATTATAAGCATACATGCATATATTAAGATAAATTATTAATTTTGTCATAAAACAATTAGATAATTGTTTTTCGGGCACTACACCTAACACTTACAAGAACTACGGCCGGCTTGATTCCACTTAAACACATTGGATACGTAGGCAGCTTGGGAATAATCCAAGTTCAGTCATATTATCATAAGCACAACCCCCTTTTTTGGTGTTTACTGGTGATCGGAAGAACTACCATACCCCTAGATCCATTAACCCGAAAATACTTGTTGGCGAAATCCGTCATCTTCATTGGCGCTAAAAGGAGGGTCTTCTACTGGTAGTTTCAACAAAAATCGTCACCACAGTCATCATGCCGCCAAAAAATACGGGGAAAAAGACACATGATGCAACCACCCCGGGAGGTGGATCAAACCTGGCAGAAAAAGAGGCCGGAGGGCAAAACGCAGGAGGGGAAAAAGACGCCACAGTAGCACAACCATCACAGGTAGAACCTCTTCCAGATCCGGCACAACAGGCTTTAGTGGAGGCCCTGTCAGGTCATAATACCATGGCTTTCAAAACTATTATGGGCAATGCGTTCAAAGTACGTGGGGAGGATAATACAGATGAATCTCTCAAAGAAAACCCGCAAGTAAAGGATCACAATAAGGCCCTTGATCCACTACGGGAAGAACACGCCGATATTCTATCTTCCAATTCTAATCTGGGGAGAAGTGAGGTCAGAGACCAAGCCCGAAAGGCAGCTCAGGTCGAGTTGGACGCCATATTGGGTAAGACTACTTTCTTCTTTGAATCTCCCTTTACAGAGCAGGTGGAAAGTTATCCCAAGCCTCCCGGGTTTAAGATGCCCAAGATGGACCCTTATGACGGGTCAAAGGACCCAAATGACCATATGCATCAATACTTGACGCATATGACCTTGTTTAATGCGGTCGACCTGATGAAGTGCAAGGCTTTTCCCGCTTTACTCACTGGTCGGGCTCGGGAGTGGTTCAGGAAACTACCTCCAAAGTCCATAAATGATTTTGCCACCTTGGAAAGAAAATTCATGAATGCTTTTATTACTGCTTGGCCATTCCAGAGGAATGCTACACACTTGTTCACTTTGAAACAAAAGACAGACGAAAGCGTTTTACAGTACTTAAAGAGATTCAATGAGGAGTCCCGTCAAGTACAGGGGGCTGACGAGCACTTGATGGTCATCTCATTCATAGCCGGATTGCGTGAGGGTCGGTTGTATGCCAAACTCAACAGCAAGCCCCTGCTTACTATAGAGGATTGCGTGGAAACCATTTTTAAGCATTGTCAATGGGAGGAAGCCAATAGGCTAAAAAGAGATCAAGAAAGAGGAGACCCTAAGAGGGGACGGTCGGAACGGAAACCAGACAGAGGTCGGAAACAAGTCTGGGATAGGATGACCACACCAGTTACTCATAGGCTCGGCAAGAAAGGTGCTCTGTAGGACAGAGACCTGATACCGTTAAATAGACCACGTGAGCAGATGCTCACCTTGATGGAAAGAAAAGGAATAGCATGAGTCCCCCCACCTCTGAAGAGGCTAATAGAGAAAAGAATCCAAAGAAAGTTTTGCAAGTATCATAAGGACGTAGGGCACGATTCTGATCGCGTGTAAGTCACTAATGTCGATATTACTAGCAAGAATACTAGGTACATCGCGGTATAGTAAATGCAAGTCAAGGTCGATCCCACAGAGACAATGCAACTTATACATATAGACGATTCAAACCTAATCAAGAAGCAACATATAAGCGGTCATTGACCAACAATAACCTGAAATAAAACAAACATGGTATACCTCTCCCTCTCCTCACTGATCTACTCACTTGGATTAGTTAATCGTTATGCTTACTTCCCCACATAATTTCCTTAGATTAATCATGAGCTTTTAATGATTATTATCATATTTATCAGCTACGGGTGTAATTCCTACTCCTATCTACTCCGACAATGGCAGTAGACAATCTATACGCAAGCTACCCTCCTTAATTGGTCCGTAATAGCCCATACGCATAAAGAACTAGAACTGCCGGTATTGAGCATTACCTCATACCGCTAACCCGCCTAGACAGCTGTCGACATTGACCAGCACGTTCCTAGCGTCCATCAAGACTATGACCTAATTAACACTTCACTTGCGGTCCTTCATGTTAATTTACGAATTACGAATACTAGATTGGCCAGACCTATTACTCATTTTAATTATTCCTGCCGATCAATGTAGCTATAGTGAATCCTAGTTTAGGTTTTCTAAAATATGCTTCGGTAAACCGGTATAGACCGCCGGTTTACCGGGGGCGGCTTTTCCTAATTTCTGGATCTACATTACTCTGTATGATTAAAATAAGTAAATTATGGGGTTGTTAAACATGCAGATTAACTAAAACACATAAATACGAACAGATCTACCATATTGAGGACAATAAAGGAACGTCAAAGCTTCATACCTTCAACAATGGAGATCTAGCTTGGTCTGCTCAAGCTAGAGATGATAGAAGAAGGGAGGAAACCAAAAACAACTTTCCAAAGCTCAAGAAAACTTTATTCCATAATAATAATTGTAATATAATAGATAAATTCGAAGCATATGAAAACTCTCAGTATATGCGGCTTTATATAGATAAAATAGCCGACTTAAGACTCTCTAAAACCCTAACCGACTTAGACAATACGGCAGAATCAATTTCGTGTTCCACAAGACGCCGGTTTACCGGGCCTAGCCTTCGGGTTACCGGGCCTTCTATTCTTCTTTTTCTTCAGCAGGTTTCTTCTTGGACTTCAATCACTCAACCCAATGCTTTCCTTTTGGTCCAGATCCGTTCTCCAATGCTCCAGATTCGGTACATCCTATAAAATACACAAAACGAGACAAAACAGTACTAAAACATCGGGTAAATAGCATAGATGCAGAATTACAATCCTGGAAACACTCACATAGCATTTAACATATATTCTAAGCAATAACGAGCCTATATATACTCTCTTGAGCAGAATTCGGGGTGAATATAGGTATAATTATTGGTACCATTTAGAGTGTCATCAGATTCAGAGAACTGTCGGGAACTCATCAGAGACATAAATGTCGTAGCCTTGGAAGGAAAGATAGATGAGGCAATAGACCGTTCATGGAATCCTAAAACCAAGGGGTAGGAGAGAGTACAAGAGGCAAAATTACTATCAGGGAAACGATGGTCAAGCTGACCCAAAACGAAGGAGTCCTTCCCCCGATCCCGATGGGCAGATGGACAATAGGCCCATCAACACAATCAACACAATCTCAGGGGGTTCGGCATGTTCTAGACCACCTGGAGAAAGCAGCGTGAGCAAAACTCAACAGCCTGAGACAGGCAAGAGGCATAAATTGTCCGGAGAAGTGGTATATAGACCCAGGGACTCTCTTCCTCTAGTCCCTAACAATGAGGGACTCCTAATTGAGCTGGTGATTAATAAGCACGTAGTACGGCGAGTTTGTGTAGACACGGGAAGCGCAGTCAATGTTTTTTACCTCTCGGTCTGCCGTCAAATGAAGGTCCCAGATTCCGAGCAGACCCCCGTATCAGCTCTTTTGTTCGGTTTCACAGGAACCCCAGTACATCCGGTGGGAATGATCAGATTACCAACCACTTTTGGACAAGGATTATAGAGCAGCACTCTTATGGTCGACTATGTAGTGGTTCGGTCGGCCTCAGCATACAACGTCATCTTAGGAAGGCCCGCTCATGTAAGCATGAAATTCCCTACCGTGGAGGGAGCAGCAGAGATCAAATGAGACATGGAAACGACAAGGAGTTTCTATACAGTAACAATTAACCAAAAAATGATGGTACAGCAAGTCCTCGTTGAAGAATTGGTCCCAGAAGAAGAGGACCGATGGTTGACAGAGGACGAAGTGAAACAGGAGAAGTTAGGGGAAAAGAATGACAGTCAGACAGTCGGAGTCGGCTCGTGGATTCCGGAGCCTCACAGACAGAGCTTAGTTAGCTTGTTGAGGGAATTCAGGGATGTCTTTGCATGGAGTACTGCTGACATGCCCGGTCTGTCTCCCGACCTGGCTTTACATAGGCTAAACGCCGATCCCGAATGGAAACCTATTCGGCAGAAAAAGCGACACTTTGCCCAAGAAAGGTTGGAAGCAATACAAAAAGAGGTAGCGAAGATGCTACAAGCGAATATAATAAGGCAGGTAGTATACCCTGAGTGGCTGGCCAATCCCGTTTTGGTTAAGAAACCAGACGGATCATGGCACATGTGCATAGATTTCACTGATCTTAACAAGGCATTCCCGAAGGACTGTTACCCGCTCCCAAAGATTGACAGATTAGTGGATTCGACGGTCGGGTTCGAGGTCTTTGCGTTCTTAGACGCATACAAAGGATACCATCAGATTGCTATGGCTTCAGAGGACATGAAGAAGACTGCCTTTGCCATGGAACGAAGAACTTACTGCTACATCACCATGCCATTCGGACTGGAGAACGCAGGGGCTACCAATCAGAGAGCGATCAACCGAATATTTGAGGGACAAATAGGACGGTGCATAGAAGTATACGTCGATGATTTATTGATCAAGAGCAGGTCTCTCGACCAGTATATCAATGATGTCCGAGAGGTATTCAAAGTGCTCAGAGAGACAGGGATGAGGCTTAACCCCAAAAAGTGTATGTTTGGAGTCAGGTCAGGGAAGTTTTTAGGATATATGATATCCAAAGAAGGTATACGAGCAAATCCGGACAAGGTTGAGGCCATACAGAGCATGGCACCGCCAAAAAATATTAAGGAAGTACAAAGATTGACGGGGCGTATGACGGCCCTAAACCGATTTCTCTCACGGTCGGCACAACGTGCTTTATCATTCTTTAAGATCCTGAGGCAAGAAAGCCCCTTCGACTGGACTGGTGAGTGCTAGAAAGCATTTGAGGAGTTGAATATATATCTAACCATCTTGCCGTCCTTACCGCTCCAAAAGTTGGAGAAACTCTGTATTTATACCTGTCGGCATGCCAGGAAGCACTGAGCGTTGTCTTGGTGAGTGATCAAGACAACGTCCAGAGGCCAATCTTCTATGTTAGCAAGGCCCTCCGAGGGCCAGAAGTGAGATACACCAACGCGGAAAAGTTGACACTAATATTAATTCATGCATCAAGAAAGCTGAAGCCCTACTTCCAAGCACACCCTATAGTGGTCATGACCGATCAACCACTTCGGTAGATTCTAGAAAGACCCGAAACATCGGGAAGGTAACTAAGTGGGTGGTCGAGCTGGCTGCCTATGACTTGGAATTTCAACCAAGGATCTCCATCAAGGCTCAGGCCTTGGCCGACTTCATAGCTGAAGAAATGGCCATCACTCTCGAGCACGATCGATCTCCGGAATGGTCGGAACCGTGGAAGTTGTTTGTGGATGAGGCATCCAATAAAGAAAGAGCAGGGTCAAGTCTTATGCACTGTAGCCCAAAATGGGAGGAATTCCTTTATGCACTACGCTTCAAGTTCAAAGCCACAAATAATAAAGCAGAATATGAGGCACTGATCATGGGACTCAGACTGGCCTCAAAGCTAGGGGTAAAGACATTACAAGTGTTCAGTGATTCGTAGTTAGTAGTGAATCATGTGAAAGGAGAATATGAAGCCAAAGAGGAAACTATGAAGAAATATCTCTCCATAGCACGAGCATTGATTGCAGAATTTGAAGAAGTCCAGCTAGGCAGATTCCCAGGTCTAAGAACGCATGGGCTGATGCACTCTCTAAGCTGGCTTCAACTTCTCTCTGACAGGAAGGTCTTGATCGAGCAGATTGCATAGCACAGCTATGAGAAGAAAGAGGCCCAACCGATTACTCAACAAGCCACCTGGATGGACCCTATATTGGCATTCCTGAAGAATGGCCTGGTCCCGACCGACAAGGTGCAAGCTCGGAAAATAGGGCTTCAGGAGAGCGGGTACTCACTGTTTAATGGCATATTTTACCGAAAGTCTTTTATCGCACCTTGGTTGCATTGTGCTACTATGGAAGAAGGGAATTACCTTCTTCGTGAAATCCACTTAGGGATTTGTGGAAGCCATATGGGCGCCAGAGTGTTAGCTCGGAAGCGCAGACTATTTGGATAATATTGGCCGAGCATGCAGGAAGATGCAAAGGATTTTGTGATGACTTGCAGAACATGCCAGGTGCATGACAACCTCACCCATCAACCTTCGCAACAACTGATCCCCATAATATCCCCTTGGCCCTTTGACCAGTGGGGAGTTGACCTGGTGATGCAAACTTTCTAGGGTTCCAATCTCACCGGCAGTGTACCGGGTCAATTGTAGTCTAGTGTGGTGGTCAAGGTCGTCTCCCAAGGGAAATGTGAGGTTAAACACCGATTAGTTATCATTATCTTGATCCAAATCGCAGTTTTTGTTTAAAAGACTAATAGCTAAATAAAACGGTTGTTCAAATGACAAAAGAAATCAACTAAGATGATCTTTAGTTCAAGTTATCTCCCTTAGATTATTTGAAATCAATCAACCTACCCACTTCCATTAACGTTCTATTGTGTGAATGGTGCATTCCTAAGCACGTGATTTTCCCTCCTACGAGTGTGTAAAATTACATTATGCCTTATCCTTGGTTTAAGCACCTTAAACCTAATGACTATACACGATGAACACTTGAATTCAATACTCCACGGATAAGGAACCGAATTCCGTTAAGGTCGCTTCTACCTTCCGTTCCACTTGCCCTCGTCTCACAACTAACATCTCCGTTCGGTATCTACTAGTTGTGTAGGTACATACATTGGTTAATTACTCCAATATACATATTATCAATCAAAGCAAACAAGAGGAATTTCAACACAATAAAAGCTTGCAACATAAACGATCAATTCCAAACAACAAAAGGATTAACTATCATTACTATATCATCTTAGAAAATACAAAGAACTAGCCACTCATGATTATAACTACTAACAAGTGAAAGCTAGCATTCATAATAATAAGAACAATTAGATCAAAGTAAAAGTCGATAGAATACCAAATTCGGAAGATGAACTCGAAGTGAGGTTCATCCACTCCAGTTTTGATGAAAATAAAACACAAGCTAGTTGCCTTCTACATCCATTGAAAGACTTGAGCTCCACAAAATGATAATTCTAAACCGCTACAATGATTTAAGTGTTAAAACAAGATAATTTTTTGCTAAGAGATCCTTGGAGTGTAGTTGCCTTCAAGTCTTCTCCAAAAAAATTATCTTCCAAAAACTCCCAATTTTCTTCTCTGTATTGCAATAGTTAAATTGCAAAAATCAGACTTTTGAACAATTCGGCGCACGCCAAGGTGTCTATGGCCTGCGCCGTGTGTAACGAAAGTTGTTGAGATGTGACCTTCATTTAATTCTCCTGCTGTCAAGCTTCTTGATGTCCTGGCCCTTGCCATATGATGTCTCGGCCTGCGCCGAGACATCACCAAATCTGAATTTTGCATGAAAATGAGCCGCTTACTCTTCAATTTCCTTATTATGCTCTCCTATATCACTGCACAACAAACACCAACATAATACGAGTAACTCTTGATGATAAATTATAATAACGAGCTCAAAATTAATTGATAACATGTAGATACTAGTTGTATAAATATGAAATAAAACGATTCGATTTATAACTAATTTCACTATAATTGAAACGAATTGTCACTATATATTTAAAGAATTGGAGTAAAACATCATGGAAATTCATCATCCGGTTGACATACATCACCTGGTCGGCCCATTACCCAGAGCGCCGGGTAGCTTAAAGTTCCTGGTAGTAGCCATAGATTATTTCACCAGGTGGGTAGAGGCAGAGCCACTGACCATAATAACAGGCAAAGCCATCAAATATGGAAGACCATAGTATGTCGGTATGGAATAACAAAAAGCATCAAATCTGACAATGAAACACAATTTGAAGATAGAGTGGTCCGAGAGTGGTGCGCTGAACTCGGAATTACCCAACATTATACTTCAGTTGGCCACCCACAGGCCAATGGCCAAGTGGAACAGGCAAACAAACAAATCAAGACTAGCCTGAAGAAACGACTTGAAGAAGAGGGTGAAAATTGGGTAGAACAGCTGCCCTTCGTACTGTGGGCATATAGAACCACGCCTAACTCCGCCACTGGGGAAACCCCATTTTCATTGGCTTATGGATGTGCAACAGTCATCCCGGCAGAGATAGGGTTGCCTCCGCCCCGAGCAGAGCTTTATAACCAGACTGACCAGGAGACAGAGTTAAGGCATCTGAAGGACGATATGGAGGAGAATCATGACATAGCCTTCATTAGGATGGAAAAGTACAAGCAAAAGATGTCACAGTACTATAATGCCAAAGTCAGAGACTCATACGTCAGATTGGGAGACTTGGTTCTTCGAAAGAACGAGAGTAGCAGGCAGGATCCTCAGGGTAAGTTGAAGCCGAATTGGAAAGGTCCCTATAGAATCATTAAGGTGCACGGCAAGGGAGCATATCAGCTGGCCAACGCTCAAGGAAAGACCGTTCCACGAAGCTGGAACGCGGTCAACCTACTACGATTCTATGCCTGAGACAGGTTCTAGGCTATTTGTCATTTTTTTATTTACATTATAGAGTTTTATGTAATAAGTTGCCTTTGCAACCGTTTATTTTCTCAATGAAATTTTCATTTTCCTATGCTGCTTGCATGCGTATACAAGTTTTGCTAAGGGTTGCAGATCCGACCGTAAACTTATAAGCTCTGTAGACTGAGCACAAATAAATCAAACTGCAAGAGCAGAAGAAGCTCAGAGACTGAGCACCAAATAAATCAAACTGCAAGAGCAGATCAAACTGCAAGAGCAGAAGAAGCTCAGAGACTGAGCACCAAATAAATCAAACTGCAAGAGCAGAAGAAGCTCAGAGACTGAGCACCAAATAAATCAAACTGCAAGAGTAGAATAAGCTCAGAAAATGAGCAAATTGAACTGAAAGAGCAGAATAAGCTCAGAGAATGAGCAAATCAAACTGCAAAAGCAGAATAAGCTCAGAGACTGAGCGTCAAGTAATTCAAACTGCAAGAGCAGAATAAAAGCTCACAGATTGAGAACAAAATAATTCAAATTGCGGAACAATCAAATTAATTGAAGTTTGAAATATCAGGGATTACACACAATCGAAGTCTGTAGAACAGACCACCTAATATACCGCTCGGGGACTGCAAGTCAGATCACCCTATAAGGAGTATTATACCAGACTCAATGATTTTGTAAAAACTAACTCTTTATGCCTACGGGGCATACCGTTTCACGATCACATTATATCCTTACTCTCAACTATGCCTCGTAAACAAAAGACATGCCATACTTGGGGGGAAGAGCGGGGGATTGTGAAAATAAATCAGAACAACCGTTGAGCAGGTCGGTGTCACGGATTTTATGCAATGAAAACAACAAGTAATAAAATTTATAAATCCGGTATTCCCCAAGTGTAGGGATCGTAGTATAGCGATTAATACCGGAGTCAATCACAGGGAATTGGGGTATCTAGTTCATTAATTTTCCTAAGATTGTTACCAATTATTTCTAAACCTAAAACTAAAAACGAAAAGAAAACTAGACAGAGGATTGTCAGTCCAAAGCCAGGGAAGATCGTTGCGAACAAAAGTAAATAAAACTATAACTAGGAAAACAATAAAACTAACGAACATGATAATGACCGAAGCAAATCAACATAGAACAACCCATGATCCACCATCCCGCAACCCTTAATTTCCTCTCTAGATTATCTTATGAAGATTTAATCAAAGATGTGATTCACCTCTCAAAAGTATGAATTCCTACTCTCGTAGATAACTCGCCTATCAATCTTTTATCTTTCGATCTTAAAGATTAACGTTTTCAAACCAAGGTGCAAGATTTATTAGATCTAACAATCTAGATATTCTAACCTATCAACTCTCGTATTTTTAGGTTAAAAAGATCTATACTTTCCTATGGTGATCTAGCGTTTACACCGACTCTCGTCATACGGTAAACATCAATAACAACAATCTCTCGATATTCGTTGCATAAACAAATAATCAAAGGAAAGAAACAAGATTTAATTAAAACACTCACAAAATCATCCAAAGAAAGAGTAAAAACGCTGCTGGAAAATCTCCCATGGCTGGCCCAAGTTCACAGCTTCAAGCCATCATCAAGATCGAACAAGAAAAGAAAACGAAAACAAAAACCTAACTAATCCACAACCCCAGCCTCCCTAAAGGGGGCTGGGGCCGCCTAGGGTTTTTCTCTAATGATTGTGTATCAATAGGTCCCAATAATGTGTGTCTTAGGGTTGGAATCGCGCTGCTATTTATAGGGAAAGTAAGTCGGTTTTCAGCATGTCGGCCGTGGACGCCCTTCTGCTCCTCTGGACGCTCGTCCATTCTTCTGGACTTCCTTCAGACGTCCGTCCAGGCTGCGTCCAAACTCTCTGTATCAAATTTCCTCTCCTGGACGCCAGTCCAATATTCTGGACGCCAGTCCAGGCTGGACGGGACTTGGACGCCAGTTCAACTGAATCCAAATTCCAAATCTTCAACTCTATCTCTTTTAATCTATCCAATTCCATCCTTATCTCTTTTTCATCCATTAAATCCGACATTTATCTTCATTTAATCATCTTTTGAACCGCAATTATGCATCTACACGTCATCAAAAACATCGCAAAGTGTAATAGTATCCAAATAAACATAAAATCATCAATAAAACGCATAAATTAACCAATTTTGCGAATAAACCATTTAAAACCTCACTTGCTCAATAAACCATTTAAACGCTCATTTTCTATGCAAATTATACAAATATGGAGGAAATCATTATAAAATATAACGGAATAAATCGTATAAAATCATCCTTAACAGTCGGACTGAAATAAATCAGAACGACCGCAGAGCAGGTCTAAAGCAAAACTAGAGAAGAAACCAGTTGTCCTAAGAGGACTTAAGCTAAGAAGCATCAAGCAAAAATAAAGGAAAAGATAAAATCAAGGTAAATACCCTTCCTTTATAGATTACTTCAAAAGTTTTCAAAATTACAAAAGAAAGGACCGCAGAGCAGGTTGCAACTGAAATAAAGAATTAAATTATGTAGACTTGGACTGAGAAGCATCAAGCTGAGCCTTCCTCTCTGGAGACACAACTGTCGAGCGAGCGGCTGTTCGGGATGCTGAGGCAACAGAATATTTACGTGCAATGTCAACCCCTGACTTATGCTCCTAGAGGCGCTCACTGTAAACCTTGCCCATGCCAGGCTTATACCTCCCCACGTTCTTTAACTAGGCCGGATCAAGGCCTTCAAGCTGGGCTCTGGCATCATCAATCCCCTTCGAGTATCTATGATTGATAAGGGAGATGAGCATAGAAGAAAGTACCCTTTCAAAATGGGCAGTACCATAGTACTCTCGGATGCCCTTAGCAATAAGTGACGGGATAGACTCCTCTACGGCACTCCAAGCAGACTGTGCTTCGTCCAAACTCTTCTCGGCCTCGGCCCTCTCTGTGGTCAGTTGGTTCCTCAGATCCTGCACCTCCTCAGCATGCTTAGTCTGCAGAGACTGCACCTCAAGCGTATGTTGCTTTTTGAGCCCGACAACTTCCTTCTTCCTGGACTCATACAAGTCCTTGTATTTTTTCTTGCTGGCGGACAAAAAAAATGATCTTTTTTCTAAAGTTATCCCTTCAGCGAGGCCACAGTCTTCTCATGCTCTTCGGCTACGGCCTTAGATTGGGCTAGGCGCCCGAACACCTCCTGCCCTATACGGGCACCCTACAAGGAAGTCAAAACGCAAAAGCGAACACAATCAGCAAGGTACAACAACACGGGTTGAATGGCTAAGAGGTAAAAGAGCATATACCATCTCGGCCAGGTCTACCGTAGACATAGCAGACAACTGCTCTTGCATTAAAGATGTAATAATAGAGTCTCCTCCTCTTGGGTGGTCAGCGCGTCCTCTCTTGCGGGATGGTCCTTCCGGAGAGATGGTAATCACTCCGGTTGGTCGTGCCCGCCGAGTCAATTCTAAAGTCCCTTCTTGACCAGTAGACTAACCTGAAGCTACCTCTGGGTCTTCCGGTTTCAGGGCATCATTATGTTGCTCGGATAAAGCCCGGACCCCTTCGGCATCAAGCACAAAGCCAGTTGTTCGGGTAGGCAGAGACCCTCGGACAGTTTGGTCATCCGGGATCAAAGGTTCTTCCTCATGCTCCTCTGAAAGGGCATCCTCTGCTCCGGCCCCAGAAAGAAGAAACGCAAGGTCGGCCACTGCAAAAACAAAAACAAAAAGCAGTCAAGTATGCAGCGATTGCGTCAAAAGATATGCAAGTATGATAAAAAAATGCATCCCTACAAGATTTCTCTTCACCCTCAGTAAGCTGCGCATAAGGCTCGGGGCCGGCATCACTCAGCGAGCCCGATCAATTAGCTCGGAAGTATAGTTCGGGCAATTCATAGATATGTTCAGCTCTCGGATAACCCGAATCCAGTCTCGTAGGTCGGCAGTATCAGGGGCAACGTCTTGTTCAAGAGTTGCGGAGTTCCAACGGCCTAGCCGGGCCGCCTCTTTATGACGGATGAAGAAGAACCTCTCTTTCCATCTTTTGAAAGAGGTCTTCCCCTTATGTTGGATAGGAATATCCGTCAGTGAATCCGACCGACGAAAGAAGAAGTACCAGCCTGGAGAATTAGGACCTTTGGAACGGAGATAGAATACCCGGAAAAGGTCTACCGAAAACCTAGTCCTGACCAATCGGCACCAGATTACAAAACCTACAATGGACCTAATCCCATTCGGGGCAATCTGAGCAACCCTTAATTTGTAATAACGCAAAGTGGCCACAATGGCCGGGCAAAGAGGTAGCCTCATGCCACAGTCGAATTGCTTTTTATACACTACACGGTAAGCAGCAGGAGGCTCAGAGGCATAACTGCCGACAACCCTAGAGTCAGTCTTAGATTGGGGGCTGATCAGAATCTGAAGAGCAAACCTAGTGGCATCTATGCTGTATTGGGTACACAAATAGTCTATGGAGTGTTGAGAGATGATTGATTTGGTACCAAAGCAACCCATAATGGAACGAGTGGCGGATACAGCTTTAAGATGCATTATGAAGGCGGAATCCCTAGTGAGTGAAGGCACAGTGTGCCTGGGAACAAGGCCCGCTAAATAATAAGGAAGAGGCAGAGTGGCTAGAGGAACCACCGGAGAAGATGAAGCACCGGAAGCTGGATTGGAAATTACCTCCTCAATCTCAAAATCGAAGAACTCTGGGCCTAATTCTTTGTCTACTGATTTGTCTGAATGAGTAGAGTATTTCACCCTCATAAATGAAGAAATAATGGAAAGTAAAACGAATGGCAGAAAAAGTGACTTACTTGCAAAAAAACAGGAAGAAGAAGACGTTAGCTTGCTCCGGACTTGGGTATAAAAGCGGCAATGATAATGAGGAATGGACGTTTGAAAATACGGGTTATAACCCTAATCGACGCCTTGGTTAATGACCCCTTTGACGCCAGCAGGCACTGATGCCTCGTTTCTCATGGTAATAATGACAATTACAATAATACATTTGACACGTGTCAGAACGTGTCTTGATCGGCTCCAACCAGGAGAGCCGCCCGACCACGACCGAGCCTGACCAAAACCAGATCGCCCAATTCCAAAGGCCCAGGTCGACCTGGGGGGCTTATGACGATGGTCTGCTCTGCAAGGGCCACGTGTCATGAATATATTGGTTGAGCTCAAGTAGAGTGTGGAGAGTTTTGATGACGGTCAAATTCGTATCATTATTTACCATCAATCTACCCTGGATTTGTGTTCTCAATGGGATAATATGTATGAAATCATGAGTTAATTAGCTAAATGTCAGTAAGCCACGTCCGGGGTGACAACATTTGTATTTTGCGTATTAATCATGTATTCTATGCGTTATTTGCTTGAAATAGAAGCTACTATGCGTGTATTGTTTTATTGATAGATGGATGAGTGTCGAAGCATCATTTGGGCTGAAGGAGAGATTTAATCGATAAATAACTGAACGGAGTTGAAGGTTGAAGTGTTTCGAGCGGAGATTGGGCCCGAGAATCTGATTCGTGATCTTGCAACGCAGTTTCCGAAACTTTACAAGACGACTTGGGCTTGGCCTTCTACATAAAAGTTTTAGGTCTTGAAACAAGGATTCCAACACACTTTGAATCACTTAAATTAGAGTTTCTTAGGCCAAGTTATGGTCCAAATACCGAAGCTGGGCCTACGGTATTCCAGAATAAGTCGGCAGCAGGAAAAAGACAAAAAATACCCCCGGTAAACCGGGAGTTACCCACGGTTTACCGAGGCCCAAAATCTTCCAGAAACGCATTTTCTTGTCCTCCAAACATTGGGTTTACCCCTAAGTCGGTTTATACACCTATATAAAGCCATTCAGAACTGCGAAATTGTATTCATTCATCTTTTCATCTATTCCATTCATTATTCATCTCTTTTCTAGTTCTTCATCAACTAGCTACAATATAGTCTTTTGGGAATAAAGCCTTATTTTATTTTCTTCTTTTCTTTCTTGCAAATAAGTCACGAGTCTTTCATTATTGAATTGTGCTTGGTTTACGATCTTCATGGATCATCTTGAATCGCCGGATGGAGAGAGAATAGAAGAGTAGATTTGTTCTTCGTTATGGGTAAGATCTATTCCAATGTTTTATTTCTTTCTTAGATTCATGATTGTTCTTGTTCTAGATTTAGATTATGCTTGCATCTAATCATCTATGAATTAATTAAACGAACCTTAATCTTTATTATTCGATTCGTTAATATGAAACGCAGAATTATGGGTTGCGCTCTTCACTTCTGCGACGGTCTTTATCGCAAGATCTGAATACCTAGTAAATTCTATTTCTATGGTTCGGCATCAGCTACGTTGATCGACAGGTTTAATTAACAGTAGGTTAGATCTGGTCAATCTTCTTATTGTAATCGTAAAACTAGCATGAAATACGAATAGTGAAGTGTTAGTTTGGACATAGTCTTGATGGACCCTAGGAATGTGCTGATCAGTGTCGACAATTGTTGTCTAGGCGGGTTACCCGTATGAGTTAGTGCTCGATATCGGCAATTCTAGTCTCTTATGCGTATGGGTTATTACGGACCAAGTAAGTAGAGTAGCTTGCGTATAGATTGTCTACTACCATTGTCAGAGTAGATAGGGTTGAGAATTGCACCCGTAGCTTAATTACAACTATGGATCAGATAAGGATTAAGGGGAGATTAGTTATGAATAGTTTGGTTAATGCCTTTTCAATATATAATTGACCATGAGGTTATTTGCAACTCTTTTATTTACTTGTTCTTTATGTTGGTCAATGACCACCCCTATCCGGCTGACCTATGAGTTGTGGTTGTGTTTAACATTATTAAATAATAGTCTCTATGGGATCGACCTTGACTCGCCCTTTCTATACTACGATTGACCTAGTACTCTTACTAGTGCGTCGTGTGTATTAGTGAATTGCACGCGATCAAGTTTCCCAACCAGAGGTCGGGAGTCCGACCAGTGTCTACCTTAAGATTCGGGAGCGATCTGCCTTGTTCCTCTTGACCACCGCAGAACGGATCGGTCTACAAATAACACGCAAAGCGTGACCATAGGAACTCGGCCAATAGGCCCGATCATCCAGTCCGTTATACATACGTTTCCATAATCTAAGGATAAACGTGTGGAGAGAATCCAGTCTCATTAAGGCTTTGATTTAACATTAAAGATAAATGAGATATTATCTCCTAACAATCAGGGATTCATATCAATCCTGTTTAATATCAAAATAACCGAATCCTTGAAGGATACGGAAAGATTAGGGTTAAGACTCCCTATAGAAATCCCCTACAAGAACTACGGCCGGATTGATACCAATTGAACACATTGGATACGTAGGTAGCTTGGGGATAATCCAAGTTCAGTCATAATATCATAAGCACAACCCCTTTTTTGGGTGTTTACCGGTGATCGGAAGAACTACCCCTAGATCAATTAAACCGAAATACTTGTTGGCAAAATCCGTCATCTTCATAACTAAACGGTGACATATTTCTTACAGTCATGTCTGGTGTCTCACCATGCAACCTTATCACTCAATAAGCCATCTCACTTATGTCACTTCACTTTTCATCCCCCTTCAAACGAAACATGGTATCAACAAGATTGAGTTTGCTCCAGGCTGATATGAAAGATATGGTCCCCAAAGGCTTGGTTACTGTACCTGCCAACTAAGGTGCTGATGGAACAAACTGAACATGAAGCTGCTTACACAAGACTTGAGTCATAACAAAATACACATCCACTTCAATATGTTTTATCCTAGTAGGAAAACATGATTATAAGCTAGGAATATAGCACTAGTATTGTCGTACCATAGTAATGGAACGTAAGTGAAAGAAATCCTCAATTCTGATAACAGAAACTGAGCCATGTGATTTCAGCAGCAGCCAAAGCCAAGGATCTATATTCAGCTTATGTTCTAGATCTATTAACTACTTGTTGCTTCTTAGAACTCTAAGAAACAAGTGAATTTCTCAAGTAAATGTAGTAGCCAATGACAAATCTCATGTCATGAGGTGATGTTGCCCAATCTGCATCTGAATACCCTTGAATGGATAAGTCCGAAGAAGGCTAGAAGTGTAGACCAAGTTGAAAGTGCCTTTAACATATTTGAGGAGCCTCTTAACAGCCTGCCTATGCAATTCAGTAGGATGAGACATAAATGAACTAAGAGTATTGACACAGTAAGCAATGTCAGGTCTAGTGAGAGTAAGATATTGAAGATCCCTAATAGTACTTCTTCTGTAAAGTGTGGGATTTCATATAAGTGGCCTAAAATCAGGACTGTGATGCTTATGAGACACCATGGGTGTGGAACAAGTCCAGACCCAGACTGTGTAGTAACTGAGTGGCATAATATGCCTGAGTCAAACATAAACCAGATGCATCTCTAAAGGCTTCAATCCCCAAGACATTACTAATCGATCCCAAGGATTTGAGAGTAAACTTTTGATGCAATTTTTTTATGAAAGCTAATATTGCTGATTTAGAATTCCTTGTTTCTAAAATATCATCCACATAGATTAATACATACAGAGTAACATTATCATCTTTGAAAATAAACAACGAAGAATCTGAGGCGGATTTTTTGATACACGGGCTCAAAGGATACCTCTTAAGAGTTTCAAAATAGGCTCTAAGGCCTTGTTTCAAACCGTACAGAGCCTTTATCAAGTGTCAAACATGGTCAGGTTTGCTTGGATCAACAAAAGCAATTAGCTGAGACATAATGATGTTTTCTTGGAGACCTCTATTCAAAAAGGCATTGTTTACATCAGTTTGTTGAATATCAAATAGCTGACCGACATAATTAGCCATGATGATTTTGATGGTGGCAGGCTTAATTACAGGACTAAAAGTTTCATGAAAGTCAACTTCATAGTGTTGTAGAAATCCATGAGCCACGAATATAGCTTTATACTTGTTGATTGTACCATCTGGATTGAGTTTCAACTTGAAAATCCACTTATTTCCAATCATCTTTTGACTTGTTACATGGGGAACTAACTCCCATGTGATGATATAAATAATGTCGCCACCGTCTAGTCCCGGAAAGAGCCTATGGTTCACCACGCCCGAGGCAGTCCGCGACCACGGCGACGGCGACGCCAATGATATCTAGTAAAGGCCGCTACCATCAACCCCTCCTAGAGCGTCGCGCGAGCTAGCATAAGACTTGAGAAGAAACAGGAGCAAAGGCAAAGAACGTGTTGGCGGCCCCGGGGATCCCGAAGGATCGCCGCCCCGATATTATACCCACTTGTCGCTTTGCTACTTTGCCCACTTGTGGTTAGATATTTCAATGTTTACTTAGCTAATAAGTAAGATTAGTGACTAAGCGCTTAGCACCGCTTTGTCCATTACTTAACTACTAAGTTAATCCTCCTATAAAAGGAGGTCTTGTGTAACCTAAATCACTATTTTAATAGAAAAACAAGGAAAAGCTCGCGAAATACTCTCTCCCTCAACCCCTATCGCCACCGCAAACCTCCGGCTAACATACACTAAAATCACCAACGTATAAGCCGTATATCCACTAAAAACATCCACCGTCGCGCCACCGTGATGATTTCGCATCATCAGTTGGCTCCGTTACCGGGAAACGCTGATCTAAAAGGAGGTCCGTTTCTGCATCATCAGAAGGCTGATCAAGAGCTCATATCGAAAAAGAGGTAATCTTACAAAGAAAGCCCTCAAACCGCTTTTGTTTCTTTCCCTTATCAAAGAAATCATTCAAAAAGGTGACCTTTTCTACCTCAAAAGCTCACACCCAGAAAAGCCCCCATCAAGACGAAGCCCCTTTTAAGCAAATCATTTTCCTGGGAATAACACGCACAAATAAACCTTTCTTGCCGCTATTCTTCCCCTAAAAAGCCACCCCACGAGAGATGGCAGGAAGTAAAGGACACATAACACCCCAAACCCCCGTAAAAGGTATTATGCTGCATCAGACTCGTGGAGAGGGCGTAGGAGAAACGGTTGACAATCTCCCAGCAGAAAGAGAGGGATCGCAAAGAGGGGTCCTGGCACCCAGCGACGCTCGAAATGTCATTAATCAAAAAGCTAAGTCAAAAGAGGCTATTGCTACTCTTGACGAGGCTCGCCGAGAAAGAGAAAGGTCGCAGGGGAGTCAAAGGCCGACCCCTGAGGGAGGACCAGGTTCTCAGGAGGATCCGGAGATAGCAGAAATGAGAGAGTATGCGAGGTACGCGGAAACCATGTATCTCACCAACTCTCGTCTTGTGGCTAAGGGCCAGGCCCCAATGTCGATTCGACCCCCGAATCCTCCCAGAAATGAAACCGCTCCTGCGGTCTTAGATAAAGGTCGCCAGAGCCAAATTCAACAGATCGATATAGAGGAGAGTGTACACTCTTCAGGTCGCAACGGACCGAGGAGAGATATTCCACAAACTTCGGCCCGCCAAGATCGCGATCATCAAAAAGGAAAGAGGGCCGATAAAGGATCCGCTTTCAAAAGGTTAGGTGAGAAGGACAAGGCCTCGGCCCCAAGTCGTCTCAGCCTTCCCGGGGGAGAAACACCCATTCAGCAAGATAGACACGCGCAGGATGCGCGCGTGATCATCAGAGAAAAAAGGGCCCGCCAAGAAGGATCGCGAGATCATGGGAATCGAGCACGAACGGAGCGAGCCGATACGCAAACACAAGCCGCGACCAAGGTTCGACCCTATCTTGGCGTAACGTATGGAGGTAATGAAAAAAGAGCTCGCAGAATTAAAAAAGGCGAGGCCGCCGAGAAAGTCGCCCCAATCTCGGGAATCGACGTGCTCGCTAGGAGGATCACGAAACGCCGCTCCCGGCAGAGAAAAGGTTAGTTATCCCGCTTATAACTATTACAACGGGAACTCATGCCCAAACGATCGGCTCACCGCGTTCCAGGGTCGTATCACCCTTGCCACACAAAATAAGTCCGCATGGTGCATTGCTTTGGTCGGTAGCATGCAGATAGAGCCGCGTCCCGGATACGCGGGCTTCCTCGCGGCTCGCTTGAAAGTTGGGAAGATTTATCGGAAAAATTTGTCGTAGAATTTGAATCGGCAAGCCGACCAAAGAAAACCATTGAGGACCCGTATGAAGTTCGTATGGGAGGACATGAGTCGGGAAAAGAGTATTACGAGCGATTCATCGAACATATGATCGACGAGAAACATCCCGGACGACGCGGTCATAACGTGCTTCCTCACCGGAATCGCCAAAGGCCCGATGAAGACTGAATTCAACCTGCGGCCTCCCAAAGCGGGTCTCAAGGAGATGTTAGAAAGGGCAAGAATGATGGGGGTCAGCGAAGCACCATCCTCAGGGAAAACAAAACCTAAGGCAGAGCCACGTTCACCAAAGGAGGATCGCACGGATGATCGTAAAAGGGAAAAGGGTCGAGAGGCTAATCGTGATCGCGAGGTAAAGAAACCATACAAATTCAGCGAGGATAACTTTACCCCGCTCAACACCAAAGCATCCCAAATACTGTTTGAGATTCGCGAACATTTTGACAAACCCAAGCCTATGCGGGGCGACCCCGATAGTCGCGATAAATCCAAATACTGCGACTATCACAAGGACCATGGTCATATCACCGATGAATGCTTCACCCTGAGGCGCGAGATAGAAAGGCTGATCCGTGAGGGACCAGCAAATAAATATAAGCGCGAGGGGAACAACGCACCTAGTCAAGGACGCCAGCCCCGCGTTTATCAGAGAGAGGTTCATGTCATCCATGGGAATATTCCCGGCAACCATCAACTGAAATCTCAGATAAACCAAATCAATACCCGCGGCTTCGAAAAACAAATAGTGTTGGGAGAGAATGAGAAAGGGATCATATTTACAAAAAGCGAGCTGACAACAATCAGCGGCCCTATGGAAATACCCCTCGTCATAAAGGTAGGAGTGAATGACAAGCATGGCGTCAATCGAGTAATGGTCGACACTGGGGCTGACTGCGACATCATCTATTTCGACTGTTTAAAACAGATCGGATTCGGGGAGGCCAAGTTAAAACCCTACCTCGGGGTGCTCGAGGGTTTCACCAACGACACGGTGCGGGTCAAAGGCACGATCGACCTCAACATCACTTTGGGTGATTATGAGCCCTGTCGAACGGAGGCAATAACTTTCTTGGTAATCGACCTCCCCTCTTACTACAACGTGATTTTGGGAATCCCAGCTATGAAGAAGTTTCAAATGGTAGCATCTGTTCCCCACCAAAGGGTCAAATTCCATGTGGGGGATGAAATCGGGGTTGCCACAAGCCGGCCCGGATCTTTCCTCGAATATATGACCAAGAACAGGGTCGACTCTAAGCGACCCCGAGTGGAGGGATTCAACGTGGCTTCGGATCAGATCGCTGCGATAAGAGAGGTCCCGGTGGGAATAGTAGAAGTTGAGACGTTGCAAATCCGAGACGAGCCCGATTTCACTGCCGAGGATGAACTGGTCGAGGTTATCATAAATGACGAGCACCCAAATCAAATGATAAAGATAGGGTCGCAAACAACCCAGAAAGATAGGGAGGGACTGATCGAGCTTCTGAAGGCAAACTTGGACGCCTTCGCCTGGGAGGTAACCGATATGAGAGGCGTGGAGTCGGAGGTCGCCTTACATAATCTTAGTGTCGACCCCAACTTCAAACCAATACAACAAAGGGCACGTCAATTCTCTACGAGAAAGAGGTCGCAATAAAAACGAGGTCGAGAAACTTTTAGCAATGGGGCACAATCAAGGAGCTTCGCATCCCACCCGGGCGGCAAACGTAGTAATGGTAAAAAAGCACAACGGCAAGTGGCGGATGTGCGTCGACTTCACCGATCCGAACAAGGCTTGCCCCAAAGACCCTTACGCGTTGCCCCGAATTGACAAGATGGTTGATGGGATCGCAGGTTTTGAGACCCTAAGCTTTCTGGACGCCTATTCCGGCTATCACCAGGTCAAAATGGCCAACGAGGACAAAGAGCTAACGGCCTTCAGGGCCGCCGGCGGGTTATATTACTATGAAATGATGCCGTTTGGTCTAAAGAACGCAGGTTCAACCTATCAAAGAATGGTGAACAGAGTTTTTGGCACGCAGATAGGCAAGAACATGGAGGCTTACATTGATGACATGGTCGTGAAATCAAGTCGCCAGGATCACCTGGTGGACCTTCGCGAAACCTTCGCAAATGTAAAAAATCATTCGATGAAGCTAAACCCCGCCAAATGTACCTTTGGGGTCCAAGCAGGAAAATTTCTGGGGTTCATGGTGAGTCAAAGGGGGATTGAGGCCAACCCCGAAAAAATCGAGGCGCTGATAAATATGAGTGAGCCAACTAGCATCAAGGAGGTACAAAGGCTGAACGGAAGAGTAATAGCCCTGGGAAGGTTTATCTCAAAATCCGCTGAGAAGAGCCTACCTTTCTTCAAAATCCTGAGGGGGAATAAAACCTTTTCATGGACAGAAGAGTGCTCGCAGGCTTTCAACGAACTCAAGGCCTACCTCTCAAGTCCGCCATTACTTACTAGCCCCGCGGTCGGAGATGTGCTACTATTGTATCTAGCCGCCTCAGATAGGACCATCGCCGCAACACTTGTCAAAGAAGAGGGTACCTCGCAGAGGCCTGTTTATTATGTTTCTAAGGCTTTAAGCCCTGTAGAAAGTCGTTATTTTAATATCGAAAAGTTAGCCTACTGTGTTGTCATAGCTGCCCGGAAATTAAGGGCTTACTTCTCATCGCATTCAATTATTGTATTGTCAGACGCGTCGCTACGACAGGTCCTCCACAAGCCAGACCTATCAGGTCGTTTGTTACGTTGGGCCATCGAGCTCACCGAATTCGACATCCGCTACGAACCTCGAAAGGCTATCAAAGCACAGGCATTGCCCGATTTTATCGTCGAAACAAGTTTCAACGAAAATATGCGAAAGCACCTCGACACGAATAATAGCCTTGACAAAAGTACCACAGCGGACGAGCTAGAACGGCCAAGTCACTGTTGGCAACTCTATGTCGATGGCGCCGCCAATCTTAAAGGTTGCGGTGCGGGGATCATCTTACTAGAGCCTGGAACCTCAGAGGAAATTGAGAAGGCCTTAAGGTTTAATTTCACCGCATCAAATAACCAGGCAGAGTATGAGGCGGTCATCGCAGACTTGAGCTCGCCGGAGCGATGAAGGTCGAAAACGTGCAAGTTTTCTGTGATTCACAATTGGTGGTTAATCAAGTGACGGGATCGTTTGGCATTCATTGCGAGATTCTACAGAGGTATATAAATCTCGTCAAGAAGCTCGAGAGCGGATTTAAATACTGCAAGTTCACCAACATCCCCCGAGAAGACAATCATAGAGCTGACTATTTATCTAAACTAACCAGCGAGGACGAAATTAGCAACCCATCGATCTTGGTAGAATACCTGTCGGGCCCCGCCATCGACAGGGTCGAGGTAATGGACTTGCAATCCGCAAATCCTTGTTGGATTGATATCATAAAGGATTATATCAATTCCGGAAGACTCCCCGATGATCCAAACGAGGCAAAAGCCCTGGTAAGAAGAGCTGCTAGATACACCATCTTAAGCGATGTTTTATATCGGCGTTCGTTCTCTAAACCTTTACTGAGATGTGTGCGGCCTGAAGAGGTTGAGGGAATTCTCACCGAACTGCATGAAGGGTCGTGTGGCGGTCACCCGGCTAGTCGCACCCTCGCACAAAAGATCTTACTGGCCGGATACTACTGGCCTAAAATCGCCGAGGACGCCAAGGCATATGCCAAGGCATGCGATGTATGTCAAAAATTTGCGGACATCGCCAGGCTACTCTCAGTCGAGCAAAGCATCATCGTCGCCGCATGGCCATTCGACATGTGGGCCATCGATCTCGTTGGGCCATTAAAAAAGGGTCGCTCCGAATGCGAATACGTGGTAGTCGCTGTTGATTATTTCACCAAGTGGATCGAGGCTAAAGCTCGGTAAAAATCAAGACCAAAGACATAACCTATTTTCTACTCGATCAAGTATGGACAAGATTTGGCGTCCCCAGAGTAATAGTATCGGACCACGGACCTCAATTCAGAGAGGAATTCGACACATTCTGCGAAGAAAATAACGTCAAGCATTTGCAATCATCAGTATGCTATCCTCAGGGAAATGGTCGTCCGAAAACGCAAACAAGCAGGTACTCCACGTACTAAAAAAGAGCTTGGGCGATAAGGCGGGTAAATGGCCTGACCACCTCCCCGCGGCCTTATGGGCTCTCCGAACGTCGCGGAAAACAACTACAGGGGAAACTCCATTTGCTCTAACCTACGGATCCGAAGCTATGGCACCAGTGGAAATAGCCCTACCAAGTTTAAGGGTCGCATATTTTAGCGAGGCCGATAACCCGCTCAAGAGAAAGCTCGATCTTGATTTGGGTGAGGAAAGGCGAATTGAATCATATGGCCGTCTGCTCAATTGCAAACAAGCCGCCAAGCGTCACTATGACAAGCACATTCGCGGGCATCACTTCGCCGTGGGAGATTATGTTTTGTGAAGGAGACAAGCCACCGGCCACGAGGCCAAGAAGGGAAAACTATCGGAAAACTGGGAAGGCCCAGAGAGGATCGCTCGGATAGTCAAAAAAGGAACTTACGTACTAAGCGATAACCAAGGTCGCGAGTACAACCGACCCTGGCATGCGGACAATCTGAAAAAATATTATATGTAAAGCGTATGTCTGCCCGCGTACGAACAGGGCATATGGAAAGGGAAATCAAAATAAAAGAGCCATCTTCATTTATTAAGAAGTACAATTGTTTCCAACAAATCTGCGGCCTACCATGCCTTTCGATCAAAAAAAAAAAAAGGGGTTACACTCTATCTAATGAGTGTACCTATAACGATCCAGTGAATGCTTCGGCACCCTCGCTAAGTTGCATAGCTTCGTTATTAATGAAGCAAAAGGGAAGCGACGATGTCGGTCCATAGAAACCGCAAAATTAACCGCTTCCCGGTGTATCAAGATCCCCCAATCAATATCAACACGATGATCGCGAATAGCGTGCAAAAGCAAAGCTTTGGCTTCACTAACAGCCTCGTTATCCGTGGACAAGAGGGCGCGCGAGTTGATGAACCTTTTCCACTCACGATTGCTGCGAGAAAGATCAGACGCAGGTCCTAGTACACGAGGTCGCTCATAATCAGGAAAGAGCTCGCGAAGGGCTCGTCGCAAGCAAGATTGTCTACTTGACTCATCGGCAAGGTTCCGGCGAGCTCATAATGGGATGAGGGGTCGATAGCGGGTATACCTGT
Source organism: Gentiana straminea (assembly GCA_036785695.1). Classification (NCBI taxonomy): domain Eukaryota; kingdom Viridiplantae; phylum Streptophyta; class Magnoliopsida; order Gentianales; family Gentianaceae; genus Gentiana; species Gentiana straminea. The sequence continues at coordinate 133,395 of JAVUPR010000386.1, read as the reverse complement.
GGGCACCATTGATGGATTCCGGAGTAAAAATGACCGCGAAGCCACGAAGGGTAATACAACTGGCGCTCCCTCGAAGCAACTTCGTACAAGATGGAATAGAACTCCCTCACTATTGAAAGATTGGGAAGTAGTGACGAAGGTGGTGCAACAAAATCGCTCACCCGAGAAACGTACGCGCAAAGAGAACCGTCACCCTCGACCTTGCTCGATTTAAACCCCTCTCCTTCGCAGTTCAACCCACTCAAAATAGCGCCGAAATGATCTTTAGCAACGTCAGAGGCAGTAAAGAAGAAAGGGGATACATCACGAATAGGACGGGCTTTAAAAACACGCACTCTACCCTCTCCAGATGGAAGAGACATGGTTCTCGCAACAAGAATCTGCGCAAGAAAAAGAGTGAAAATGAGGTTAGCATGCCTCCTCCTTTTATAGCAGAGGTTAGCAAAAGGAACGGCCACGATCAATCAAATCCTACGGCCAGGCAGAGCGCGGGTCATCTGAATTTTGAAATTCAAGGGACGCATTCAATACCTGTCGGTTAGCTGCCCACGATTCTAGGCTATATTTAGGCACAGTTACTAGCCCGAGATTTTAGGCCGTTTTGAACACACATACACCGCCAGTGAGCTGTCAAATCAATCCAGATCCCTGGATTCCCGACAAACACGACAGTCGAGAGGCTAGTTCAGTCAAATCAACTCAGCTCCTAAGTTTCCAGCAAGCGTCCACTCCACCTCGAAACTAGGGGGCCCCAGAAAAATAAGCTTTACAAAATGTAGAGCACCATTGCTTGCAACAAATCCGCACAGACGAGCTATAATGAATAGCGGCGACGATCTATTATGCTCAAGTCTCCTCGCACCTCGAACAAAACAGGGGGGATGGGAAAATATTAACGCACAACAGGAATTTCTCAATTTTCAGTTCTTTAGCCTTAGTTATTTTCGCGAGCTCAACAAATCTCGCCAAAATAAAGGGGGCCGCACACATACAAAACAAGATAGCAGGAAATAAATCAGAGAAACAAAGCACAGTAGATAAACCAAGAGGGGCCAAAACGGCCAGTGTGTCGAGGGGCCAAAACGGCCACAATGTCAATACAGAAAGTAAAAAGATAAAGTTATTGCAGCCATCAAATGAAGACGCCAAATAGTACAAAAAGTTGCAGAGCCAAAGTTATTATTACAGAGCCGCAGAAGCATAAATTGTTTCAAAACAAAAGCACAAGGCATTTAAACGGAGCCGGGGGGAGTGTCAATGTACTCATCACCAGGTTGATCTCTTGCCGGAGGATTCTTCAAGATCGCAAAGTTAACAGGATTGACTGGAGGAGGATCCCACACTGGGTCGCCGCGCTCTATCTGGTTAGTTTGGATGGCGACGATGTGATCTGCTGCATAAGGGATATCCGGGTGAATGGCCAACAAGTCGGGAGATCGCTGGGACATGTTAACCCAACGGAGCATTTCCTCCAAGGTAATGCTCTCCCGGCCATGATAAGCCCAAAGACAACGAGCGAGGTGATTAAAACCTTGATCGAAGCTAGCCTCCTGGAAGTCACCGAACTCATCAGAAAGCTTGTAGGCTTCCACAGCGGCTGGACCCGCCATCTCTGCGGCCTTCTCTGCAGCGGCAAGTTTCTCCTTCAAATTTGCGACCTCCTCACGTGCGGCCACTAGCCCTTCAGCGGAATTGCGGGCTTCATCCTTCAGGGCTTGCACCTTCTCCTGCAGCTCCGCATCCAGTTTAGCGCTCTCCGCCATGAGTTTCTTCATCCGCTCAACCTCGCCTACCGCCCGCAAGCCTTTGTTTTCGAAGCGATCCCGGCTTTTTCCGAGGCTCCAAGGGCCGCCGTCACTTTCTTAAGCTCAGCTTTGCGCTTCTCCACGGCTTCAATCGCCTTGTTTATACGAGTCCCAAGCTGAAAAAGAGGAAATGATAAGTCCGAGGAAAGCGCAAAATACGAAGGGGAAAAATACAAGATTAACAAGCTTACCATTGAAGCAGGGATCCCAAATTGGCCCGAAAGGTCTTTCGCCCGGCGACCTCATCGCCAAGCGGGGGCATCTTCTTGAATCACGACGCGAGATGTGATCCCCCTCCCGATTTCCAAACCGAACCCCGTGCGGTGAGTCCCATGCCGTGCGACCCAAGGGGATAACATCAGCAATGGCCTCTCTTATCTGGCCCGCCTTGTTCATGTCGAGGTTTTGAGTAAAGTTGGGGTCCAGCCACACCGCCTCTTTCCCCTTGTAGCCGCAGGCCAGTGTCCCAGCCGGCAATGGCTCCACCCCCTCAACAATAGTCTCAGGCCGCGCAGAGCCCTTATCAGCAGCTCGTTAATCCGTGCGATCAGATGCTTTATGTTGGGAGGATTTTGCATCATAAAAACAAAAGAAAATTTATAAACCTATACTTAACATGCAAACTAACTCCTAACCGACCAAATATCGGGTAGTTGATAGCACAGTAGGGTAAGTACGGGTCGATCCACAGGGAATTGGGATGTTGAATCTAACTTAATTAATTCCTACCAATTGTTACTCGTAAAAACAAATAAACGAAGGACAATCATAAAATAAACTCAATTAAAACAACTAAAATAAACTAATCTATAACAAATAATAAAAACCTAACTAAGATACATGGGATCAAACATCATACAAACCAAGTGATTTCAATCCTAGTTCATATCATGATTTCAATTCAAGTTGTGGTTTCACCTTTACACGAGATACAAATCCCTAATTCCTTAGTGAATTTAATCTCAAGCTATGGATTCCTAATTCCTTAGTGAGTCCAATTTATCAATCTCTCATCTTCCGAATGTTGAGATCGATTTACCAAACAAAACTCGGTGTAGATTCAGGTTAACTCTTGATTTTTAGAATCTAACAACCTAGATAATTAACCAATTAATTTGTCACATAATTAATGATTAAAGATCCTATCTTTCTATGGTGATCTAGTTTACGCAACTTCCGCATGTTGTAAACGTATCAATTAGTAAACAATCTCTCGATATGAATTCACATAATAGCATCATGAATCGAATAGAAAGATACAACATAAATTAAAGATCATGAAAAACGAACATAGAAATTGAATAAATTAAAATAAACTCACATGGTTTATACAACGGATTGATCCATGAATCAACGAACGGAAGAAAAAAAAAACTACATCTAATCTAACCCCGGATCACCCGAGCACAAGGCTCGGGTGACCGGCCTTGAGCTGCCAAATTGCCGCTGCTGTGCTGTGAGAATTGCGGCTGAATATTGTATTTGATTTGTAATATATAGGATATTAGGGTTCATGCATGCGCTGTATATATATATAGGAGGTAAGGCGGCTGTAATTAAATCCTTTTCCAATTAGGATTTGGCATTATGTATGTCGGCTGAAGCATGATATCCTTGGACGCCAGTCTAAACTTCTAAAATTCATATCTTGAGTTGTAGACCTCCAAAAATTATGATCCGAATGTCATAATTAAGCTCTCGGAAAACTCTAAAACTTTCATTAAGGACTCTTCTTCAGAAAACGCCTTTTTGACTAGCCCGTCGTATCCCGAGTATATTTCGGGATTTTCCGCTAGTTTCAGCAACAACATCCAAGCTTGTAACGCTCATATCTCGGGCCTCATAAGTCGGAATGAAGTGATTCAAAATCCTGTAGAAACCTCTCTTCAAGCCCTACAAATCTTCTCTTGAGGTCGAGAGTCAAATCAGTGTATATAATATCAAGAACTGCATCGGAAGTTCGGCTGCTTGAAAGCTTCATTCCAAGCTTTATCTCCATCTTCCTTCCATTTCACTTCTCTTCCACGCAAAACCTCATCATTTAATCCTCTTGCATGCCAAAATATGTATCTATAACATAGGAAAATATACCAAAGCGTAACACAATCCCAAAATAACATAAAATCCCAATTTAAGCACATAAATCGCTACGTTTTGCAATTAACCTATTAAAAACACCATTTACTCAATTAAACGATTATAAGCTCGATTTCTATGAAAAACATCCATATATGGGGAATATTGATATAAAATATATCATTAAAAACACTATAATTTGACCCTGAACACTTTACCAGCGCCAGCCGTTTTTGTCTTTTCAACCCTCGGTCGTTTCTGGCCCTGGCTCTCCTTTGTGGGATCATCAACCTGTGGCCTCTTTTGGGTAGTGGTCTGACTTGAGCTCGCACCTACGGGCGTCACTGCGACCTTCGTAGGATCATATGCCTCGTCAATGATAGTGGCGTCCACAGTACGGGGAACTTTCCCAAGGACCTGTTTCAAGGTCGTTTGCCGAGTCTTGGCCTCCTCCTCAGCAAGCCTCTTCCTTTGAGCTCGGCGTTCATTAGCGTCCATACCTGCAGAAAAAGTCCATTAAAAACAGATTCGAAAGAAAAAATAACGCATGAAAGTAACACCTCGGGCTCTTTAAAGATCTAATAAAGGCAAGGAAGTTTACAGGGCGGTCTTCTTTCCGGATCGCCTCCGCATACAGGACACTCAGACGGAAAGCATTGCCCTATATGACAATCCCCTATCCAATCAGGATCGCTCTCCTCAGGAACCATGGCAACCACTGGCCCCGCCTTACCCGGACCCGCGAGGCCCGCCATACGTGCAAATGGAAGTGCCAGATCCAGGAGATCAACCCAAGCGATATTCCTTAAGGAGGCATCGATCCCATCAGATTGAATAAGGGTCATGAGCCCTTTAACAAAACGCCGTTCTGGTATAGGAGGCTCGTCGATCGTGAGGGTAGATTTCCCCGTGCGTTTTGCGGCCCTAGGAAATGGCCAGCCAATCTTGGATTCCACCTTGAGGATCCGCTTTTGCCATCTGTGAATCTTATTCGGTAGCAAGAATAGTAGGCGGGGCGTCTTGGACCTTAAAGATATTTGCCCCGCGATGCTCGTCCCACAAAACCAGTGAAAATGGCCCACCAAGGTCAGCGAAGGTTCTATCTTCATCAGTCGACACATCACAATGAAGGCCATGATTTGAATAACGGTCCCAATGGCAAAGTCCGAAGGGAGAGCTCCCATCAATTCGCAAATCCTCACAAAGAAAGGGTCGAATGGAGGTCGGAGTCCCGCGTAAAAATGATCAAAGTGCAGAATCAGGGCGTCATCTGAACGGCGAGCACACACGTAATCCTGGCGATCCTCAGGTTTAAACTTATCCTCCTCCTTCGAATAATCAAGCAGGGAAAATCGATACACGCTCGTGTCAATTTTAAATCCACGATGGATAAATTGGTTAAGGTCTCTGCTATCACAAAGCTGCGCCCACTTCTTCTCCAGTGCCTTTTCAAACTCCGCCAGGATAGCGAACTCCCTCATCGCCTCGGGATTATTGGGCACGGGTTTCTTCGCTTTAGCAGCGGCCTCCCCAACAGTGATTTTGGGATCTTTCTTCTTTTTTGGCTTCTTGGGGGGCTCCCAAACAATTTGGCGAGGCAGGGGGGCATTTTCGTCCTCACTCGACCCCATCAGTTCGTGAAGAGCGGCGTCTTCGATATATGCATCGTTATGATCAGCGGCGCCACTAGGACTCGGATCGGAAACCTGCTCTTCGACGTCCGACATCCCTCTCTCATCGGCCTCGCTGGTGCTCGTCCCTTGAGCTCGTGCCATTTCCTTACGGCTTTTCTTGCGTCGAGGGATGGGGTCAGGAAACAGAGAATCTAGGTCAAAAGGATCGCTACTTGTTCGAATAGCGGCCTCGGCGCCGGTTATCTCCTCAACAGGGTCGCCCCCGGCGGACTTCTCAGGACTAGAGGGGTCATCACCCTCTTCCTCATGAGCATAATCGTAAAACTCCTGCTCCTCGCCTGAGTCACCTCTGACAGAATGCTCTCCGTCCGACATCCTGCAAAAACAAGAGGAAAAGGTGGAGCTTTCAGACCTGGGATAATGGAAATTAAACCAGGAAGGTAATCGCACCCATCTCGACGCCCTCCCCTCCGTTTTTACAGGAGAAACGGAAAGCAAATTGCCAGAAAGGGAAATACGGACTCCAAAGCAAACATAATAAGTAGAGGATTCTGGGCACGATGATTCCACTCAGGAGTGATCACAATAAAAAAACACCAACCCAGAAAACCTCACTTTTTCTCAAGAAAAACACCTTACATCCAAGCGCATTGCCCAAACATTGGATCAAATACCAGGGAAGGACTCGAAAAACAAACGGAGAACAAAAAAAAGGGATAGGGGAGAAAAAATTTACCTGTTTTTCTGGGAAAAATAGAAAGATCAGCCTAAAAAGCACGTCGAAATCTTCAAACTCCTGCCGGAAAACCTCGAAACCCACTTCCACCACCGTCAAATCTTACTATTAGACTCCGCCGGAAGCTTTTGTTAATCCTAGAAAAAAGAGAGAACTCGGAGAAAAATTGTGGGAAATTAGAAGAGTGAAAAGTGAGGAAATGTTGAGGAGGCTAGCCTTATATAAGCAAGCGAGTGGAGATCGTGGGGCTAGGAGTTAAACCATCCAACGGTTGGGGATTGCGCGGTCGATTTAAATTCCGAAATTCGAAAACCGCAATCATCATGGAGGCCAATCAATGCCCACGTGCACGCTTGGGCAGTTACCAAGGGCGTTACTACCCACGTAATTGTAGTTATCAAGGGGGTGACGTCAACCACGATTTGACTAACTGCCCCATTGAGGCTTTACGGATGGCTTCGCAGATGACGAGGCCGCAAAAACAGGCCCAGAGTTGCTTCGAAGGCCGCATGCTTTGAAAGCACGGCCCTTAGTGAACAAGTCGCATAAGACGACGAGGCCGCAAAAACAGGCCCAGAGTTGCTTCGAAGGCCGCGCTTTGAAAGCACGGCCCTTAGTGAACAAGTCGCATCAGACGACGAGGCCGCAAAAACAGGCCCAGAGTTGCTTCGAAGGCCGCATGCTTTGAAAGCACGGCCCTTAGTGAACAAGTCGCATCAGACGACAAGGTCGCAAAAACAGGCCCAGAGTTGCTTCGAAGGCCACATGCTTTGAAAGCACGGCCCTTAGTGAACAAGTCGCATCAGACGACAAGGTCGCAAAAACAAGCCGAGTTGCTTCGAAGGCCGCATGCTTTGAAAGCACGGCCCTTAGTGAACAAGTCGCATCAGATGACAAGGTCGCAAAAACAGGCCCAGAGTTGCTTCGAAGGCCGCATGCTTTGAAAGCACGGCCCTTAGTGAACAAGTCGCATCGGACGACAAGGTCGCAAAAACAGCCCGAGTTGCTTCGAAGGCCGCATGCTTTGAAAGCACGGCCCTTAGTGAACAAGTCGCATCGACGACAAGGTCGCAAAAACAGGCCCAGAGTTGCTTCGAAGGCCGCATGCTTTGAAAGCACGGCCCTTAGTGAACAAGTCGCATCAGACGACGAGGCCGCAAAAAGCGGCCCAGAGTTGCTTCGAAGGCCGCATGCTTTGAAAGCACGGCCCTTAGTGAACAAGTCGCATCAGACGACGAGGTCGCAAAACAGGCCCAGAGTTGCTTCGAAGGCCGCATGCTTTGAAAGCACGGCCCTTAGTGAACAAGTCGCATCATACGACGAGGTCGCAAATACATTGTCCTGGTACTTGCTACTCCCCGCTCGACATTTTTATAAAAAATGCTCAAGACATGGAGTAGGGGGCCATTGATGATATAAATAATGTCGCCACCGTCTAGTCCTGGAAAGAGTCTATGGTTCACCACGCCTGAGGCAGGTCCGCGACCACAGCAACGGCGACGCCAATGATATCTAGTAAAGGCCGTTACCATCAACCCCTCCTAGAGCGTCGCCAGAGCTAGAGGGCCGGATCGAGGCCTTGGATCGATGGCCCTTAAAGGGCCGCATAAGACTTGAGAAGAAACAGGGAGCAAAGGCAAAGAACAGTGTTGGCGGCCCCAGGGATCCCGAAGGATCGCCGCCCAGATATTATACCCACTTGCTGCTAGATACTTTGCCCACTTGTGGTTAGATATTTAGTGTTTGCTTAACTATTAAGTAAGATTAGTGACTAAGCTGCTTCGCAGCATTTGTCCATTACTTGGCTCCTAAGATTTCTCTTCCTATAAAAGGAAGTCTTGTGTAACCTAAATCATATACATTATAATAGAAAAACAAGGAAAAGCTCTGCAGAAATACTCTCTCCCTCAACCCTTATCGCCACCGCAAACCTCCGGCTAACATACACTAAAATCACCAACAGATAAGCCAGATATCCACTAAAAACATCCACCGTCGCGCCACCGTGATGATTTCTGCATCATCACCATGTCACATTGTTTTGAAGGGCCTGAAATTCAGATTTCATGGCATCCAAACATGGAGGCTGAGACAATGCTTCAGAAACTGTAGTAGGTTCTGGCAAGGCTGAAGATGATTGGGTAGCAAGACAAGAAAATGTCTTCGACTTAAAAATACCACTCTTAGACCTGGTTTGCATAGGATGACATAGTTAGGAGAATAAGTGACAAGAGGTACTGATGTTTTTGGTGGATCAAAAATCGGCAATCCATATGATGATGAGACAATGTTAGATGAAGAAACAAATGGTGATTCAAGAGGCTGATATGATGATGTTGGTGACATAGAGGATTGGTTAATGGTTGCAGGTATGTCAGGATGCTCAGCAACCTCAGATACTAATTGACAAGAAAAAAAGGAGGATACATTACTGGTGGAATAAGAAGGAACAGAGACATGAACAGAAGATTTAGAAAAACTAGACTGATAGGGAAACTCATTCTCATTGAAGATCACGTGCCTAGACATATATATTCTCCCATTAGCATCTAGACATTTGAACCCTTTGTGATGCTCACTTAACTAAAGAAACACTCATTTTCTAGTGTGAAAATCAAACTTATGTTTATTATAAGGTCTTAGGAAAGGAAAGCAAGCACAATCAAACACTTTCAGGTTGAAATAAAGTGGAGAGGTATGAAATAGCTTTTTAAAAGGTGAAATATTGTTTAAAATAGGAGTGTGAAGATAATTTATCAATATAACAGCATGTTGAAAACTTTCCGATCAAATATTAAGAGGCGTTTTAGCCTAAGCCAACAACTTTGTGATATGCATGTGTTTTCTTTATGCCTTCCCATTTTGTTCATGCGTATGGGGGCAAGGGTGCCTAAAATGAATGCTAGAGGCATTTAGGACTAATGCAAAAGACCTATATTATCCCTCCCATGTAACTAAACAATATTTATCTTGGTTCCAAATTTATTTTCAACTAAGTTTTTAGAGTTTAGAAAGGAATTAAGTGCATCAAATTTATTTTTTAGAGGATAGATCCAAGTGAATCTACTGAAATCATCCATAAAATTAACATAATAGGAAAAACTAGATGCAGATTTGACTGGGGAAGGTCCCCAACGATCTGCGTGTATCATTTCAAGGACACTAGTACTTATGGTTTCGGAATTTGAAAAGGGCAAATCATGATGTTTTCCATACTGATAGGCATCACAAAATTCCATTTCATTATTGAATTTAATATTACATTTCCTTAAAACATAACTCAAGATCTTGACTGATGGATGTCTTAATCTCTTATGCCAAAGAACATCACTCTTAGGTCTACTGACTTCACTAACATAAGTACTAGACTAACTAAACTGACTGTGAGCTGAATTGAGGTCCTTGATGCTGGAATAGGAAGGGTTGACTCTAGATTGAGGGGAGTTGTGATGTTGAAGAGGAAGCAGCTGGTACAAGCAATTACTCACTTTGCCTCAAAGAAGATTTTTGCATGGGCCGATGATTTTTGTTTACAAACTTAGTTCATGCTTATTTCCGTGCATCAAGTAGCTTGATAAAAATTATTTAGACTAAGGCATATACTTGACATTTATAGATGTTAATAGTATTCTAAATATATAATGTCGATAGTAATCTTTAATTGCATTTTCGTCTTATATTTAGTTGTGACTACTTGATATCTTGCGCACGTATAGTCTTGATTTTTTGTTACAAGTATTTTGGTGTGTAATCATGCACGTAATTTTGATAAGCAACTAGAACTTAGAATGTATATCTTTCAAAGTGAAATAGAAGGGTGTTTTGAGTCGAAGTTAGGATGACGGTCCTGACATTTCTTTGACTCGACCATAGCCAAATGGGCTTCCCGAGCGTAATTTTCACCTGTCACCATCTCAGCCTTTGTAGAGTGGTGAGACCCCACTCGAAACTAGTCATTCGTGATTAACCTCATTATAATCCAACCCTTAGCCTAATTTTGGTCTACATTCCCTTGGCATCCTGCAAGCTTAGCAAGTTCCTATGTATTGTGTGGTGATGACTTTGGAGTTAAAAGTTGGATGACATTGTTGGCATAAGTTGAGGTGGTATCTTTTGAAGTTCGAAATCCATTGGTGTATTCAAAAAAAATCTTGAAAAAAAGATTTAAGATGCGTTGGAAAGATTGTTCGAAGATCTACAACTCTTCTGAAGATGTCAAAACTGAAATCTTTCTCTAAGCTGGGTCAAAAGTCGATTTAATTCAGTTGTGAGTAAATATGCTCGAGACAATTGATCCGTAAGAACTCCGTGGCTTCGGGTATTGATGACGGTTAAAATAGTCTATCATACGGCATCAACATTCTACATTATGAGCTAAAAACAGTTGTTTCGACCTATAAATATGAACCATTTAAGTTGAATACCATATGTCGGGTTCGTGAGTCGAGAAATCTGCACTTAGCGTTTATTTTCCCTATTTCGATATTATTTCATGCATTATTTGACTATTTTTAGGATATGAAATATTGGGCTGAGAATTTTGGATGAATCTGGAGTGGACCGAACGAAATGATTGGGCCTAGGGTATTCCAGAACATTCCAAGTTAAGTCGGCAGAAGAAAAAAGACAAAATTGCCCTCGGTTTACCGAGGACTGCCTTACCGAGGTTCCAGAATCATCTAAAACGTGTTTTCTTAGACGAGGGGTAGATCTAGGTGTTTCTAAGTCGGTTTATATAGCTATAAATAAGAGGCATTGCCTAATAATTCAATGTAACATTGGCGGTACATAAATTTTCAAGACAAATTATGCAATAAAAGTTCTTTGTTCTTTATTTTATTATTTTATGAGTTCTGGTCGGAGAGACGATGGAGTCGCCACCTAGGGAGAGATCCGAGGGAGATCTACGCTCGTCTTCGAGGGTATGATTTTCTGTCTTTTCCAAGATATAGATCCGTCGTTGTTCTATTCGACTATATGTGCTAATTGCTTATTTAGTTTAACTATGTAGTAGTTAGTTTATTTTACCCCATGTGTTATAGATCTAATCTGTTTGTGAAGAAATCATGAAATAGTGGTTGCGTTCTTCAGATCTGCGACGGTCTATATCGCTAGATCTGAATACTTGGTAAATTACTAATTCATGATAATCGGCACCAGCTACGCTGATCGATAGATTTAATTTACATGTTAGTAGCCTGATCAACTATTTGCATGTCATCGTAAATTAGCATGAAATACGAATAGTGAAGTGTTAGTCTGGACATTATCTTGATGGACCTTAGGAACGTGCTGATCAGTGTCGACAGCTGTCTAGGCGGGTTTGCGGTATGAGTTAGCGCTCAATACCGACAGCTCTTGTTCTTTATGTGTATGGGCTATTACGGACCAATTAAGGTGGGTAGCTTGCGTATAGATTGTATATTACCATGGTCGGAGTAGATAGGGTTACCCATAGCTGATAATGAATTAAAATTCACCAATGGGGAGGACTATTGCATGTGTGAGGGGAATAACGAATTACTCATAATTGAACTAATACATTAGAAACTCTTGTTTGCTTTGTAAGAACTAGCGTAACCTTCTTAGTTTGTGGCACCAATTTCACTACTATCTATATTATAGTTGGTCGTAGACCGTAAATTGTGACAAGCTCAACCTTGATAATTTAACGTTCTTACGAGTCTCTGTGGGATCAACCTTGACTCGCCAGTACTCTACTACGATAGACCTAGTCCTATTGCTAGTAGGTGCTTTGCAAGCGATCAGGTACATGCTTCGCACCGTACAAACGCGCTTGTCAACATCAAAATCATCTCTCCCGATGCTTGGTCTAAGATACTACAATGACTCGCCAAAAATACCAAGCGTAAACCCGACTACAAAAGATTGGTTCTAATTACCCAAAAATACTATAAAAACTAATTTATTTATTACTACTTACTACTTATTGTATCCTTATGAAAAATATGCAAATCGATGCCCGAAAGATGCAAAATTGCAATGAAAATCACGGGAAATGGGGCTAAAATATAATGAAATGCATCATAAAATTGACTTACATCAGCCTTGTCTTTCACACAACAACCAAGATTGTCAAATTCAACACAAACATGATTATCAAAGGTCAGACTAGACACACTAACAAGATCTTTGGTGATACTATGAACACGTAGGGCATTTTTCAATTTAAGAGCAGAATTGCATGTAGAAAAGAAAGTGTTAGGAACATTTTATTATGTTTTGATGATGGTCATACTAGCTGTTATAGCAAGCCTGAAATAAGTTAGAACACTCTGTATAGTCTTTACTTAGAGTCTGACATGTTGTATAAGTTGAGTCAAACAAGTATTGTACTAGTTGGTAGGACGGCAAAGTAAGAACAGACTTTCGGCAGAGCGAAGCCAGCGAAGCACCAGCAGAGAAGCAATGAAGACGTCATGGTATGACTTATAACCAAGGAAGTCTGTGATGACCTTGGATAAGTCTAAGTTATGTTTTCAGTGATGAAGCTCAATGTTTAAATATGGTGTACACTGATCTCACCCAAATCAAGGATCAGTGAAGTACAAGGATTCTCCTTGAACTGAAGGAATAAAGGAAACAATGAATCGGTAAAGTAAACTGACTTTCGGCTGAGTGAAGACAAAGCAGTGAAGGAAGATCTAAGCGGCAAAGTCAGATTGGTCACTTGACCGTTCAAAGAACGGCTGAGTAAACCTTACTCGATCAGATTATTGAAATATGGAGAAGATACAGAAGATCAAGCACTAAATGCACAATTAATAGAGGATCAATCAAGGACGGATTTTCTGGTAAACGTTTGAAGAAAAATCCGATCACTAAAATCAAGGAGAATATAATTAAGGGGGAATCAAGAATAAAATCAAGGATTATTCCCCTCATTAATATAGCCAACGGACAGAAATTCAAATCAAGGATAATCAAGGCTATAAATAGAGGCCATTGACAGAAAAACAATATGCAAGAACGGTGAGCAAAAACTCTATCAAAGTAAAAAGCCTTCTATCCGCGCTTAAAGGAAAACATCTAGTGATCAACTCAAAACTGAGAGCTACAATTCAAACATCAAGCATTGAGATTGATCAACAAGTTTGTGAATCCAACTTACATCAATCAAGCAACTGAATCAGAGTCATCTGAGAAGGAGTTGTGTTTGTGATAGCTGCTGAAGGATTTGATCCCAATGAGCACTGAAAGAGACTGAGTCACTGAAGTTGTTGCAGTCAAGGAGTGATAGTCTTGTAGATTGTGAAGCTTGTGAAGTCAAGGACAATCGTACTATTGAATCTGTGAAACAATAGTGAATTCCTCCGATCATCACAGGAGAAGAGTGGATTAAGGGATTACACCACCCTGCACCACTATAAGCCTTGTGTCAATTTACTTTCTGCAATTTACCTTACTACATTCATTTAATTGCTTATATTATATCATATATTTGTGATTGCTTAAACTACTTTGAAATAATATAGTAAGAAGAGACTTATCCGCTGCCCAAAAGCTTTTAAATACAAGAAAATTTTTTGAAACTCCACTATAGTCATTCACCCCCCCCCCCCCTATTATAGTTTTACCCTTCTCTGGGACCAACAAAAAGTGGAACCAAGATGAGTAATACTTAATCTATATCCATTGCCTACTGCCATTGTGTCTGGAACATTGGTACTCATATTTGCCAAGATCTGATGTGATATGGATTGTTGCCCCACTGTTTGTATACTAGTTGGGATCCATGAGTGTCTCAAGTGTGGCCATGAAGGCAAATGGAAATTGCTGATTGGACCGATTTCCTTGATTTTCCATAGTAGGATTGTTGAAGGTTGGATCAAACTTGTACTTGCAACTTGTGATAGAGTGACCTATTTTGTTGTAAAGCAGACAAGTTTTTCCCCATTATTGTTATTGTATGACCATCTGCCACATCCTCTAGATCCGCCTCATCTAAAGTTGTTCCCACCTCTATCCATGCCTTAGTAACCATATGATCCTGCAACTTAGTTGGGTTATTAGTAACATCAGATTTACTTGATCTGACAGCTGAGTTTGCAGAAGCATGGCTAATATCTACACTAGTAGTTGGATTGAATCTTGCAATCAATCTCTCATGTGTGATAAGTTGTGCTTGAACCTCAGTCTATGAGAGTGATCCAATCCTTTAAGTCACATTAACTATTATTGATTCATACTCTTTGCTCAACCCTCCAAATATTGCCAAGATCAATTCAGACCTAATGATGGGATACCCAGCAACACTCAACCTATCATTTTAGAACTTCTTTTGTGCCAAGTAGTCATCCATTGACTTAGATCCTTTCTAATCCTTAGTGAGGTCATCCTTGTACTTCAACATTTGAGCCTCACATTGATTATTGAACAAAAATTCTAGGGTTTTCTAAAAAAACGGTTAAACCCAACCGTGAGGGCCCCCTCGCCCCTGATCCCATAGGAATACGATGAGAGGTTAATCAGGTAACCTAGAGCTTAGAGTCAAGGGCTGCCTTAGACCACTGCACTGAAGTTTTTATCATTAGAAATCAACCCCTTTTACGGGGAATCGAACATCTGACCTCCAGCTTATGGTCCGGGCAGTCACTACAACACCCCAGCTCCTCACCACTAGGCCATATCCAGGGGATAATTCTAGGGTTTTCTAGATCTTATGGGCAGTGGAACATCCTAAAACTTCTACTAGTGCTTGTTCTATCATCGAAGCTAACAACTACCCCATCAACAGCTGGTCTTTAGCCATCCACTCTTCAAAAGCAGGGTTAATTGGGGTCACCGTAGCTGAAGTCACACTAGGAACACCAAAATACTAAGGTGGGCACGGTTTGGTTCCAAACATATGACAATCAAGTTTATGTCCTCCAATTACAAGTAACACTGTAAGTTTCCATAGGAGATAATTGTTTCCATCCAATTTAACTAAGCAAGATTGATTTCGATTACCTCGTAAGGTTTGAGTCCAGTCTGAACCGGTGGCAAGGTGGGAGGTGAGACTCCAAACCTTGTTTGAGATAGATGAGACATTTGAGAAGTAAAAGGTCTGAAATCCAAAGAAAAATTAGGGGTTGCGTCACCCCTAAAACAAAAAACTGATGGAGCAACTTGAGATCATGTAGTACATTGTCCTGCTCCTGGTAGGGGCTGGAAGACGATGGAAGAGTTGTCATAGCGTGAGCTTTAGTTGATCTAACGCATTCATTCATTGTTCGAGGGAATTATAGCCGACGTCTTCTGTATAATAAATAGAACAACATAACAACCTAATCTGATCATAGATCCTCCAATCTGATACTACGGCTGACATTAAACGGAACATGACACGTGTAACTGTACAATTAATGACATATTTCCTACAATCATGCCAAGTGTCTCACCATGGAACCTTATCACCTAATAAGCCATCTCACTTATCAATATGCCACTCACTTTTCAGGATAATGTGGTAATGTAATCGAATGAAATGAAGTTACATTATGGAGTAATTAAAAATATTCATTTTCCTTAATTTCAAAAATAGTTGGAATGGGATGTAATGAAAATTGACAAAATCGTTGTTGCCACTGCTAACCCCATCATATTTCCTATCTCATCGAACCTTCTTACCCTACCCTTACTTTACATATACTCCACCCTACCTCCACTCATCCAACAACCCTTCCCCACTCATACCACCCCTACGTTATCACACCCCAACCATATTTTCATTACCATCCTACTATATCACTCACACCCACACACCTTAACCTTACACACCATTTATCATCACCAGCCCGTCAGTACATCACAACCTAACCCTTACCACCTACGCACCACCCTTACATTTACCATATATCTTTTACTCCTACCCTCAGCTTACCTTACCTCAACCGTCTGACCTTTACTGACGAAGTGAGGCATGAGGTGTAGTACATAAATTTGTATCAGAGTGCACAGCCTATCGACAGATTTAGGCAGAACATAGACATCTATATGGATTGTTGATTCATCAGAGGTACCCTTATGGAATCGGGATGAGATCATTATAGACTTTATCATGGGGTTTCCTTAGGGCAAGTGGAATGTGGATGCCATATGGGCGATAGGGGATCGTTTAGCTAAGACTTATCACTTAAAACCCATCAAAGATGGATCTTCACTTGATGTCCTAGCATAGTTGTATGTTTACCATGTCATCCGGTTTTATGAAGTTTCTCTTGTTGTAGTGTAAGACAAAAGGCTCAAAATCTCATCATGTGGTTGACCTTGATCCGTAGTTTCTTAATGAGAACCTTTCTTATGATGGAAAATTAGTGAAAATCTTGGAAAGAAATCAAGAGCCTTCCGGAGAAATGACTGTAATCTTGATGAAGTCATTGTGGTCCACTCACACTGAATAAGAAGCTGCTCGGGAGTTGAGTCGGAGATGCAAGCCAAGCATTCATTTTTTGTTTCGGATTAGGTATGTCTAGTTTCGACAACGAAACTCTTTTTAATGAGTGAATGATGTAATACCCCAAAACCCCTTGAAGGGATTTTTTTAATCTTAACACCAATTCCGGAGAGGTACATAAAAAGGACCTAACACCTCTAGAGTTCATTCTCTATTCTTCTTCTCAAAGCTTGGACGCTCTTTTCATTTCCTTCTTCCTCGCCTATTCTCTCGAAAATCACACACAAATCTCACTCATTTCCATGCTCAAAATAAGGAAAGAAAAAAAAAACAATATTGCATTTAAGAAGGAGAAGAAGACCCACCTTGAAAGGTTCATCTTTTGGTAAGTGATTGAAGTTCGTCATCTTTTTTTCTTCCTTTTAGGTGATTTAGATCTAGATCCACCATGGAATCTTAAAGCTCTTACCTTTTAATCTATTTTCTTGTTATATAAGTTTAACCTTTTGAGGATCTCTCTTTTCTAGCCCTAAATCCTGATCTTTGTTGTAGATCCAAGCTTTAGAAAGTAAGGAAGAACATAATTGAGGGGTTTCCTAGGTTATTCTTGTTTTCCTAACATTATGCATTTTTGTTTCTTTCATTATTGCATTTTGCGAGAGAATCTAAGAGTTTGGGTTGCACTTAGGTTTGCAGAATGATCTTCTAGTTGATTTTGGATCATCTTGATTGTTGGCTCAGCGACAGCATGTCTACTGGCTCAACGGTGGCTCATATTCCAGAATCTCCTGACAGACCGGTCACAGCCAAGTCAGCATTTTAGGATTAGATGTTTATTTTGATATTCTGTAAAGTCAATTATGTAAAGTCATGTGGTGAAGTAGATATCATGACATTGGGAAGAGCTTGTGTGTGAACATTGAGTGGTCCTTAGTCACGTGCTTGGTAATTTATCTCATTTGTTGTTCATTGCATATACTTCATGGGCTTACATTGCGTGGTGTCTATGCCTCAAGGGCTTACATTGCGGTGTGTTTATACCTCAAGAGCGTATATTGTGGGGTGTCTAACCCTCCAAGGCTCATATTTTTAATGGACATTATGATGCCATTATTTTAGTTATTATTCATTAATTATCTCGCCATCTGGGGTTTACAAGATATGGGCCTAACCCTCCGGGCCTTACAATCTAAGGGGCTCTCACTTCGTGGGCATTACGAAGGCGTACTACTTAGATATAAACCAGTCTATTTCATTCCATTTCAGTTATTTAGTCGGTCATGTATGGGTATCATTAATATTACTTCAGTTCAATTACAATGATTATTATAATATATAATTAGTCAATCCAGATATTGACACCATAATTTACCACTACAAAACAATTAATTATTCCAATATCACTGTCATTCATGATTTCCTGATCACTTTTAGATATCTAATGGTTACCTCTGGAATATGGTTTTTCTTACTGAGTTGTGAGCTCACTCGTTATTTAACATTTTCAAAGAAAGGTGATGCCGGTGATGATAGATAAGAGGATCTAGTTAGAGATTTTTCTTGTGCCAGCTTGATCTAATGTAAGGACCTTAATTATTGCTCTTACCTTTTGGAGATTTGTAGGGGTGGTAACCCCATTGTTTAGCATGTGTTGTTCCCGGTGTTTGTATCTTTCATTTTTAGTATGTGTGAGTAGTGTGAATTGATTATGGTAATTACATTTGGTATTATGTATCCATGGATTTTGTATTGTCTCGTGTTGGGATCATGTTGCCGCTCTTCCGGCCTAGTACCACCGGTTCAGCAATGACCATGCCGGAAGTGGACAACATCAATTGTTCATATTCTTTTTGGTGTTCCGGGATATTATCTTCTCTCTCTTCTGTTAAATTCTTGCCTTCTTCTTCAATGCTTCCGCGAAAAATATGTAATGATATTACTGTAAATTAACGGTGCCGTGTGCAATTGTCACGGATTGTGCACGTGCCGAGCGGATTTTTCCTATACTACCCCTATGGCAGGAATTGGTCGTTACCCTCCTTATATAAACCATTCTTTGCATTTTACTCAAACTAAAAACTATTTTGCGATTATTTTTTTATATAGGCATTAATCTGTGTTAAATTTGTTTTTCAAAAGATAATGGAACACAAGTCCGCACAGGAAACTCGGTTGGTTTTCAGATGGCAGATTGCACCAAGCAACGCAAGATCGAATCTCGACAACCGCAGTATGGGAGTTAGCTCTGAATAAAGGATGACTCCTTGTCAATGTTCTAAAACTCGCTAGGCGAAGTCGGTACGCCACAGGGGCGCCTAGGGCCTGGGGCGCCCAGGCAGTGCCTAGGCGATTTTAGGGTTTTAAGGGGGTTTAAGGGTTTTAAGGGGGTTTTAGGGTTTTAATGGGGGTTTTAGGGTTTTTACGGGGGGTTTTAGAGTTTTTATGAGGGGGGTTTAGGGTTTTAAGGGGGGTTTTAGGGTTTTATGCATCTTTCTTGTCTAAACACTTGGGAAAACTTGATGTTTGCCCAGATGGAACCCTAATAGCCTAGAAGGGCCTTAGAGCGCCTAGAAGGTCCTAGGAGCGCCTAGGAGGGCCTTGGAGCACCTAGAAGGGCCTAGGAGCGCCCAGAAGGGCCTAGGAGCGCCTAGAAGGGTCCAGGAGCGCCCAAAAAATCACCCAGCACACTTGAGCGCCCAGATAAATCGCCTAGAGCCAAGTCGAGCACGCCCGGGGGTCGTCCAGGGCCTAGGCGGCGCTTAGGCGATCGCCCAGGGCGATTTTTAGAACACTGCTCCTTGTGGGCTTAGGGTCCTAGTCCTTCTGACCGCTAAATCATCGTGATTAACCATCTCATCATTATGTCGGAGCGTGGTGGGGGGGCCCAATAGACGAGGGATATCGTATTTTTTTTAGAAGAGGGATATCGTTTTTTAAAAGAAAAAAACAACACAAAGATTTTGGTTGGGGTCGGATCGATTTGAATTCAACTCAATATTTTATTCACTCCGCTATCTTATTTACCATTATTTTATTAATTCTATTATTATATTATAATTTCTCTCATCATTCATTTCATCATCAACAAATAAAATAATATTAATCAATTCACTTTATTCATTCACTACATTATTTAACCATTATTTTATCAATATAATACTTCATTAAAATTTATCTAACCAATCATTTCTTCAATTATGCATATTTCGATATACGATTTCAACTTTCTAATCATTAATTCACCTTATTTTATTTCATTAAAATTCCAATTATCAATCATTTTTTCATCTACACAAATTTCAATAGAGTAATGATACGGACACAACCGTTGTGGCACAACGAATGACATAACGGTCATCTGCACCGTTGATCATTATTGTTCACATCAAGATCAATTTAGATTTATAATGATCAACGGTGCAGATGACCGTTATGTCATTCGTTGTGGCACAACGGTTGTGCTCGTATCATTACTGATAGAATTATTGTTAACAATATATTTTGTCATTGAGTAAACATGAACCATTACAGGAGTTTATATAGCTAGCCACAAGGCTATAAACATAAATACAAAGATAATTAAATATAACTATCATCTAATACGCTCCCTCAAGCTGACGGCGCTGTGCGAAGGCCAAGCTTGGAAATGAAAGTAGAAAAAGATAAACGGGGCAGTGGCTTGGTGAGAACATCGCCCAGGCCGATCGCGTAGCAACACGAGCAACGCGAACAAGTCCTCTTTCAACATGCTCACGAATAAAGTGATAATCTATAGCAACATGCTTCATGCGCGAATGAAACACTGGATTGGCGCTTAGTCGAAGAGCACCTAAATTATCACAAAAGATCACAGGTGTGGTCTGAACCGAAAAACCGAGATCTGCAAGCAGATAGGTCAGCCAAGCAATCTCTGCCGCAGTATCAGCAACGCATCTGTATTCAGCTTCGGTGGACGAACGAGCAACTGAGGTTTGCTTCTTGGAGCTCCAGGAAATCGCATTCCTACCCAAGAAGACTATATACGCAGAAGTAGAAGCATAACCAGCTTCCCTATTCCCCCCCCCGTCCGAATCAGAGAAAGCATGCCAACGGCGAATCCTTATATAGCTGCAGACCCATAGTGGCGGTGCCAGACAAGTAACGCAACACACGTTTGACTAACGTCCAATGGTACTCAGTCGGTGCATGCATAAACTGAGCTAGCTTATTAACTGCAAACTGAATATCAACCCGGGTAAAGCATAAATACTGTAAAGCCCCCAAGATTTGGCAATACTGAGTAGGGTTTGAGAGAGCCGGAGAGACAGCAGGATCACCAGAAAAAGCATCAGCAGGCATAGGCGTGGAGACGGGCTTGGAGTCCTCCATATGAACCTGAGATAGTAACTCATGAGTGTACCTGGTTTGCGTGAGGAGCATGCCCAGAGAAGAATGTGTGACCTCAACCCCCAAGAAATACGATAAGGGACCTAGATCCTTAATAGAGAACCTAGAACCAAGCTGATCAATAACACCCTGAACCTGCTCAGCAGAGCTACCTGTAACAATAATGTCATCGACATACACCAAAAGCATAGTAATACTGGTGGACGTGCGACAAACAAACAATACGAATCGAATCGAACCGAATTAACAAAACCCAGAGTAAGAAGAAAATTTTTAAGCTCATGGTACCAGGCACGAGGTGCCTGCTTAAGGCCATAAATTGCCTTATGAAGCTTACACACAAAGGTGGGTTTAGTAGCATCCTCAAACCCAGGCGGCTGACTCATATAGACATCTTCAGCCAGTGTCCCCTGCAGGAAGGCATTGTTGACATCAAGCTGGCGAAGGCACCAACCCATGGAAACCGCAATACTAAGAACAAGGCGAATCGTAACGGGCTTAACGACAGGACTAAAAGTCTCAAAGTAATCGAAACCAGGCCGTTGCGTAAACCCTTTGGAAACCAGGCGAGCCTTGTACTTGTCAATTGAGCCATCCGGTTTCCGCTTAATTTTGAACACCCACTTACAGCCAACAATGTTTAAATCAGACGACGGGGGAACTAAGGACCACGTATCATTGCGAAGAAGCGCACTATACTCGTCAGACATCGCAACACACCACTGCAGGCACTGCAAGGCCTGCTTAAGGGTAGAGGGCTCGGTTTCAAGGTAGCGATTTTGTATCTGAGCTTGGAGGTTGAAGATGGTACGAGGTTTGAATATTTGGTTTCTAGAGCGAGTTGTCATAGGATGTGTTGGTGGAGGCGGAGGTGGAATCACTGCTGGAGGCATTGGACGTGGGAACAGGAGAGGAAGACGAAGGAAGGCTATCAGATGGAGGGCCAGAGCTCTCGGGTTGAGGGTTGGCGGTCTCGGTTGGGGGGGTTGTCGTGGGGGGAGAGTGACGAACTGGAGTCGCAGCGGGCTCATAATACTCAGGAGGTAATAAGGTAGATAGAGACGGTACATAAGGATCTATAGGAATGGTAGCAAAAGGAAATATATCCTCCATAAAGCGAACATCGCGGGATGTGTACAGGCGGGATGCAGATAGATCATAGCAAAGGAAGCACTTTGAGTGAGGGAGTAGCCAAGGAAGACGCAAGGTTTGGAAGGCGACTCAAGTTTGTGATTATTATACGGTTTAAGCCATGGATAACACAGACACCCAAAGACTCGAAGTTTGGAATAGTTAGGAGGATCCGAGAAGAGCTTAAGATGAGGGGAGAGCATGTCAAGATTTTTGGTAGGCATACGATTGATGAGGTAGACAGCTGCACTGACAGCATACGACCAATAGGTGATCGGCATGGAGGCATGAGAAAGAAGAGCTAAGGCAGTTTCGGTGATGTGCAGATGACGTCGTTCAGAGATACCATTGTGCTGAGGTGTGTAGGTGGGAGACGTGAAGTGGGAAATGCCGTGGGCAGCAAGAAAGGGCGCGCTTTTATATACTCGGTTCCATTGTCAGAGTAAAGGGTTTTGATAGGAGTATCTAACAATTTTTCGACATATGTTTTTGTGGAAATATTACTCAGCAGACTCAGTCTGCTGAGGGGGGGTGTGGAAATATTACTCGGCGGACTCGGTCCGCCGAGGCTTCAAAAGGGTGCTCACAGGGTGCTCGGCGATTGCCGAGCCTCGGATTTCGTGCATAATATTTTGTACATCTTATTTAATTGTAAAATTAATTGTAAAAGACATATTAATTGTGAGTCATATAAACAATTAATATGTCAAACTCTAGTTTACTTTATGTCATAGACATAACTTTTACTTTTTACTTTTGCATGCTTGCCGCCCACATCTACATACTCAAGTGGCGCCCAAGCTAGCTAGCTAGTCTCTCTATCTCAATTGTATCTATTTATACATCTTTTTACTCAATGAATAAACTAAGTTGAAGTTTACTCTTGTGTTTATCACATTCTCAAACTCTCTTCATGGTAGCAGAGCCTTACTGAGTTCTAAAATCCGCTGCAAAACTCAGTTCTTTTTCAGAAAATGTCAACATTATCTGAAGTTTCATCTTCTTCAGTAGACTCACAGCTGCCTCAGCAGACTGGGATAACTGAACACTCTTCTTTTACAAATCATAAACTTGATGGTAACAACTACTTGCTATGGTCAAGGTCTATGAAAATGTATATCTCCGGCCGGGGCAAGATGGGATATCCGTCCGGTTCCAAACCTCGCCCTCGCTCGAAACCGACCCCAAGTTTGAAGCATGGGACACGAGAAAATAACCAAGTCATGACCATCCTCACGAGGTCTATGACAAAAGAGATCGATGAGAACTTCATGATGTATGACACTCGCTAAGGAAATGCGGGACAATGCCGAGACCTTTACTCAAAAAAGGACAATACATCCGAAGTCTATGAACTCGAAGCTCGTATTCAAAATTGCGGACAAGGGGATATGTCTCGTAACTCAATACTTTAATCAACTATCTAAGGCATGGCAACACCTAGATATGTTGGAAACTCACCCCTGGAATGATGTTAAAGATGCCGCACTCTTTAAAGACATTATCGAGAAAAAGAGAGTATTTAAATTCCTTACTTGGATCGAATCCTACTCTTGATGATGTCGAGGTAGAATTCTTGCTACTAAACCTCTTCCAAATCTCAAATCCATGTTTGCCGAGGTCAAACATGAGGAAAGCAAAACGAGGAAAGTGATGCCGCTGAACCCCCGCCGACAACCCTACTCGAAGGTACGCCTGCGTCGAAGGTTAATGAGACTTACGGGAAGCCTACCGAGAAAGCCGGAAAGGCGTTCGTGATCACTGCAAACGCACAAATCACACCAAGGACAATTTTTGGAAGCTACATGGCAAACCTACCCCCTCTAAAACCTCAAAAACAACCAGGGAAAGTCAAGGCAAACTTATCAGTGAAGAGGAAAGTGACAAAGTAAGTCAATGCTCGCCTTGTCGCCTTTAGAGCCTTTATTGCTCGGATCGGGAAGGTAGCTCCCCTACCGAAATGGCCACTCATGCTAAAACAGTATATTTTACTCACCTCTTAGTAATGAGACTTGGATTGTTGATTCGGGGCTTCTTCCCATATGATTTGGTAATAAAAACCTTATTACCCAATATATGCCATGCAACCAAATTCACGAATTAAGACTCGCTAGATGGTTCTGTTTCTTATGCAAAAGGTGTTGGGAAGGTTAAACTTACTAATCGGATATATCTACGAGAATGTCCCGTTTGTTCCAAAGTTAGACCGTAACCTTATATCTCGTCGGAAACTCACTAAAGATCCGAATTGAATTTGTTGTTTTTAATAAGAATCGGTGTACATTCCAGGATCTTTCTTCTCGAGAAGTGATTGGGCAAGCTAAACCCCGCTCAGATCGTTTGTGATCAACCTGGCCGAAGACGAAGACGAAGACGAGAATCTGCCTCGGCGGCTCGCACTCAAAACCTAGACAATATCATGTTATGGCATTATAGACTAGGACATCCAAGTTTTGGTTATTTAAAGTCTTTAATCCCTGAATTGTTTAAAGGATGTAATCTTAATGATCTTCAATGTGATATTTGTCAATTTGCTAAACTCACCAAATCTGTATATGCTAAGTTACCTCACTTGCCCTCTTCCCCTTTCACCCTAATTCACAGTGATGTATGGGGACCCTCAAGAGTGAAAAGTATAACAGGAAAAAGGTGGTTTGTAACCTTCATTGATGATCATACCAGAAACACTTGGCTGTTCTTAATGAAAGACAAATCTGAAGTTGGACCTATCTTCCAAGAATTTTATCACATGGTCTCCACCCAATTTGATACTAAGATCAAGATCTTAAAGACTGATAATGCTCTGGAATACTATGAGTCTAACCTCAGTAACTTCTTGACAAACAGAGGAATTGTTCATATCAGTAGTTGTGTGGAAACACCTCAGCGAATGGGGTTCTTTGAAAGAAAGAACAGCATCTGTTGGAAATGGCCGGATCAATCATGTTCACTACACATGTTCCTAAATACATGTGGGGTGAAGCTATATTGATCTTGCTACATATTTAATCAACGTACTTCCCAAGAGTATTAGGTTTCAAAACTCCTCTCCAAACCCCGCCGACCACACACTCCCTCGCTCTCATCTTATTACCCAATTGCCTCCAAAGATCTTTGGTTGTACTTGTGTTTGTTTATATCCATGCTCAACACAAGTAAACTTGATCCTAAAGCTCATAAGTGCATTTTCCTTGGATATGCACAGGACAGAAAGGTTACAAGTGTTACTCTCCTACCGAAAAGAAATTTTACAATTCTATGGATGTGAAATTCTTTGAAAGGACTCCATATTACAAAACCTACGAGCCGGTCCACGATGGAAACCCGATTGAGATTGAACTAAGTCTCGTTCCCTCGGCAAACCATTAACCCTCGGCGGACTCATAATCTTCGGCATCCCGCGGATACTCACATTACCGACCCTCGGCGGTCTCGCGACCCGGTGTCCGCGACCCGAGCCCGCCGAACCGGAACCTCGGCAACCTCATGCGAACCGAGTCCGCCGGACCCCGGCTTTCGACTCTCGGCGGCCTCAAGTAGATGACGGACCTATTGCTCTAAGGAAAGGGAAAAGATCATGCACCGATCATTCTATTCATACTTATTTATCTTATGATCGCTTGTCTCCTGTCTTTGCCATGTTTACACAGACCCGGACTCTCACTCTATCCCTAGAAATATTCGGAGGCCCTTCAAAATGATAAGTGGAAGGTCGCTATTAAAACAGAGATGACTCGCTCTCTTGGATAATCATACTTGGGACCTCACAACTCTTCCCAAAGGCAAGAAAACAAGATTAGTCAGATGGTTATTCACTATCAAATACAATGCGATGGTAAAATTGACAAGTATAAAGCCGATTGGTAGCAAGGGGATTCACTCAAACTTATGGCATTGACTATAAGGAAACTTTTGCACCGGTAGCAAAGCTCAACACCGTCGTGGTACGATTTCCCTAGCTTTGTCCAACTTGATAGGCCTCTTCACCAATTGGACATCAAAAATGCCTTTCTAAATGGGGACTTCACCGAGGAGGTTTATATGACCGTACCCCCGGTTTTATCAATCCTCATACTCAAGGCAAGGTGTGCAAGGCCGAGGAAATCTCTATATGGCTCGAAGCAATCACCAAGGGCATGGTTTGGAAAACTCACTACCGTGGTTAAAGCTATTTGGATATCATCAATGCAACTCGATCACACCATGTTTGTCAAGACAACCAACCGGAGGAGGTCCATTCTAATTGTATATGTGGATGATATCATCCTTACTTGGGAGATGACTCTACCGAGATCCGAACTTGAAGACTCTACTGGCAAAGGTGTTCCAAGTTAAAGACCTGGGCTACCTCAAGTACTTTCTTGGTATGGAAGTAGCTAGAACCACCAATGGCATTTCAGTCTCCCAAAGGAAGTATGTCCCGGACCTACCGAAGGAAACCGGCATCTTTGGGATGCAAACTCGCTCGTATCTCCAAGAGACCCCGGTCATACCCTATCGCATGGTGACATTGCTTGTCGGGGAAAGAACAATATCAAAGGCTTGTAGGCAAACTCATATACCTTTCTCACACAAGACCCGATATTGCATATGGGGTCGGTCCGGTCGGTCAATTCATGCATTGCCCTACCGAGCAACATTGGGATGCGAAGAATAGGATACCGAGGTATTTAAAATCCACTCCCGGCCAAGGCCCGCACTTCACCAAGTCTACCGATAGATCAATCAAGGTCTACACCGATGCCGATTGGGCCGGATGTCACATTGACAGAGAGGTCTACCACAGTTATTGCTCATATATATGGGGGAACCCGGTTACTTGGAGGAGCAAGAAACAACCTACTTTGTGTCAAGAAGCGATCTTGAAGGTCGAAGCCGAACTAAGGGCACTTGTACTTGGCATTTGTGAAGCTCTATGGCTAAAAAGTGGTGCCGACGAACTTCAAAGAACCGTATCATCAACCTATCACACTCTGTTGTGATAATAATTCACCTTATGCATGGCGAGAAGATCCATCCATCATGATAAAACCAAGCATGTGGACATTGACGACACTTTACGAAGGAGAAGATTGATGCCAAGATTATTCAACTCCGATGTTCCCTCGACGGATCGAATGCGATATTCTTACTAAGGCTATTCCACCTCTTATGTTCGACGGACTAAGTAGCAAACTTGGTCGCATCAACATATACAAACCCGCTTGAGGGGGGGTGTGGAAATATTACTCGGCGGACTCGGTCCGCGAGGGGGGTGTGGAAATATTACTCGGCGGACTCGGTCCGCCGAGGCTTCAAAAGGGTGCTCACAGGTGCTCGCGGATTGCCGAGCCTCGGATTTCGTGCATAATATTTTGTACATCTTATTTAATTGTAAAATTAATTGTAAAAGACATATTAATTGTGAGTCATATAAACAATTAATATGTCAAACTCTAGTTTACTTTATGTCATAGACATAACTTTTACTTTTTACTTTTGCATGCTTGCCGCCCACATCTACATACTCAAGTGGCCGCCCAAGCTAGCTAGCTAGTCTCTCTATCTCAATTGTATCTATTTATACATCTTTTTACTCAATGAATAAACTAATTTGAAGTTTACTCTTGTGTTTATCACATTCTCAAACTCTCTTCAGTTTTGAATTTGACAAAGGTGGAATAAACATCAGATTTATAAGCTAACGGATATAACCAAATGAAGCGAGTAAAATGATCAACAAATAAAACATAATACTTGAAACCATCAACTGAATAAACTGGGGATGACCAGACATCTGAATAAATGACCTCCAAAGGTTTAACGGTACATAATGTCGAATCAGAAAAAGGGAGCCGGTGGCTCTTATTACAAAGACAGGAATCACAATAAGTAGAAGAAACAGAAGATAATTCTAAAAAATTATTTTTCGCAAGATTTTGAATGATAGGAAAAGCTGGATGGCCGCAGCGACGATGCCAGGTAGCAGCCGAGGCTTTGGACGCAGAAAAGGCGAAGAGAGCTTTTGAAGACCACAGATAGGCTCCATCACTGACTTGTCCCTGGTGGAGGCATGTGCCCGTCTTCAAATCCTTCACCAAAAACGAGTCGGTAAGAATTCAATAGTGACAGAATTATCGCACAAAATTTTTGACCGAAAGTAGATTACGAGAAAGAGAGGGAACACGAGAGGACGTGATTTAATTTAAAGGAAGAGAGGAAGGTAGAGCCAATGTGAGTGATAGCCAAGGAGCTACCATCACCAATGACTATACTAGCCGTACCTTGATAAGGGGAATGCAGAGAGAGCAGACTGAGCTCCTGTGTCATGTGATGAGAGGCACCACTGTCAAGCATCCAGGGAGCAGAAGGATCAGAGTATGGCACAGGATAAGTGGAAGCGGTATGCTGAGCAACATGAGCATGGGGAGGAGGGGGAGGCCGAGGGCTGCCTTGGTTTCGAGGTGGGCGGGGAAGATTGTTGTAGAGGGGGTAGGCAGTGCAGCGGGTAGCAACGTGACCTTGGACACCAAAGAGTTGGCAGAAGCCTTGGTAGCCTTTGGAATTACGAGCAGTGGGACCTTTAGAGGAGTTATTGGGGAAGGGGGAAGGCTGTTGGGGTCTCGGGTTGGGGATTGGGGCATGCGGCATGATGGGTGAGGGGGGCCGAGGTGGTTGGGGAGAGGGATAATAGGATGGATTGGGGGAAACATGCATAGGACGGGGTTGATGGTAGGCAGGGAAAGCAGTATACGCAGGGGGTGTGACAGACTGACTTTGTGCAATCAACGCCTCATGCATTAACAATTTCTCATGTAACAAAGGCATAGCAATAGTATCATCACGAGCCTGAATGGCACTCACAAGATCCTTATATTCACTACCGAGATTTTTTAAAACAATTTCAACCAATTCATCGTCGGCACTTTAGCATCTAACGACGCCGGATCATCCGCAATAGTTTTAATAGCAAAAATACCGAGAGATTGACATTGTACCTTTAGTAATAGAATTCAAACGCAATCTGAGGTATCGAGTGCGGCCCTTACTTTGTTTCCCATATGTATCGATGAGGGTATCCCAAGCTTGCTTCGAATTAGTTGTGTGCTGAATAGAAGCAACATAATTCTTGTCAACCGAGCCAAGAATGAGATGATGAATGAGTGCATCCTGTTGAACCCATAGTAAATGCGCTGGATTGGACACAGCCGCACCGGCGGGACTGGTTAGAACGGCGGCCGGCTTGGGTATATCACCGGTGATATATCCGATGAGGCCATGACCGGTGAGGAGGGTGGTCATCTGAAGCTTCCAAGCAGAGAAATTTTTATCATCGAGTTTAATCGGTGCATTGACAGCAGGATTTAGGGAGACGCCAGAGGGGGCTGCAGAAGATGGAGCAGCGTCAGCGGTGGAAGAGGCCGAATCAGCGGTTGAAGGAGGAGTGGCCATGGCAGCAGCGGCGGCCTAGCGGCGAGGATGGCTTCGGCAATAGGGTTAAAGAAATTTTGGTGGATCGAGAATCTCTGATACCATGATAGAATTATTGAATAACAATATATTTTGTCATTGAGTAAACATGAACCATTACAGGAGTTTATATAGCTAGCCACAAGGCTATAAACGTAAATACAAAGATAATTAAATATAACTATCATCTAATAATTACTCATTTCAATATAAGATTTCAACTTTATAATTATTACTTTATTTTATTTTTTTCACTTTCTCTATCATGAATTTATTCAACTTCAATCTAACCCGACACCAAAAGTGTGTCGAGGAGTCTGCTAAGATATGTACAACTAGTTATCTATTTATCCAAGAAAGGAAGGTTTTTCAACTTTATCTCATGTTTGGTTGCTTAATATAATCATTCTTTTTCTGAAGTACCTTTAGCAGTTACCTAAGAATTACTTTTGGGATTTGCCTTATCTACAATTATATTTTAAAATGCAAGACATTCAAATACTAAACGGAACATAAGTGGAATGGCTAGCTTGCGTTGTTTATTGAATAGTAGATTGATTATTTGACCTAAAAATGCATGAGAAGATATTAAAGTGACAACACTCCTTGTCTTTTTAGGGTCTTTTCACGCCGATATGTTATCTTGATCGAATTTGGGTTAAAAAATAACTTTTATTCTGACCGAATTTAAGTCAGGATATTTATTTTATCTAGACTCAATATTGGTCAGAAAGCATAATTGATACTTCCTGATTAAAATTCGGTCCGTAAACTAAGCAATATCATGCCTAACCGAATTTAATTAAGTCCGGAAATAATTTTTATTCTGACCGAATTTGAGCTCGGATGCTGGTTTTCTTTAGACTCAATATCGGTCAGAAAGCATCGTTGATACTTCTTGATTGAAATTCGATCCGTAAATTAATCAATATCTTATCTAAAATTCAGTCTGAATCAATTAGTAAAAAATTAAATAATAAAACTAAAAATAAATGTGTTAAGATTATTTTTAGGTGTTCAAAGACAGCACCTTGTTTTTTAGGTCTTTTTTTTTTTTAGGGAAACTGGTAAATCATGTCACTGTAGTGTCTGATATATTTTTTTTCAGGTCAAACATTTTATGACATTTTTTTTCAGGTTCTCCGTCCAAATACAATCAAACCGTCCAAATTTGGATTCCTTTTCGTCTCAATCCATTCACTGACCAAAATGGACGGAATCCGTCCAAAATTCGGACGCAACGTCCGAATTGTGACGAATTCCGCCCAAATTTGGACGTTTCGCCCAAAATTGAAGTTTACTCGTTCTGAAAATGGTAAGAAATGAAATGCCCACCATAGCAAGTTCAGGGTTCATTAGCATTTGATATTCAATTTCAGTGTAATATTTCTATTATGATTATTATTCAGATGATTTAATTTGCAGAATCCAAGAAGGGGGCTCAAAAGGGAGATGATGTTTGTAAGAAAGACACAATTTCAGGAGAGCTTCCTAAGATTCCAAAGCCAAAGCAGAAACGGAAGAAAAGCAGATCAAATTCCTCTCCAAAATCTGGTTCTTCATCATCTTCTTCCTCCAGAGCCTTGCAAGAGATTTTGTTAATTATCTTGCAGGAGGTATCAAAATCTGGTTCTTCATCATCTCCAAGAGTTTTTGTTAATAATAAAAACTTGACTTGTCCCATCAAATTTGGGCGAAACATCCAAATTTGGACGAAATTCGTCACAATTCGGACGTTGCGTCCAAATTTTGGACAGATTCCGTCCATTTTGGTCAGTGAATGGATTGGAACGAAAAGGGTCCAAATTTGGACGGTTTGACTGTATTTGGATGAAATCGTCCAAATTCGGACGGGAGAACCTGAAAAAAAAAATGTCATAAAATGTTTCACCTGAAAAAAATTGTCAGATATTACAGTGACCTGATTTACCAATTTTTTCCTTTTTTTTTTTTTTTTTTTAGTCTAGCACACCGAATGTTATGCCGTCACTTTTAGCTTATTTCACTAAAGTAAACTTCCTAAAAGTTGAATTGTTGCTAATGGCTCAATGCCTTAAGGCGGTGAATACAAAATCTTAAGATCTAAAATAAGCCAAACATCCACGAACCCTAAGTAGGAGTCAGACTATGAATGCACGACTTCGACTGAACTCCGAATAGTGTTGAAATTCATCACATTATTGAAATAAACTAAAAGTGAAATACTGTGAACTCCGAATGCCATCACATTAGTGAAATAAGCTTATTTCACTCCGAATGCCGTCACTTCGACTGAACTCCGAAAGTAAACTTAGATATATGATACCTTACAAGTATGATTAAATTAGAAGGATTAAATACAGAATACACAAAGATACGGAAAGGTGAAGCAAACGTTGCGACATTTTCGGTTTTGTATTCTGAGTCTAGTAAACTGATAAAGGAACTAAATAACTGTTATCATGTTTCGGTTCTTATGAAGAACATATTTTTCAGTTAAATGTTAGGATTTAATGGACATATTCAATTGTAAGGAATAAATGTTATTCCGATAAAGTTGAAAGGTCACTGAATCTAACATACTAGATTGATGTCGCTATATATTTGATATAGGTAAAAAATCTCAACTAAATATTTGTATGGCTGTTATCCTTGATTTTGTGGCTGTTCTAGACACAGTCTCTATGGAAGGGAAGCATGTAATCAAACGTCATTCTGATGATGTTGAACCATGTGACTATGAATCATGTGGGTTATACGTATCTTATCCAAGGAGGACTAAAATACCCTTTTAAGAAAAGGTTATAAATTCTAGAAAAAATTGTCTAAAGCCTAAACATACCGATATTTGTTGGCTTATGACAATTAAGGTCACAGATAATTGTTTATTACTCTATGACTATTTATAGAAATAGTTGAATGTTCTTAGTGAAGTACAACAATTCGGAAAGCCCAAAAAAGTTCGAGCTAGTACGAGTATGAGATTGATGAGCTACTTAGGAATTAATCTTCAATTGGATTGAATCAATTAATACCTGAAAGGTGTTTCAGAAGTCGTCTGAAATAGAATCAGATTCTCCCTTGAAGGATACCATCTTTGGGATACGCAATTAGATTGTGTTCCTAAAATGGAAACAACACTTTATATGATAAAGGTGTGACGTAGGCCATGCGAAGTATCCCTTACGTGTTTCGGGATAGTGCCCTTATACGATACATATACTTAACCGAGTTCCAAAGAATAAAGGTTGAATAAATTCCATATTAGATATGGAATGGGATAATGTCGAATCTATCTTAACCGATGATTTGAAGTTGTCATAGGCAAAGTCAGAAAGTCTTGGAGCCTAGTACGACATATGCAACTTTGTGGAATATCTTAGCAAGTATGCTAGATATTATTTACTTGTCCGCGGAGCAAAATGGTTGTCTCCAAACATGCTGTCTTCTAGAAGAAGTGTTTCTTCCAAAAGAAACAGTGGGAGTGAATAAGATCTCAAAAGAGTTTGAGAACCACAAAGAGATATTCAACCATTGGAAAATGAGCAGGCACCGCATAGCGATGAGGTGTAGAACACTGTTCAGTGCACACAAAAGTTCTGTAAGTCTGTGGATAACCTCAAGCCTGAAAAGGTTGATGGTATGTTCATCTTGAAGAATGAATGTCTCACGACTTATGAAGGAATGTTTGAAAGGCAAGATTGAGAGATATGGAAAGGAGCCATAATATCTGAATTAGATTCCATCAGTGACAACCAGGTTGTGAACCTAGTCTGTCTTGCCTAGAGGAAATGTCCCTGAAAGGCTGACATGATAGTAATATGACCATAAGGCTATAGTGACGCCTGAAGGATACGGGGTTAAACCTTGTAATTATCTTTATGCTGTCAGCTGAGCCCAGTTCTATTCAGACTATGCTTGTTATAACTTCGTATCATGGCTATATGATAGTGTTGAAAACGTTGGGCAGATATCTCGATGTTCATAGATGATAACATGATATGTGAGCCCATGAGATCCATTTATGGACTCAAACAAGTTTCTCTAGACGATTTCTTTGTTTGATAATCAAAGGAGTTTGATTTAGTCAAAAGAAAAGATATGCCCAATGTGAAAAAAGGGATAGTGGGAGTGTGTTACGGTTTTTGAGTAAGGTATTGGATATCTCTCTCGGGAATTATCACCCCATGTCACAGTCAATTAATGTTTGGTAGTTCAAGGTCTTTACGAAAGCACTTGGATTAGCAGTTCTTATTCTTGAAATAAGAATCTATAGTGATAGATTTAACTGCTGTTGGTTTATACTTTACCTATATAGATGTGATGCTAAAGAAGTTTAGCATAGATCACGACAGGAGATACTACTAGCCGGTGTTCTCAAGATCTATCTATGTTAGGACGTTAGTCCTAAAGATAAGGTGAAAGATGATGCTTATGGAAGTTTTCCTTTGCTACTACGGTAGCTAGGAACCATCATAAAAGTAATGCCGGATGTTCATAGTCCATGAATAGTCATGAGCAAGTATGAAAGTAAATCTGGTGAATGTCGAGAATATCCTTAAACAAGTTAAGGATGGTTCCTAGTTTAACGAAACTTAGAATCAGATAAATATAGATATACAGACGTATATCCTGAGTCTTATGAAGGCGAGTGGGAGCTACAGTATGGGTTTGCAGTCACTTTGATTAAGTGATACAGTGAGCTGGAAATGCTTTTGGCATGGGTCGCTGTAAATTCTACAACTTAGCCAAAGCATAGTAGTGCCCTTGGAGGCGCAGCGGGAGCAATCATGAGTCTAGAAGGTCAATCCCTGAACCTTGTACTTTCCTTCCACCTTTTCTATATATTTGATATAGTAAGTGGATTCATTGCTTAGGCAAGGACCAGGGTCTCATCGGAGATTCATGTGTGTGTGTTGAGGCGGTTCCTTTTGACTTGGTCATTTGGAGCATGATATGAAGATAGTCTGAGTCCCCACAGATAGTGATCCGTTCACGCTTAGGGTTGGTTGCGAGTATTGCATGAGATTCTTGTGTTTCAACTTGGTCTTGTGTGTATGATTGATTGGCTTTAGGCCAAGTGGGAGATTGTTGAAATAGTGTCCTAAACCCAATCGAGTTGGACCGGATCTGACCGAGTCAGATCATTTCTACTATTTTTTTATGATTATACATATATAATAAATGGCTTTTCTGTTGTCATATATTTGTTCTTTTAAAGAACCAATTATGAATTGTTATATGATAACGTCATTAGTATTAAACTGTGATAGAGAAACTATGATAGGCGATTATGGTTGACGAGATCTTTAATCACTTTAATAAGTTTGATACTTAAATGTCTCTAGGCTTATGTACTATTAAACAGGGCATTGATAGTACAAATAGGCTTGCACGTATTAGATGTCTTCTGTCTTTAAAGGTAGGGATAGATCTCGTCTATCGAAGTGTAAAGACACTTGGACTGTACGTGGACGTGTATTAGAGAATGCGTACGTTAGACTGGCCCATTTACACTGTTAAGTGTCACACTATGTGGCGGTTGTGTAATTATCCTTAGGACCGGAGTCTACATGGCATCACGGTGTGGATTTTCATTCTTTGACACTATTGAGGTTTCCCTTAGCCACGGGGCGATCATGCGGTAGTGATTGGGTGTGATACTGAAGCATGCGGAGTATACGTGTTTGGTCGTCCGGAAATCGCATACCCTAATAGTAGGGGTGAATATCCGAAAGGGCCTTTTTATAAGGAATGTCTTACTCCCGTGAATCTTTGCAAAGTGGAAGTACATGAGTTACTTTGAGAGAGCATGATATCCAGATTATAAGATACGGTCGTTGATGTTTAACACTCGATGAACGACCGTATGGATATTATTACAGCGATAGGATTCTATTTATACGGTAACTGTTTCACATGAAAGGTAGTAGTCATTGCATTTGACTCTTCCGATGATTGGGGGTCACGGTGTGTTGCTAAACGCTATCCCGTGATCGTTAGGCATGAAGGGCATTTTCGTAATTTGCACTTTGTGTCTACGGCCAACATATTCGGAAGCCTATCGGATCACACACATAAGAACATTTAGCCGGACTAAAATGCGGTTATAGCAATAATCAAATAAGGAAAGTTTTATTTCGACTATAAAGTGTTATAGTGATAAATTAATATGGTGGTATTTATTTATTATGAATAAATTAAATACAAGATATTAATTATGTTGATCAATTAAATATCCATATTTTAATATGTATGAGGCGCATTATATTTGTGTATATGATACACATGGATTTTTCAAATTAATTAATCATGGTACTATATTATCTAGTATTAATATAAATTAATAATATTTATATTTATATATATACGTGACTTGCACAATGAAGTGCATGTGCACATTTGTAGAAAAATATATAAATGTATAGATTTATATGTGTAATATATATATATATATATATATATATATATATATATATATATATATATATATATATATATATATATATATATATATATATATATATATATATACGATATATACACATGTGTAAATTGATTTATGGTAATAAAATAAAGATAGTCAATATTAGATATTGACAAAATCTTGAAAATATTTAATATGAGATATTAAATTAAATGAGATAAATCAATCAAAGGTATTTTTCTTATTTTATTGGGAAAATGTTTTCTTTCTCCTCTATCTACTAGGAAGCTAATCCCATTCAGATTGGGATATCAAAAGGGCGCCCCATACTCTATATAAAGGAGGGATTGGCTAACTCTTTTGTATAATACGATTCCAAAAACTAATAGTTCTTGTAAAAATTAGAGAGCTTCTTAGAGAGAGTTTTGAGAGAGAGAGAAAGTCGGTCTAGCAACCGAGTTTTTCTGGTAGCAATCCATGATGGGATTCCGGCGGGCTATTCATGTGGATCACCGGTAGAGGCCGAACGCTTGGGCGGCTCCGTGCATCACTACTCTCCTTAGACGGTCAAAGCGTCGATCTTTTAGATCAAGCAAGGTAACCATCGTCTACTACTTATTTGTTTATTACTTAAAAGAAGTCGATCTGGTCAAAGGAAATAAAATTTTGAATTCCTCTGCTTTCCCGCGTAGATTTCCTAACAACTAAATGATATCAATTTCTTGGTCATTTGTGAAACATGTCTAACCTCATTCAGTGTGCAGAATTTACCATCATGTGTCCTCAACTGAACAGATCCAATCTCAACTATTTTGCAGACCTTGTTATTAGTCATTGCAATATGGCCTCCATCCACCTGCTGATAAGTTGAAAACCACTCCCTGTTTGGACACACATGATAAGATGCCCCAGTGTCCAGAATCCACACATCTCTGTGACCTGCTGACTCTGAAATTGCTAAGGCCAGATCTTCTTCAGAGTTGGTGTCTTGTTTGTCCAAAGCAACTGCACCCTGCTGGGCACCTTGCTGCTTCTTCCTTTTGGGCATTCATTTTTCCAATGTCCCTGCTCATTGCGAATTACGACATCCTTAGCTTTAGGTCCCTTGAAAGTTCTCCTGGATTTCTTCTTTCCGTAATTTCCCCGCCCTCTCGCCGATTCCACTAGCCACCAATCCAAATAGACCGATCGTCCGTCCCGCAACCGGATGCCTTATGGCGTAGCTCTCGAGCATAGAGTGATGATCTCACATCCTCCAATGACACTGAGTCCTTCCCAACAATAAAGGACTGCACAAAGTTCTCATATGATGTAGGCAATGACACCTGTAGAATCAATGATGCATCTTCATCTTCAATCTTCACATCAATATTCCATAGGTCAAGTAATATTGTGTTCAGCTGGTCTAGATGATCCCTCATCTGAGTGCCCTCATGCATCCTTAGGCTGAACAGACGTTGTTTCAATAACAACTTGTTGGTTAGAGACTTTGTCATATACAGACTCTCAAGCTTGGACCACAGCTTCTTTACTGTGTCCTCTTCAGCAACCTCCGTGATAATTGATAACGGAAAAATTCACCGTTATTTTTATAACTTTTCAACCCGTTTCTGATATCATTTCGAGTATTTTTATATCAGTTCGAGTCATTAATTCCTATGTTTCAACTAAATATGTTAGTAGTAGTTATTATATAAAATATCGTATTTTTAGCGTGTTTTTATAGTTTTTGTACCGGTTTAGTAACCGGTGTGTCGTGTCGTGTTTACGTTTGGTATTTTGGTGGTTTATTGCAGAATTATAGGTTAACCAAAATCCCGAGTAACGACACGTTTTGAGGCCTAAAAGAGGTGTTTTTAGGGATATAAGAGTGTGCCACAAGCTTTAAAAGGTCAAGTGGATCAGTGGTTCGTAGTGTCACTAACGATTTATATCTTCGACGAACCAATGACCCATTAAAACGGAATTTTCTGAAGAAGTGGCCTTAATGAAAGTTGTAGATATTTGATAGAGCTTTACAACCTATTTTGAATCACGTCAATTGGAGGTCTACAACTCAAGTTATGACCAAGTGGCTAATCGATTCGTAATAGTAAAAATCCCGAAAACGACACGACATACGAATGGCTCATCAAAACGACATTTTCTGAAGAAGTTTCCTTCATGAAAGTTGTATATCTTCAAGAAAGCTTTCCAATGGATTTTGAATCAAGTCAATCGGACTTCTACAACTCAAATGGTGGTCAAGTGGCTAATTGATTTGTATTAAGGAAAATGTCGCAAACGACACGTAATGGGAATGGCCCATCAAAACGACGTTTTCTGAAGAAGTGTCCTTCATGAAAGTTGAAGAATTTTCCGAGAGCTTAATTTTGACGTTTGAATCATAATTATTGGAGGCCTACAACTCGAGATATGAATTTTAGAAGTTTAATATATAATTATATATAAAAACTCTCCGCTGCATGTGCTGCATGTTACTCGAAATGATTAGTAATGATGAGTTCGGATCGATCCGGCACCAATCCGGATCGATCCGGCCCCAAAAATCTTTGCCTATATATATTGAGATCATTTGCAGCAGGAGGAGCACACCCCTTTATATATATACATATCTTCGGTGTATATATATATATCTATCTCTTTCGTTTTTTTTAGTTTTAGTAACGGCATTATGCCGGAAATAATTTAGCAGTAGTAGTATCGTTGTAATGCTCGGGAAATTATCGGTAGCTCGGTGTTGCTTTGTAGTCGTTGTAATGTCCGGAAGACTACAATCTCGGAATCAACAACAGTAATCGGGTAATTTTATAAAATTATTACTTTCTTGTTTTGTTTTGTTTTTTTAGCATATTGATATATATATATACATATACGTACTATATATATATATATATATATATATATATATATATATATATATATATATATATATATATATATCTATATATATTTCCTTTGTTTTGTATTTTGTTTCTTTTTATGTTATTTATGTTATATTAGCTATTTATATATATAGAAATATAGTATAATATATATATACGTATCATATATATATATATATATATATGTACCTAGTATATATATATGTACCTAATATATACATATATATAATCTATATTTTTCTTTTCTTGTTTGTTTTGTTTTTATTTCTTTTTAAGTTATTCCTTTTATAATTAGTTATATATATATATATATTTTCTTTTACGCATTTACTTACGTATTTACTTTTACGCACTTATATATATATGTATAGTATATTTACTTTTATGCACTTATATATATTATTAGCTATATAACTATATATCTATATATATATAAATATATATATGTACTTATAAAAAAATGAATTCGCTTTTACTTTTCGTCGTTAATATAATTTCCATTAATCATTCCGTTATTATCGCCAAAATGAATAGCTAAACGTACGTATAGTCGAATTATGTAAAAACGAGTAAAAACGCCCTAAAGGGGATTAAACGGGAGTTGTGTAGCACGTAAAATAATGTTTTAATGAGTAATCCACGTCCTAAAACTTAATCTGAACGTCTTTGAATTAAACTGATCATTTAGTTCACTGTCACACATATCGAACCTATAGATGCATTTTGCGGTGAGATGTGGGAAAAGGGGTTTTGGGATCGTTGTGTAGATTCGGCCTAGTTGTTAGAACCGTTTCCAATACAGAGGTTTCTCATCGTTGTTCGAGCGACTCTAAGAGCGTAATCATGTTAGGTTAATCGGTTTTCTAAAGGGAAAATTAATTAACTTCACATAGGGTGTTGAGTGAGAGTTGTTCAGATCTTAACACCAGAATTAGGAGTTGGCACCCGTGGATGTCGTTAAAATTACTATGGAAAGGAAGGTTGGTTAAAACACGCTCCTTGTCAAGTCTTCCCTTAGGGGTAAAAATAACTCGTTGGATCATAATTCGGCTATACCTTTTAATAACTAGAACTACAACCGTCAGCTAATTTTTACTTTCGCACTAGTGTAATATCTCTCCACCGCAATCTTGACCTAAACTAAGTTCTACGTCGACTTTGGTACTTAAACGTTATTCCCTGTGGATTCGACCTTGCTATCACTATACTGCTGTTGATTCGATACTCTGTCGGTTAAAGTTAGCAGTTAGTTATTTTGCTATCAATAATATCATCTCACAAGCACAACATAATTGTTGAATGTGCTTTCTCCTCCATATTGGCTCTCTCAGCAGCACTTCCTTCTATTGATTTAGACAAGGTACCCCATAATCCATGTTGCTTCAACAAAGCATCTTGATCTACCACAGACTAAAATTGTTTCTTCCTGTAAACTTGTCAATCTTGACGTTTAAAGCAGACATCTTTTCTCACTAGTAAAGCTTGCGTAGATCCCAAATCCTAGCGTCAATTATGACCTTGGTGCCAATCTACCTTGCTTAAGACAGATAAACAGATTTCTTGATGAACCTCGCTCCGATACCAGTTTGTTATGACGGATCGATCAAGAAGTGACGGTGATTGTGAGTAAAGATAAAAAAGCAACAAGTAAACAAACACGGAAACAAGATGAACACAGATTTAACGTAGTTTCCGGCAATGTGCCGACTACTCCACGAACAAACAAAGATATTTTATTATCACGAGAAAGTTACATCCAGTTACAATTAATACAGATGGTATTTATAGCCTTGGTAATCCAACTTAACCGACTAAACAGCCAAACCAGATAATGACTGAAATACCAACCAAAACGGAAAATCATGCAGCAGACGTGTTCCCTAAGTCTGCTGAGCAACAGCAGACTCAACTTCAGCAGTCTTAATATCAGCAGGTTGATCAACCCTGCTGAACTGCCCCAGCTGAACACCAGATCATAGCTTTCACACCAGACTCAGCAGAGTATTACACTCGGCTGACCAAACTCAGTAGCATAATTTAAGTCACCATTACAGAAAAATATATAGCTATATGAATGACCTGGGTTAATGTTTTATATGCATATATGTTTAATTATTTTTTTGAGCTTTGTAGTATTTATCATCAAAATAAGTAAAAATTTGTTGATGTAACGTATTTATGATTAATATTCTATTTTGTCAAGCCCGTTAACCATGACTAATTAAAAAATGTGGATCATTGTTCACATTAAATTCAACACAAGGCCACAATATAGCATGTATGATGACATGAATCTCTATTTCTGATGGAGTTTATCCGGCATCTTCTTTGGTTTGCGGTTTGCCACCATCTATTTGGGAGGAGCGGTTTTTCTTTTGGACCCTCTGTACCGTACAGTGGTGGCAGCATGTGGCGGAGATGGGCTACCGGTGCTTTTGTTTTTTAGTCTTTTTCAGTGTCTCTTGTTCTTGATAGCTTGTTGTCCTTTGTTAGATTTGTGGGTTTGGAGTGTGTTTCTGTGTTGTCAAGTAATAAATTGGATTTGGGGATCACTGTTTGAGCTCCCATCATCCCAAACTTTTGTTTGGCTTTGTTGTGGTTATTTAGTTTTATCAGTGCAGTTTCTTAATGTAATGTAATTAATGAGCCGGGATGATCAAACATAAGAAATAATAATCTAAATCAAAAACAAAACAAAAGCAATGGATTAATAAAAAACAAAGCAATGGATCTAAATCAAAAGCAAAACAAAACAAAACATAAGCAGCAGATCTAA
Source organism: Gentiana straminea (assembly GCA_036785695.1). Classification (NCBI taxonomy): domain Eukaryota; kingdom Viridiplantae; phylum Streptophyta; class Magnoliopsida; order Gentianales; family Gentianaceae; genus Gentiana; species Gentiana straminea. The sequence continues at coordinate 91,712 of JAVUPR010000386.1, read as the reverse complement.
ATCAATTCCTTACGTTCAAACGTAAGGAATGTATGTTGAGTGCTATTTTATATCAGATGACATTTGAATTTCCTTACGTTTGGACGTAAGGATCCTTACGTTTACCTGATTTTCCATTTCAAAAAAGACATGACCTGACCTGACACAACCTGATTTTCCAATTTCTGTAATATATTGTCTATAGAGCCGGGCCCTGCCATTATTTGACTATGACTCTTTTTAAACATTAAATCAGCAAAGTTATCTTTTGAAGAAAAGGAAGAGAAAAAAAACAATTATCAATTGTCTTCATGGTGAACAATAAATAAAAATCCTTTCTTTTTTCTTGTATCAATTTCGTCTGTCCAATAATTCTCTTGACAAATCTTATACTAGATGCATGCACATAGGTTTTTTAATCTTCAACTTGATATCATGTCGATATGATAGCTTTAGACAAAATTATAATGGCTGATTTTTTGTTAAATATTTTTTTCATAAATTACATATTTTGTGATCGTTTGCATTCTAGTTGTCGTACATTCGTACATGCCGTAACAAAACGGGGTTCGGCTTTCCAGTCAGGTCGTGGCGGGTCAAAGGGACAGCGTCCTTTCGCGGGGGTCAAGGGGGCAGCGCCAACTCGTGGGGGCTCGGGGGTCACGCCCCTAAAAGCTAAACGCCTCCGGCAAAGTAAAGCACCTCATGTAAAACACATTCAAAACACATCATCATCAGATTCATACCCGAGTGTCCACTGGTTTAATCAGACGAGTCACCGTCTGAATCAAACACTTTCATTTTATCCTGAGATAGAATTCCGTTTGATTCTCAAGTGACATACATAAGAGGCGAAACATCTTTTAAAGATAACGTTGATAGCGTGCCTTAGAAATTCAGTACTATCCACTCAACGTTTTGTCTATTGTTTTTCCAAAAAAACATTTTCTAGTCACTCCACATGCAGCTTAAATCAGTTTGAAAAGAGACGGTCTCGATGATTACACGTACTACTAGTCTACTACTTACTAGATGGAAATTTTAGGTTCGGGTACAAGATTGCCTTCAATTTTTTTCAACGTTAGCCTCTTTATGTTGTCTGCTCGGATTTAATCAGAAATGGAAACTTTATATTTAAACAGTACATGCATTATTTGATTTGTAACTTGCCAAGATATGGTGAATTATTAATGTATGCATAAGTTTGCAAGTTGTTCAAAAAGGACGGATTAAAAATGCACCACTAATAATTTCATAAGTGGAAACATATACCTAATCATTAGGACTTAGGAGTTCTAGCCTAGGCGTTGTCGCCTCTATAGACTTTACCACTTGAAAACGGGAAGTTATTATGTGGTGAGGGAATTTAATATGAAGTGACGAGTGAAACGATCAGAACCACACAGTTTAAATACAGAATGAGAGTGCGTGGTGTGCGATGTGTCACACGGTGTCTCCACACCGTGTGAAGACAGCACACAATAACCTTCCCCTCGAAAACCGGAAAATGTTTTGGTGCATCTTTCATTGCTGGAGAGGTGTGACGTGGCCCAATTTAAAACATAAAATTTTAAACTAAATATAAATTCTATGATTGTGATTAATCTGGGTGTTATTTCACTCCAAATAATACCACTAACCAAAAATTTCCATGTAAAACCTCGTAAAGTATTATCTTCAAAGGTTGTTAAGTCATAATCATTATGTCATATTTCAATCAAATCTCCTAGTTATCGTGGTTGATTAAACAACACTGGTTGCATGTGTCCATTAGTGAAGTTTTAGAGAAACATGAAAAATTATGTCTTTAAAGAAAGAGTTTGTAGAAATATACAAAAGTATGTCTGGAAAACATTTCACGGGAGAATCGCGGAGGAATAGTAAAGGATTCGGGGAGGAATGATTTTCAGACATACTTTTCAAATACGATCTTTTCAGAAATTTATTTATTTTTGGCACGAATTTTCTTTTCGGGCATATATTGCGGATTATAATGTATTCAAAATAATAATGACTTTAATAGAAGGAGGGTATAGTTGATATTTTATGATTTTAGGGTATCACCGTATGATGTATAAATACTTGATGTTTTGATGAATGAAATCAGAAAATTATGACGGTTTAACAAATTTATCATGGTATCAGAGCAAGGTTATGGTATGTGAGAACAAAAAAATAAAAAACCAACACAACACAACACAACACGCAGCGGGAGGAAAACCCTAGGCTGCATATTCAAGTCGCTAGTTTGAAGATAGAAGCGCTTGATCAGTTGTAGTGGTGACCGGATTGATTTGAAGGAGATTGCAACCAAGGTGCTGGAAAATTGGTGGTGACGGTAACTTAAAATTTGTATAATTGCAAAAGCTTATATTAGTTCTTGCAAACAATTGTAGATGATATGCCGACAAAACAAATGTCAACTTGATTTGTTTTGTGAAATTTGAGGGATTGTTTACCTTCTGGTTATAAAAAAATAAAAATAAATTTAAATTTAAAAATAAAAAAAGGGAAGAACTCGGCTTAATTGCAGCCATGGACGCAGAACCAGGGTGTGGAAATCGAGGAGGATGAAGAACGGGAACAATAGGAAGAGGAAATTTGGTAGATGATGGTGTTGGCACTGCATCGGGCCGGCCCAACCTCAGCTCGGCTCGTGCGAATAAGACCACAGCCGGCTCATCCAGTTAAAATTCAGGTGGACCGAAAATTCCATTAACAGGGGAGCAAGCCGGTTTATCGAATCTAACACCGGCACAATGGCAAGGCATTCTTGATATTTTGAATATCGCCAAGCCTAAATATCGCTTAGCAGGTGAATTCTCATGGATCATAGATACTGGTGCCACACATCATGTGACCGGTGAATTAAATAATTTAGTGGATGTACGGATGATTAATAAATGCCTTGTAGGGCTACCAGACGGTCGAACATCTCATGCCACGCATGAAGGAACGTGTATTTTGCCCGGTGGTCTAAAGCTCGAAAATGTCCTTTATGTGCCTTATTTGGCATGCAATTTATTATCTGTGACTCAGTTACTCGATGCATTTGATTGTCAGATTCATATCACTTCTACATTGTGTGTTATGCAGGACCGAATGACGAGGAGGCTGATTGGAGTTGGTGAGCGCGAAGATGGACTTTTCTTTATCCGGGGTGTACCACACGTGAAGGTTATGGCGATCAGTGGGACAGAATCAATGGATCTATGGCACAAGCGGTTGGGACATCCCTCAGAAAAAGTGTTGAAACAACTTCCCAATGTGAGTAAGTCTAGTTTTCTGAATAAAGATGGGTGTGAAGCTTGTTTCCGGGCTAAACAACCAAGGGAAAGTTTCCCGAATAGTGATAGTAGGGCTAGTCGAGTTTTTTGAATTATTGCATTGTGACTTGTGGGGACCGTATGCAGCACTTTCTACATGTGGGGCTTCGTATTTTTTGACAATTGTGGATGATTATTCTCATTCTGTTTGGGTCTATTTGTTATATAATAAATGGGAAGTTGAGACAATTTTTTTGAATTTTATGGCACTGATGGAACGGCAGTTTAGTGCAAAAATCCAACGGGTTAGGAGTGACAATGGAACAGAATTTAAACGTTTGCTTCCGCATTTTCAAAAGGAATGGATCATTTTTGAAACGTCATGTGTGGGCACACCTCAACAAAATGGTAGTGTTGAGAGAAAACATCAACATATCTTGAATGTAGCTAGGGCTTTACGTTTTGAGGGACACCTTCCACTAAAATTTTGGGGGGAGTGTGTTATGGCTGCCTGCCATTTAATTAATCGAACTCCCTCACGTGTTTTGGGTTATAAGACGCCTTATGAATGTTTATTTGGTAAAACCCCTAGTCTTGATGCCCTACGGGTTTTTGGATGCTTGTGTTACGCACACAATTTACGACATAAGGGGGATAAATTTGAAAGTCGGAGTCGCAAATGTGTGTTTTTAGGATACCCGTTTGGGAAGAAAGGCTGGACCCTTTTTGATTTAGAAACGGACGAAATATTTGTGTCGAGGGATGTTAAATTTTTGAACATGTTTTTCCTATGAAAGAGTTGGTTTCTCCTCCCTTTGTCCCGACTGAGTTTCCGGAAATGGATAACGGGGGCGTTTATGCGGATGTTAGTGATCAGATTGTGGGGTCGACCTCACCTGGTGATGTTGTCATCGAAACTGACACGGGGGGGTTGTGGACACCGACGTGGTAGTGGCAGAGTTGCCGACAGATTCGACATAAGACACAGTGGAGTTGGGAAGAGGGAAACGTACAAAGATTCCTAATTCCCGTTATCAAGATTTTGTGACACATATGGCAGTGGATAAGAAAAGTCCTTCGGCGCGCTCCTCCGGTCCATCCACCTTCTCAGGTAGTTTATATCCGCTTACACATTATGTTAATTATGCTTGTTTCTCTTACGCACATAGACGCTTTCTAGAAAATGTCAGTGCAGGTAACCCTCCAAAATCATTTAAGGAGGCAGTAAAATTTGAAGGATGGCGGCGTGCTATGGCTGAAGAAATAAGTGCCCTCGAGGAACAAGGCACTTGGGTCCTGCAAGAATTGCCTCCGGGAAAGAAGGCACTGGGAAGCAAATGGGTTTATACAGAAAAATATGATGAATTGGGGAACCTGCAGCGGTTAAAGGCTCGCTTGGTTGCGTTCGGTAATCACCAGGTCGAGGGGATTGACTATCATGAGACTTTTGCTCCTGTGGCAAAGATGGTCACAGTACGGGTTTTTCTTGTTGTCGCTGCTGTTAAGAAATTGGAACTTCACCAAATGGACGTGCACAATGCCTTCCTCCATAGAGATCTGGATGAGGAAATATATATGCATGTTCCACCTGGGTTTGAGCATTCCAACCGTAATATGGTTTGTCGGATGCGAAAATCCTTATATGGCTTGAAGCAGACACCTCGGTGCTGGTTCGCTAAACTCGCATTGGCTCTGAAACAGTATGGATTTCATCAATCTTACTCTGATTACTCACTATTTACTCTTGTTCGTGGAGATGTTCGGATGAATATGTTGGTTTACGTCGACGATATGATACTTGCCGGTAATAATGCTACGGCGCTGCAGGTGTTCAAGAATTATTTGAGTAGCTGTTTTAAATTGAAGGATTTGGGACGATTGAAGTATTTCCTTGGGTTGAAGGTTGCTAGAAATTCACAGGGCATCGTTCTCTCCTAACGGAAGTACGCTTTGGACATTATTGAAGAGACCGGTCTATTGGGTGCCCGACCGGCCGAGTTTCCAATCGAGCAAAATCACCGTTTGGCGATTGATGAGAGTGACTTGTTGGTTGATCCGAGTAAATACCGGCGATTGGTTGGGCGTCTGATTTATCTTGGCGTTACGCGCCCGGATCTGGCATATGCGGTTCATGTTCTTTTCTAGTTTATGCAAAAGCCACGGCTTGCAAATTGGGAGGCCGCCTTGAGGGTGGTCCGTTATTTGAAGAAGAACCCCAGACAGGGGATATTATTGCGTAATGATAGTCCGTTGTCCTTGGAGGGATGGTGTGATTCTGATTGGGCGAGTTGCCATGTTACTCGTCGTTCATTGAGTGGTTTGTGGTGCTTGGTACTTCACCGGTGTCGTGGAAGACCAAGAAACAACAGACGGTGTCGCGGTCTTCGGCTGAGGCGGAGTATCGGTCAATGGCTGCTATTACTTGTGAATTGAAGTGGCTCAAACAACTGCTAGGTGACTTGGGGGTTCAAATACCGTCTGGCATTCATCTTCATTGCGATAGTCAGGCGGCACTCCATATCACACAGAATCCAGTATTCCATGAGAGGACTAAGCATATTGAAGTGGATTGTCATTTTGTTCGAGACGCGATTACTGAGGGTTTACTGGCTCCTGATTATGTGTCTACTCATGCTCAGCTGGCTGATATTTTCACCAAGGCGTTGGGCAAACAACAGTTCGAGTTCTTGCTTAGCAAGTTGGGCGTGCGTGACCTTCACGCTCCAACTTGAGGGGGGTATTGCGGATTATAATGTATTTAAAATAATAATGACTTTAATAGAAGGAGGGCATAGTTGGTATTTTATGGTTTTAGGGTATCACCGTATGACGTATAAATACTTGATGTTTTGATGAACGAAATCAGAAAATTATCACGGTTTAACAAATTTATCACATGCATATATTTTAAAGTTTCCCATTTGATCTGCAAAAGGTAAAGACTAAATCCCAAGTATGGTTGTTGCAAAAGGCTTCAAATTCTTCATTCATGGGCTTTTACCAAGAAAGGCTATAAAGAGAATTAGACACCTTAATTAAGAGGCTCTTTTGAATAAGGTGAGACTTTGGCTAAGTGGGAAAAAGGTTTTAGTGACTCATAGAAGAGTGAAGTCCAGGCAGTAAACAAGTTGGTACAAACCATCTAACGCCCCGACCCGAATATTTGAGTCCACATGTACGTACATCTATGAACCTAGAAACCTTGAACAAAGGGATAATTAATCAACTTCGTGGCCCTCGATTTCAAGGCGCCTTCAACTTCAAGTGACTCTTACAGATGACATAAATGAAGCAACTGACCTGATACAAAGATCTAGAAGGATAATCAACGCACAAAAAAACTGACAGATACAATAATGCAGCCATTCGATTTTACACAATTGATTATAGTGAAACATATCATTCAATGCGTCAAACACGATGATCAATGGTTTTAAAAATGTATCGTAAAACAATTTGTAACAGGCCAAATCATTTCTCAATTACAAATTACCAGCATAATTTTTGACATCATACCATTAGAAAGGTCATAACTAAAGACAGGAGAATTCAAAACACCAAACTACAGAAGCTTAAAGTAGGGTGGCTGTTTACAGATTTCATGACATGAACAATCCACCACCAGAACAAGTATCAGCAGAACAGTATCTGCACTCTTCATGAAGTACAATTTGAAGAATCAGCAGCCTCTGGACTCTCCTTCGGTTTTACCCGTTCAAGCATCAGCAGCCTCAGGACTCTCTTTTGGTTTTGCCCGTTTTGCCTCGTAGTCTTTCACAGCAGCTTTTATTGCATCCTCAGCAAGCATACTGCAATGGAGTTTAACAGGTGGAAGCGAAAGGTGCTTGGCAATTTCCCTGTAGTAATATCACATAAAAAGGAAAAAGATCATGTCACGGCATGAAACTGGCTACAGGAAACTACACACTAAAAAACAAATTGAATTTAACTGAAACCCAATATAAATCTTGAGCAACAGCAATTTCAAAAACATAGGTAAAGATGGTAGTATAGCTATATCTAGTGCTTTAAGCCAATATCCCAACTCTCCAAGCAGACAGGGGGAAACATCATGCATGAAACCACAAACAAATTTAGCACCAGTGTTCTAAAAAGCGCAAAAAGCGATCGCCTAGGCGCACCCCGAGCGTCTCGAATATACCCTAGGCGACCTCTGCTGGGCGATCCGGTCTTCTTGGCGGTGCTGGGCGCTCCTGGGCGCCGCCTAGGCGACCTAGGGTTCCATCTGGGCGATTAGGGTTCCATTAGGGTTCCATCCGCCTCCCCCCTTCTTCTTCTTCTTCTTCAATTGTGATCCCCTCCCCCTTTCACGCCGCCGGCCAAAGGTCTACCATAGGTTCCCATTACCAACTCAAAAAAGCCATAGGTCTACCAAATGGACCTTCCTTGTTCTTGTACATCACCAACTCAATGTTCATCACAATGTTTTGAATGCCTTCATCCGTAAATAACCGCTCCATACATTCATAGACCGCATTCATAACCCTAAACCCTAAAACCACCTGGGCGCCGCCTAGGCGCCCTAGGCCCTAGGCGCCCCGGTAGCGCACCAACTTTTCCTAGCGAATTTTAGAACATTGTTTAGCATATGATGATTTCACCAACTTTGCTTTAATAACTGGCATTTTCAGCTTTAAACACAAGAATATAGCTACACTAGCCCATCACCACCTTTAGTTGCGTATTGCAAGATAAGGCAGCTGCAGCTCAAGATACTTTTGAAGCTCGGTGCAGCGATTTTGTTGTTAAGTAATGCTTTGTATTATATGGCTGTTGAATGGGTACCGACGGAAGAGGACCAGGAGAATCATGAACAGAATTGAATGTCCTGTTGATTAGAGGAGTTTCAGAGGTCATTGTTAAATATTACAGTGTTATGATAGTTACATGTTTAGAATGTGCAGGTTTAATTGTGTGGCATGTTGGTGTTTTCTACCAACCCGGTGCATTAAATGGCATGATCCACAATCTTGAAAGAGCATATATTTTCATGTTACCCAATTACTACCACAAAGAATTTTGCTTTTTTAGATGTATTTAAGGTTGATGATATATAAGGATATCACTACATGTGCTTATTCCTGGTTTGCTAAAGTTATTTTGGGACACAAACTCTATCATCTATGTACGAATTTTAGCACCTTCTCCATGATGCAGATAGGAGGCAGAGCTCCACCAAGAACAACGGAGTAAAAACAAATGTTCACATAAGAGGAAAAGCTACAAAGCAATTTCGTTATTTTTACAGTACAAATACTGAACACGTAAAAAGTATGGAACAAATCTCTGAAGCAAAGCAGCAAAGGAAAACCTGAATAACATGGAAAACCCAAAAATAAGTTGCACTCACGTATTCTTTATGGTCAAGACTTCCTCCATCTGCTTCCCCTTTACCCACTCAGTTGCTGCAAAAAGGAAATGATGTGGTCAGCATGAAGCAGTTCCATATAAATCAGAACAAGGTTGACAACCATATAGGCAGTGAAAATAAGTTCACTAACAATCCATTGACAAGCAGTCTTGGAAATGAAATGTCAACTACTTGTGTTATAAGGAGGTTACATTATTAGGAGGTGCTCAAAAGACAATAAAATGTTAATTGATTTATAGTAACTACAAGTATATCTACTCTTCTTTAGCTACTATTGAAGTCTACACTCACAAAAATAATGGAACACTAAAAACCCATCAAACAATACTATTTGGCAATATTATCCCACACATTAACCAGCTTGGAGAAAGTCTCTGTTTATTTAACATTTGTATTCCACAGATTTCGTTTTTTAAAGCGTTCAAATCTATGCCTTTAGTTCCTAGCAATCAAACAGCGAATTCACCAAAAATCCCCTTAATTTCAAAATGCACAATAATTAGCACCAGTTGTGTATGTATAAAAGGTACAAGTAGGGAGCTGATTAACATAGGCAAAATGTTCATGGGGATTCTATCAGCAACATAAAAATACTTTTGGCACCATGAATACTAAATGGAACTATTAAAATACATGGCACTACGATTATTTTTTCGCGAGAAAGGAACGTCAATGATACTGATGTTTCTTGACTTACAGAGACGTCACCCCACAGGGAGTCGGGGACGATGGTGGAGAACGTTATCCTTGGTAACGTTTCTTGCACATAACAAGCATCAGTGGCAATGACCTTTTTAACAACGTTAGCTTCGGTGACGTTTGTCACGTTTCTAACATGTGAGGGGTAAAAAGTAATTTTGTGGTGCCATGCAAAACAAAATTTAATCAAAGAATGTGGTGCCCCAAGCAAAAAGGGGGTGCCAATAGAAAGTAGAAACCCCCCCCCTTTTTTTTTTGTTTAGCCCTTGTATTGACTAGATAGTATGCTGTAATTTCGTCTCTTCAATATACCAAAGAAAGTCTTCTTTCAACTTCAGTTTCAATCAATTTGCATTTCATAGATATACCTAGCATTACAAAAACAGAATATATACATGAGCATTGTTAGCTCTAGTAATTCCTAATAACTTGATAAAGAGAAAACCATAAAGTTGATTGAAACAATAACTGCATGACCAGTACAGTACTCTATTCAAAAGCTTATCTAATGGAGAAATGGCATTGGTGAGGCACATGGGCTCAGGAAGGCAGTTGTACGAAACTTTTCTGTCATCTATCATGCAGTAAACGAACTAACCCAATAATCCTCTCAATCACTAAGACTAATTTGCTATGACACTATTTTACTTTGACCAGCAAGTACTACAACAGGGAAATTGTTCGCGTATCAGAAGTTTTCCTTTACGTTAGTCAGAACTCAGAAGCAACATCGCCGAATCTTGAAATTGAAGTCATATATCTTAAATGTTGTTATCTTCATGGTTCATACAACATCAATGTGAGTTTCAGGCTTACGTTCTCCAATATTATAAAAGCTTTCATCAACTATAAAGTTGACATAACACATAATCTAAACAACTTGGCTTAACATTTATACACTTAAAAATTCGTTAAGTATATCAGAAACTGATGGCCCACATTAGTGCAATATTTATATATGACAAAGGGCCCAAGCACAACACCCATCCACTGATTACGAAAATCAAATAGAACAACAGATAACTCCTTTCTAATAAATGACAAATCAATTGTCATTGGAATTATCTTCATCTCAGCTCCAAATCAAAACCAAAGGAGGGAGAGATCAGAGAAGCATCCAAGTCCCAGAATTACTACTGGGAGGAATTTCTCGGAGGGATGAAACATAACAAAAGAGAATAAAACGTTCTCCCACAGCAGAGTTACAAGGGAACATCCACAGTGCAAGATCAAACACTAAGCTTTTTTTTTCTTAACTCTCTTTTACTAACTCTGGTGAATAAGAACATGAAGGTTCCATATCCCTCACGTGACATTGGTAAACTACACTCCGTTTGCAACCTCCAATAGCCGACAAGAAACTCCATATTCATTAGCAAGCACACTAATTAACTACAATTTACCTATCACTTAGCCAAAATGTGCAAGTAAATCTCTTTTCCAACCCCTAATAGCCCAGGCCTAACCAACCCCCAAGGAAAACTCATGCAAGAAATCCCAGAATGTCACATCGAAGACATCACTATAACATCATGTCAATTCTATATGGACAGCAAAGTAACAACAAGAAATCAATACAAACATAGTCTGTAAAGTTCTACCGATTAGCCCCGCATATCACCACAGCAATCATACTTATTAGAAACGTAAAGTGAACCTCATCCAAACCCTAACTAAGAAATTCACATTTCCAGAGAAATTCCGCTAATCCATCATTTCAAAGAATCCGAAAAAACTAAAGCACAAAATATTATCACTCAATTGTAACAAGTCATATACAGACCTACAGAAGAGGAGGCGATAGCAGAACCACATCCGAAGGTCTTGAAACAAGCATCGACGATTTGACCAGTCTCCTCATCGACTTTAATTTGAAGCTTCATCACGTCGCCACAAGCAGGGGCACCGACGAGGCCGGTGCCGACCGTCGGATCACTTTTATCAAACGAGCCAACATTTCGTGGGTTGTTGTAATGGTCCACAACTCTCTCGTGATATAGCCGTAGACCCGCCGCCGCGGGAGAGCTTTGCGGCAGCTTAAAGATTCCTCCGACCAACTGTTTCACCGTGTGTCTCAACATTTTTGCAAAGCTTTTGGAAGATCTGTGTTGCAGAACTTAGATGATAGAATGGTGAACGTGAAACGGAGAAATGACAAAGGAGAATCAGATATGTGACAACTGCACCGTTATCTTAATGAATCAAAATTGATCATGATTTAAATCTAGGGCCTTTAAAGGCACTCCACATATTATTTCCGGCATCATGAAAAATTGTTCGGACTCCACGATAATTTTTTATGAACGGAATCAGTGGCATTGACGTTGCTATTGAAAACCAACGCCGGTGATACTGACGTTGGTGTTTAAAAACAAAAGTCAGTTGCACAGACGTTTACGTTATAAAAGTGTCACAACTTAAAAACGTCATTCCACCGACTTTCCAATGACTTTCGTTTTTTAATAGCAACGTCAGTGTCGTTCAATATCAACGTCAATGTTACTGACGTTTTTTCCATCAAAAAAAAAATCAAGTATTTGGTGTCGGAGGTAAAAATGGGATGTCTTTTAAAACCCCTTAAATCTAACATGATCAACGGTGATCTGCATTGTTTTTTTCTCTTTTCTACTCTCTTTGATTTAATTTAGTTCCGGGTGAAGTGATCGGCTCCATGGATACCTTCATAATATTTGGGAAGTGTGTGTGGCATACCTTTATGTTTTTGTGTGGTATATCCACATGCATCAAATTAATAGGTAAACAGTTTAAATTCTGTTTAAAAATAAAAGGTCTACAGTTTGCCACACGGATGCACTCCACATATGATGGGTGCATTCAATAACTTTCCATATTATTATGTCAAAACTTCTATTCACTTGTTTTGGAAATGTCACTTGTTTTGAACTTGTTTTTGAAATGTCACTTGTTTACAGGGTCTTTATATATTAAAACAGTAATAAAGACTTCCATTTTTGATAATGAATAAAAATTACTTTGAAACAAAAATGTAGTAATACTGTAATAAAAGAATTTGGATCGCCTACTGTAATATAGCACGCGGTGAAGTTTTTTACCTTGTGTGTTTTTTTTTTCTAAGTTTAGATTTGCATTTAGTGGTTTACCCCTCTCCAACACACCCACAGCACCAATGTTGTGAGAATCATACATAGGAGGATCTGCCCCCGTAATAAAGACTCTCCAATAGAATTTCTCCCCATGGGTGATTGTATGAATGTGGCACCTAACAATTAGTAATTGTTGAAGATAAGGATAATGACACTTGATGGCTAAGCTAGTTGTGACACTTGTGTAGTGTGTGTAGGTGACATGTGTCCAATATAATCTAGCATGGATTCTAGAGTCAAGAGTTTGTTAGATTCTAAAGCTATTTAATTACTGTACTGAACATCATCATTATCAATTAATGAAAATTACCCTTATCTCTTAAATCTAAGTTGGTAGCAGAGCAACTCCGGTGGCCATGTCCACCGCACCCTCGGATTCCGGTGGGTCTTCCGATCCTGCCTCCACTGAAAGTGTTGTTACACTACCACCGCTCTCTATTCCTTTTGGATCCATTATTACAGCCCCGAATATTTCCACTCTCACTCCACCACCGCTTACTGCCTCAATTCCAATACCGCCGCCCCGTTCTCTAACCACTCCTCCTGAGTTTCTCCGATCTACTGTGCCTCCTTCTTTTCCGACTCTTTTTAATTCCAGTTCCACCACTCACATTCCCTTTGGAGGAACTCTCAATCAGAGCTCTACGGTGAAACTAGATCGCAAAAATTATTTGCTCTGGAAGTACTCTGTCCTCCCAATCGTTCGTGGATACAAGCTTGATGGTTTTCTCTTTGGCACCAAGAAGCCTCCACCACAGGTGCTTATGAGCTCCACCGGCCTTGGATTCATTCCGAATCCGGCGTTTGATGACTGGACTACTACAGATCATCTTCTCCTTGGTTGGTTGTTGGGTTCAATGACCGAGCAGGCCCTTCAAAAAGTCGTCGGTTGCTCCACCTCCCATGAAGTCTGGTTAACTCTTGAAACTCTGTTTAATAGTCAGGCCCAAGCTCGTCTCCTAGAATTTAAGGACGCTTTAACTAAGACTGAAAAATGGGCCAAATCCATGGCGGATTATCTCGCCACCATGAAAGGGTTTTCAGATTCATTAGCAGCTGCTGGATTCCCGGTTCTAACCTCCAAACTTGTGATGGCTGTTCTTGGTGGACTCCCTAGGGAGTATGAGTCTGTGGTGGTCAACATGACGTCCAGAGTCACTTCTCTCACCCGGCTCCGAGGTTCAATCACAATTACTCACCCATGAGAGGCTGATCTCCAGGTATAATAGCTCTACACACATTGACCTGGTTAATCCTTCTGCAAATGCTGCCTTTGCTCAACCTGGTGTGGGTAGAGGTGGTTCTAGATCTCAGTCTTCTAATCGAGGACGAAATTCTGGTAATACTAGAGGTAGAGGAAGGGCCAGAACTGGTGGTGGTAGGTCAAACAATGCGGGTCAACCGAATGTTCGGCAGTTTCTGACCGGTATGTCAAATTTGTATGAAGACATGGCATGTAGCATCCGAGTGCCGGCATAGGTTTGAGACCAACTATGTCCCGGCTCCTCCTCCACGAACACCAAGCAAGCTTCGCCTATCTTGCTACACCGAGAATCGCCGTCGATCCTAGCTGGTATCTTGACAGTGGTGCTAGTCACCATGTCACTTCTGATATGAACAACCTCAGTTTGAGATCACCTTATGAAAGTTCTGATGCATTGGTGGTTGGGAATGGTGAGAGACTATGTATTGCACACACTGGTTCTAGTCATCTTTTCCTACCTGCTACTAATCTTACTCTTTATCTTGCTAATGTTTTACATGTTCCTAAAATAGCCAAAAACTTGCTTAGTAGCTCCCAAATGATTCATCATAATTCTGTTATTGTTGAGTTCACTGATACTTGCTGTTTTGTTAAGGACAAACACACCAAGACCACTCTTCTGGAAGGCCATCTTAGAGAATGACTGTATCAGATTCGTACACCTACTGTCATAGCCTCATCCCAGAGCTCTATTCACTCCAAATGCTCTGTTCTTCTGTCTGCTGCACCAGCTCAGTCTCCTAGTATAAGATCTACTTTGCATTTACCTAAAGATGTAGAACTTTGGCATAGAAGACTAGGCCATCCATCTGTAAAAGTTCTACATCATGTTTTCAAACTTTGTAATCTTCTTATTAATGAAACTTTACCTTTTTGTGAAGCCTGTCAGTTTGGAAAGTTGCATTCTATCCTTTATACTAATTCTGTTTCCTTGTCTACACAACCTCTTGAATTGATCCATTCTGATCTCTGGGGTCCTTCTCCTGTAAGATCAGTAAATGGTTATCACTATTACATTGTGTTTGTTGATGATTTTAGTAGGTTCTCTTGGATATTTCCCTTAAAACAGAAATCTGATGCTTTTCAAACTTTTGTTAACTTCAAATCCCTTGTTGAAAATCAATTTTACCTTAAGATTAAAGTTTTTCAGTCTGACTGGGGTGGAGAGTTTAGGAGTTTTCAGTCTTATCTTGACCAGTCTGGTATTCATTTCAGGCACCCTTGTCCCCACACACATGCCCAAAATGGAAAGGTTGAGAGAAAACACAGGCATATCATTGAAACTGGTCTTACTCTGCTTGCACAGGCTGGTCTTCCCCTTAAATTCTGGTGGCATAGCTTCCAACATGCTGTACATCTAATCAATGTCCTACCCACTCCTGTCTTGCACCAAGACTCACCCTTCAAGATTCTCTTCACAAAATCACCTGATTATCTCCAAATTAGAACTTTTGGTTGTGCTTGTTACCCTCTACTTAGACCTTATCATACTCAAAAATTCCAATTCCACACCTCTAGATGCACCTATCTAGGTCTCAGTCCCAACCATAAGGGTCATATCTATGTGGATAACTCTGGTAGAATATATGTCACTAGGGATATCTCCTTTGATGAACACACTTTTCCCTTCAAGTCCACTACCTCCCTAAGTCCTGATCTTCATGTTCTTGTGCCTGACACTTCTATCCTCTCCATCCTACCTACACATCAGCCCTCTGAACCAGCAGAGGTCACTGTCCCTGAATTCCAACTGCCCTCTCCTGGCAGCACCTCATCCTCAAATCCTGTGTTAAATTCTCCCCATAATAGGAGTCCATTTCCAAGTCCAGCTCATTCCTCTAGCTCTATGTCCTCTCCTGGTTCCTCATCCTCTAGTCCCACTAATTCTCCCACACATTCCAGTCCTGGTTCCTCACCCCCAGCTAGTCCTATATCAGCACATGCTCCTCCTCCTTCTATCCTTTCTCACCCTATGCAAACTAGGTCAAAGAGTGGGATTGTTAAACCCAAACACTGCCTCAATCTTGCAGCACAAGTCTCTCACCCCTCTGAACCAGCAAGTGTGTCAGAGGCTTTGTCTGATGCTCATTGGACTAAGGCCATGAAGGAGGAATATAAAGCTTTGCGTGACAACCACACTTGGACACTTGTACCCCCACATCCTTCACAAAATCTTGTTGGTAATAGGTGGGTGTTCAAGCTTAAACTTAAGCCTGATGGCAGTATTCTCAAGCATAAAGCTAAGTTGGTGGCCAAGGGCTATCTACAATAGCCAGGGGTTGATTATGCAGAAACTTTTAGTCCAGTGGCAAAATCCTCTACTATCAGAGTTATTCTGGGGTTAGCAGTCTCTCTTAACTAGTCCATTCAACAAGTTGACATCAACAATGCCTTCTTGAATGGAACCCTACATGAGACAGTCTTTATGCCACAACCAGAGGGTATTAAAGACTCTTCCAAACCTCACTATGTTTGTAAATTATAGAGGGCTTTGTATGGTCTAAAACAGGCTCCTAGAGCCTGGTTTGAGGAATTGAGCACCCAACTTCTGAGATGGGGTTTTATCCAGTCTACATCTGACAACTCTTTGTTTATTTTTCATCAAAAGGATGTTTTGTTATATGTGTTAGTATATGTGGATGATTTTTTTATTACAGGTAACTCTTCTACAGTGATTAAAAGGTTCATTCATCAGATGAACTCAAGATTCCCTCTAAAAGACCTGGGCAATCTTACTCACTTTCTGGGTATGGAAGTGTACAGGGACAACATAGAGCTTGTTTTGTCTCAACAACAATATGCAACACAGTTGTTGCACAGGCTTGGTTTGGCTAATGTTAAGGCATGCCCCAATCCTATGCTTTCTGGAAAAATATTAACTTCTGATGATGGAAATCCTCTGTCTAAAGCAGATGCCCTACTGTATAGAAGTTTTGTGGGAGGTTTGCAGTACCTAACTTTCACTAGGCCTGACTTGGCCTTTTCTGTCAATACTTTAAGCCAATTTATGCACTGTCCTACAAGTGTGTAGTGGGAAGCTCTCAAGAGGCTGCTGCGTTATGTTAAAGGTACCATTAAGTATGGTCTTCATTTTAAAGCTACATGATCCATAGATCTTCAAGGTTTTTCTGATGCAGACTGGGGGTGCAATCCATTTGATGCAGACTGGGGGTGCAATCCATTTGATAGAAGGTCTGTCTCAGGCTACTGTGTGTACATTGGGTCGTCTTTGGTGTCCTGGTCATCTAAGAAGCAGCCAGTGGTTGCTCGATCAAGCACTGAAAGTGAATATCGAGCTCTTGCTCACTTAGCAGCTGAAATTCTATGGCTGCAAGCTTTGCTTAAGGAGCTGCACATCAGATTGCCTGTTGTTCCTGTATTGCACTGTGATAATATTGGTGTTGAGTCCCTGGCCAAGAACCCTGTGTTTCATTCCAGAACCAAATACATAGACATAGATGTTCACTTCATTCGACATCATGTTCTAGCTCAACACATTTCTGTCAGACATGTTCCTTCAGCTCTACAAATTGCAGACTGCCTCACCAAACCTGTTACTGGTTCTCAATTCAGCTTCACAAGGAGCAAACTCAATGTAGCTGCTACACCATTTCGTTTGAGGGGGGCAGTTGAAGATAAGGATAATGATGACTAAGCTAGTTGGGAAACTTGTGTAGTGTGTGTAGGTGACATGTGTACAATATAATCTAGCATAGATTCTAGAGTCAATAGTTTGATAGATTCTAAAGCTATTTAATTACTGTACTGAACATCATCATTATCAATTAATGAAAATTACCCTTATCTCTTAAATCTAAGTGTAATTATATCACGTTTGTATGACGTCGTACTTGACATATTACTTGTCACTTAATATTGTGATCTTTAGGGAAAGTTCGTACTTGACATATTACTTGTCACTTAATGTTGTAATCTCTAGGGAAAGTTCTCGGGCACAACCGCCATATGCGGAGTGCTAGGGCTGAGCATAAAACTCTATGAACCCAATCCAACCCAAAACCCGAATCAAATCAACCCGAAAAACCCAAACCAATTGAAACCCAAGATTTTTGGGTTGGTTTTTGACTAGAACCGAAAACATTTTGGGTTGGTTTGGTTTTTTTTATTTTTATTTGGGTTGACCCAACCCGACCCGATAATATATATATATATATACTTTTTCTTTCCTAAAAATGTGTTTTCCTTAATGATTATTGGTATGAACATATGCTCTGAAACTCGAATTTAGATATAATATGTGTGTGGGTTTTATTGCATGAAAGTTTGAATATAGATTCATGTTTGGTGGATGAAAACCCAAAACCTAACCTAGACCAATCCGAAACCAGCCCGAACCAACCCATAGGTTTTATAGTTATTTGGTTTGGTTTGGGTTAGTTTTTCTTAGAACCAGCCCGACTTATACTATGTAAAACCAAACCCAATTCAACTCAACTCAACCCAAGCTCAGCCCTACGGAGTGCACCCGTGTGGAATGATATGGTCCATTGAAATGAATTCAAACTGTGTTGTCCAGATTTGTTTAAGTGTCAGTTCAGTGCATGTGGAGATAGCACACAAGAACTACCGATCTTTTATATTTGTTGATTGAGTTGTTAGTAGCATCTCGAAATTTGAAATGGGTAACGTTAATATGTCCAAGGTAAAACTCTAACCGGTGTCGTTTAACAACGGGAAAAGATTTTCTCAATCAAATCATGAACAACGTCATTAACACCGGTTAAGGACACTTTTCAAGAGTTAAAATTATACTTGAGGTAAATTTGACTTAAGTTGTGTGTTACCAATGGCTTTCGCGATCCATGTCCCCTGTCTAGCTTTCATTTTCTAGAATTTTGGTCTTATTAAATCATTTTTTCTCGTCGACGAAATAATGTTTGATTCAATGTTGGGAGGCCATCACCATAAGCTAACAAGCGAGGAAATTAATCAATTTCAGTGAAACATACATATTCCACCTTTCAGACTCTGGTCTTTCAAACTCACTCATCGTTCATTGTGCATGTATAAACACATACACAAGGCCATCAATCAATCGTCTCGTGCAACACGTCCGGCCTATTAACAATACATGTTGTGCCCCATTCACTAAATCTGACATATAAATTTTAACCATTTGGAACGGTGTATTTATAATCAACGAATAGTCGTTGAGCAGTGAATCTTGGCCCAGTGGTCGAAGAAGATGCCTTAAGACCAAAAGGTCTTGAGTTCAAGTAATATATTTTGCATTTCGTTTCCATAATAAATAAATAAAAAAGGCATGACCTATAAAAACACATCGTGCCACGTACGCCACAATTGGCCTATAAACAATTACTTATGTACATGGACTTCACATATGGCCTATAAGGGCAAGTCCAATGGGATGGTCTCAAATCAAAATTTGATACCTATCTACAAGTTTTTACATCTCCAATGAAAAAAATAAAAGGTATCAAAATTTAGATTGGTATCAGTAGAGGTCTCAAAAATGAGACCCGAGCAAATATCTTGCCGTGGAGAAACACGCGCGCGAGTATTCACAAAATGTGAACAAAAGTTTAAAGCCATGGGTTTGTCCCCCATGACAAGACACAATGTTCCTTTTTTGTTTCTCCCGCTGCTTTTTCTTTTGGTTATTTAAAAACAAAATACGACATTAGCAGAATTTATTTAAAAAAAATTATGGTTAAATAAAAAAATATGTTAATTAATACGGTATTTTTTTTTCTTGAGTTAAGACAATATTTTTTATATTATTGAAACATTCATAAATTTAATCAAAATGGATAAAAAAAAATGATATTACTAAGTTTTGATATTTTGGGTTGGAGATGCTGTTTGTAGGTATTAAACTCGAATTTTGATAATTTGGGTTGGAGATGAAAATTTGATACCTATCTTTACACTGTTCATAGGTATCAAATTTTAAAATTTGATATCTATGGGTTGGAGTTGTCCTAAGCAACAAGTAACCATTATGGCTTGTACCACACATCCTACCGATAAACAATAACTAACCCAGTCTACAAGCAACAAGTAATCATTGTGGCTTGTACCACACATCCTACCGATAAACAATAACTAACCTGGCCTACAAGCAACAAGTAACCATTGTGGCTTGTACCACACATCCTACCGATAAACAATAACTAACACGGCATACAAGCAACAAGTAACCATTGTGGCTTGTACCACACATCCTACCGATAAACAATAACTAACCGTTTTGCTCTATAATTCACATCCGGTGAACAAGTAGGTAACTAGACTTGCTCGATGCATTCTTAACTTAATTATTATCATTAGAACATTTCATCAAACACATCGCATCATTTCAACAAAGTGCAAGAACGCTATAATTATCACTTTCTCATCATACTTTAATGAATACCCCTTTTGTGTGTAAACTTTGTAAATTGCCTTTCAAAAAAAAAAAAAAAAAAAAAAACACTTTGTAAATTCCAAAAATATCCATCTTGGCACAACTTGACCGGAAAACAAAAAAAAAAAAAAAAAAAAAACATGAATTATTATCACAATACAAACACGCGTATAAAAAAGGTACATATAGACAAATGCACTATACGCCCAACATTTAAGAAGCATCTCATTACATTCAATATTAAAAAATAAAGAAATGAACCAATCGTACAAGTTATTAAAATGGTACTCCATTTGCCACACAACACTTCACTCCATTATATGCATGTATTCTCCATATGAGCTTAAACATTGGAATTAGCACTGCAGGAAGAAAAAGAAAAAAGAAAAAAAAAACATTAATTATTAGATCGATATGATGAAATAATTCTAAAACAAAATTGTGACAACAAAAATAAACGACACACTTTTATATTATTAATCAATAAAAATTAGACTGATATCAATCAATCAACTTAACACAATGATTAATGATGTAAAAGAATGTCGTGTCATTTTTTGTGGTAACAATTTGTTATGAAACTAAAAAGGTTGAAAATCCGCAAGTTTACGAGTTTACGCTTGTTTTCGAGAAGCATTTTCCTTTGCCATCTGTTCAAATAAACTGCCATCATAAACAGCTCTAACAGTTTCTTTGTGCAATAAGCCTTGCTTATCTTTGCAAAGTATATACAATACTTTCCACTCTGCATATGCTGCAATCCTGCAATCATCATCAATACTAACAAACTCAATATTAAGAATTAATTAATTAATCGTCCAACATCAATCGATTAGCATAACCCTTGATTTACATCCTCCCCGAAGCTCTAGGGGAGGGCAGTGGGGGGCGCATTGGGTCGGGGCTCAACCTTTTTTTCTTTTATGTAAAAGTGTATTGTGTCAACCGTTTGTGATAGTAATATAGCCCTTTAGTTAATGTTTGATGTACTAATGAAAGAGATTTACCATCCACCATAGTCTTTCGGCTCGCGATGTGTTACGAGCAATTCCTTAAGCTCGGTTGAAGTTAAGCAGTTGTTGTTTGAGTGGGCATGCTTCTGAAAAAGCTCTTCAAACTTGGATGGAACAAACCTTCAAAGAAATGCAAAGGGCAAAACACTGTCACCTACATTTATGTATCATAATAATCCAAAACACACACACCTTCACAATAAAGAGTTATGTGAAAGAGACCTTTTTCAAGCTAATGACAACTGATTTTGTACTTAAAAATCAACAAGTCAGACTAAAAGCCCGAAAACAAAACAAAATGATAGGATAGCCTCTTGAATATAGCGACACGTTAACGATCTCAAGAACATGTATGCACACACAAAAAAAAGGTGAAAGGAAGCATCGGTTCAGTAGTAACAATTGTCATGGAGCGACCCGAGATCACGTATATGTTTGAGCTTTGGAGATGGTTCTTATATAATAACAATAAGGCTACGAACAACAGGAGTAAATGGCCCATGTTCTCTAGTTTCATGAGTAGTACACTCAATGGCGGAGGGCACCGAATGTTTAATGGGGGCACGTGCCCCACCTCCCGTGGCTCTGCCACTAAGTACACTGAAGAAGGTTAACATACCTTCCTTCTGTGTCATATACACCAGAATCACTCCCATGCTTGGCCTTGTGGATGTTCTTAATATCAATCGGGAACTTAATCGAGAAGCCCTGCCCCTGAAACAATCAAGATTTCCAAATCATAACAGTAAGACATTGATGTTTGAAATTATCAATACATTAATCTGCAAACCAACATGATGTATATACTTAGGATGCTAAAAAGTCTATCTTGAAGGGTCCTTTTAGGTTCAATCTCCACAATGTCCAAGTTTTATGAGGCGGTAAACAAAATACTCCCGTCATCCCTAAATATAAGTCATTTTAATTTTTTAAAAAAATGGTTAAGTGTCATGATTTTATTTCTATAATGCCTAATACACCATTGACTATCATAAATACAATAGTTGTAAAGTCAATAAAAACGATTGGATGGATATAAATTAAGAGTAAGATAAACAAAAATGTTAACAAGTTTTCTTTTAGTATAGTAAAAAACTTATGTTAAGAAAAAAAATTGACTTATACTAATTAACTCCTCCTGGAAAGAGATTTTTTTTTTAATTTGTGATATATACACATGTGAATATACTATCTAAATTTTTTATGAGAAGCTACAGCACCTAAATGGGCATGTGAATATACAGGTAAATGGGCATATGAATAACTGAATTAATGGGCATGCATGTGAATAGATTACCTAAAAAACCCCCCTGGAAAGTTACAACAGCTAATTGGGTTCACACCACATAATACCATAAAACAGATCAATCAGTGTCTCATTCAATACCACAAATTGATAAAAAGAAAAAAGATAACAAAAAGTGGTTATGAAACTTTAAATTCCACTCATACACTTGCTTTAGATCCAGGCTCTCAGCCCACCATACCTAACCTCATATAAAGAAAGTGTTTCAGACTTAGAAGTTAAGTAAACCAAATGTAAAGGACAACATATAATAGGAATAAGAGACACACCATGTAAAAATATAACGATGAAAACAAATTATAATCTCATCACACACTTGACACCATTGATTATGACGTAAGATTCAATGGTTTATACGGGTAAAAATAAGTAAATGACACATGTTATGATTCGATATATTATCAAGGAGAAAAGGCGGAAAATAAAATTACAGGTCTAGTGTTGCGGCTGAGTCCAACGTTAATGAACAACGAAGCTAAACTTGACAAGAATATTCCACATCCAATTGCTCGAAAACCTGACATCAATCGATTTCCAACATCACTATACAAAGCAACCATCATGAAAATATAAATACATAACGAAAATGCTACATCCGAATTATTCGGGTATACATCATGATCGGATCTTGAATCATAATCAAGGGCGTAGAAGTATGTTGTGTCGTCATTCGTTTGGGTTGAACTAAGTGCGTATAAAAGTAGCTAGATTGTGACTGAGTGGTTGTGCAGGTAGCATTGCCGAAAGTTCTATAATATGTTTTACACTATTGATGATGATATACCTACATAGATCAATAGATATCACACAAACCACATCCGAATCCGAACCACACATCTCAATTGTGTAAATGTGTGTTCGTGTAATTTTGTTAAGACTTATTGTGAAATTGGCTTTACTCAAATATAAATTTAGGAACAAAATAAAAAATAAAAAAAGCAACCTCATGAAATTCCATATATCTAGCATTCATAGCTCCCATGATTAAAGAATTCAACTAATGTGAGAAGTCATATGAATCCACAGAGCTCCATAAAAAATCAATTTTTTTTGAATAATTAAAAAATTAATTCCATCTTAATTATAAAAATAACACAAAACTACTTGTCCGATTAAATAATAATTGCGGCTTCGCGCCAGAAATCTTCGAACTATACAGTGGTTTAAAGACATGATTTCTGGTGCAAATTACTAGTTCTATTGATTTCATATATTGAGAAATCTGCAAAACGATAAGAAAAGAACATACCTTTAAACGTTTCCGAAGGATAAACAATGCCGTCTTTGTTGATATCGAAGAACATAACATGTTTTTGAAGCGCAGTTGGTTCGTAATTCTCCCCTTCTGCATTCACATAATCTCATTCATTACTAATCATTAAAAAAACAAAAAACAAAAAATTTACTAAATTAAAGTCGAATTTGTTGTTTACTTGATTGAAATTGAACAGCAGAAATCTCACCCATGGCTTAAATCTTTCAAAGGAGATGATTTTTTTCTCTATTAAAAAGGCGAAGAAAAAGCAACTACGAGCAACAGGGATAAAGATAGAGGCAGAGATTTGAGGTAAAGAATTTGAAGCAGTTTGAAAAAAAAAAGTGGGAATTCTGTTTCGAATGCGATTCCTTATTTCAATGTTGTTGCTTCGTAATAAACCTATATAACAAACACGTATTAGAGGTGGGTTCCACCGGGCATAGATGATTCAAAAATTGGACGGATACAACGTCATCGTCACATAAATGGTAATGGCTTTCGTAATGACCGGTTTTCGAATACCGAATTATTATCTCAAAGTGAAATGTTAAAAAAAATAAAATATAAAAAATTCGGATACCTAACACGATCTACGATCAATAAAACACTCAACAAGTTGACACAAACCTCACATATGAAACCGAATCTAAACAACTCAGTCAGTTTTACAGGGTGATCCTAGAACCCCGGTTCCCGTACCCTCTCCCAAAATATATATATAAAGACTATACGTGAAATACGATGATCGAGTGATCAATTCAACAAAAGTCATTAAGAATAAGTTCTAGAACAATAACAACACCGAGAATCAACAAATCAAACTTCAAGAACACCACATGAACAAACTAGGATTCGATTTCAAAGATTATAGCATAACTCGACTAAAACCGGATTACCTACTCATTATACTAAGAAAATAACAAGAAATCATCAAGAAATCTAGAATAATTCAAGATCTAATTCAAGAACAGGAAAGGAAATTGAAATACCGAATATATTAGGCTGTAGAAAATCGATTCTCCGAATGAAATCCCGTCAATAACACGTCAAGCTATCTTCGAAATCCTCCGGATTACGACAATCTAAGCCTAAACTAAGCTAAAATTATTTACAATCTAAGAATACATGAAAAGGGGCTCAAAAGCTGCAGAAAAACGCTAGAAATTGATCTAGGTTAGAAGATATGAAGGTGGGGGGGTATTTATAGTGTTAGTGACAGCTGACTACTAGGCGTGCGCCTAGCATGTAGAAATTCGGACTGAAACTTTGGCCATTTTCAGCTCCTCAGGCGTGCGCCTAGGGTTTGTCAGGCGTGCGCCTAGGGTTTGTCGGGCGCACGCCTGCTGACACATCTTCAGTAAATCGGTCATAACTTTGTATGTAGACCTCAAAATCATGTGATTCAAAATGCACCGGAAAGCTGATGACATTGTCTACAACTTTCATGCAGATGTCCAGCCCAGGAAATGAAGGATGCAGATTCTTAGATCTAAACGAGTTAGATCTACGCGCAGCGGATGGATCACGACTTATACATCACAATACATAGTTAAAGGACTTAAACTACTACAAGGGGGTTTAAGATCATGTTACCAATAACGGGAAGAGAAGCCTTGATCTTCCGATGTGTTCTCCAAACGACGGTTGGTGGACACCCTTCTTGATACACGAACCTCCTTAATATGCAACACCAAGAAAAAAAAAACCTTAGGCAAGAAGAAACTAATTTTTCCTCTCTTTTTTCAAGTGGTGGTCAAAATTATGCCTTGTAATTTTCCTTGGAATAACTCTACTTTTATAGGAGAGTAAATCCTTGGCCTCCAAGTATTAATTAATTAAATAATTAATTAATTAAACAAAATAAAAAGATATTTTCCTTAATGACTAATTGTGACATGTATTGACCATTAGGAAATCAAATAACAAGTCATCCAACCAATCATGTAACAAGGATATCTTTTATTTTCCACATCACAAAAATTAATTCTTGTGATAATTAAATGATAAGAGGCGCCACTTTTAGGGTTAAAAGCCCACATAAAATGTCTTTTATGTGTATTATATTATTTAGCTCAACTAAATAATATTCATGCATATCAATTAATTAGCCCAGCCAATTAATTATCACTGAGGCCCAAATAACAAGAATATCATTCCAAATTACAGAAGCCACATCGGGGACCATGGACCTATAACCAGTAGCTCCAATAATTAATTATTCATCGAACGTAATAAGTACATTAATTATTAATTCCGGGATTACGCCACCATAAACCCGAAACCGAACTCTACCGATTATAGATGTATACTTATACTCAACCCATAGAGTGAATAAGCGTCCATTGATATAATCACTACATACGGATTAACCCTCCATAGATCGTCCATTCGAGTGGGAAGTCTCCGTGAACCCGACTCGAATATCTTATCCTTATTTACCATCAACCCCCGATGATCAATTAGTACACATATCCGACTAGTAGCTAATTAGTCAAATGTGAACTCCCGGGATCGATCACTTTCTTAGGGCTAACAAATAAGGGGACTATCTCTCTACTTCCCGCGGGGAAGGAATGGATTCCATGTCCGTGAAGATTAGAACTACTCACTCATCCGGAGATAGTGCCAATGAGAAGTGGCTTGGAACACATATTTAAGTGAACCGTAACTAACACATCAAACACTACCCCGGGACAAGCGGCACCACTCGTGATCACCTCGGGATTAAGGTTGATCCATATATGATCATCTAATGATTTAATAAGATTCCTCGATTACGGAATTATACCGAGAAATTCGATTAAATCGGTCCGATCTATATGAATGCCATCATATATAAATGCCCCAGTAGGTACCCTCTACCGACGGTCCGGATAAGACTATCACACCCTAAGGTGTTCTGGGCGCATTATTGGTGTTTTAATCAAGAGACCCTAAACTCTGATTAATTTCACCACGGACTAACAGTTTAAGTATATCACCACTAACTCAATCCTCACGTGCACGCCATACACTGAGTTAAGCGGTTACATATTGATATACTTAGGGTTTGCAGCAGTGTATTATTTACAAGCACAAAGCAAGTAATAAGGTGAGATAAAATTTGTCATCCATTACTAAAAACAATTACACAAATTGTCTTTCGGGCACTACACCTAACAGGAAATGCCTCTAAGGTGGATCAAACTGCAGATCAATGTAAGTTATGGTTGTAGTACCAACGAGTTTTGATCCATTTGAACATTTAAGCTTCAGGCACACGTTCCAACCCTTGTATCTCGCCTTCCGGTCATCTCGAACACCTAATACCTGTACAAAATCACAACAAATACCACACGTAATCCCTACAGGACACTAGAGTGACCGAGAAAGAATCAAAACACCGAAAAATAAAGAGATTTCTGGACTTTACGTCATAGGTCTCGAAATGATAACCAAGGTGTAATAAGCACCAAAATACAACCAAATGTCTTCGGAAATATATATAACGAGGTATAAATGGGGCATAATCACATAGTAAATGATAGCCAAGTTGACTCTCATCAGTAATCATATAAAGGTCCATAACAACACCATACTACCAACATATCTCTACTACCAGTAACAGTTTACATAAAATGATTTACATACATTACTAGAAAATAGTACAGTGCTTGAAAAATGTACATGCACATAACTGCAAAAAAACCATAGCTTAAAGATTCAGTCGAGTCGCTTCACCGACTGGGTAGATCGAAAAAGCGACCTGACTAAGCCCTCGGGCCTGTTTTATGTGCTACAAATACCCGACGAGTTCTACGCACATAGTTATGCCAATATTTGTGTAATTTACCAAAAATAGTAAATACATAATTTAAAATACAATCTTTAAAAAGGACGAGTTTTTTGTTATAAGAATACCTCATTACCTTTTCAAAGTCGAATCTACGAAGCAAACTGCAACTATTTCCCGAAACCACGCAAATCTATGAACCAATCAAATTTATCATTAATACTACGAAAACCTTACCTAATCAAGATCAAAGCTAACAACGCAAATCTATGAACCAATCAAATTTATCATTAATACTACGAAAACCTTACGTAATCAAGATCAAAGCTAACAACTTATACGTAAATATTAGACTTTAACCTTAAGACTAGGATTCTCAAAACAAAATGCCATATGGATGCTTAACTGCTTTGGTATTCGAACTCTAGCCTATAAAACATGCACAAAAATGACCAGAACCCAGTTCGGACCTCAACTAGGTCGCTTCACCGAGGACAATCGTCGAGGAAGTAACACATGACCTTCTGGACTCAGAAACACAAAATTCTGAAGTTTAAGGCTCCTTATAGCCTTTTTATAGACTTTTCAGAGTCTCTTAAGTCGATTTCCAAATTTTAAAGCTAAAGTGATGCAGAAGATCTACGATAAACGGATAAAATACAAGCTAATCCAAGCTCAAAGAAAATATCATTCTCAAAGAGAATAAGATTCAATATTCAAGATTACATCCTCCCCCAACTTAGAGAACTTAGCCTCTTTACAGGCTTAAAAGCCCATCTGGTTAACACAATACTTAAAAGCCTACATGGCTATCTACTAAAGTTAAAACATTAATAAAATACTACTAATAAACTTGGATGTGCTACATCATAAAGAAAAACTTGAAAGAAAGGAAAAGCTATTTTATAAAAGAAGTAAATACCCTTACCAATTAAAGGGAGATTTTGCCCATAAATTTGAGGTTTCACATTCTTCCTTCTCAAGGAAGTTTTGTCCTCGAAACTTGTCAAAAACTACGCTTCTTCAAGAAACTGCTCCGCACTATAATCAACTTACAATCACCAGCGTCCACTATCATCTAATGATTCAACTCTTAAGTATTTAGTAATAAGGCTTCTCAGAATCCGTTACTCGTACTACTTTCGGGTCCAGACTTAAACACCACGCATGGTCACTCATAATGCATAAAAAGTCTTTTACTACTATCCTCCCATGTTTCTATGAGGCAAAGGGCTTTACACTAAACTTGCCTTGTAGATCAAAACTTTAGAATAGCGTAGAATATATCATGGTTGGCAGCTAAAGCCTCCCCTCCTAAAACATCCACACTTCTTTTGACTCTTTTTGACAAATTGCTAAGAACATTTCCACTGCAGTTTCTTCCCCAAAAGTCGCATCCACGTAAAACTTAAAGTGATTGCTCGGTGGTGGACGCCAAACCATATTATTTGAGGAGTTTATTAAGATCAAGCGCTTACCATTCTACTAAAACCAATTGGTATTAGTAAATGCGCTATTATATTTCTTCAGGCATTCAAGAGTGTGAGAATATCTCCCAACACCTCTCTCAAGTGTGGACAATCTGTCCCAATACTTCCATAACTTAAAGTAATTGCTCGGTGGTGGACGCCAAACCATATTATTTGAGGAGTTTATTAAGATCAAGCGCTTATCATTCTACTAAAACCAATTGGTATTAGTAAATGCGCTATTATATTTCTTCAGGCATTCAAGAGTGTGAGAATCTCTCCCAACACCTCTCTCAAGTGTGGACAATCTGTCCCAATACTTCCATAATTTTTCAGTCAAGAGTGTGGGCAATCTCTCCCAACACCCCCTTCAAGTGTGGGCAATCTCTCCCAACACTTGCAATTTTTTTTTAAAAATAATGTTCCAACCAGGGTTCGATCTCATGATCTCTGGCTCTGATACCATGTTAAGATCAAACGCTTACCATTCTACTAAAACCAATTGGTATTAGTAAAGGCGCTACTATATTTCTTTAGGTATTCAGGAGTGTGAGAATCTCTCCCAACAGAGTTGCCATTACTACTACTTGGAGTAGAACTAGAATGGTAGTATTCCTTGGCTTATGTGTTGGATTGAATGATAGCAGTTATGTGTTGGATTGAATGATAGCAGATTTAAGATAAATGGCTTTGCCTTCGAAAATCCAACTGCAACGGAGTTTCCAAATATTCCATAATAGGGTGATAACACGGCAAATTTCATGCTCGTCATCAAACTGAGATAACTCAACAAGGAAATCGAGGGGCAATTGAACTCTCAGCTTGTTCCACCACCTAAAGTTAGACGAGTGTTTTCAAACTTCTTTAGGAATCGAACATTCGAACAAGCAATGCATACAGTTTCTACCTCCTTATCACATACTTTCATGCTTGTTGACGGTATGTGATTTGCATAATGGAATACAAACGAGTTGATAGGCAGATGACTCTTCCATAACATCTATTTCATCAATAAGAAAACCATTTAATCGACGTTTGTAGTTAAATTCGAAGTTCTAAATGAAATTTGAAGCTTTTATTTTTTTGATAGCCTATTTGATTAGATTATTTTGTTTATAATCGATTTGTTTATTAAAAATGCTAAATTGTTAGGGTATGAATTTGATGACAAATATATAGATCATAGTATTAGCCAACATTACCACCGGAGTAATACATAAAATGGGAAGGGTTTTTTTTTTTTTTTTTTTTTTTTTTTTAAAGGGGCTTAGGTGCAAAATTTCGCTGAGCGGCGCTGCTACTCCCCCTTGGAGCGGAAACCTTCTTTCGTCATTCGCCGGCCATGGCTGCCCCGGCAGACATGGATATGGACATCGGAGGTCAATCAACGGAGGAAACGGATCTCCTCAGACGCTCGTCGGACAAATGGAAGGAGACTTCCACTCGAGGTAATACTGGTCAATCTGCTTGGTTGCTGAAAGGAGGAGCTGACCTCCTCCGTGAATCGAAAAGGCACTCTCAATTTTACACTGGAGATGGAGAGGACGAAGGGGATATTGCAGATTTCATTACGATTGCGGAAAATTGGAGAGGAGAAGAGACAGATGATGATCCAATTGAACTTCCGGTAGTAAATTGCATTGAACTATGGAGGCCGTGGAGAAGGGCAGTGATAGTCAAAGTTCTGGGCCGTACTATCTCCTTCCGAATCTTGCAACAGAGACTGAATACATTGTGGGGAAAATCAGGTGAACTTGACATTGTTGATCTTGAACATGACTATTATGTAATTCGATTTGTCGGTAAGGAGGACTATGAAGAGGCTCGTCGATGGGTCCTTGGACAATCCAAGGGCACTATTTAACGGTTATGAAGTGGCGTCCCTTTTTCCAACCCTCTAAGCAAAAAATTCTTGTCAACTCTTGTTTGGGTCCGTTTTCCCGTATGCCACCGAGTTATTTGAAGACGAAGAGTTCCTTCTCACCCTAGCTAGAAGAGTTGGGAAGCCGGGGAAGGTGGATATAGTAACATCCCGCCAACTAGAGCAAGATTTGTGCGTATATGTGTGGAAATGAACTCCGCAAAGATGTTCGAGAACGAAGGTAATTCTAAATGGAAATGCTTTTGCTGTGGAATATGAGGGACTACAGCAAATATGTTTTGAATGTGGTAGATTGGGACATAGAACCCAGGCATGCCCAAACAATCGGCCAGCAGCAAGTATTCCAGAGGGACAACCAAATACAGGAGCCGATATAACTGAGCGGCCCACTGGCCCCACTCCGGAGAGGCCATTCGGGCCTTGGATGATAGCAACTAACCGCGGAAGGAGACCCAACGCAGGGCAAAGAGCAAGAGGTGACAGACAGGAACACAGAACCCGTAATGCACAACAACAGGATGTCCCACATGGTAGGGGTGGGCAAACCCAGGATGGGTCCGACTCTAGAAACAGACAAAGTGTGAGCACATGATCGAGATTTAATGTTCTATATGAGGAAGAACCACAAGCAGATTTATGTGATTCTGAGGAGTACCCAGAAAGGGTAAGAGATCTACAAGAGCTAATGAAGGAAGCAGGTTCAACCTTCAAGGAACCCACAATTTCACTACTATCCAAAGACGGAACACCCCAAACAAAAGCAACATCTGGATCCTCTGACATAGAGATGGAGACCTCAAATGAAAAAGACCCCATTCCTGAGTCAACCAAACGCAAGGGATTTCCTTCCAACGAGACATCCCAGGTAGCACCCACCAAACGCCCCTCAACAACCGCAGGTACCCTCAATGCCCCAGGGATACCAAATAGGCCACTTTATGATATCTCCAACGTCCCAACTTCCCAAAGAATTGATGAGAAGCGATAGTGGCATCTCGTGCATGAACAAAAACTCCAAAACCCAACCCAACTTGGCTGTAGAGGGGGAGCATATTAAAACAAAACCTCCTGATGGACAGGTTCATGCGACCCTTAATAGGCAACAACAGACAGATGATGGTAGAAATACAAGTATGTGGAGGTTAAGAGACGAACCCCCTGACATTGGAGATTTGCAGGACAAGAATGTCCACCCCCAGTAAAATGTGTGTTTTAAAATGAAGATCATAACTTGGAATTGCAGAGGGGCAGGTTCATCTTCGTTTTTTCGTAACGTGAAAAATCTTTTAGCAGACAAAAGGCCTGATATGCTATGCCTTTTGGAAACTAGGGTAAGCAGCTCTCAAGCAAGACGTATTTTAAACCTGACTTTTTTTAATAAAGTAATTTGTATAGAGGCTAGGGGCTTTGCAGGGGGCATTTGGTGTTTCTGGAACGACAAGACAGTTTACTTGATTCCTCTGGCAAGTACAAACTACTGTCTGAACCTGGCAATTATGAAGGATACTGAGATCAGTTGGATTTTATCTATTGTATATGCCTCTCCTATACCTTCGGTAAGAAATGACTACTGGACGTATTTTGAGAGACTTTCTCAGATTATTCAACACCCCTGGTGCCTTTTAGGGGACTTCAACCAGGTGATTGAGCAAGCGGACAAGAAAGGGGGGCGGCCTATTGGTGGTATAAATGTCTCTAGCATGAGAAATATGATAGAAAAATGCGAGTTAGTGGGAATCCAATTTCAGGGACCTCGGTTTACATGGCTAGGGCCCCTCTATAAGGGAGTTCACATCCTGGAGAGACTAGACCAGGCTTGGTGTACAGTGGATTGGTTGTCACTTTTTCCGGAAGTTACTTTAACACATATGGCCCGAATAGAATCTGATCATAGCCCCCTTCTCCTCTGCTTGGAACACCGCAAGAAAACCTTTAAAGGACCCCCTCCCATGATCTTCCAAAATGCCTGGGTTTGAGCACATAGAGTTTGATGAGTTCGTGGAAAAAAATTGGGACCAACATGAGCCAGATTTCGGTAAAACAGCCAAAAACTTCATGACCAGAGCTACCCAATGGAATAAATCAGTTTTTGGCAATATCTTCAAGAGAAAGGCCACATGCTTGAAACGACTTTCAGGCATACAAGATGCACTGGCAAAACACCCATCCATCTATCTTCATTCTCTGGATAAGAGCTTACAAGAGGAGTATGCTGACATTCTGATCCAGGAGGAAAAATATTGGCATCAGAAATCCAATATGGAGTGGCTTGTTGAAGGGGAGAGAAATACCCACTATTACCACCTCACCACCCTCAAAAGGAAGCATAAAAATAGAATATCTACTCTTAAAAAAGCAGATGGCACTTGGAGTTCAGATGAAACAGAAGTTCAGAACATGATGAGGGACTTTTTTATTGGCCTCTATTCGAGAGAAGAAGAACACCATAAGTGCCATTGCTATCTTCCACTCCCGCACTCTCCCACCGTGACCTACAACATTTAAATAGGAGGATCTCGTGAGAAAGAGATTGAAGATGCGTGTTTTGAAACGGGGACTTACAAGGTGGCCGGGCTCGATGGCCTACCTCCAATCTTCTTCAAAAAGTGCTTTGGGACCGTAGGGAAATCGCTTATTGACTTTGTGACAAAAGCTTTTGAGACAAAGAAGCTTCCCCGCAAACATTAATGAAGTGCTCATCACTCTTATACCTAAAGTGGACCGCCCACAAACTCCTAGTCGGCCGTACCTATAGCTCTAGCAAACGTTATTGTCAAGATTGTGACTAAAGTGCTTGGAAATAGACTGCAAGGCATCATTGGAAAACTGGTTAGTACTACCCAAAGTGCTTTCATTCCAGGCAGAGGAAGTGCAGAGAACATCATTTTGGCACAGGAAATTATCCATACACTTGAGAACAAAAAGAAGGGAAAGAAAGGCTTCATGGCAATCAAAGTAGACTTAGAAAAAGCTTATGACCGTGTCAGTTGGACCTTCCTGAAGAACATTCGAATTCAATTGGACTATCGAGCATCTCCAACAAATTTCTCATGCATTGTATCACCTCCTCACGGCTCTCGCTGCTATGGAACGGGGCGAAATTGGAATCTTTCAACCCTAGTAGGGATTGAGGCAGGGAGACCCTATTGCTCCTTACCTCTTTGTCCTATGTATGGAGATACTTAGCATCAAAATTAACAAGCAAACTTGAGCAGGGAAGTTGGAAACCAACAAACTATCCGGACATGGCCCTCCCATCTCACACATCTTCTTTGCAGATGATCTTCTGTTGTTTGGGGAAGCCACTGTACAGCAAGCAATGGTAATAGAAGAAGTCCTCAAACAGTTCTGCAATTGCAAAGGGGCGTAAAATCAAGACATCAAAATCCACATTCTACACCTCAAAGAATGTTGGGCACACTGTTATTGTAGCTGTTACTCAAATTCTGAACATGAACCACACAACTGATCTTGGCAGGTACCTGGGAGTCCCACTAATACATGGAAGACTGAAAGTTTCACATTTTAGATTTCTTGAGGACAAGATGAGGGCAAAGTTAGCAACCTGGAAATCAAAGACTCTATCTAAAGCTGGTAAGTGTATTCTCATACAAAGCTCCCTAGCTTCTCAGCCATATTATACTATGCAAACTACTATGTTGCCAGCTACAGTCTTAAACAACATGGAGAAGATTTGTAGAGGATTTTTCTGGGGGGACAATGAAAATGGCAGGAAAATGCACTCGCAGTACGGGAAGTTCTATGTACCGCAAAACAAGATTGGGGGCTTCGGGGCTCAAGAAAATGGTGTATATGAACATAGCCCTCCTAGGAAAACTTGTCCGGGCCTTAATTCAACGTAAAGATGCCGTGTGGGTCCAGGTTTTAGCCCATAAATACAAAAATCTAACTACAAGGGCTAAGCCAGGGAGCTCCCCAACTTGGAGGGGCATCTGCAAAGCTTTTGCTTATTTACAAGCTGGATTCGATAACCTCCATTTGGGGGCTCGATGGAAAGATGGACCAAATGGACAATACACAAGTGGTGCCGGATATACTATGTTGACGGAACATATGAACAACATTGAACCTTCGATATCCGGAAAGACATTTGGGAGCTTAAGGGACCAACGAGAGAAAACTTCCTCTTATGGATGATTGCCCATAAAGCGTTGGCAGTTAATGATATTCTTTATTCCAGGCATATACGACAAAATCCAGATTGTAGTGTCTGCGAAGATGGGAGGGAGACCATTCTCCATGCAGTAAGAGATTGCAAGTGGGCTAAGGAAGTCTGGGAGCTTTGCGTACCTATTCAGAATGCACACCAGTTCTTTGGAGAGGAGAATGTGACCAATTGGATACAGAGAAACTTGGACAGGGGTAATCAACATCCCCCCAGCTGGAGATACTTGTGGAGGGAAATACTTTATGGCCTTTGGATGTGGAGAAACAAGATATGTCATGGACAAGAAATAGAAAGGCCCCCGGCCTATGTGTTCCTCTCAACCGCAATTCAGAGAGCGAGGAACCTTAGACTAGCTTGGTGCATAGAATATTAATTTTGTTGTTTTTTTTAAGTAGCTACCACTGTAAGCTGATGAGAATGTCAGCTCCTATTTCGTTTTTGTATGTTCTCTTTGTTTGCCTTCGGGGCCAAAGTCAATAAAGTGATCTATTCTAAAAAAAATAAAAAAATAATCGAACCGTTTGTCCCAGTTACCGTAGGGCTTATATGGTTTTTTTTTACGAATACGAAAAAGACACGTACATAAATATATTTGTTTTATTGGGACTCGTAACACGAACCTCTAGATTAAGGCCCTCAGTAAATTAATGTCTTTTTCGGCTCCGTTTGTTTTGGCCGGAGTTTTTTCCGGCGTTTTTTTTCCATCACATCACCAATCATTTCTTATAATTCTTTCAACAATCAAATCTTCAACTACAAATAAAAAAATATTAAATCATCTCTCATCACTTCACTTTATCAACTTTATTACATTTTTTACCATTATTTTATTCATTATTCTACTTTATTTCACCAATCATTTCATAATCTACACCAATCATTATTCTACTTTATTTTACCCCATCAACTTTCTAATCATTATTTCAATTATTTTATCTAAAAAAACTCCCAAAAAAACTCTAACACAAAACAAACACAACCGAAGGGGGTTAATGAGTATTTTTTTTTTTTTTTGGGGCTAAGGGGGTTAATGAGTATTTTGCAAACCCTGATTAAAGTCAGAGCGCCCGATTTGAAACCCGGCATAATGCAATGAACTCCCATTACCAGAACTACGACAATTTTGAGCAAGATGTCGAAATAGAAGATGAAGAGGAAATCCCCCAATTTAATTATGCTTCAAATGGGTCTTACGATCCCTCTTATTACGAGGAGGATGAACCCAAGACCAGCAAAAAGAAGAGAAAGACGATATCATTGGCATCGAATCACGAGTTTGCCCCACGTGCTACCATGGGTTTGCCTAAAAGTTGTAATCTTGACAGTAACTCAAGAGATTTTTGGAACGAAGAGGAGAGTTTTGTGTTGTTGGAAGTTTGGGGGGAGAGGTATTTGGAATTGGGGAGGAGGAGTTTGAGGGCTGAGGACTGGGCTGAGGTATCTGAAAAGGTTTCTGAGATGATTGGATCGGTGAAGAGTGAAACACAGTGTAGGAATCAAATGGACGTTCTGAAGAATAAGTTTAAGAAGGAACGTGCAAAAATGGAGAAAATTGGAGGTGGGTTTGTGAGCAGCAAATGGGTATTTTTCAAGAAAATGGATGTGCTGTTGAACTTGAGGATGAGAGGACATTGTGGGTTGGGTTGTGGTGTTGATTCAGGGGAGTATGTGTTTATGAATCCTCGTCTCTATCTAGACAAGTCTAATGTATTGGACGAAATGATGGATAGTCCAGGACAATCTGAGGAGGAGGATAATGACAATGAAGATGATGATGATGATGATGATGTAGCAGAGATTGAGGATAAGGAAGAATATGCCAGATTATTAGCAGAATCGATTACGAGGTTTGGGGAAATTTACGAGAAGGTTGAGAGTAATAAGAGAGAACAAATGTTCGAGTTGGAGAAGATGAGAAGAGACTTCCAGAGGGATTTGGAGTTGCAGAAAAAGCAGGTTATTGAAAAGGCTCAAGTGGACATTGCCAAGATAAGGGACGAAGACGAGGAGGACGAGGATCATGATGAAGATGATGCTCCAGCTGATAATCATAACAACCAATTGGGTGATGTAGGTAATACTGTTTGAAGATTTATGTCTGTATGCTGTATTATACGTATCAGTTCGTGGTATCGCTTGAAAATTGAAGAATTAGTTTATCTATCTTCTGAGGCATTTAGTTTGGAGCATTTTATTTGCTAAATTTGTTGTTTTGAGACATTAAATGTCTTGTTCTAGTTCTTAACTGTGACTATAAGTGTTCAGCCTGCAAAAAAATAGGTCTTATGGTGTTACTACTTACTACTAGCATTTATGTATTATTGGCTTCTGCTTGGTTTTTTACTTACCTTGTTCTAGTATGAAACTTTGGCTCAAACCTCAATAGATTCAGAAATGAATTTGGGGATTGAGTGAGAGTTGGACAGACATAATTCTATGGTACATTGAGGAAACGACGTTGTTTTGTTTGTAGTTTACACATAAAACCACGTCGTTTTGATTTTTTTTTTTTTGCACTTGATCGTCAAGTGTATTGGAAGGGATCAATGAGGGGTGAATAGTCCGTTTCGGGGCTTCAAGTTTTTGCAACAGATTTTACTTGATTGGAAGCTTGTATAATAGTACAATACAAGTGAGAGAGATTCATGAGCCTCTGCTAGTCTTTTTTCTTACAGAGATCATATATGGTCTGGATTAATCTGGCTTGTTCTAATTTGATGTTTCCTTTTCAGCATTAGCAGCACAATTTTTTCTTTAGAAAGTGGGAAGGGAGGCGTAAGCGAAAAGAACCGAGCTGAACCGAGCATCTGATTTTTAAGTTTTAGTACACAAACGAGTTTGAGCTTGTTCGTTTGATAAACGAACAGAATTTTACTACGTTTAAGTTAAGCCCTGTCTATTGCTTGAGCTCGAGCCGTGCTCAAACAAACTCATCTGCATCTTTACAACTTCTACCGGTGTTCTTCAAACTCCCGTATCTAAGTGTGAAATGACAAATAGATTGAATATTTTTTAATAAATGTTAACTAGGGTTGATAAATTAGAGTGACAATAAGCAACATGAACCTCAATCATCAAGTGAGGCTTCGGGATCGTCCTAACTAGGTGGAAGGGGACCAAACTCAACGGCCGACGAAGACTTTTTCATAGGTACTTGGCAATGCTTCGGGCGATACAACCAGATTTCTAGACTTTGGCCACCTTTCAAGATGTTGAAGAGAACCGACGTTTTTTTTTTTATTATTACAAAAACGGATCTACAAGTTCTAGCCAAACCTTAATTTTGAAAACGCCGTTGTAGCTCATTTCCCGACTATAGACCAAGAATTGATGATTTATGAAAGTTTTTTTCTTTTGTCAAACTTGAATTAAAACCCTTAAAAAAAAAAGGCGGGTTCTAAAGGCACCCCCAAATTACTTTCGGCATCCATTTTTTGATTATTTTTTCAGATTAAAAAAACGTCAGTCGCACTGGTGTTCGTTGTGGCACACCAACGTCAGTGTCATTGACGTTGGTGTGCCACTAGGAACACCGGTGAAAAGTCGTGGACTGACGTTCTAAAGGACGTTGGTGTTCCACAAGGAACACCAGTGTAACTGACGTTCCCCTTATAAAAAATCATTGGATGTCGAAGTAATTTTTTATGGTGCCGGAAGTAAGGGGGGTGCCAGTAGTAAATTGGCGGGTGCCTTTAGAACCCCCCAAAAAAAAACCTTGAATTAAAAGCCGATTGTAAATTGGGATTGCTAGATAATCAAAATGTCTTAGACCAGAACATGTAATGTAAGATTTGGTTTTAATATCAAAATATGGTGAAATATACATATAGGTAAAACACGCATCCAATTTTAAAAAAAGATTTACTTCCACGTTCAAAAAGTTTGTTAAAAAAATATTTAAATATATATTTTATATGTTGAATTAATAAACATAAATGAGTATTAATATATCAAAAAGAGAATTTAGATTTTTTTTTTATAAGTTGTATTGTTTTTTCATAAGTACACTTTATAATTCATCTCATATATAAGTTTGTTATTAGTTCTTGATTGTAGATATTGAAAAGACTGGGAAAGTTTAGAATCAGAACTTCGTTAATCGTGTAACGAAACTTAATGTGGAGTATATGTTGTCTCATGTATGTGATTACTTTTAAGCCGTCAACTCTTATGAATTAGGTTATGAATTATTGTGTTAATTAATATATTTTGTTGTGTGTCGAGTGTCAAGAAGTTGTGGGAGTCACCAAGGGAAAATTCGGTAAAATTCAATGTGAATGCTGCAGTGAAAGTGTCTGAGGTAGCAATTGGAGGCTTGGTCAGAAATAGCTCGGGTAACATCCTCCGCGAGCCTTCTCTCTCAAAAGCTCGTCGGAGGTTTTGATGTCTTCATAGTAAAGCGCTCTTAGTCGTTCACTGCCTATATAGTCCTTGCGTAATCACATGGCTACTTCGATGTCATATTCGAAGGTGATTCGCAATCGGTCCACAAAAAGTTGTTGTCGCATGAGGATGATTTATCTCACTTAGGCTCTATTATCTATGATTGTAAAATTCTTATTCCTACTTTTGTCTATTTTTGTTCCTCCTTTGACAATAGAGAGGGCAACCTCCCAGCCCATCTTCTGGCAAAAGAAGGTTTATCTCTTGTCGATCTCAAACAATAGGACAAGATGCCGTCTTCCAATGTTCTTTTGGCATGTTCTGCTGATTTTAAGTATTGATCACTATTTTCATTTATTGACCCATAATAAGTTATCAAAAAATTATTATATGTATACACACCGAAGTTAAAAATACAAAAAGTTCGACAAATTTTCGACCCCCTATCATAATTTTTTTGGAGCCGGACCATGTTACTAATGAAAACATTTACACTTCAACAAGATCCAACAAAGGAAAAGTTAAAAGGGGAAGGAAAAAAAAATTGATGTTATACAATAGTACATTTTTTTCTTATTAAACAAAGCCAGCCATAAGAAAATCCAAAACTGGATGGTGTCATTCTCATGGAAATTAAAGATGGTGGTCCAAGACACTACAGCTTTTAAGGTGTTGGTTCAAATCTGCACACGCAGTCGTATATTTTTCCCTTCACCAACTTCTCTGCCAACCGCTGATTCTTCACCATAGCCAACTGTAGAAAATAATATTACGCCGTCATCAAAAACCATCAAAAGCAGTAAAGAGTGTTTGTGTTTCACTGTGTTATGTTAATAAACTAAAAGTGCAACGAAACTGAGGCAGCATCAATGTCAGGGTGTATATGGAATTAGTAAGTAAACTTAGTTCCATCATACTCTTTCCCATTAAATAATGTGTTGACATTGTGTTTAGAGTGATTTGAATGTGAATTTGTATTGCTACAATGATTCATGACAGCTATCTAGATGGACAGAAGGAGATCAAGTATGAACCATAAGAAGAACATAAAAGGAAAGGAATCTCGGACCTTTAGAGCATCACATTTGAATCGTGCATTGAAATTGGTATGCAGGGATCGCCCCATGCCTTCCAAAACTACCTGAAGAAGACAAAAATTGAGGAATGTCATAAAGCATCATTATTGTTTGTCTTATTGGGGCGAACGTCAGCCGATACAAATGCAAAGGGTCCTCGGTTTCTAGAAGCTCAAAAACACAAGGGGGGTATGAAAAAGAGAGGAAATATAGACCCTCCACACATAATAAAAACTTATATAAGGCGCAATAGTCCCCAGGACATAACCTAGTTGGTAAGAAGCTTGCGTGCTTAAGGCAGTCTGGACCTTAAGCTGGAGGGTGGAGGTTCGAACCCTGTAAAGGGGGGACCTCTTTCACTTCTTTGGTATAAAAGGCAAGCCCATGACTCTGAGCCACTGGTAACCTTAATGTTGGGGTTCAACATTTTTTTTTTGTATATGGTGCAATATTTGGGAACATCCAAATCCAGAAAGATATGAGGTCCCGCATCCCTAAAAAACTTTATGACACAAGTGAAGTGATTTCTTCGTTTATGAATCAGGAAGAGTCAAAAGTGCAGCAGGCATAATATGCAATTTCCTACTTGGCATGCCTAATGGGTACAACCGGTTAGTTAATATCTTGACAATTGACAAGTTGTGTAATAGTACTGAGACTGCAAGTCTGCAACTTCATTAGTAAAAAAATGCAGAAAACTCATACCAAATCAGCCTCTTTGGCAGCAGCCGCTAACTCTGAGCTGACCTGTCTCAAGTCTATGCAAGGACTCCCACACCCATTTTCAACCACCATTAAAGGAACTGATGAAGAATTGTCCATGGAACAGTCTTGGATGTTTATCATTGCATCCACAAGAAGTCCTCCTGCTTCAGCAGCTCTACGGAGAATGTGACAGTGCTGGGAACAGCCAAAAAATGACTAAACTGTTAAGACGGTCATATACAATCGAGAAAAAAAAATCTAAGAGAGATCATTATTGCATACTGAAGAAATGACGTTACAGGTATGCCAATTTGAGAACGTCATAGCACCTACTCAGAGAAAATTTTCCTCCGAAAAGGTCCTTAATTTGATCTAGACAAGCTTATGTATGAGCCAAGTCGGTACTACCCAAATACAGCTTGTACAATGGGAAAGCTGCTACTCGAGCGACCACAACCTATTTTCAGTTGTTTACATTGGGATACAGATATGTGGCGTCTCTGAGCGTCAAAATATGTATCAGTTACAGAGTAACATGTATGAATTACATGTCTACTTAACTACGCAAGCTTTTAGGTGAACCGATAACTTGTCATGATGTCAAAACAAGAGGTCCTGCAATCCAACTTCACTGGTACCATTTTTATGACAAATTTAACGTTGAAGTTAATTGCGTTTAATATGTAAATTACCTACCTCTTCAACACCTCATGCTCTAATAGACTAATACTACATTGAATTAACATCTATCCCAATAGCTTAAACTGTTGGGGAGGTAGGTAATTTACATACTTGGTCCGTCCCAAAATATAAGGCATTTTAGTTCATTGATTTTGTCCCATAATATAAGACATTCTCACAAACTAATTCAACATTTAATGCATTGTTTCCTATTTCACCCCTATTATTTACCTCAAATTAACTCATACATATGTTGTCTTTTGGTATTCCAATGTGTAAAACTCATTTATTAGCTACCTTTCTAGCGGTCGAACTTCAAAATCATGTTTCTAGTTAAATAAGACGGGAGCAAAAGGCCAAGATTTTGGATGAAAATCTATATAAAATATGGATGTTTTTTCGTAAATTATGAAGATGGATATTAATATACTAATTTGACTAGTTGACTGTACCTTTGCAGCCTCAGCAATAATGTCAGGCAACTCCATGGCAGTAACATCATTTAGGGCTGGCAGAGAGTTTGCAACTAGCACAACCTGCAAAAAGTTGACGAAAGTAAAAACAAACATCCCAAAAAACCATCATCGCCATGAGTTGAAAATTCCTGAAGATTTGAAGAAAGTCACACCTACATCTATACCACAGCCAAAGCATTATGAGCTAGATGAAATAAATCCTGCCCATATGTAGTTGCCACCTATGACCCAAATATGTTTACTATTTTATTAGCCCTGTTAGAAACAGCATGGGAATCGGATCTAGCCTAGTGGTATAAGCATTTCACTTTCTGGTGAGAACCAGGGTTCGATTTTCATCCCCAACCCCAATTATAATAAAACCCCCTTCCCCATTTCCCCATTTTAGAAAGAAAATATTAGAAACAGCCAGCATGCTTTGTAAATGATGAGAGCCAACTTAAATCAAATTCAAACCCACATTATATAATGGAAAATAAAAGACAACTACTCAAATTATTCATTTTTAAAATAATGGAAAAAGAACCAACTTCAGTTCCACGTCGAAGAAGCTCACGAGCTAGAGGAAGCATTCCCAGAACGACATCAGCACCTGCGTTGTCCACAAAAAGCAACGCTCTTTTATAACGAGGCTTCTTATCAGCAGAGGCAAGCATTCTCTCCTTAAAAGAATCATAATCATCAACCTGTAACAGAAAGAACATACTACTGAATCCGAGGTGACAGAGAGGGTAAATTACTTGAGTGATATCAGATCTACTTCAGAAGAAAGTGTAACACTTGCCCGCCATGGTCGGTGCATCTTATTGCGGCTCATTCTATAGATTTCTATTATTGTTCCTTTGTGATAAAGTTCCACACAGGCATGAGATCCCCAGTCAAAGATGTTAGCAGCAAGAACACCTTCAACAAGAGTTAGCAGTCTTGCTTCCTACAAGAGAGAAAATGTTGGGAACATCAAAGATGAGATGCTAGGATAATAGAGGAAATAAACATTTAGCTTCTTCTTCATGGAAAAATATCTAGAGCTGCAATAATGTTGCTTAATCCTTTAGAACTGTTATTAATCTATACACCAAATTTATTAAACACTAGTAAACCGTGAATATGGGAAAAAGGAATTTGAGCTAGGAACCTTTCCCACTATGTTTCTCAGTTTACCACCACCAATTTAAGATATACTAAATGACTGAAAAGAC
Organism: Gentiana straminea; assembly: GCA_036785695.1. Lineage (NCBI taxonomy): Eukaryota > Viridiplantae > Streptophyta > Magnoliopsida > Gentianales > Gentianaceae > Gentiana > Gentiana straminea. The sequence continues at coordinate 48,190 of JAVUPR010000386.1, read as the reverse complement.
CTAAAAAGAGACAACTTTACTGCATAGGCATAAAATCCTTGATCGTGCAATGTAAGTGCTCGTTAATACAAAAAGAAAGCTTTGTAAGGACATGATGCCATGTCATGCAATGGAACTATGGAAGGGGTTGTTAATACTGGGCTAGTGCCGTTCTAATGCCAAAGAGAACTTTCAAAGACATTGATGCTGTGGGATGGCTTTTTATGAAGGAACCGAATAGAATGCTAAAAAGTCTAAAATAAGCTGGAAGGATGTTTGTTGGGCTATCACTCATGGGGCCCTTGGCCTTTCCAAACTGACTCACCTAGATAAGGGTTCACTAATGAAGCTTATCTAGAGAAACTGCACTAACCGACAAACCGTTTGGATCCGTTGGGTACATTCTGTTTTTTTAAGGAGCAGTCCTAAAGTTTGCAGCCAAGGCCCAACAACTTTTGGATGTGGAAAAAGGCTTCTTTCATTGAGAGTCCTTATGCAGCCTTACATTGTGACTTCCTTGGGAGATGGTAGCAATATTCTCTTTTTCGAGTTGGCAGGGCATTGTAAAATCTAAACTTAGTTGAAAGATTGCCATCTATTTTTTGTATAGATCTTAAGATCATCTCAGCCTATATATCTTTTGCTCATTTTATTAAAATCTCGTTCAAAAAAAAAAGTAGAAACAAGAAAATTGTGAAACATAAGAGACAACGAATTTCCTTATCCCCAATATGATGAGCCAGCGTAGAGATAAAACCACGTCATACTATCAACCTGCAGCTACTACCAGAGAAACAAAGTCGTTTGTACGTGACTAATACTACCTCATTCATGCTATCAAGCTCTGCCAGAAGATCAGGCAAAACAGCAAGTGAGGCCTCATTTTCCCTGTATTTGTAAAAGAAGGATTGGCAATATAGATAACAAATTCTTTTGATAAAAAACATAAGATAACAATTGGCAATTATAACATGAAACTGCAATGTATGGTAACATATATATTATAAATATGGCTTAAAAAATACTTAAAATTGCATGAAAATTCAATGATACGCCCACATGCATCTATGGTGAGGTTACATGCAAAAACGTTATTCCTTCTCATTTATGCTTTAAAAATAAGGATACAAGACAAGTTGGTTTCACATATCCGCACCTCTGTTTTATACTTCTGTAGGCATCAAAAAAATGAAATTCCCTCAAGCATTCTTCTCTTAGCTCCAAAAGCTTAGCAAGCCCCAACTTTCCATAAGCAGCAGGTTCCTCCATCAACCTAATCAAGAATAGCAAATGTTACAACTATTGTAGTGGTCGTGTTGGTTGATGAGGTCTATTTGGTTGTGCAATCTACCAAATAAATAGGACCGATTCACTAATTCAAGTGTGGTAGTTCTTTCCAGCCATTTTTGAAAGAAAAAAAAAAACAAGAAGTGTTTGGCAGTTAGTTAAAAGATAAGGGGTGTGAGAATATATTAAAGAAGAGAGTAAACAGGGTCTGGATGGGAATATATTTTCAGATGGACATCCACTTCAAAGCCAATTTTTAAGCAATTACCACAAAGCAAACGAGAAGACCCAAAATACTTGCCGTTAAAATAGACGGGGGCTATTTTCAAGCTATATGTTCATAATTTAGAGAACATTAAGAAATAATAGAAATTTATTATTGATTGATGAGCCATGGACTTAGCCCTTATATAGGCATACAAAACCCTACCACTGACTTAACACCAAGAATCCTACCCTACACGGCCTATTTGATAGAGGGCAACACTCCACTGGGCCGACATTAATAAAAATAAAAATAATAAAACAAACTCCAACTGTAATTAAAAAGCTAATAATACATATTAACCAACTACTCCTTCGACCCTATAAGAATTGCCCTTAAATTCTCAGAGCAGTCGATTTGTTGAAAAGAGTTGTGCACATGTTGAACCAGTTCATGTAATCTGTTGTGGGCCCACATACAAGGAAGGGGGCGAGTTAGAGTGCTTAAATATACCTGCCTAATTGCTTACGGTTTAAGAAAGAAGGCGATTTATCATCAACATACATATAAATCCAAAGGTTTCATTTGGTGCATCAGATAGAAACTATACCAAAGCACAAATGGTCAATCAAGAGCATCATAAAACTTTCATGATTCCAGAAAATTATGCTGCATTTTGCTCCGTAAGTGGATGATTTTAAAGTAAAAACATTTCAGGTTAAAAATTGAATAGCAAGAATACTTTCTGCATACTTCAGTCATTAAGCATGTTTGTCTGTTAAAGAAACAAAAAAAGACAGGATAAAGACAAAGTTTACTACACCTGCATACATACACATGCTCTTGTATATATATACACATATTAAAACACATGTGCGCGTAAATCCTTGGCAGTACCATACCTCCATCAAAAACAAATAGCCATATAGTTCCCCAATCCAACAAAAAGTTCCCAAACAGATTATAGGTGCGAAAAATGACTGAGCGTACCTTGCTAAATGGGCAGAAAATGCACGAGCAAATGCATCCCCTCTTCTTTTAGCATCATCTGTACCACCCTCGCTTGCCACCGCCTGCTTAATTCAAGTTAACGTGAAAGAATATTATCTAATCAACCAAGCTACATATGTCAATCTATCATGAAACTTATGCAGAATAACACACCTAAAGATACTACAGACACATAAAGCAAAAGAGCAAAACAGATATTAGCAGAAGGATGAAACCTGACCCTGATTGATCAGCCTTCAGATACCCCGTCTGGCGTCACAACAATTTTATGTTCTAGAGACTTATATAGATATAGTGCGTCATAATATATGCATTCAACAGGTCAGAGCTTACAATACGGATTTAACCTTTCAGAACGAGTACTATACAGTTGACATAATAATCACATTGATGTCAAATTTAGTCACGGAGCAGATTGTGTGTTTATAAAGTAATTAAAGGATTTGTGCTCTTGAGTGCGTTTACCACTTGCTTGATTGTAATTCTACAATCTTATTATACAAAAAATGAGTAATAATTAGACAGAGAAAGATCAAAAAGCATCTACAGGTAAAAAGTCTTACTCTGGAAAAAGATAAGACCCATGACACATGGAAGCTAATATGATAAAGGAGGAGGGAAAGAATGGGGAAAAGCAAAGTACCAACAGTGAAGTCTTTCTTATGCACCTTTATGGTAAGTTAACTGTTATTATATATCATTTCATCGGACAGAAATGGGGAAGTTAAAGTACTAACAGAACGAGAGAAAAAAAATTATTAATAATAATAATAGGGGGGTTCTATTTGGACCCCCCTATTTACTACTTGCACCCATTTACTACTTGTACCACAAAAAATTACTTCGGGCACCACATGATTTTTTATATAGGGAAGTCAGTCACACTGGTGTTCCTTGTGGAACACCAACGTCAGTCACAGTGACGTTGGTGTTCCACAACGAACACCAGTGTGGCTGACGTTCCCTATATAAAAAAGTGTTAAATCTTAGAACGTCAGTCCATGACTTTTCACTGGTGTTCCTAGTGGCATACCAACGTCAGTGTCGGTGTTCCTAGTGGCATACCAACGTCGGTGACACCGACGTTGGTATGCCACTAGGAACACCAAGGTGTGAGTGACGTTTTTTTCACCCGAAAAAATATTCATTAATGTGGTGCAAGTAGTAAAAAGGGGGTCCAAATAGAACCCACCTAATAATAAGTGAACCCACTAATAGTTTCAAGTTACCTTGTCCACTAGGTCGGGTAAATGTTCCAAGAGCACAGCTTAACCAATACCTATGACAATTGCAGACACGGCTAAGCAAATACAAGTAATGAAGAGCACGACATGTTCAACAACTAGACAAGCTGAGGATGATATATAACAAGTTAAAGTAAACTCACTCTAGCTCACCATGGTCAGAGAGGTCTACTGTGTTAGGTTCATACCTAACAAAACAAACATGACCTTATTAGGTAGCCAATCTTTTTCGTAAGCAATTCATTATCAAAACAATACAATCTGCCATGAGTACCTAGCACTCAATGTATATCGTATCTGAAGACAGAAGCAGGCTGAAATTATTTTTGTATTTCAGTATATTGAATAAAGTAAGTGAACATCTATTTTATAGATGTTTTAGAGATAATCATCTCATAGCAAAAAAAATTCCAGCAGCCGTATCCTTGCAACAGAATGCTTAAATATTATAACAAACATATTTTAAGTAATTTTACAAGCTATCTTCTAATAACAGTCTTACACGCTATTAACAGCTATTTTACACGCTCTTTTCCAACAATATTTATCAGATAAAAAAATTGCAGATAATAATTACAACTGATAACACATACTTCAAATCTTCATCAGCCTCATTCTCAACCTAATAGATTGGACTGCTCCTCCAGAGGAAAATGTTGATAGCACGATCGATAAACTAGAATATCTGCATCGATTACCAATAATTGCCTACTTTGATTACAAGATATTTGCTAGAGTATCTTAGAATATTTTCTTTCTAGAACTTGTTCTCTAGTTGATTTGATTGCGTACAGCTTTAGAATAGCTGGTTGTTTCCTTATTTAACTTTATAGCACGATGTAAATCAATCCAGTAATTGTCCTCGCTGGCTTTCCTTCTGGAGTCAACATTACGGTGACTCGTTTCTTGCAAGCAAACCATACAATTAAGGCATAGCTTTGGACGTACTTCGGACAAGATGCCACCATTTTCCATAAACTCCCTCCGTGCCTAAATATAAGTTGTTCCAGCATTTTTGTTTTGTTCGTTAATATAAGTCATTTTACATTACCAAGAGAGCATTTATCAACTTTTCCCCTCATCTTACCCCTAATTTATATCTATCCAACCACTTTTACTTACTTTAAAGATATTGCATTTAAACAAAGGGTGTATTAGGCATTATAGTACTAAAATTATGACACTTAATTACCTTCTTAAACCATATGAAAACTCTAGAATGACTTATATTTAGGGACGGAGGGAGTACAAAACATCCATCATTCCTGCTGATACCCTCTCACAACCTTCCCACTTGTATTTTGAGTGAGAAAAAAAGCCCCTAAAACGAAGTTCCACGGAGTCCACTGCCCAGTGCAATAGCAAACTGCCCAGCTCAGAGCCTCAGACCCTATCAAATCCATTACCACCCAACAAATTTATCAGGATTCAGCATCTCATTGATATCCACCGTCATTACCCAAGGATACCCATTCCAGTCTGCTCTCCCACCTCCCATCTGCTGCCATAAGGATTAAGGGCATCCTTACCATCATATAATTAACACCGTATACCATGAAAATTACTAAGAAATAAACTTGTGAGTGAAGAAGATGCACTCTGCAAGCTATTATTTGCTGATACACCTCAAGATGCTCAAACCTGACAAAGCATCCCAAGCTAACCACATTTCCAAGCTAACCACATTCTACCCATAGGACCGCCATTATGCACACATTTCCAGTTATGATGAATTGTAATCTGACAGATTGCAGAAAAAATCTCCTCTCATCTTCACCTCAGTTGATGAGAAAGAATGATATATTTCATCAAGATGCCAAACTAAGGTGTACAAGACATGTGTTTATATAGGACACGTATACGCCCAAGAACGTCCACCGACAGCACCAGCCACATTACCTCTCATGGAGTCCTGAACTTCTCTACCCTTCGAAGTTTGGTGAGAAGCAAAAATAATCTGTTCGGCCTCCTCAGGAGTTGATTCGGATATAAAACAACAAAAAAGGAGCCTTTATTTGCACCCGTCCGAATTTCATACACCGACCTTTTGAAAGTCGATTCTTGGCTCAAGAATCAACTTTCAAAAGGTCGATTTAGTGTGGTGCACCAGTAAAATCGTTGTGGTGCAAATAAAGGCTTCCAAAAAAACACAAACTGGCACCACCACCACCCATCTCAGATTCAATATGAACCATGTTGACGCGCCACCACTTATAGCTCAAGATAACTGCTAACCGCGTAACAAATTACTGTTTCCACAAATTGTGGGTGAGAATTTCACCTATATAGTTGATCGCGTTACAAACCGATTAACACTTATACACTACAAATTGCAAAAAAAGTATCCAGAATGTTGAAAATTCTCTTGGTTGCTGTAACAGGAGTTAAACAAAAAAAGGTCGACCAAGGGGGAAACATTGTCAAACTAACCCAACAGCAGACAGATTACAACATTATCCTCAGTGAACACTTTTTGCTTCCAAATACGGGCAAGGGGGTTGAGTAATGTTTAAAGACAGAAGATGGAAGAGAGAACAGAGTATAGTATTTGGTGTGATGGTGTTCTTCCTCAGAGAAGAAAACAGTTGAAGCACGCGTCAAAATGTTTAATTAAAAACGTTTTAGGGTTAGATATTAAGCGATTCACCAAACCTGGAGGTCCTACAACTTTCCCCACATGAAAAGTATAAGAACCTCCAAATAAATTTTTCACACTTAAATTGACACACTCGCACACTGATAATAATTTGCGTACATTTTTGGGTCAGCCAATAGGGGGAAAACCTCCAAAGTTGGCACAAGGTGGAGGACTCCGACATTCAATTCACTGGCATCAGGTAGCAAGATATCTCCTCTTGATGATGGAACTTCGAATCCCCCAAGGCCTGTGGTTCTGAGTAGAGTCATTGGAACAGGAGCAGTAATTTCAGTCACTTTCAATATAAATTTCTCCATCCATGTAATCTGCAAACAAACACACGTTAGTTTTCTCAACATTTTAATCATAATGCACCATGTCCATTAGTAATTTAGACATAGGCATGAGTAATGCTATATCAATACTAGCAGCTAGTAATAATACAATTTCTGCAGTGTTATCTTGTTTGGAGTATAACTCCTTAGAGGCTGTCCATATTTTATGGGTTGAGTCATAGAGGATGAAATTTTCGCAAGTTTCAGATGACATAGACCTGATTAGTCATGACACAACCAAGTTAATTTCAGTATCCCAGAGCTTAAATTTGGGTCACTTAGTTCTGGTTGAGTTGTAGCTCCAGTCAGGTATCCCATCTTGCCCTGCCTCGTGACAAACATTTTGACGGACTTTGACCACGGAAGGTAATTACTACCATTTAATTTATGAGATGAAATGGCAGTTGAACTGGGTTCAGATGGTCCGAAGGCAGGAAGAAAAGTGCTTTCGACTGGAGCTTCATCATTTTTGGAAGAGCCGACTGTCGACATATTTGCAGTAGAAAATTTTGAATTTTGACGGAAAGAGTTCAAGGAAGGACTAGCTCTGGTACCGTGTGAAAACAGAAATACGGGCATAAAAACTCTTCTAACTTTATTAATCAAGAGGACGAGATTAAACAGTTACAATGGAGAAGCTCAAACGACAGAGAGCTGTGGTAAATGAACAAAAAGGGGGCAGGTTAATAAATAATTAACCAACGGCTAACAGCTAGCACTAGCAAACGATACATTAAGGACCCAACCTATATTCTCCTAATTAACCACAAGGGTAGCAGACATAAGTATTCCTACCACGTTTCAAGTTGAAGACATTCTCATGAAGGTTGTTCTACCTTACATATTTAAAGATTTGTTTTGCAAGCTTGGTTGTATCAATATATGCAACCAAGATTGAGGGGGGTGTAGAAATATTTTATACATTGTTTTTTCAGTATGCTACTGTAACGAGTGGATCTTTTTTAGTTGTTTATCCTTGTTTTGGTAGCTGACTCTACCGTTAAAGGCCATTAAGTATTAGATAGGAAGTAGTTAGTTGGAGTCTAGCTGGCTAATTCAGTTCAGCCGCTTAAGTTCAATTTTTTCTGTCTGCTAGGTTTACTCTTGCAATCCAATTTATTCTCTTTCCTCAAGTTTAATGAAAGAAGAAGAGTTTTATCAATTTAAACCAGCTTCCCTTTGTTCAAATAATAGAAGAGTCTTTCCTCTCAAATTATCTCCTTTTTAATTCTCTACACAATCTAACTCACACAAGGCCTAACATGTCATTTGTTATCATCTTACTTCGTATGTTCCTATTTAACTGATGTATTTGTCAAAATCACACGTATCAAAATGAATATATTCTCTCATCTGGTAATAAATAAGGGTAGAGTAGGGAAACACACAATAAATCTTGCTTTTGGAAATGAATTACATCAGATAAAAAGGGGGGGAAAATTGACAACTACATCAGTCAATAAGGAACGGAGGGAATAATAAGCAGTTCATGCAGTCTCCTACAAGAAAACACAGCTCATAGAATCTTGAGGTGTCTCAAATGAGCTCCTGGGAAGGGACTTTACTTTGAAAAATCTAAGAAAAGAGGAATGGAAGCTTGCATTGATGTTGATTAGGGTAGTCGTGCAACTGACAGAGGATCCATCACAGGTTACTTTACATATTTATTGGGAAACTTAGTAACCTATAGAAGTTAAAAAAATAAAAAAACAAGGAGTACTAGCTAGAAGCAGCGTTGAAGCTGAGTTCAGGGCTATGGCCCAAGGCATTTGTGAGGAACTGTGGTTGAAAAGAAATGCAGACGATCTAGGGTTTTTTATCTCCTTGCCTATGAAGCTTTATTGTGATAATAAGTTGCCATTGACATTGCTAAGGCCTTGTCCATCATGATAGGACAAACCATGAGATAGATAGACTTCATCAAGGATGAAATTGAACAGTGGTGTTATCATGTTTCAAGCCAAAATGCTGAGGAAATGACCAAGGCCTTACCAGATCAGGACATCATTAAGTTTGTGAGCAAGTTGAGCATGAGTAATATATATGCATCGATTTAAAAGGAGTGCTGAAAAGTCAAAGATTGTATTGTTTATTTCTTGTTTATTTGTGTTTCAATTTACATTTATGATGCTATGTACTTTTAGGTGTTTGAGTGTGTGTTAAGGGTCTAGAAGGTGTTGACTTGGATCCATTAAATTAATAGCTAGGAGAACCTTGCCATAATTAGCTAAGAGTCCAACTTCTAGACGTTTGAATCTTTGCTATTTAAACCTCAACATTCTCTCAGAATAATATGAATGAATTACATTCATTTCTCCCATTTCTTCTTAATTTTCTACAGCTAGCCATCTCCAGATCATTGGAAAGAATAACTTTATCACCATGGATTGGCAGCATTTAGCCTAAACAATCATAACACATCAAAGGGAAGACCAAGTCAGAATCAGCTTAACTCAAACCCATTTCATGTATACAGTTAAAGTTAATGAATTCAGAATCGACAGGCGAGTTGTAGTCATTTAGAAGGAAAAAACAGAAAATTAAAAATACCTACCTTCTCATTCAAATCTCCTAAGGGCGGTCCACGAACATTACCACCAATGCACGGTGCCCCCATTGGGAACCTCTCCACCAGCTGATGAACCATAAGATCATCCAGACCATGCTCTTCATAGCTCATAAAAGCACCTAAAGCTCCCAAAAATCCTTCATGTCGCAGAAACATAGCTTTGGCATCTCCCTTTGACCTTATTGAGTAGTCAACGAGGAGGTGGATGAGAATTTAAAGGAAGACACAAATCAAGGATTCAAGGTGAAAACAGATTGTTTATAACGAGCATTTTGATTGAGAATATGGCAGAAGTCTAAATATTAGTCTCACCAAAATTGTACAGCAAAAGAAATTGTATCCATTGTATAAGCGTGGCCCCTTATGAAAAATCCTCCAAAAAATATTCTTTTCAGTCCAAAACGCAACGCATTTAAATAGGCTATCTGCAAGAGTGAAAGAAAGATTTCAGTTTAGATGCAAAAAAAGAGAGCAGTCTAGATGCAAAGCATCAAAGCCAAAACAGGCTTTTTAACTCTGAACATAAATGAAAAGCTATATGAAGTTATGAACAAAACAGTATATAGATATTCTTTCTAGTCCAAAACGCAATTCATTTAACAGGGTATTTGTAAGAGCGAAAAAAAATATTCAGGTTAAATGCAAAGCATCAGCTCTAAGACTAATTTTTTACACTGCATATAAACTAGAAGTTAAATGAAATGCTAGATGCGTAGGATATGTAGGTGTGTATGTAGATAGAAAGATAGATAAATATAGATGCCAATATGTATACATGTACACATGTTTATATGTATGAGTACGAATGTGTGTGTATGTGTGTATGATTGTGCATACATCCACGCCATACATATGCATGTATGTAGATAGATACATAGAGATACCAATTCTTCAACTAATGTAAGCTGTTTTATTCTTCATTACCACTGACTTCAACTAAATCTGGTAACTGACATCATAAAGTCATATCTAAAAGGTATTCCCAGAAAAATTGCACACAACTAAATGCTATTCACATAAACACATCATGTAATAGCAACTTGCCTGGCCAATGTTATATGAAATCATTCGCAAGAGGGACAAAGAGATATCTTCAGGTTTATAATCTTCAAGCTCCTTGGTTTCAGAAATTGCCTTGCCAAAACTGGAAGCAATTGTTGATGCAGAAAGACCAATCTTCAATGATAAGAAATTTCCAGGACTTGGTCAAATCAAGAAGAAAATACTGCAACATTATAACTGCAAGGACAAAGATATTATGTCTGCCCAGAGAATTTGGGATTTAAGCCTTTTGCAAACTAAAATTACTCAGCAGAACAGAAGACAAATCCTAGGTGTTCCTATAGGAAGAAAGTACAGCACTAAGGATAGGCTAGCATGGACTTTCATTCGAAATGGGGAGTACTCAGCTAAATCTGGATATAAATTTTAGGAGAATTAAAGCCATACAAATATGGAAATTTTGGGCGGGAATTGTTTACTCTAAAAATATATCAGCACAATTTTTAATTTTCTTTTTTTCTGTAAATGAGCAAAGATCTACATATATAGGGGGAGAAAATTACAACTAGTCAAGAGTTCTAAGAACTCAAAGCCAAAAGGTACCCAAAAAAATAAATAGAAAACCTAAGAAAATCAGGCATAAAATATTCTAAGATCTAAACAAAACTGGATGGCTATCTTCCAACAAATTATATTTAGCTACACCCCTTCACCAAGAAACATAGGCCCCAGTAGTCTTAAGGACACTTGTCTTAACGATAAAACAAGGATTTGCCTTATGCTAAAACATTATACTATTGCACTCCCACCAGATCATGCAGATAGTGATAGAAAACCTAAGCCAAAGGATGTCCAGCTGGAATTTGTTAAAAAAAAACTGGGAGAGCTAAACCAGTAGAAAACAATATATTTAAATAGTAAGCAAAGTGGAGAAAAGTTTTCTTGTATTTTCAATGTACAATCGGGTAATTATATGAATTATCATATAGTCTAAACCCCCTAATCAACTCCTACAAATCAGCTATTAATCTCCAAATATACGGCTGTAGTAATCATATTTACACATAAACTATACATGATTCATCTCTAGATTTCCAGAGATACTGTCCTGCAATAATTTCCCTTCTTTCCGGCTAGTTTGTCTTCCACACCCCCTCAAACTGACTGGAATATGTCCATTAACCCAAGCGGCCAAGCCTATTAATCAGCTCCATGAATTTTGGTCTAAATTGTGTTTGTGACAGAACATAGTCTAGAGAAATAATGTTCTCTACAAATGAAGCATCTATCTAATTCAACATGCTTTGTTTAGTCGTGTTGAACAGGATCCTTAGCCATTGCAATTGCCGAGAGACTCACTTTATGGGACATATCATTTCAATTTTAAAATTAATTAGCTGTCTCTTGGTCACATCCCTTCACATACACCTAGAGCTAGACCTCTAACTTCAGTCTTGGGACTACTGCTTGCAACAAACAGTTGCTTTTTGCTTCACCAAGTGACTAAGCTTCCCCATAGGAAGGAACAGTAATAACCAGTCATTGATCTTCTATCAACCTAAGAGCTGCCTCAATCTGAATCAGTATATACTTCTAGGAATCCCGTTTCAGCTTTCAAGAATATTAATCCCATTCTAGGACTCCCTATTTGATCGATTATACGGATCCTCATAGCTGCCTCCATATGGTCTGTAGATGGGTTACTCCAGGGCAGGCCCTATAAACTTCGGGGCCTTAGGCCGAGTATGGTGGACGGGGCCCTTTCGGTTAAAAGTATTTCTTTTAAATAAAAAAAATTTAAAGAAACAAAGCATAAACGATAAATGATATTAAAGGTAATATTTCCTTCCAAAATCAAAGACATAACACACGACATAAACGATGAGATTATTTGGTTCTCTTATTATTATTATTATTATTTTAATGTATAGATTACCTAAATTAGGAAAGTTTGTGATTTGGGCTTCGATACGTATGTAGTATGTATTATAATGCATGAGACTAGCCGAGTATTTAAAGCATGGACTTGTAAATATTTCTTTCGTGGTTCTATTGTCACCCTCTAATTACGTCTGACACAACAATTAAATTTTAAAATTCGTAAGTAATTATGATGCCAAAAGTAATCAAAGGGTGCCATTTTTTTACAAACTATAGAGAGAGAGAGAGAAAAAAAATTGGGGTGGGGCCCACCTAAGGACATTGTCTACTTTGCCTAAGGCAAGGGCCGGCACTGGTTACTCCTAATATTACTTTCACGACATACTGCAAAGTTGATATCAGGGCGTGTGTGTCAAATAACTCAACTTCCCCACTAGGCACTGAAATTGTCGTTTGTCTGCTGGTGCCTCGTTTTTCCTGGACTTTAGTTTGATGTTCGGATCCATATGGGTTTCCATAGGTTTACAAACCCTAATGCATGGTTCACGTAATACATATGATATGTACTTTCTTTGTGAGACATGAATATCATTTTCTTTGAAGTGTATTTGTTTAAATTTGTAAACTAATCAGATCCCCAACAGCTTCAAGTTCCAGGGAGAGATGATAATTCAACATAGTATCAAAGCAGTAGGTCATGATAGCAAACCTCTCTACCTCCACCCCATTCATACTGTCCAAGTGTTAGACCACATTATAGGCCTTGTTGTGCACTTTTATTTGCTTTTGTGTGCATTATGTTGGCCCTGACTCTTGGTAATTGGCTCACACTTAAGGTGTCGGTTTGAAGTGTGTTTGTTTAAATAAAAAATGTCAATTACTCACCTCCCCAACAGCTAAAGTTTTTGGAATATTTTGTTGAATCTTTGTAATAGGCTCACACTTAAGGTGGTGGTTTGAAGTGTGTGTGTTTAAAAATGCCACTTACTCACGTCTCCAAAAGTCAAAGTTTTTGGAAGATATTGTTGAATCTTTGTAGTAGGCCGGTGGTTTGAAGTGTGTTTGTTTAAATATGTCAATTTCCAACCTCCCTATCAGCTAAAGTTTTTGGAAGATAAGGTAATTCAACATACTCTAATTGCAGCGAAGAAACCACTTTAGAGGACAGCAAACTGTTGCTGAGCACGGACATGGAGTATACAACTTCGACTCAAAATAAGACAACTAACTAATGGATAAACTGAAAGGCCTCTGACCTGTTCACACATCGTTGATAAACCTCCACAAAAGTATTGCACATTCGCGGTGAGGATCAACGAGAACTTTTGATGAAGGCACTTAGTTAAAATGAATTGCAATATGATTGTTAAGTAGATAGTAGATGAATATTGGATCTGTTGTAATTTCTCCAAAAAAAAAAGGGTACCTTTGAATAATCCATACCGCCATAAATATCACCAACAAGCATGTCAATGGTTCCATTATCTCCTCTTTGACTTAGTTCAAGCAATTCATCAAAACTGAGTGAGAAAATCGACAGCTTAAATATAACGTTGACTCAGCAGATAAAGCTCAGAACAGCAGAAATTTCAGTAATACTAAGCATTACCTCTTACACTTCGTTAACAGTTTTCCCAAGCCCCAATATGTCCCACCACCAACATTTGTTCCGCTAACTCGCTGAAACTTACCATCACCATCGACCTAGAAGCAATTTTCCAATGATAAATATGTATTCAATGACGAATACACTTCAACGCGAGAAATAGTTCAGCTTATACCTTTATCATACTGACACCAGAACCAATATTAACAAGTAAATATGGAAATAAATCATTCTGGTCGATCTGCACAAATTCTTTACGCCCTTCTATGTGGATGAACGCCTCATGACGTATTGCCTGCCAATGAGGTAAAACAAATTGCTGACATAATGACGCATAGTGAAATGATGCATTTCGATTTTAGAATAAAATATGCAATAATGGCCTAAACTCAAACACACAACATGATGCAAATCCAAGTGTAATTGAATCTAAAATTCTTGGTCGATAACCAGTTCCATGAAGTAAGCAATATCAGTAGAAAAATACGGCTTATTGAAATTTAATGGCACCTTCAGCAAAAAGTTCGCCCCAGCCACAAGACAATTCATTTCATCTTCTTTCTCTATACTAACTCCAAGCTTTTCCTTAAAGAGATCGGCATACTTGTACGCTCCACCACCTGTAGCCTTCTCAAAGGATTCAACTTGTTAGTAGACGCTCAGACCATGAGGGTATGCGGAAAATAAATAATACAAAACTGCAAAATTAACTCGATTACCCATTAAACTTGAAGAATTTGACACGTAATCTGTCCATATGACCTGTAATTACTGGTTACAGCTACCCGAAAAGACACAACTATAAAACGTCATCACCTCTCTTCACATCCGACGTATATTTAACCAATACAGACTCTATTTTAAAAACTTTGATACAAAGCAATCTTTCCTTTAAACTTTGTCTGTAAGCTTTATTCAACAATCGGAAAAGTTCAAAATCCAGAAGAAGAAAAAAAAAGGGGAAAAATACCATAAACAGAATACCTTAATTACAGTGTTCGCCTCAGAATTCCAAAGGCGAGCATCCATTCCTGTGGACGTCATCATTATTAATAAATGCAAGATCAAGTATTAAATAATGTTAAACATTTGGTTGGCTCACTGAAGATGAAGCGCATATATGACCTATTAAGTGGACCTAATGACATGCTGCAATTCTTGATCCAAAAAAAAAACAAGGGAAAATAAAATGTACCCCCACGGTGAAGTTTTTTGGAAGAGATAAAATCCAAGCACTCGTTTATCTTGTGTGTCTCAAATTTAACAAAATGAAGCCTCCCTCCAAGAATTGGATAGCTTCTTCTACTACCATTAGGAATGCCAAGTCTCAGCTTTACTGTTCTCTTCCTCCTGTCATCCACAGGATTATCCTCACGTCTCGAAAAATAAATTAATTTGATGAGAGATCCTGGAAGAAAAACAGTGGAATAACCAGGTTAAATTACCGGCAAAATGAAGAGGACCTACATTCTGTCTTTGGCTCCAAAGTAACATGCAACCATTCAGAATGCGATATGCAGGCATGGTGTGTGACAATAGTGATAAGAGAAATTCCAGGCATGGTGTGTGACAATAGTGATAAGCAGGCCTTCAAAATATCACAATCCTATCACGGTACAATGTAAAACATTTCCCTGATGTAACGCCACATAAGTTGCACATTCCATAGCACTATATCACCAATAATGGAAAACAGCTGCTCCATATTAGCCCATGAACAGCAGATTACATATAGAAACCATAACTCTTCTTTTTCACGGAAAACAAAGCGTGCACGCACACACAGAGACAGCCTAGGCCTTGCACCTAGCCGGTCTGGGTCCTACCTCTAACATTGTTTTCCACATTCACAAGGGTCAAACATAAGACCATAAGCATCATTAATCACTTCACAAACCAACGCATATTGAGAACTCATAACTTCTTTAAGTATTCAATAATAATTCACACACAAAAAAAGTGAAAAAAATAATTCCCAACCACAAACTGAATCAAATTCTGAGTCCCTGACCCGTGCCCAACGCATGCAATTGAAGAAAGAAAAGCCACAAGAAAGGTAACAAATCAATATGAGCAATAACAAACACACAATCATTGCGAGTGGGACACTAACTCAAGTGGGTTATGTCCAATTAACGTGGTATTTTCTAAATTAAACACATACACGCAATCATCAACGGTGAAAGACAGCCATTTTTTTGCTGGGAAAAAAAAAAAGTAACAAAACCAAAAGAACGACCTCCAATGTCCAAAGCTAAATGGGATATATCATCAGACTGATTGGGCAGAAGAATAGCAGGGTCCCTTTCCTCAAAATTGCCATGAATAGCAGCACCACTAAGGTCCAACTGAGGCCTTGAAGATGATCTTATAATAGAAGCACTGGACCCTGCTGATGTTGCCATGTTATTCTCTTCCGAGACACTGTTGTTGTTGTTGATATCAGACTTTCCTTCTTCGTTTATACTCTGATGAGTTTCATGAAGGCTTGGTTGAGGTTGAGGATCGGCGGTTAGTTGATCAGACATTAGTCTTTTGGTGCTTCTTTCTCTGCCAGCTGCCTATGCACCGGTCTGACCCAGGGGATTCCTGTTTTGGAACTAAGTGAACACCGATTTGCTTTGTTCAGAATTTTCTGGTAGTAGTGTATCTGAAAATGAAAGGATCTATCTATGGAATGATAAGACGAGAAGATGCTGACTTTGATACGACTCTCAACCATGAGAGCATATGTGTGATGTGATACTAAAACACCTAGCAATTTAAATCGAAATGGAATAAAATCCAATTATCGAATTAAATGAAGTACAATACACTTAGGTGGGTTGTATCGGCATATATTAAATTACTTTTGACACTCATTTACTTCCGACACCATAAAATATTACTTCGTCACCACATTATTTTCAAAAAAACGAACGTCATTCCCATTGGTGTTCCTCCTCGAACACCAACGTCGGTGCGCATTAACGTTGGTGTTCGCGAGGAAACACCACGTGTCCACCGACATTCACGTTATAAAAATCGCACAACTTCGGGACGTCAATCCATTTGGTGTTCCTCCTTCAACACCAACATCAGTGACACTGACGTTGGTGTTGAAGGAGGAACACTAATGGGGATGGTGTTTTGTTCAGCAGAAAAAATATTCAATAAATGGGTGCCAAAAGTAATTATGCGTGTGCGCGCGATAAACTCGCCTACACTTATTTCAATTTTTTTTTTTTTGAGGAAAAAGAATTTTTATTAAGCAATATCCGTCAAATAGGCAGTCAAAACGTCATCTAGGAGCAAGGTCCCCCAAGATGTCCGGGTACAATACACTTATTTCATTGTATTTGGAAAATGACCGAATACGTAATATATCAAACAGTGAGTGATAATAAGTGGTAACGTAGGATGGGGAAGAGTGGTGTTGTAGAGTACGGTAAGTTGGGTAAGGTAAGGTACGAACGGTATGGTTAGATTGGATGGGTGGGTAGTTTGACTCCACCGCCCACATTATCTTACCCTACCACACATCGTACCATTCGTCTCACCCTACCTTATCACCCCAACAACCTATCTTATCATACTCCAGTGGCGGGTCCAGGGAAGTTTTTTCAGTGGGGTTACCGGATTGTAAAACTATATTTTTTTATCCAAAAAATTGTTCCAGTGTGGTCTCGGGAGCCTAAAACTACAATTTTTTACCAAAGAAACGACACTTTTAAACATCAAAACTATATCATTTTAATACTAAAAAAAATTATCCGGATCTCAATGGGGTCACGTGACCCCACCCTGATATACATGCCTCTGCCACTGTCATACCCTATCCCACCCTACTTTATCTTACTAATTTGGCTTTACCCCACCGACTACCTATCACCCACCCTACCTCACAACCAGTGGCGGATTCAGAGTCAAAGTCCAGTGGTGTCACCGATCACAAAAATATAGTAACCCTAAAAATATTCCGGGTTGGGCGGGTAATTAGGTCAAATTTTTCAAGTTGGGCGGGTAATTAGATCAAAATTTCCGGATCGGAGCCTGGCGGGCGGATAATTAAGTCAAAAATTGATTTTTTTTTACCAAAACGACATTGTTTCGCTTTTTTTTTGTTTGAAATTTGAGTGTGGTCACGTCTCCCACCATACCCTACCGCACTCACCCCACCCCACCCGCCCTACTTTTCCATATTCCTTACGATACGTAACCCTGCCACCCTACTTACTTTACCTTACCCCTCACCACCAACCCTACACAACAACCCACCCTACACATCTTCACCCAGCCCATCTCACCCCACCACCCACCCAACCTCATCTCATTATTACCTCATCGCTCGTATGTTTTGTCGATTTTCATTTCATTTCATCTCCTTCAGCCCATTTTTAAGTAATGAAAATGGAATTGTTTAATTCAATTGGAATAAAACCTCATTACATTTATTACTTTATAATCATATCCAAACATTGAAATGAAATGAAAAATCATTACATTCATGCGAAACAAATAAGACATTAGACTTATTTATTAAGTATGAATTGGAGTGGAATGGAATAAGTAATTCCGTTCGTGTGGTTAGTAAGAATGATAATAGAATATCTTCGTTCAATTCCAATGTTTGTAACGGTTAGTATGGATTGAAATTTACAATTCCTTTATGCGTACAAAAGCTTTAAAAGCTAAACCAAACAGCAAGGAAATCAAACCAAACCGTAAGTACATAAACAATAGGTTTTAGATCGGTTTCATATACTTCTTAAAAAAACATGTTTAATACGTACATCTTTGTTTCAATTTGAAAATAAGTAAACCTTTAAAACCGAATCATACTATTATTGTTGCTGTTGTTGCAATAAAACGTCACTATGCTTGGTTTGATCCAACTCAACATATTTGTCATTTATATTTGTAATATATTACTGTTTAATTATTCATTTCATCATTTAAACACTAGGCATTTGTGATCATTTCACATATTTATCTTTAAATTTTCAATATCTTAGAAAAATCTCGAAGAACACAATTCTATTCACAACTTACAACCTTAACTATGTATTTCTTTTCTTCTTCCTTAGCACCGGTATTTGAAATTTGTGGATGTTGATTTACTTGACAAACGTTATCTAATGATGCCGATGGACTTCATAACGGATATTTCCTAAAGAGTTCACTTATAAGGTTTGACATTTCATCTAAATAAATAGGTATATTTTGTATGTCTTTTATTTGCATACAATTAGGTTATGTTGGACAACAACATTATTGATGTTATCAAAATCTGGGCTTGTGTTTTCATGAACATAAGATAACGAATCTATTCTAACTAGACAAATACAAAAACCATAACATTTTCTCTCCCCTCTATTTCGTCTGAGATACGTTAAAGTTGTCTATCTTTCACCTCCCTCTCACTTACCTATGAAAAAAAATCCTCTTTCTCTATTGATATCAAATATTATTGTCTTAAGCCTTTTGTGATTTATATATGTCCTTCAGTATTGTACGTGTTAGTTCGATATTAATAACTTGTAGGAGACAACTATTCATCGAGGAATTGAAATGAGTAAAATATAACTCTTTTATCGTATTTTTGCCCCTACACGTGGAGTTGGCGATATGTTTCAAGTTTGTTGTTATGGATGGTGGTTGAGGGTTGGTTGGATTTTGGATATTATCATGGCATGAGTACACGTTAGTTCAATGCAAGTAATTTGTTAAATACGCTTTTGGCTTTAACCGCATAATAGTATTAGTGTGATGCAAATACTATGTATTGACGATGCCTGAAATCGTCAATGAATGATCTGATCGATGAAGCTGCAATGTAGGCTTTGAGAAGATGATCACTAGGTGAATTTGATGAGAATGCATGCAAAACAAACAAGTCGTTAGGGGCCCGAAGTTCAATCTACGGAGAAACCCTTCGACGCTCGAGTCAATATTTGATAGTGATGGAGTATTTCAGGTATAAAATTGTGTATATTAATAGCAAGTAAAGACCATAGCAAGCATGAGAGGGAGAAGGTCCATTTTATATAGTGTACGTTCCATGATGGAAGTTATGGTCCAATCAGTGGTGATGGCATGTATGACGAGTTTGCAAATTGATGGTGGGATGATGCCAAATGGTTTCATCATCAGAGGTTGCTTGCGACAGAGGAAGACATGCGTCATGCTTGATGTAGAAAGTATTAGGGATGACATGTGACGATACCGGGTTACGCACCTCGATATATCATCATCGAGTGGACCCCAGGGATCAAATATTTACTGAGGCATACACGTCAGACTATTGGTCTCGGAACCATGACACATATGCCGATCCTCGAGGCGGAAATATATCTAGGGGCTCGAGGTCACAACTATCGACTTACGGGCGGTGCGGGATGTGAGTTCCGAGGAGTCGATCTTCCCGGGTCGGGGCAAGATCGATATCGAGAACGAGAGTCCACACCGGCCTATGTTGGCCCAATATCCACCGGATAACTTGGGCAAGGGGGTAAAGCCCAATTAAGGGTAGATATGACAATAGCCACAGACCGACCCATATTAGGGTTAGGTCATGCATTGTCCTTATAAATACAACGTTCCAGGAACTACGTACGGCTTGATTCCTGGAGAGATAACAGGATACGTAGGCAATCTAAGAATACCGCTTAGATTCAGTCATAAACACATCCACATCCCTCTTTATTCTTGGGCTGGGGTTCTTGGTTATTCATCATTCTAAGAAGAGTAACCCGGATTCTCATAGGTGACTAATTTGTCATCGTCATTGGCGCTGTAAGGAGGGCCTCTTTCAATCGTTGAATACGCCGAGAACATGCCGCCAAAGGATAAACAACCCAGGAAAACCACTTCCAAGAACACAGATCCGCAAAATCTGCAGTTAGAAGAAGAAGTGGGCGTGGAGACACAGGGTCAGAAAGAGCAGAACCTGGAACCGATCCAGGAAAATCCTTTGAAGCAGACGCCGGATCTAGCCCCAGAACAGCAATTGTTGGTGGATCAATTGGCAGGTCAAGACATCGACGCTCTGCAAAAGATCATGCAAGAAGTCCTCAGCAGACAAAATCCTCAGCAGAAACAGGCTGAGGGAGGTTTAAATATTAACATGCCTAAACCTAACCCAGCCCAGTTTCAGGATATCAGCGCATCTTCTAGCTCTGTTGAAAAACGGAGGAAGGAAATTCATCAGAAGCATCAAAGGGATGCAGAGGATAGCGCCAGATGCGAGTTAGACGTGATCCTGGGAAAAGACAAGGTTTCATTGTCCTTAGAATCTCCTTTCACTAAGGAGATTGAAAGCTTCCCTAGACCCAAGGGGTTTAAGATTCCAAAGATAGAGCCTTACGATGGCACCACCGATCCGGAGGACCATTTACATAGGTATCTATCGCGACGAGGTTAGATGGGGCGCCGGACGAAATGCGGTGCCGGGCATTCGAGACTCGCTCGTAGGTCGAGCCGAGAGTGGTTTACAAAGTTGAGGCCCGGGTCGATCTCCGCTTTTCCATGTTGGCCGAAAGTTCGTAGACGCCTTTATTGTCAATAAAAAGTTCCAATTAAGTGAGACGCACCTCATGAATATGAGGCGGCTTAGAGACGAAACGGTGCTAGAATATTTAAAACGGTTCAATATCGAAGCAATGCAAGTAAAGGACCCTCAAGACGGACTTCGATCACTTCGTTCGTAGGAGGCTTGAGGAATACCAAGTTATACGAAAAGTCGAGTAGAACTCTCCCGAGAACTATGGACGAGTGTGTGAACGTGGTCCACAAATTTTGTCAAGGCGAAGAGGCGGTGCGTAGGCACACCCAAGCCGAATGGATGGATCCGAGGAAAGAGAGTCGAGGGTCGGGAAAGAGTCAACCTCGACGACATGAAGCCGAGAGGAAAGCCTCTGTTTGGGACCGAGTCGATAAACCTTCTGTGTTTAATCGAGTTGAAGCACCTATCTCGGATCGGTCAGAGAAAAAAAGAAGGAAAGATAAAGACTTTGTCCCTCTCAACCGATCGAGGTCGAGGTACTGTCCATCATGATATCAAAGAACCTAGCAAAGAGGCCTCCACCGATCAAGAAACCTCGAGAGAGGCGGAGGTCAAATAAGTTTTGTGACTTTCATGAGGACATAGGCCATGCAACCGATGACCGCATGGATTTGAAGAGAGACATCGAAGCCTCGCATCCAAGAAGGCCACCGGATGAGGTTATCGACGTAACTCGTTATACGAGCCCAAGGGGCATAGAAATAGTAAGAGAAAGAATCACGACCAAGATGGATATCGGGGAAGAGATCATCAGAGACGACGAGATCGGTCTCCAGATGCTGATAGAGATAACCAAGGTCGGGACAGATATGAAGACAACCGGCCGAACAATTATGTTAACACCATATTTGGGCCGGGGGAAACGGAAAAGAGCGAGCCGCCAAGGATCGGAAGACAACTCGAGATATGGAAAGCAACAAAGACTTTCGACGGAGGTTGGGTATGGGCCGAGAGATGACGTTCCCAAGTCAAGGAATCACGCCGAAGGACTAGTGATAGAGGCGGTGATAAGTCGCACCAGGGTGTCGAGGGTATGCATCGACAATGGCGGCAAGCTTAACATCCTATACTACTCACCTTCCAAGGAATGAGGTTGAAAGATAAAGACTTGACCCCTATAGCCTCCCCACTGTTCGGGTTCACAGGGCAGGCAGTCCACCCGTTGGGATCCATAAAGCTATTGACGACAGTAGGAGAGGGGGAGAGAGGGAGGACGTTTGAGTTAAGCTATGTGGTCGTGAAAGCCCCCTCCGCATACAATGTAATCTTAGGGCGACCTGCCCTCTTCGAGTTACGAGCCATTATTTCGACATACCATAACAGTATGAAGTTCCCAACTCGAAATGGTTCCCACGAGGTCAAAGGGGATATTGAAGTCGCCAGGAGTTGCAATTCAATTATTATGAATGGAAATCGGCGATCCGGCAAAGTCCTTATCGAAGAACCGATCCCGAGAGGAAGAGGAGGATAAATCCCGGGCTTCAAACGAGGCGATCGAAAATGTTGACCTATGGGGGGAGCAGAAGAGCAAAATGTCCAAGTCGGGGTTTGGATACCGACTCGGGAAAAACGATCATTGATCGACTTGTTGACGGAATTCCGAGATGTTTTTGCATGGAAAGCTTCGATATGCCCGGTCTTCCAACGGATATCGCGATTCACAAGCTCGAAGTTGACCAGGCCAAAAGGCCGACCAAACAAGAAAAGAAATTTCGCATCGACCGGTTGGAAGCCATCGAGTCCGAAGTCGGTAAGTCGTTAGCGGCCAACATAGTAAAAGAGGTGTTATATCCCGATTGGCCGGCTAATCCAAAGTATTAGTGAAAAACCGGATGGCGGTTGGCGCATGTGTGTGGACTTCACCGATCCGAATAAGGCTCCGTCCAAAGGACTCTTACCCATTACCCAAAATCGATAGGTTAGTGGACTCGACCATCGGTTTTGAGGTATTTGCCTTTTTAGATGCGTACAAGGGGTACCACCGATTTTAATGGATCCTCGAGATGCGGACAAGACGGCGTTCATCACGAGTTTGGCACCTTCGTTATGTAACCATGCCATTCGGACTTAAGAATGCCGGAGCTACATACCGGAGGGCGAGTCAATAAAATTTTTGCAAAACAGATCGGCGTAAACATGGAGGTATACGTGGACGACTTGCTCATTAAAAGCCGATCATTGAAGCGCTTTCTAATCGATGCACGAGAGGTGTTCGAGGTGCCGAGGATACGCAAATGAAATTGAATCCTAAGAAGTGCACCTTCGGGGTACGGTCGTGCAAATTTCGGGATACATGATTTCGAGGGACGGGATTCGAGCTAATCCGGACAAGATTGACTCGTTAAAGAATATGCCGGCCCTCGAAATACAAAGGAAGTACGAGAGACTCACGGTCGAATGGCGGCACTAAACCGATTCTTATCTCGATCGGCTCGGCGAGCATTGCCCTTTTTCAAGATTCTTCGAAAGGCCGGTCCTTTCCAACGGGATGATGAATGTCAGACAGCCTTCGAAGAGTTAAAAACATATCTGTCAGAGTTGCCTACCCTCACCTCACCTCGAGAGGGGGAAAGATTGTTGGTTTACTTATCGGTATGCGAGGAAGCAGTGAGTGCGGTCTTGGTCCGAGAAGGGGACAAGGGCCAAGTGCCCATATACTTTGTGAGCAAAGCATTACACGGTCCCGAGGTCCGGTATTCACCAGCTGAAAAGCTCGCATTAGCCCTGGTACATGCTTCGAGAAAACTCAGACCCTATTTCCAAGCCCATCCGATCTTGGTAGTCACGGACCAACCACTCAAGCAAATACTTGCGAAACCGGACACATCGGGTCGACTTGCGAAGTGGGTAATTGAAATGGCTCGGTACGATATAGAGTTCACTCCCCGAACCGCGATTAAAGCTCGGGCCTTGCGCATTTTTTAGCGGAAGGTATTTCAGTACAAATCGACCAGGAAAAACAGGGTCACGAAGTCAGGTGGATTCTACACGTCGATGGGGCGTCGAGTAAAGAAGGAGCCGGAGCAGGTGTCCGTTGCTAGTCACCCGAAGGGGGAAGAGTTTCCTTATGCTCTTCGATTCGACTTCAAGGCAACTAACAATGAGGCCGAATATGAAGCAATGATAACCGGACTAAAACTTGCTCGAAGGTTTGGGGGTCGAAGATCTGACGGTTTATAGTGACTCTCAACTGGTCGTTAATCATATGAAAGGGGAGTATGAGGCCAAAGAAGAGACAATGAAGAATTATTTAAGGGTTGTTCAAGGCCTTATAGCAAGATTCAATTCGATTCAGATCGAGCAGGTACCTCGAAGTCGAATAAGAGGGCCGATGCACTCTCAAAGCTCGCCTCGAATTTTGTCTCGAGTAAAAAAGTTCTAGTGGAATTGCTAAGTAACGAAGTTACGAAGAAAAGGAGGCCCGGCCGATCACTCGAAGAGCCACATGGATGGATTCGATTGTTCTATACCTAAGGGACGGCATCCTACCGAATGACAAAGTACAGTCAAGAAAGATCCGACTTCAGTCGGCAAGGTACGCGTTTTTCAATGACATACTTTATCGCAAATCTTTCACAAGTCCGTGGTTGAGATGTGTGTCCGAGTCGGAAGGCAAGTATATTCTTGAAGAGATTCATAAAGGGGCTCGTGCAAACCATTGTGGAGCAAGAATGTTAGCTCGGAAAAGCAAATTAGCTGGATACTACTGGCCCTCAATGCAACGAGACGCGAATAGCTTAGTTCAGAGGTGTAACGCATGTCAAGTTCACGACAACATCTCCCATCAACAAGCGCAAGAAATGAACGTTATTTCGTCAGCTTGGCCGTTTGATATATGGGGAGTCGATATAGTAGGTCCTCTACCTCGAGCTCCAGGAAATAATCGATTTGTGGTGGTCGCGGTAGATTACTTTACTAAGTGGGTAGAAGCCAGGGCTATACCAGACATCAAAGCAGCCACCATCAAGAAATTTTTGTGGGTCGATATTTTGTGTCGATATGGCATTCCGAAGGTACTGATCTCAGATAATGGAACGCAATTCGAAGACCGAAGAGTTCGAGAATGGTTGGCAGAGTATCAGATCGACCAACACTTTACCTCAGTAGCGCACCCGCAGGCAAACGGTCAGGTCGAACAGACCAATCGACAAATTAAACTCGGATTGAAAAAGAGGTTGGAGGAACAAGGTCGAGACTGGGCGGTCCAACTTCCGAGCATCCTGTGGTCATACGGACGGCTCCAAATTCATCAACCGGCGAAACACCTTTCTCCCTAGCTTATGGGTGCGAGGCGGTTATCCTGCGCCGAAGTCGGAGTCC
Source organism: Gentiana straminea (assembly GCA_036785695.1). Taxonomy (NCBI): domain Eukaryota; kingdom Viridiplantae; phylum Streptophyta; class Magnoliopsida; order Gentianales; family Gentianaceae; genus Gentiana; species Gentiana straminea. Next base: position 22,570 of record JAVUPR010000386.1, on the reverse strand, counting down.
CTTCTCCTCGAGTTCTGGCGTACAACATCGAAACAAATGAAGCCGATGTCCGACAAGAAAAAGACAATCTCGAAGAGAAGAGAGAGATAGCCTCAGCCAGAATGGCAAGGTACAAACAAAAAATCTCTCAATACTACAACGAAAGAGTCAGATATCGATATTTCAAGGTCGGAGATCTAGTTCTCAGAAAAAATGAGGCCAGTAGACAAGAAGAGATGGGCAAGCTAGCCCCGAATTGGGAAGGTCCATACCAAGTCCTAAAGGTTCATCCCAAAGGGTCCTATCAGTTAGGTCGAGCAGACGGAACAACAGTACCCCGACAATGGCATGCAAACAACCTTCGGAAGTATTATGTTTAAATGTTAGATCGACTAGCTCGTATCTACTTTGATTTTGTGAAACTTGTAATCAGTTCAAGGGACAATTCCAGAGTTATCATAATAAAACGTCTACTTTTGTGTTTATCGTGTTATTAATTTTACTTAACTATAATATTCTAAGTCCAAAGGGACACGAAGTTGTAGTCGAGAATTCCAAAAATTGAGCAATCCGATAGGCGTAACTCGAGACCAAGCCGAAGCTAAGTTCGCCTAAGAGGCGACAAAGCTAAGGCGGGGTCTAAGATTCGCATAGTCGGAACTCGGGACCAAGCCAGAAGCCGAGTTAGCCCACGAGGCGACAGAGCTGAGGCAGAGTCTAGATTCGCATGGTCGGGTCAATGTCCAAGTCGGAAGCCCAACGACACCTAGGGTCGAATAAGGCAAAGACAAAGGACGGTTCGCAATGTCGGGCCACCGTGTAAGTCGGAAGTCTATACCTACATATGGGGCAATACGACTGAGATAAGCACAGTTCGCAATGTCGGGCTAACCTACCCAAGTTGATACCTAATAAGCCGATTAAAGCTGAAAGGCCAAGGCAAAAGGGTCGGTTGGGATTCAAATAAATCCTAAGTGTGTTAAGAACCAAAGCTCCAAAACAACACTTGGGGGGCATATACTCAGTAAAAGCAAATAGCAAACAGAGTCATAGACTCGACCAGCGAAAAGCAAACAGTAAAAAGCTAAGGCAAAAGTAAATAACATGAATAAAGGGAAAACAAAAAAAAAAAAATTCCAAAACTGGGCCAGGTCGATAAGACCAACCCACAAAGTGTGTTAATTACAAAATGTCAATAAAGATCAAAGTTGCAGATAAAATTACAATGGAAAGATGTAAAGAGCAAGAAAAACTAAGGAGCAGCATCGAGACTAGAACCCGCATTGCCGGAAGTCGAAGTCGACCCTTGAAGATACTTTGCAGAAAGAGAAACACCTTCTTGGAACTCTGCAAAGCATTGGTCGTAAATCGCTTCAAAGTTGGGGTCGGAAAGCCAAGGCTCTTCAAGCTTTTCTACGCCGACCCCAACCTCGGGATATGCCCTCCGAATCTGATCCACAGCCTTGGTGAATCCACCAATGATGGCTTTGTTCATGATTACGGTTAGGTCATCACTCGCTGCGTCAGACTTCCGATACTCGGCAACAGCGTCGGCTCTAGATCTCTCAATCTGACCAGGGACTTGGCTCAAGTTGAGTTTTAGCATATCCCGTTCTTGTTCCAGGTCCGCACTTCTTTCCTGCTCTTGCCTTAGGGTCTCCTGGACATCTGCCAGAGTTTTATCTTTCTCTCCGGAAGCCTCCAGAGCTTGGGCCAGATTGGCATTCGCAGCAGCCAGCTCATTCTCGAGCCTTTCCTGTTCGGAGACCGCCTGGGCCCGAAGCGTGTCGAACTGGCCCTCGAGAGCAGCGTAGGCGGCACCTCGGGCGAGCTTTTCAGAGACGAGCTGCCGAATTTCCTTCTTCAGCCCTTCTACTGTTTTAGAGGGCGCAGTCAGACGTCGAGCGACCTCCTTACCCATCAGATAATTCTGCCACAAAAGAAACGCAAGTCATAAGCTTTAAAACAGAAATGACAAGTGTAAAAAGGGAATCGAGTGAAGAAAACAAGTAACTTACTGCGCGGCCCACTTCTCGGAAGGAGCTAAGCAAGACCTTGTCCTCCATGACGATATACTCCTCGGCGGTCATAGCTCTTGGTTGCGAGTCGGAGGAGGGAACCTCGGCGAGACTTGGCCCTTTTGGCCCTTCTCTCGTTGTTCCCTAAGCGGATCTCGCGGGAGTCGGCCTCTTTACCCCGGACATCTCGACCTCTTCGACTCGATCTTCCTCTTCGGGAACAACCACAGCATCATCGTCCTCATCCCTCAACGAACCAAAGCGGACCGTGAGCTCACCAGAAGTCGATGGAGGTATGACGTATCAACAAAGGTACCCTCGCCGAAGCTACGTTAGTAGAAGATGGGTTCCCCTCGACACAGGGAAGCGATCTTGTCTCCCCCAGCCTCTGCAACTCGAGGAGGAACAACCGAGCGAGGGATGGAAGGATTGACAGCTGCTGCAAATTTTCCCACTGCAAGACGACAAAAACAGAAGAGGTCAATATATGATAAATGTAAGTTAAAGAATCAAGACTTAATAATAATATAACAAAGGTCCGTACAATTTTCCTGATCGACAGGATTAAGTGCTATGAATGGTACGGGGCCCGCCTCCTCGAGGCGGGCAAGGTCATAAAGAAGACTCAGGTCCTGTGTAGCCACCTCGAAGGTAAATCTCTCGAGAGTAAGAGCTTCGTTAGGTGCGGCTTCCCGACCCGGTTGTCATCTCTTCCTTCTCGAGACCTCCATAAGCCGACATAAGGGTTGTCCGACCCATGTCGGAGAAAGAAGAACACGGGTTTCCAATTTCCATGAGATGAAGGTCCTCGAGACACGAACTCGTGACGATTGGTGCGCTTCGAAACGTGTACCACCCCGAATCCGGCATCGCGGCAATCTTGTGCCACCATCGGAACAAAGGGACGGTAAACCCGATGCCCTGCGACTCGGCGGCGATTAGAAAGCCCATCGAGTCCGGATGGCATTCGGGCCCGCTTGAGATATACCGATCTCATAATGGCGAAGAACGACTGGACCGCCGGGCATAGGGGGAACCTTAGCCCCATCAATAGGGCCTCATAGACCGTACGGAACCCTTCCGGGGGCTCATCGGCAAATTGATGCGGCCGGAGGGAAGCCGAGCCACCGGTTGAGGGCTTGATAGCCCATATCTCCGCCGCGGTTGGTTGAGATCATCCATGGTTAGACAAGAAGTGCACCCCTTAGGCCCCTTTCCATCCATTCTAGTGGATAGTTTCTTGGGCTCTCTGATGATGCCTAAGGGCTCCCCAGGATTTGGGTTCTGGGGTTGATCGGAAGAAGCAGACATAGGGGTTTGGTCGCCGGAATGGGACTCTTCTATCCTATCAGAGATTGTAGCACTACTAGACATGGACGAATTATTAAGCAAGAACAGTAGGAACGATGAAAAAGATGATAGCAGAAATGAAGCTTACTTGTATTTTCTTGAGAGAAAATGGAGAAATTGATAGGCAGAGTGATTCACCGTCTGGACTCCTCTCCCCTTTTATGTGGTGCTAAGTGCCGAATGACAGTGAAAAGACGTGATTAGGGGGGTTACTGGTAGTTATAACTCCCCACAAATCGCGAAGATCAAGGATGACATCATTCAGGGCAGAAGACGAAGCGATAGTGCATCATGACGTCATAATGAAGGGCCACGATTGGCTAGGGAGACAGGTGGCATGTGAAGCGGTTACACCATTTCCCGCCCAAGATGTAGGCCAACTCGAGGATGATTTCAAATTGGCAGATCTGACCTCGGACAACGGTAGTTGCCTCTCTCAGGTCTGGGGGGCTTATGACGATACCGGGTTACGCACCTCGATATATCATCATCGAGTGGACCCCGTGGGATCAAATATTTACCGAGGCATACACGTCGACTATTGGTCTCGGAACCATGACACATATGCCGATCCTCGAGGCGGAAATATATCTAGGGGCTCGAGGTCACAACTATCGACTTACGGGCGGTGCGGGATGTGAGTTCCGGGAGTCGATCTTCCCGTGGTCGGGGCAAGATCGATATCGAGAACGAGTCCACACCGGCCTATGTTGGCCCAATATCCACCGGATAACTTGGGCAAGGGTAAAGCCCAATTAAGGGTAGATATGACAATAGCCACGGACCGACCCATATTAGGGTTAGGTCATGCATTGTCCTTATAAATACAACGTTCCAGGAACTACGTACGGCTTGATTCCCGGAGAGATAACGGGATACGTAGGCAATCTAAGAATACCGCTTAGATTCAGTCATAAACACATCCACATCCCTCTTTATTCTTGGGCTGGGGTTCTTGGTTATTCATCATTCTAAGAAGAGTAACCCGGATTCTCATAGGTGACTAATTTGTCATCGTCAACATGCGTAAGGTATCCTACTAGAGGAACCTTCACGCCGAACTGGATCCAGGTCGGCCGGCTTAAGGCCTCGGTGCTGAGATCTGGATGCCGAGCTATGAATACTTATGCCAAGCTCTGAATATCAGTGCTAAGCTATGGATACTTGTGCCAAAGCTCTAATACTTGGACAATAATTAGGGCTAATGATCATGAAAGGACAGTTCGGGCCGTACTTAGAGGTGAATTAATGCTCGTAATCTAGTGGAATGAGTGCCACATGTACGGTGACCGATCTCACATGTGTTAAAAGCCCCCATATATGAGTTGGGATGTATGTCACATATTAGGTAAGCTCAAAGAAAACGTGACACGAGATGAGAAGCTGAAGTTCAAGCCATTTTGATAAGATAAGATAATGTCGACCTACGGACACATGTCCGGTAGAGGAGGATATATAGCACGGCGAGTTTTGGCTTGTGATAAGATGATTTCGACTAGAATTGCAACGAAAACATATAACCAACCATTTTTGGATTAATATAACGTTGACCCGGCCTGCAGGAAAAATAGATAACCAACTATATTCGGCCTAATGTGACGTTGATCTGCCGTGTATATAAGATAATAGATAGATAGCTACATTCGGCTTTAATAAATAAAGTCCACATGCCTACAGAGAAGATAATCGATATGAGCCATGTTTGGCTTAATAAATAAAGTCAACGTGCACTGCAGGAAGATAATAGACAGCGAGACGTGTTTGGCTTAATAAATAAAGTGACACGCCATGCGCAGGAAGATAATAGATAGCTAACCATATATGGCTCTTGATATAATGAATCCGACATTCGGGATAATAAAAGTCTTACCGAATTTGGGTTTGACATGATGATCTCGCCCGACCTGCGTGAAGAAGCGAGTAAGAATTTGTATTTTCCTCGTAAAACGACTTTATGTCTTCTAGGTATGATCGGATTTTCCTGTGAAAATCTTCAAGGATACTTAGTTGCGACTTCCGTCATGTGGCAAGAATGATGCATGACCTACGTGTTTTTAAGTGCCCGACTTATGGGTCTTTGAGTGCCCTAAGCTGGCCAAGCTTCGTTGGTTTTTGAAGGTGAGACATGTTTACAATAATTTGGGTTTTAACCTATGGGAGGCACAAGCTGGCGGACACGCTTTAGATAAATATGTCCGATAAACCTGAAGTCGACCAGGCGTGACTAATGCCGCCTACTCTTATAACCATGCTCAAGTTTGAGGAATTATGCTCCTACGGTGTTAAGAGAGTAGGAGCCTTCCTTCGCCAAAGAGTAAGGCTAATGATTGGGTCATATTTTAAATGATTGAGTCAAATTTTAAATAACAGATGTCGTTGGGTCAAGTTTTCAAGATAGGCGCATGAGACTGTATGAAAGATATGAAGAAAGATTTTTCGCAACATGCTTTATGTTTCATCATCTTCTTTCAAGTGAATCTCTCCCAACAAGATTTACCGCATCTATAATATCTCGAACACAAGACCTATTGCTTAAGTGACTATTGTTAGGTGTAGTGCCCGAAAAATTATGTAATTGTTTTATGACAGAATTAATAATTCATCTTATTATATGCATGTGTGCTTATAATTAAGACACTACTAAAAACCCTAAGTACCTCGTTTATGTAATCACATAACTCAGTGTATGGCTATACACAAGAGGATTGAGTTAGTGAGATGTACTTAAAATTAACTTAGTCCGTAGCGTTTATTAATCTGAGTACGGGTCTCATGATTAATTTGCTATTAATGCGCCCAAAACACTTTAGGTGTGACAGTCTTATCCGGACTGTCGGTAATAGGGTACCTAGTGTGGCATTTATATATGATGATAATCATATAGGGCTGGACCGATTTGATTTGAGTTCTTGATATAATTCCGTAATCGAGAAGTCTTATCGAATCACAAGATGATCATATATGGATTAATCTTAATCCTGAGGTGATCACAGACAACTGCTTAGACTAGGGTAGAGTTTGATGTGTTAGTAAGGATCACTTCGTAGTATGTGGTCCAACACTTCTCGTTGGCTCTATTCTGGGATGAGTGAGTAGTCTGTGCTATCACAGATATGGAATCCATTCATTCCCTCGGGAAGTAGAGAGACAATCCTCTTATTTGTTAGCCCTAAGAAAATGATCGATCGGCCGAGTTCATATTTAGACTAATTAGCTACTAGTCAGATATGTGAACTAATTGATCACTGGGGGGTTAATGGTAAATAAGGATAAGATATTCTAAGTCGGGTTCACGGAGACTTCCCACTCAGAATGGACAATCTATGGAGGATTTATCCGTATGTAATGATTATATCAGTGGACACCTTATCAACTCATAGTTGAGTATAAGTTATCTATATTCGTCAAAGTTCAGTTTCGGGTTTATGGTGGTGTAATCCCGGAATTAATAGATTGAATATTATTGTTCGGTCTGACGGATAATATTATTTAATTTATTGTAGCTACTAAATATGGGTCCATGGTCCCCGACGTGCTCCTAATATAGCATATAGGTTTTCTCGTCGTTTCACCTCAATTACAATTAAATAGTTGGATTGGACTGTTTAATTGATATGTGGATTAATTGTTTAGTTGGACTAGATAATTAAATACCGGGAAAAGAATTTTTTCGTGGACTCGGCCCAAGGTGTGGAAAAATGCGTGTGGCCTTATTTAATTAAAGGGGGGGGGGGGGGGGGGGCGCATTTTTGTATAAATTAATTTTCAAGGAATTAGTTTTCTTGGATAATTATTTAATGTGTGATTTATCTTTTATTTGTTAATTGATAATTCATGGAATATTAGATAATAATATGATTTATCCTAATTTGTTTGGGATAATCATTTTATTTATCTTTTATTTGGAATAAGGATTAATGTAATAATTATCTCTTAATTATTTAATCCTTGGAGGACAATGATTACTCTCCTATATAAAGAGAGTTCTCCCAAGCCTTTTGACATAACATACAACACGCCATATTGGAAGAAAATAGCTTATAATTTTCGGCTATCTTTCTTCGGGTTTCGAGTTGGAATAATCTTCGGGATTATTCCGGTAGCATATCAAGGAGGTCCGGCGGCGGGAAACACCATCCACTTGGTGTTCTTTGGGAGACACACATTGGAAGACTATGGTCACTCATACACGTGTTCTAGGAAGACTTTTGATCTTGGAGTTAAGCACCATAAAAAGGTTGGCTCCTAAACCCCCTTGTAGGTTTAGATCTTTAATTTATGTACTTTGTTTTCTTTTAGATATAGATCTGATGCATTCCGCTACGTAATCGGGTCAATCTATGATTGATCCGACGATATTACATCTAACAACTATAGCCTTCATTGGTAAGTTATTTTGATGGTATGTAAAGTCCACATCGGTAAAGTAATATAATGCGCACTCTCCGTATAAGTGCGAGACATAAATGTTTTGTCAACCCGGGTGGAGTCTTTTTTACAAGCGAGGACGACGGTCTAAGAAGTTGACCGGATCGTATATGACTCGTTTAATGCTACTTAGACCCAGGTCTGGGGGGGGAAATTTTTGGGTGGTGTGTCCGCACCGTGCGGACACGCCTATTTTGCTCTAAAAACACCCGTGTTTTGGTAGAAAAAGTTAAAAATACAAAACACTCGTAAAAACACCCGTGTTTTAAAAGCAAAATAGGTGTGTCCGCACGGTGCGGACACACCACCCAAAATTTTCCCGGTCCGGGGGGGGGGCATTACGGATTGGTATAAGTGTCACACCGTGAAAGATGGTAGGGGCCACCTCCAGAATCCTCCGGTAGGGACGAGACAGGGACAAGTCCTGGCGAAACTGGGACAGTTCTGACCAAGTCATGGCGAGGATGCCATTGACATTCCCTTATAAGAGGGGAGAATGTAAAGTCTCATATCGGTAAAGTAATAGAATGATCACCACATGTAAGTGTAGAATGGTCACCCCCATTTATGACTCATTTAGCGATACTAGAGCCATGTCTGGAGGCGTTACATGGTATAATGTTTAATGAAATTTTCTGTTTATATTAGCACAATCTCATTTGGTGCGTAAAAGAATCTTTCCCGAAAAATAATACTACATTCGTCTCAAAATATAAATCATCGTAGGAGTTTTCAAACAGATTAAGGAAGTGGTTGAATGTCATTAATTTAAAGGTAAATGTCTAAAATACCCATTGACTATATATTAATGTAATAGTTGTTAAGTAATGAAAAATTGTTGGAATCATAATAAATTAGTGGTAAGATGAAGAAATGAGCAATAAATGTTTGCATTAGTAATGTAGAATGACTTATATTATGATACAAATCTGTGTGTAGGATGACTTATCTTTGGGACGGAGGTAGTATAAAAATTTGCTCATTTTTTTATTTTTTAAAAAATGTTATATTGGACACACCTCTTTTTACTAATGACACCTATTATTTGATTATTTTTTTCTGATGAAAAAACGTCAATGACACTGTCGTTGATATTGAATGCCAAGTCCAGTGACACTGAAGTTGTTATTCAATATCAATGTCAGTAAAAATCGGTGGTCTGATGTTTATAAGTTGTAACGCTTTTATAACGTAAATGTCGGTGTTACTGACTTTCGTATTTGAACACCAACGTCATGTTTTCAATTGACGTTCCGTTCATAAAAAATCAACGTAGTGTCGGAATAAATTTTTGTAGTGTCGGGAGTAATGTGGTGACAAAAGTAAAAATACGTGTACTAATAGACCAAAAAAAAAAAAAAAAAAAAAAAAAATCTCATATTCATTCGTCTCGTGCGGAAAACCAAGCGACGACCACAGGTTTCCTACGTCACTCTCTGGGTCTTCAGTTTATCGTGCTGTCAATGTCAACTGCTCCTCTCAACTCTTCTTTTCGTCTAATTCTAAGAAATAAAAGTAAAAAATAAAAATCTCTTCGTCCCCGACAGCCCACAAAAAGAAAAAAACAACAAACCCCTCCTTAAACCCGTATATCTGTCTTCCTTTTCCCGCCACCAACTTCTGCTCCATTCACTGCACATTTTCACTCTGCCAGAAGCCGAAGGGTTCCATGCAAAATCACTACAATGAGCTCCACAGTCACTTCTCGCGACGTTCAGGAAATCGTCTTCAAGCTATCCTCCGACAAAGCCAAAGCTCGAGAAGTATTTTCACAATTTAATCATTTCAATTTCGAATAAAAAGGATTATCATGTAAAATTGTGCCGATTAATTATCGATTTTTTTTTTTGTTTGTGCGCTTGTTTGCAGGAAGGGATTAGGTTGTTGAATACTTGGCTTGAAGGGGAGAGATCGATTCTGTTCTGTAAATACCTCTCGGATAAAACTGCGTCGCTGAAGCCTGATGAAATTCCTCACTGTAATTTGATTAGATGTTTCTGTTTAATCTACATTTGTCTATGTGATTTTGTAATTTGTAACATATTGAATATCTCATATGCTTTTAATTTTTGCAGCGGAGACATGGCCTTATATGATTAGGTTGCTGATACAATGTGTGACTTCAGAGCTTTTATCGAGTAAAAGGCGTTTGCCGAAATTGAACTTTGCAAAGACTCTTCGGATGGTAGTCCAACGTGCTGTGGATCCTAAAAATTCTGGTTAGCATTTATTTCCTTATGCAATGGTGCAATAATTTGCATTTCTGCTAACAATGTTAATTGAAGCAATTGTTAATTCCGAAAAATAAAAATGAAGTGAAGCTATTGTAACCCAACTGCAATTACTAGGATTTTTTCTGTACCAATACAGTCCGTTAGAGTAAATAAATATAGTTGGTTTAACATCTCAAATAGATTCATAGGCTTTAGATTGCAAATATGTAGAAGATACCGCTTCTTGGAGTTATAATACTATGCCTATTTCTGGAACAGATAATTGGGTTATCCATGAATCAGGGGATTAAATCCAATTACTTGGAATATTAACCGATTTACTTCAACCTTGCAATTAAGAAAACGGTATATTGGAAAATTGCCCAGATACATGGTCTGTTACCTTATGTTTTATTGCTTTATTGGCTCACCTCTAACAGCATATGATATTCAGGTTATTCAAAATTTGTGTGATTTCAATCCTCTGTATTAATTTTGCTTGTTGGCGTTCTGCATCCAGACTCGAGTACTTGTATCAGTTTCCGTGCCTGAAAATCATGATGGTATAAACTTAAGAAAACGTGCCAAGTTATGATGAAGTAGCTTCCGGTTGGGGATGATCCCAGGCCTTTTTTTTGGGGCGGGGGATTTCCAGCCCAGGAAAAGAATAATGTAGTTGTTTTACTTTTGCCGTATGGAAAAAATCAAGCCATTAGACAATGAGACAACCCCCCCCCCCCCCCCCCCCACCTAACTCCTAACACTTGAATCCTGTACGCTACTGGCTTGGGGCTTCATATAGTTGCAGACTTTCATAGTCAAATCAACATAAACAAGGCTAGATACATCTTAGCCTCATTCTTTCAAGAGGCGTTTCAGACGTCTTGTTGATCTCTTGTTGTGTTCATCATAAGGCTTTCCAAGTTGATGTTATTTGTGATAATATGATCTTTTGACAGGCGACAGTTTGCCGCTTCTACCTGTGGCTAAACTACTTTTCAATCACGTCTTCGATGTATTAAAAGATGTGCTGAGCTTTCAGTCTGAGTATGCAGTTATTCTACGGCATCTATTGGCTGTACACGATTATCGATTTCATATGAGAAAACATGTATATTGTGGTAGGTTTCCTATGACAAACATTTCTTTGCTTACATTTTCTTGAAGATATTATTTACATTTTTTTCCTTTTGTTGTCAATGTGGCCAGATCTTGTGCTTTTGTACATTGGAAAGGTGCAAGCAAGTTTGGATATCAAAAGTAGTGGTCTATCGAACCCCAAGGAGGATGTATTTCGTTGTGTTCTGACTCTTCATTCACTTCTTGAGAGTCCTCCGGTTCATTTTCCAGATGATCTTCGTGAGGACATTGCCCAGGGCTTTGTGAAAATTTTCACTCACATAAGGTGAACGAAACTTGCTCCTCATGTCTATCTTGACTTCTCTTTTATAAGCAGTTCAAACGGCTTTTGTCCGTGAACATTTCTAAATGACCATCTCAGGGAAAGCTTACTTTAGACAGCGCAATTTACCTTTCTAAAATCACTATAATCATGCCCCCTAATGCATGGGCAAACACAAATCTCACAAATGAGCCCAATGTGTGCTCAATCCAATTTTCAAAACATCGGGCTGTGATGATATTCAAAAGCAAGATCCCTACTTTGATGTCGTGTTAAGTTAAAACTGGATGAACACTTGTCAAAGCTAGGCTTGTGCTATTTATTTTACTCACAACAATATAAGTCAATTTTTACATGCAAATATGCAACTAACAATCACAATTCTGCTGTGCATCAGGGATGAGGGTAAAATTTCACGCAAGTTGATTGAGTGCATCAACACATATTTGATGAAAGATGGCCCAAATCTAAGTGGCCTTACCCTTGAAATTTATGACGCCATGCATAAATTTGTGTTCCGTTGCTGGATGACTACACATGATCGAAGTTTGAAGGTGGATCATGGGTGGTCTTGTAGAGTCTTGTTTGTCCCAGTTGACCTGCTTCTCATTGGTTATGTGCTTACATTTGCCACTTTGTTTTTTAAGGATGCTCTGATACTCTTTGCAAGGCTGAAATTGAGCTTGACCAGGGGTACCGATGATGGTGGCCCTTTATTAGAACAACTCCTGGAAGTGTTGAGCAAGGAACTGGATATCTTAAATAATCCTAATAGCGCTTTACCCCGGTCAGTGCTTATTTCCCCATTTCATTTCATTTTGAATTTTCTGGGAAGTTGTTGAGGTTGATTCTTCAAGTGCTACATGTGTTCGTCTTTTTGTTTAGGAATGACGCTAGTAGGGATGACAAGTGTGGAATCTTAACTACTTCACAACATGCCTTGTTGGAACTAGCAGCTTTGGTTTTCTGCCGGGTATTTGTTCACATGGCTTTGTATGTCCGTGTGTTGACATAAAAAGCAATTTAGAGATTATTTCTTTCTCTAGATTGCATTGATTGTCATATGCTCATGTTTTCTTATTGGTATATCATATGAAACATTATTCAAAGGTAAAAGGGAGAGATATATAAGAGTGATGAATTACAATCTCTCTCCCAAAAGCTTAAGTTGATGGGAAGTAGATAATTTACATTTTAAACACTTCCACATGCCCCCTTAAGTGTGAGCCTATAACAAGTCCGGGCCAACATGCACACAAAGGCATATAAAGGCACTATACGGCCATCAAAGGCGCCCAACACTTGAAACAATATAATGGAAGGCAATGTTGACCGAGAGGCTTGAATCTATGACCTTTTGCTCTGATACCATTTTGAAAACAGCCAAAGAAGCTGTGTTATTTTATTTTTGAATGAATTACAATACGGCTGAGCTGTCCGCCTTATATAGAAACTAGAGTTCTAAAGACCTAGACCTCCTTGCTTAAAGGAGCCGCAACACAGAACCCTGGGTGTCCCAATAACCTTACTTAGCCCCAATGAAAACAAGAAAAACAACGAAGCCCAAATGTTCTGTAAAACCTTAATAAATAAAACATGCATGAATCTAAAGACGAAAACACCTTTTTCTCAACAAAGATCCTCCTAACGCAACCCCGAAACGAGTCTCTCTGCATAATGGCAAGTTAAGTCACAGAATATAAAGAAGAAACTTAGAGTGGAATGAAAGGATCAGAAAAGATGTTGCGATTAAGACTCCTATCCCCCCCTATAAGTTTCGTTAGGATCAGTAACACATCAAACTAAAAAAGAAGGATATTATTCTGATTTCGCATTCAACTCTATCATTATTCACAGCCAAGAACAAAGATATGCCGTTCCCATGTCTGACTTCCTTTTTTCAGGCATGCACTGGGTCAAAAGCATCATTTGCTGAAAAGCGAGCAAGGCGAGAACATGTGGTGGTGCAAATAAAAGACAGACTTGTCAAAGGGAAATGGCCATGGTGGGTGTTAGTATGAATACATATATCTGCAAAGTTGTGAATTAGGAAGCTCAATTAAAAGCTTTGCCTATGTCATGCTTACCTTTTTTAAATCGTATTTACATCTCACGTTTTTTTTACCTTGAATCATCATATCTCTCTTGGTGCTCAATTTACAAGAATTCTTATTGTATTGATCTTTGCAATCGATGCAAAGGTCTCTAAATAGTCTAAGCTATAAGTTTGTGTGAGACCTTTGGCTGCCAATCTCGCCTTAAATCTTTCAACTGTGCCATCCAAGTTATATTTCACACACTCACATACATCCCACGGGTTTACAACCTTTGGGCCATGGAACCACCTCTCATGTCTGGTTCTCTGCAGCCTGAAGTTCTTCCATCACTGCTTTCCTCCATCTAGGATTAGCTAGTGCTTCTACAATTGTCTTTGAGATACTGATTGTCTCAGTATTAGATATAAAGGCATTATATAGTCAGATTACCTACCTTTTCCCCTTGCTGTAATAAACACAGATTGAGACCATTGTAGGTAATTCAATATGTTCACCTTCAAAGCCGTGATTTGTAGGTTAGGGTGGCTCAAAGTGATTGCATAATTGACAGATGATTTTGAATTTTGATTGGATGAAGATTGGACTTGATGTAGATTTAGCTAAAATTCTGCAGATTATTCTCTTATACCATAAACGTAGTAATTTTGAGAGAATAATGAGATTCTTGTATTGATCTGGAGGTCCTCTTTTATACAGTATTGACGAACCTTCCTATTACAATCGGACTCTAACAGCCTCTGTAACAACGTACCTAACTTATCTACAACGTTTAAATGACAGCTGTACCCATACTTAACGTGCAACTATAGCTATCCAATTACAGCAAATAAACATAATAAATAACACTTTTTACTCAGTTTTTCATCTTTATTTTAACTCAGAGACAACCATGTAATGGTTTTTACTTCTATGCATTTTCCTCCCTGGTCTACATACAGTTGAAATTTTGTTATGACCTTTATGAGAAAGTTATGCGAATGCCCTGCCTATAATCCTTTGCTTCCTTTGTGGCCTCAAATTGTGGAATCCCTTGTAAATCCATGTGGGTTAGCTCTTTTGCGGGATAATTTAGAAATCGCCCTCATATGCGAATCCTTTTTTGTGTATTTTCACCCATCTTAACTTTCCTTATGGTTAAGTACTTTAACTTTCTCACCAGTAAGCGATATTTGCTTGGAGAATTAAATACCTCGTCTTCATTTCTTAGTAGCTTCAAATCTGGATTTATAGGTGTGTCAACTGGTCGTCCTCCAAGTGTGCGTGTTTCCTTTGAAATCTTGCAATTGCCAAGCACATCAAGCAGCTTCTGATCATTGTAAATCAAATTAGTACCAGAATAATGTTGATCTTGGATATGAAATGGCAATCACCATAGATGCTTACATATTCTTACCAAGTCTTTCGTGTACCATTACTTTCCTCAATAAAAATGGGGCATCTCTAAAACTTGGGCTTTGACCTCCTTCAAACATAATAATTGCCTCTATGGACCTATCATTTTCGGCATCCAAAATAACAAGTCTTCAGCAACACAAGAGAGTTAGTTTTGAGGGCATGCGATAAAGAAATATTGTGCCTACTCTACCAGACACTTTAAACATTTCGCTTCTTTACAATGCTTCTATTAGCAGTGATGAAGAGGCATGCAAAGATTTCAGAGGAAGTTGTATTGCATGCTTTCGTAAATTTTATTTCTACAATATACCTTGCTTTGAGACAACTTGTTGATATTGTTTTAAAATATCATGCATCATTAAGATTGTCATATAAAGTAGTGTACCCTTAATGAAAAAAGTGCCTAATTTTCTTTTCAAGCATTGTAATGCTGCTTGAATATGCTATCAATTCTATGGGTTGCAGTTTCTGCTCTCTAGTTATTATCTGATACCAGCTCCAGTGTGGCATGATTTGGTGCTTAGCTTGATGTTCTTATTCTGTATTAATTTTATCTGGCTGACAGGCATGCTGCGTTCTGTTATCTTATCCGCAAGTTTCATACTCGCATCAGAAAAGATCATATCATCTCTTGGTTTGATTGCATATGTGATAGCATTGAGAGGTGAAGACTTTCAGACATTTGACAACTTTGTTCTCTTATGAATGTATTATTTATTTACTTTACATTTAGCGATTTTGGGTTTCCATACCTGTAGTAAGCAGATCATAGTCCTTTTCCTTCTTCAGAATAATTGATGTCTCACTGTTTGTCTTGCTGGCTACCATGTGTACTAATGCATGATTCCTTCTATTTTTGCTACAGAATAATAAATGATGCAAATATGGAGCATGCTTATGATGGCGTGCTGTGGACCTTGAGGTGTGCTACTTAGCCTATCTCGATAAGCTTTGCTCATTTTTCTACATGAACCTTATCTTCTTGTTGTAATAAAGCATATCATCTTCTTTCACTGTGTTCTGTAAAAGTTTGCGCTTGCTTGTTTCTGTCCTGCTTTTTAACTGTCAGCACATTTTTTGTGAATCTCTAGGAGCCTTCAAGAGCTTTCGGCATTGCTGCAGTTCAATGCTCTGAGGCAGGACTGTTCACCAGATTCATCTTTTACCATTAATGAGGTAGCACAATTGTCTGGTACAGCTTATTGGCCGTTCTGTGTGCAGTTTCTTTATCCCTTGTTATCTGATCGTCCGTCGTTACTTGACCATGCGGCTTTTTTTCGGGGGGCGTAGAGGTGTGGAAATCGAGGCAAGATGGCCTCTTATGTCCTTATTTATTCATACACTCAATGGAAGGGTTTATCGAGTTGTTCAAACTTAGACTTAGAGATAGCTTTCAATACCATCCGAAGTGTAATAGGCTCAACCTTGCATTTGCTGACCGTCTTTTCATCTTGTAGAAAGATGGGGAGATATTGAGAAAGAAATCATTTTTTTTAATGCAAATTCCTGATACAACATAGAAAGTAGCTATTTAGTTAGGCGGGTTCTATCGGCACACGCATAATTACTTTTGGCACCCATTTATTGAATATTTTTTCTGCTGAACAAAACGTCATTCCCACTTTGGTGTAACTCCTTCAACACCAACGTCTGGACTTACGTCCTTAAGTTGTGCCACTTTTATAACGTGAACGTCATTCCCCACTTTGGTGTTCCTCCTTCAACACCAACGTCGGTGGTCCACTGGCGTTGGTGTTGAAGGAGGAACACCGATGGGAATGACGTTCGTCTTTTGAAAACAATGTGGTGCCGAAGTAATTTTTTGTGGTGCCGGAAGTAAATGGATGCCAAAAGTAATTTGATATGTGCCAATAGAACCCACCTGTCCTTTAGTTATTGTTCTGTTATGTTTGTATAGTTGTAGTTTTAAGTAAACTTCTGTGTTGTGGATAAGTTTGGAGTTTGCTAAACTACTTTTTTTGTTAGATAAGTTTGCTATACAACTGGGAGAATCCCAAATAGTTAAGAGAGTAAATTTGTTATACCTGTTGTACATTAAAGGTCTCAAACCTCAAAATAAAAATAAGATCATTTTGATCAAGTTCTTCTAGAATCTATTGTTTAATTGCGTTTAGCAGATCGTGTGAAACTATGACCATGAGCATGCGGGTGAATGAGTGTTATCTGGATACACTTTTGCTTATATCTATCAATTTGTAAATGTCTCCGATTTCCGGAAATTGTGCTACTTTTACGGTTACACACTCTTCTTGATGTATGTGGCAGTGCTTCAAGTATTTTTTTGTGTCATATATTGGCTACAGGATTGATTATAGTAATCCTGTGCCGATCAATGGTGTGTCAACTGTATATAGTCTACTCAATACGCCCCCCTTATTTACAATACATGTAGTTTATGTTATGCATGCTGTGTTGTAAC
Source organism: Gentiana straminea (assembly GCA_036785695.1). Taxonomy (NCBI): domain Eukaryota; kingdom Viridiplantae; phylum Streptophyta; class Magnoliopsida; order Gentianales; family Gentianaceae; genus Gentiana; species Gentiana straminea. The sequence continues at coordinate 5,288 of JAVUPR010000386.1, read as the reverse complement.
TGCCATCAATATATGTGTCTGTTGTTGAATTTTTTTTTTTTTGCAGTTTGGCCATGGTTGGGACATCATATGGAGCTGTTTAGTTCGCTGCCTGCCTACATTCAGTAATGTGGCCTATGTAGTAAGTTTTATTTTGTTATGTTCCTTCCATGTCAAAACTATTTTATGCTGCTGCCTATATGCAGTATCATCCATATCAACTCATCTTTTATTCTCCCTAAGGGTTGTTTTTTGTTATTGGTTTTACTCTTAAATCTTCCTTTTCCGCAAGAAGTTCCTAAATTGCAGCATATATGTAACTCAAATTCAAATGCTGCTATATGGGCTGTTAAGGAGAGGTGTTTTTGCCTTGTTTTGCTAGTTGACACATGTCACATTGAAGAAAAAGCACATCTTTATTAGGAAGAAGTTCTAGAAACAGTTTTTCATGTAGGCTAAACAAAGGTGACCCAATTCTAATGCCACAAGAGTCCTATCCTAATCAATTGTAGAGATGGTAACCATTATTAGGATTCCTATCTAAGGTATTATCCAGTTATCACCTTTGACTTGCCAGTCATCTTCTCCAAGCCGAAGTCTTGAAAAACACAACCACCAGAGGTAAAATTAGCAATACTACTTCTATTGATATTAGCTTATGAACTAAAAGTAAATTACTGGCAAGTCCGGGGACTTGTAATATAATTTTTAGGGTGAGTGACGGACAAATTGGAACTTAACCGTTTCCAGCTATGTTAGAAAAAGTTACTCAAGACAATTTAATCTTTTGATTACCAACACATGGTTTATTGGATGAAAAAAGCTCAAAAAATCCGGTCAATGGTATCTTGCTCCTGAGTCTACTACCCAGCAGACATTAAGACTTTTTCCTAACAAGCTAACCGGGGAAGTTATACCTGAATCCACGTAGGAGTAAGTTGGAGTAGGATTTTGTATGGGTAGAGGGTTCAAATATTTACTCAGGTGCTCTCTAGTTGGGTCATTGGTGAAGGGAAGACTTCATGGTTCTGATAAGGCCTGGTTGGCCTTCCCTAAAGTTTGTCAGTTTTGTCCTCCAAGCTGGCTTCCTATGCATCTTCCAGCATGTTTCACAACTGTGACCTGTCTTCTTACAATGTTTGCACTTGTGGTTTGATTTGTTTGTGCGTTTGGCACTCTCAAATCTGCCTGCTGTGAGTGCAGAACTCTCCACATCTGGGCTGGCTTCTTTCTGCATCATCTTCCTCCGAGCCTCCCCCCTTCCAAATTCAGCAAATAACTCCCTTTTATGATGGCAGAGGCTTTCTTCCAAGGACTCCGCCCCTTACCTCATCAAACTTTTGTGCCGATCCTGCCAAAACGGAAAAAGACACACTTGTTCTCTTCCCTTCTGAATTTGATGCTATCTCCTTTACCTCCTTCACAATTCAGTCTATTTATACTTACGCTGTGGGGTAAAAAACAAACAAACAAGAACTTGGTACATAGTGTGCTGAATATTCTTTGGACTTGATATGTCAAGAAAAATCAGCCTGTCAATTGTCTCCCAACCTGATGGATATGCTCTCTCTGTTTGCAGGCTGATGCTGCGTTCACACTCCTTGGTAGCATGATCCAGCGTGTAAGCTGAATACCTGTTTGTTCATTTATTTTTTCTTGCTTTGTTATCATAGCAGAATCGTTTCTGATGAGCTTTACGTACTTTTAATGAATACATGCCTGCGTTAATATCATGTTTAGGCAGACATTCCTTTCCTTTCTACTTCAGCAGTTTCATTGATAGTGTATCATGGTTTGTGTGTTTGTGTGTGTGTGTATATATATATTATCTTATCCTATTTGCCAATGTTCAGATATGAATGTGCAACATTTTTTGAAACCTCTAGGCTAGTTCATAAATTATCATGGTATAAGAGCTTGAGGTCACTTGTTTAATACTACTAATGCCCCAATTATTTCGAATAAACCATTATTTATGTTGGGCATGCTAACTCTGCTACAGAAAACAAATATTACTACTGCTGTGCATGTCCACTTTGCTATAACTTGTCTACTCTTGTAGACCTGTTGGTACTTTAATTTGTTCACTAGTTGCTACTTTTGTAAACCATGGTCTATTTGGCTATGGGGTATAGCTCCTTTTGTTTATGAAATGAATTCTGATTTACAAATTGAAATCGTCAAATCTTGTTGTCCACGTGTTGACAAGCTCTCACACATGAGGGGGTGTGCTAAGATATAAATGTACAAATCATACTTCTTATAGGAAGGATTATCTGTTTAATTATTTATATTTTTTCTAATGTAAGCCGATCTATAAGGCTGCTATTTATGTTTTATCAGGGTTTACACGCTTAAGCATTGGGCTGCGCGTTTAGAGTCCTTGGTGGACAAGTTTTCTAAATTATAGGAAGTATTAGGGTTTCTTGGTTGAATAATTAAACCTATGTCAGTAGTGAATAAAATCAGAAAACCTAATTAAAGGTTTCTTTTCTTTCAACATGGTATCAGAACCATATCACCAAAAATTCTACAAAATGCTACACAATATAGTTCATTTACTAGCTTCCCTAATCCTTAATCTGTGTGCGTAAAGCTAAAAGACCTTATATTTTGGGATGGAGGAGTATCAGTCTACTTTCGACAAGGCATACCGGTTGTGACCAATAAGGGAATGGTGGATGTCCTCCAATCTGGAGGCAAAGACTTTGGTTATGCACTTGCTAATTACATTGCAGCAAGATATATGCCTAAAATCCTTAAGCATAATAACATTAGGGATTTTGGGGATGAGGGAAATGGCAATACTGTTGAAAGGAAAGTACAAATAATTACCGGTCAAAAAGAACATCATAACCTTAAGAAGTCAGAACCGAAAACATGCCAGGCAGATAAAAGAAAATCAACATCAGGCGTAGTAGCAGAGCTTTTTTTTTTCATGGAAAGAGGGGCAGCCTTGATCTCTTTCTCCTGGACAGGAGAGCTGAGCATGTGCTTCTGATGATCATGCAGTTTGGTAAGCTGATGAAAAAAATCAAAGAGATTTTTGTAAAAAGAGTAAAGTTCTTCCTTTACTATCTCACTGGAGTTTGATCACAGACCCGTCATCCTTCTAGATCTTCAGGATTCCTTTTCTTAGCTGGTTAAAATGCACTTTCCTATGAATGAAAACGTTATTCTTGTGCCCTTTCGAGAGCCAACGAACCCTATTTTATATATTTAGTTTTATTAAACGTATATCCAAGATCTGTGCGACTGGCATTTATATTGCATCATGGTTTCAGGGTACGCCAATCTTCTCATCCATATCACAAGATATATGGGATTTACAGTTGTTCAAGTGCTTGCCAACCGCGTAAGTGATTCTTATGGCTACAAATATTTCAATTTAATCAAGCATGTGCATTTTTGGGATTCCACTGTGTCTTTATAAAGGTCGTCCGCATCACGTTTTATCACTTTAAAGCATATTGTACTTTGTTTCTAATGTGGTTTTAGTTCATGGAAGTAGAAATGATCTTATTTCAATCTTTTTGTTCAGGTGACAATATTTTGCTTTTGTACACTATGTTTGATATAATTACTCACAGATTTCTCTGTCATCAGTTTAGTTTGGTTTATGTATTCCAGGAGGGTTGCACGTACAAGTACTCACTATGACTTAGAGATTTTCCCAAATAATTTTCCCACTACCATTTGTCATTTAACGTATGTATCTGATGTCAGAATATAGCCGTTTGGAGAGTGTTTTAAAAGTAGTTATGAAACAAAATGGTCTTAGAATAATTTGCCGCAATCCATTTTGAAATTAGGATGATAAAATGTTGTTTAGTTTGTATTATATAAGCGAGGATCAATGCAATTATTATGCTGTAAAGATGAGGGGTTGATTTATGATGAAAAGAGAATACTAAATTGAAACAGGGTCGGGTTTGACTAGAGGCACTTCTTTGTAGATCTGCAGAAATATTTTACGGAAAAACCGTGCATACAATCAACTAAATTCATCCGCCTTTATAGGCACTTTGGATAGAATATATATGTATCATTAGGGCCTCAAAGAGAGATTTGTTGGAAACTACACAGATTTTCAGGGAATCATGGACATTTTTTTTGGAAATCAGTCAAAATAAAGCTTCCTAAAATAGAGAGGATCAAATATGATTCCATAGTAAATAGCTGAATACTTGTTTGTTAGTTAGGATAAGTTTTTTCTACAAGTGTATATATTCATAAGCCCTGTGATCCGATGATACAATGAAAAGAACTCCTTTTCATCTTAATCACTAGGCGTTTGAGAATATATTGCTTAATTTAAGTGCCATGCTTATATGATCCTCTTTACAGTTTAAGTACGAATAACATGTTTATGAGTCGTTCGTTAACTTAACAATGAACTTTCATTGCCAAATGCAGTTTTTGTCCTGTCTAGGCAGACATTTTAGTCACCGAATGCATGAAGTTTTCTCGTTCATTGCTATTTATTTTTTATCTTGTTCGTTTGTGAATTTGAATTTGCATCATTGCGCATTAGGGTTCCAATCCAGATGCATCTAGATTTTTTTTTTTTTTACTTTTTTCTTGCTACAATTTTTTATGTTTTTGCACCCCTGGCTTTGTAATCGTATTTTATCTGATTTCAGGTCTATCTTGTGGTTCATTTCGTGCTATTTCTCTCAGAGTTTTTCTCAAGTAAATGATCCTTCAGCCTGTCCTCTTCTTACATATTTTTTGATATATTTTACTTTTTGTCCTCGGTCAGTGATTCTGTCATTGATTTGTAATCCTACTTCAAATTTCATGATTGATATTAAAATGTGTGATGTGTGTGTATTTCACCATTTCTTACGGCAAGTTCACGGCTCTTTGATAGTACCTAGGATGTTCCCTCACGACTCATTACGAAATACTGATGATTCACAAATTTGATTATCTGTGCGGGTCAGACTAAAGATGTGATAATAAAATAGATTTAAGCTAAAAAGGAATACAATAAAATCAATAAACAACTTATCCAAATATGGGTTGAAAAAATAGATTTATAAGCTTCTATAATTAAGGTCACCATAGCAATTATAAAATTGCAACAATCTGTTCTTTACAATTTTCATACTTTTGAAGGTAATCATCATTTGATTGATTGTATTCTTTTAGCTACAACTAATGTGTTTTAGTCAATCTAGGTCCAATTACTTGCTATCTAATTGACTTAAAACCTTCAAGTTCTTTGAAAATTCAATTAATCCTTGAAAGATTTAATCAATTCTCGTTCGACTTCTACTTGTCATTACTTTTGTAAGAAAAGAGAA